>CM023829.1:9836851-11036851 GCA_013266295.2 Branchiostoma floridae x Branchiostoma japonicum | reverse complement strand
GAGAAGAAGAGGAAGACGAACAGATAGAGCAAAAACAATATGTTTTCCTTCTGGCAAACATAATGAATGTACTAACATTACATTACATGTAACTTACACATATAAATAACACACCAATCGCTCCATGCCTGAATGTTTAACCAGAGGGCCTGGTGGCAGGGTCCAGTAGTGACTCCAAGCCCAGCTCCCGCAGCAGCAGCCCCACCCCTCAGCCGCCGGCCCCCACTCCCAAGGCAGAGGACGTCACCAACATCGACCCTGATGTGGAGAAGAAGCTGCTAGCTTGTCTGAATGAGCAGGACATGACCGTGCCCACAGAGTCTACCATTCTCCAGGGGAGAGTGGCAAAGGTATAACTAAGCTTTCTAGAACTATCTGATAATCATAAAGTGGAACTTGCTGCCGCCAAGTGCAGTAGGGGCATCATCACTAGATAGCTTTAAACAAAGCTTACACTTTATAGTTAGATGTACAAAGGTTAAGTGTAACATGTCATTCAGTATAATATAACCAGCAGACACCATGGCACGTGCCTGGGAAGCTGGTGTGTTACATGTACATAGAAGTTGGGATTCCTACGATTTTGTTAACCTCTATCACTTATGCAATTTATGCTTAAAGTTAAACCTGTGTTTTGTGGAGATATGTTTTGACTGTCATTTGTTTGTCTCCGGTTCATCCCATAGGATCTGGAGAAGGATGTATCACAGGCATGTGTGGAGAGCCTGCTGCAGAAATTTGCGGCGCAGGAGTTGATAGTGTATGTTCAACCCTCACAACATTAATCAAATTTGTTCACTGTTCAATTTTGAGTAGCATCTTTTTGTCAACTTTTGTGATTCATATCTATCCTCTGTTTTCAGCATAAAGAATAGCGTGACAGATGCTGGGACATCATGCATAGTTGTGACAGAACTGGACCATTCCAAGGTCAGAGACTTTCGTTACTCAAATGGATCCAGTCTAGATTGTAGACACATGGCTCTGTGTAACATGCTAGATATCTTGTCCCATTCTACGTCTATGTTCAGTTACTAGTAGATGGTTATAAAGTCCTGATGTACATTGCTTCTTTCTGAAATCTTTCCCTATCCGATTTGCTTCCAACTATTGATAGCAATGAAGTGATTCAGGCCATGTTTCACATAGTTTGACGGAAATCTCATCTTTACAATGTTGTTGCGTATCACAAATATTATGACTGCAGCCATATTAATAACATTGTTATTCCATATGTCAC
Organism: Branchiostoma floridae x Branchiostoma japonicum; assembly: GCA_013266295.2. NCBI lineage: Eukaryota > Metazoa > Chordata > Leptocardii > Amphioxiformes > Branchiostomatidae > Branchiostoma > Branchiostoma floridae x Branchiostoma japonicum. The sequence continues at coordinate 11,035,611 of CM023829.1, read as the reverse complement.
CACAGCTGAAAGCCATGTGCAATGAGCTGCTGCAGTCAGGTGCAGAGGTCTCAGAAAAATCAGGTGTTGGGGTGAAGAGAAAAAGAGAAACGTAAGAAGTTCTTAGTAAGAAATAACTGAAACTTATTTATTATTACTGTACTTGATAATATGTAATACGTGACAACACTCGACGTGTAGGACTGCATTTGTAATATTGCAACAGGGACACCTAGCTCCAATACAAATCAGAACCAGTCATTGTTGCCCTAAAGAAGGTGACAGTCACCGAAATGTCAGATGAGAAAACTCCTGATTGTTGAATAAAGAACCTTGTTATACAGAGAAACGTAAGAGTTCCAGACTTTATATTATGATTATAGTATTTTTGTTTCCAACATAACATTATCAGCTATAGAGGTATTTGATTTTTTGATAGAAATTGACTTGGCTGCTCATGAACTTTGCAGAGATTCCCCTGCACCAGAGGAGCGTGTCACCAAAGCAGTGAGTAAGAAGAAGGAAGACTTGGGTGATGACAGTATCGAGGTGAGCTGACAGACAAACTTCTCTTTCACACCTGAGGCTGTACCAATTTAAATTGTTTGGTCTTAGATTTTAGAAAATGCTAAACTGGCGCATTCATATTGTATACTTATTTAGGATATTTTTTTCCCCTAAAAATACCAGTATTATCTGATACAATTTCTGTTTTCTGTACATTACAGAGTCTGCTGTCTATGCCAACCATAAAGGAACAAGAGGTATGCAATCCTCTTTCTGTATATATATTCATGAGTATCTCATATTTGGTAAGAGGCAATTAGGACATGGTGTGAACACTGGTCTATTCCAATAGTACTGGTATGTACATTTTTGTACATGTGGGTCATTACATTCTTAATCAATTCCAAATCATGACTGCTCAATTCTCATGTATTGATAGTGATGAAAATTTCTCATGTATACTTACTAGTGTTATTTTCTAGCATTTTCTAGTGCTGTTGCCACACATTGTATCTTGTTTGTGTTTTCTACTTATGTAGACAAAGGAGATGGGAGAAGAGATATTCGATCTTCTCAGTAAACCTACTGCAAAGGTAAGCAGCTCTCTTGACGTCATTATTTTCTGAACATAGAAATCAGTACTCTTTGGTCATTGTTTAGAGAGGCTGCAGTAGCAAGGCCTCCCACATTGTCAAAATACATGTGCATGTATTTTGCAATATGCAATAGTAAGAAAGGGCCATGGCATACCAGCCTGCACTACTAGTATATCCTTCTGAAATGGAATATTGTCCACTTTTCAGGAGCAGTCTCTGGTAGAAAAGTTCAAGTCACAAGGAGGTAGGTTTTCATGTTTAAAGTGGTCATGACACCAAAATACAACATCTTCCGATTGCTTTTGACAATATGTTTTGGGATTTCTGCAAATAGTTCCTTGCAATATGAGCAAATTATTTGAAGGCATACATGTATACAAATTATCGGTAGGCAAATCACCCAACTGTCACCTGCTTTTTGCCTACCATTCAGTAGCCGTGATGTCATGTCGATCGCTCATATTGTATATAATCATTTTGATTGAAGCACTACTTGCTTTTCAAAAGTATGTTTCTCACACGTCGGTGAAGGTTAGACATCCAGGTAATAAGATACGCCAAAACAGTTACTCAAGCAACTGGATATGATTTTGGACACTGGCGAATGGCAGTGGATGCTACCTGAAACATCTGACCATTTCCAAAATCATATCCAGTTGCTTGAGTAACTGTTTGGGCGTATGTTTCTCACAAGCCAATGTGCAAAGTTAAATCAGATGTTGTTGGTGATTATAGGTGCCCAGGTGCAGGAGTTCTGTCCACATGGTACGAAGGAGGAGTGCAAAAAGGAGAGGAGGGCCAACCATGCCTGTAACAGGGTAGGTGTGGACTGCAAGGGATTGGCTTGTATCTTCATCATGTCTTTCATTGTGTTTCTATGCCTTTCATGGGTTGTCCAAAGGAGGAAGTGGCTTACAAAATGCACTGGTGCAGTAGCTGTATTTGTCTATGTTTAGTGCTACTTTGTGATTGCATCAGACAGTAGTGGTTTGACTAAAACTACTAATAATAGCTGGATGCTAAAGGAGGAAATAGCTTTCAAAAATCTGTGTGATATGCATATATTGGATTACACCCAATTTTTACCTAATCCAAAATGTATTCTTTCTTTTTTGCTTGTCTGTGTGCGTTTTCCCACACTAAAAAATGCAGAGTTATGTGCTTTTCACATCCTAAGGACACTATGTAAATGATAAAAAGGATGGCAGAATTTACCATGATGATGTACATGTACTGATATGTAAGTATCTCTCATTTTGTTATTTGTCCACAGCTTCACTTCAAGAAAATCATCAAAGACCACACTGATGGTAAGTTGTCTGTTGGTCAGGTGCTAGTCTTTTGCTTCTCTTATTGTGGCATGCACACGTTTTATCTTCCCTTTTTTATATTATCAAATGTTTGTGTGTTTTCTGAAGTTTGTGTATTGTCATATGTGTATTTTCATGTGTTTTCAGAATCTCTAGGAGACTGTTCCTTTCTCAATACATGTTTCCACATGGACACATGCAAGGTAACTATTTCTCCTCCATCTTTCAACCCCACAAGAGGCTCTTAAGTGTACATAGTGAACGTAGTGTTATGTAAGTTACAATCATGGTCTTTATTGTGAATTGTGTGTTGGTCAGTCTTGCAGTTTACTTTAAGGTTGACAAAACAATGATTGAAGTCCAAAGTCTTAGGACTAAGCACCTTCTCATTGAAAATGAAAGGGCTTTGAGATATTGATAAATATGTACCTGTACTATGTTATGTTAATAAGTAGTCAGGAGTATGCCACTCTGTAACTCTGAAATTCCTGTCGTTATATGAATAGATGAAAATTTTTTTCCTAATCTAAAGCGATCACGGATCAGTGTTACTAAATGTTTGCGTAATGTATTCTTTCACCCTCCAGTATGTCCACTATGAAATAGAGTTCCCAGAGGGAGACGCCAAACTGGACCAGGAGCAAAAAGCTGCTCTAGCAAAGGCCGTCAAGCCCAAGAACTCTGCACATATTCTGTACCCATCACAGGTATCATTGCATCTTTTTATTCTGTTAATTTTTACGCAAGAGTTGCCAAATTAGAAGGCTTTAAAGTCACTGGAGATGAAGTGTTACATGCACAGTCAGGTGTCTCGTGTTCAAACTTAAATTGCGTGTTTGTTTATTTTTTTGTCTTTCCCAACAGTGGGTTCAGTGTGACATCCGCCGCATCGACATGGAAGTTCTGGGAAAATTTTCGGTGGTGATGGCTGACCCCCCCTGGGACATCCACATGGACTTGCCCTACGGCACCATGACAGATGACGAGATGAGGAACCTGAATGTTTCGGCCATTCAGGACGAAGGTTACATCTTCCTTTGGGTCACGGGAAGGTGAGAGCGGAAATATGGCGTCCTCTTTTTCTTGTTTTTATTTGATGTACATTTGTATCTAAAAGTGCTTTTGTCACCATAACACATTTTCTGAATGTCTGAAGTTGTACATGAATACTGGAGTATAACATTGACATCAAATAGTGATAAAAAATATGTTTGCTTCCCATATGTAAAGATTATTTTTTGTGGATAGATTGTTCACATGTATCTTGATATGATTAACACTGAAGTTGTACCATCTGTTACAAACACAGGGCCATGGAACTCGGAAGGGAGTGTCTAAAACTGTGGGGGTAAGTACTGATTGTCATCGTCATGATTGTTCAGTAATTTGTGCTTCTACGGGTATCACTCAGATGTTCGTAAAGAATCAAGGAAGATTTTAAGGAATTCACTGGAGGGGAACATTCAACCTTTACTTGCAAAGTCTTGCAAAGAGGGCCTTTTCTTAGACAATGGAGGTTTAAAGATAACGTAGGGCCTGAATCCCAGCATCACCTTTACTGGTGACAATGTAGGGGGCCCCTAAGCTGAAATGCCCTGTTGACCACCCTAGTACTGTTTGAGATATGTGTCTGTGTCTACGCAATTACAGGTACGAGAGGGTGGACGAGTTGATTTGGGTGAAGACAAACCAGCTGCAGCGGATCATCCGGACAGGTCGCACCGGGCACTGGCTCAACCACGGCAAGGAACACTGCCTGGTTAGTATAAATACAGGCGACTTACACCACACCAGTTTTATTCAAAACAGAAAGCTAAAGGCATAGTTATCAAGGTTATCACAGAGTCAACCAATGGCAAGAATCTCGCTCACTCACTCAGTCCAATAGCTGGATGCTGTAGGGGCAGTCTGACAGTCCACAAAAGTTCTTCATTTTTTTGCCTCAAAACAGCTGAATTTTGCCATAATCCTATCATACTTTAATTATAACCATGTCCTAAAAAATTACTAGTAAAACTTGAATCTAACTATAATTCACTGTGTGAGTATTGGCACTAGTATGGCTCTTGGGCTTTGTTTTTGTGCTCATGTTTCTTTTTGTTTCTACTGTCAGGTTGGGGCGAAAGGTACTCCATTTTGGACCAACAGAGGACTTGATGCAGATGTCATTGTTGCTGAGGTAAGAAAGCAACTTAAATCTTTCTACAATTCATCAGAGCGTAAAGCTGCAGACAGCTGAGAAGTTGTCAAAACCTTGGGACAATTTACTCATTTTGTTAAAAAAAATACACTCTACAGATGATCAGTGTACGAAATTTACTCAGCAATGTGAATAGTGGGCTGCCATCAAGCCTCAGCATCAGCAAGTCTAACCCTCAGAAGATAAGGAACAACAGACGTTAAACCGGATAGTGAGTGAGAGTGAATGCCTCTTTTGTTGCTGAACAGGTACGTGAGACCAGCCACAAGCCTGACGAAGTGTACGGCATCATCGAGCGGCTGGCTCCCGGGCGCAGGAAGATTGAACTGTTCGGCAGAATGCACAACGTTCAGCCCAACTGGTTAGCTCAACTTTACCTTTGTTCCTTGGACCTTGTTTTGGCCATTGATACAATCAATTATTTTGACATTTATTGACATATGTTTGATTTGTGGCTGTCCCCAAGCACTAACCTACATTTACTGTACTATTCAAAGGACACCCCTAGCCCAAACAACTCATTTTAACCCGAGTCAAGTTCCCCAGGGCACAGCATGGTGATCTGTCAGGGATTCAAACCCAGGACCTCTCTTGATTCTGAATCAAATATGCCAACCAATAGGTCACTGATGTCATCTAACCTGTAAAAAAAATGCTGTTTACCAGGATGGCTCACCTTCATCCATGTTTTTCAGGGTGACCCTTGGTAACCAGCTGGACGGAGTGCACTTGGTGGATCCTGAGATGGTTGATCGATTCCGACAGAGGTACCCCGATGGTGACAGGAGCTACCTCAAACCCTCCTGAACAAGCAGCATCTAACACTCACAAGGAAGTCCGTCTATGTTGGGAAAAGCCTTCATAGAAGTTGAAGTCTAAAGCCAATACCTTCAATAATCGGAGTTACCCACATTTTCAGCTAATAATATGAAACTCCAGTCTTTGCAGTTATACAGTTACTTGAGTCTTGTGTATAAAATCATGTGACAGAAGAAGTAGATTTATTTCCTTTACAATCATTGATCACTTTGAATCTGGATGATCTGAGCCTTGTATTTCAGCTTGTTGCTAAATGTACAAAGTAACCCTGTTGAACAAGAAATGAAAATGTATTCCAATACATTTTAACCCAAATTGATGATGTAAAACCTATCTTCAACTGGTTGCAACCAGGACAGAAGTTCTGTACAGTTACAGTGTGTAGTACTCCATACTCATAGGTACTTCTGTAGCTAAGGACTGCAAACTTTTGACTAGAGATGGAGAAGCTGAACACAGTTACTGTTATCTGTGCATCTCTTCTTCATTTTGTTTTTGCCTGATACTGATCATCTAGCTGTTGTTTTGCAATCAATTTTTAGCAATCATCAGTCTGATGCAGTCTCAAAAAAGCTCTTCTACTGGACTCAATGCTTCCTTGATATATAACTTTAAATGCCTTTGAAATAAGATTGTGTAGTATACTGTATAGTGCAGTATAGTATGTTTTGTGTATTGTCTCCATCACTTATGGTAAAATCAGGTAAGAATTGGTATTCAAATTGCAACACATCCCCTAAGGGTCAGTCACAAATGGTCAAATTTAATCAATTATAAGCGGGGACGCGTATAGACACTGGCAAAACTATGATATATATGCCATGTCAGCAGACGAGATAATACGAGATCACCTTGTATAGAAGTTTGTTTGTTTATTTTTTAGAAAAATGGGAATAGAAAGTAGAGAAACAAGATGGTGTGAAATAAAAACAGCCGATATAAAAAGTACTGGAAATAAAAGTGTGTTTATTACTGACAGGATTCTAAGTACTGCAACGTTACACCAGTTAAGAAACTTGAATAGGACATATTACTCCTCACCAAAATATTGAATATTGTTTAATTTTAACCCTCAAAACCCCAGATAAAATTTTTTAGGTACTCCAGAATCCCAGGTATATTTCAATACTTAAAATGTGTCGACGTATACTTTTCATTATCATCTTATTCACCTGTTATGTAAAGAATAAACTAGGAAAACTATATATTTCTGGAAAGCTCACAATCTCAGCTTTCTAATAAAAGTAAAATGAGTATTCTATCATCACTTTCAAGCCAGAAACAGTCATAAGAAGTATCCCAAACACATACGCAAATCACGCCCAGAAAACAGGATAACAGAAGAAAAGCTCTGGTAAGGTGCAAAAATGCTTGTCATTTATTTCAAAACCATGTAGATATAATCCAGTACACCTGTGCTCACATATACTCTAATGTAAGTGTCTATGACTGGCACCCAAATGCCCCATGCACCCCCATCTCCATCATCACCACCATCCTCATCATCATCACCCAGTCCGTACCCATCTCTGATGATTCACTGCTGGGTTCTAGAAACAGAATAAAAAATAAAAATATAGTTATAATGAAATGTTTTGTTGTTGTATAAGAACTGTATTATTCTAAAATGTAAAGAATATTCTAAAATGTAAAGAATAAAGATTTATTTATACCATATAAAAATCTGATGAAACAAAAAAAATGACACCACTTTTTATCCATTTTCTTCACTATCTCAAAAGATAAATATGTTACAAGCTGTGACAATATGACATTTTGGAGTTCTGGGCAAAATTCTCAAGTATATAAAACTGACAGTTTGAAATAAAAAATAAACTAGAAAGTACAATTGAGTAATATAAAATAAGTTCACAATGTTCAAAAAGTTTCATTTGCCACGCTCCAAACATGTGGCTCACAACTCCTTCCTCCCCTCGTGCCACGTGCGCCCCCCTCCCCACATTGTTTATCCTACCGCAAGGCGATCTATTTACGCTGGTCTAACTACAGAAAAAACACATTTTACCAACTTCCTGGCAAGTGAAACCTCCCCAGTGGTGAGATTTTTATCTTTAGATAAACACAGAAAAGCCCCACGAGGGGAGGGGCCGGAGCCGAGGGGCCGTGACCCATGTTGTTATTTCAAAGAGGTTCTCCTTTTACAGGAGGGAAACATCACGTAACTAATTCATGCCATGTGCCAGTTCTTTCCCAAGCAAAAAAAACAGCTTATTTTCACTTTATTTTACCTTCTATGGGACCATCACTGTCCCTGTCCTGCTCAGCATCGGCTTCACTTAAGTTCCACCGTCGTCCAAATCGTACGGAGACTTCGTCACTGTCAAATTCTTCTTCTGACCCGCTCATTTTGGCAAACAAATAGCTTGTTTCCCTTTTCAAAAAAGGAACATTTCCTCCCAGTAAGGTACACACCTTCTGATTGGTCTATTCCCTATTAGTATAAGTGTTTTGATTGGTCAATCCGTGGTCATACCTCCTATTGGGAGCTGATCCCGGCGGGAGGTTCAAAATGCGCCACGATCGTGGCGCTGGGGACTTTACGAAGAAGAACTTTATTGCACGACAATTGTAACGGATACAACTCCCTCGGGAATGCCACGATCGTGGCATTAGGGGCTTTAAGGGTTAAGGTGTAACCAGGGGAAGGAAACACTCTGTCAATACAAATTTACAGGATAACAGGCAGAAATAATATTTTTATCTACAAAAAAAATTCCCCGGACGGTCCAATACGGGAAGTGTGAGAAAGGTGAAGAAAGTTGTCTGGTTTCCTCTTTGACCGGTAAGTCAAGGTGAAAGGTCATGACCTCTGTGACACGCAAGATGGCGGGGCGTTTGTACTGTGGTGTTCGACTCGGGAGCCGGTTTACGTACCTTACCGCTCCCCAGGTCGGTATGATTGCTGTATACGGGATAGGGATTGTGTGTTTGGGTAGGCAAGGTTTGGTAAAAGTTGTTTGGTTGCTGAGAGAGGGAGTAGTTAACGTATAAAACGCGCCGATTTTTTTTTGTGGGAGGGGGGCGGTGTTGCTGCTGTGCCCTACCAAGGACTTGGCCCTACTGACCGAGTAGAGGTGCTTTAGGAAAAATTATGTATGCACCTGAAGTACATATATGGGTTTCGTTGGGAAGGTTAACAAGAACCAGGTGTCAGAAAGTCTCATTTTTTCAAATTTTAGACCATGGAAATACAAGGCTCCTTCGAAGAGAAATATACATTAACTTAAGCAAATCATACCAAGGAGTGAAAAGGTAGCCTTGGTGACTTAGGAAACCTCCTTTATATAATATACTGTATATACTGACCAGTAAATACATAGAAATTCGTAAAATCACTTCCTGAGTCGCCACGGCTAGGTGGCACGACAGTATCCACTGGCCAATGGATACTCCCTTAATTTCCCCATACGATCATCTGCTTGGAGATTAACGTTACATGTAAGTTACATATTGATGTTGGTTCCATCTGTAGTGTGGGCATTTGCCCCGAAATTAAAGCAGGGGTAACTGATCATGCCACTGTATTAAATGTCACAAACTTATGTAGAGAAAAATCGAGATTGAACAAAGAAATTAAATTGGTTTGACCTTTACCTTTACCCTGTGATGATGATGGCCTTATGTACACTCCCACAGTGCCAGGCCAGGTTTTCCACCTCAGCTCAGAGAACGGCTGACCGGCCTGATGCGTCCAAGTTCTTCCCAGCGATCTGCAGTCCCATGCTCCCCCCGGGGACGTTTGACGGGAAGGTGGTGTTCATCACCGGTGGGGGAACTGGCCTTGGGAAGGGGATGGCCACCATGTTGTCTTCCCTCGGGGCAAAGGTCGCCATATCCAGTAGGTGAGTACAGAGTAGCAGTCTTGTTCCCAGGGCAGTTTGGTAGGACCCAGGGAAGTGGGAAGAAAAAAAGCCAACCCTAATTAATAATACATGTACCTGTACATAAGAAGCTCTTATATTCTTGTTCCGACACTTAAAACTAAGCAACACCCCTCAGTTGCGCTCTAGGTGGGTGCACTACGCTGTTATTACTACAAATATGGGTGTAGATCAGCTGGTGTAGATGGACTGTATTCTGGAAGTTTGTTGTGTCTGTAGTTTGTGTTATATAGTGTTTCAGTCACAGACTGTCAGTGGGAAATACAAGTACTTGTATAGTACACATGTAGTGGATGACATTAAAATTCACTTACATTTAAGTCCAACGTAATTCAGGGCAATAAGAGATACTAGACTCCACCCCCTTCTGTATATCCGCTGTTCTTGTCTAGGTGGCAAGTTAAAGTAAAATAAGTTTTGATTGTAGATCTTTTGGTTAATACGAATATGTTGGTTAACATCATGCCAGGGTGCTGTTCGCTCAAATTATGTTTCGGTTTATTTCTCCGCTGACATCTGTAGGAAGCTGGAGGTGTTGCAGAAGACAGCGGACGAGATCTCGGGACAGACCGGGAACGCGGTGCTGCCCCTTCAGGCTGACGTGAGAGACCCCGCAGCGGTGACTTCTGCGGTCGACACGCTGGTTGCGGAGTTCGGTCTGCCCCACGTGGTCATCAACAACGCAGCAGGAAACTTCATCTCACCAACAGAAAGGTGTTTTTTTTAGTATTTGAAAAATCAAGGATAATACACTAAATATATGAAACTTAAGAGAAGTCCTTGAATATTAACATTTTTAATTTTTTTCCTTTTTCTGTTTTCACTCAGATTATCCCCAAATGCTTGGAAAACCATCATTGACATTGTGCTAAATGGTACAGCCTATGTCACACTGGATGTCGGCAAGAGACTTATACAAGCTAACCAAGGTACTACTAGTACTAGCTAACCAGATACCTATTATAAAGTCTTTGTTACATACATGTACATTGCTATCTGGTCACTTTAGATTTCCCTCTTTTATTGCAAGGTTGCTACATTACTAGTATACATTACATTTTGTACTGTACATGTAGCTATGAAATGAGTTGATTCTGGTACCATCCTCACTACAGGAGCAGCGTTCCTGTCCATCCTTGCAACATACACCCAGCACGGTTCAGGGTTTGTAGTGCCCAGTGCTGCTGCCAAGGCTGGGGTGGAGGCCCTCACACAGTAAGGACTTACTCTTCAACTTCCAAACATACAACACTGGTCATTTCTTTGCTGCACTGATCATTAATTTAGAACATTAACACCCATAAAATGCCCCAAAAAATGATCCATACTTGTTAATTAGATCTGACTGGTGCAGTATTTGTCTGGTGTAGGCAGTTTTGAAAGTTGCCTGCACCAAAGCCCTGATTCACCAGTCTTGTGTTGACTTGGCTGTACATTTCCACCCACTGCACCAAACAGGTCGCTGTCTTCAGAGTGGGGTCGGTACGGCATGAGGTTTAACGCCATCGCACCGGGACCAATCAAGACCAAGGTAACTGGACATCATCTGATTCCCTATGTAACGTTTTTATATACAGGATATGCTTCTCTAGTATTGGGATTTTTTGTGAATTAGAAGATATGATCTGAAAGTTATTGACATGTATGACACTGTGACCATCAACTTCAAGGAAAACAGGTAGTAAATGACAGGTATGATTAAATTTTCTTAAGTCACCAGCCTTCCCCACAATACGATACATTGAGTAGTAAGAGTGAAAAATGACTGCCCAATGTGTTCTGTGTACACATACAGGGGGCCTTCAGCCGACTGGACCCGTCAGGACGGTTTGAGAAGGCTTTCATGTCCCGGATTCCAAGTGGCCGAATGGGGGAGGTCGCAGAGTTCACGAACCTCGCCGCCTACATGGTCAGCGACTATGCCAGTTGGATGTCAGGAGAGGTATGCAGGGCCTTGTTTCCTGTTACATTGTAGCACATCACCAATATATCATTTCTAGTTTCTTTCTAGTTTTGTACTACACATGGCACTACAGTAATATGTTTTGAGCCGTCACCCCTTCTGTTTCTAATAAGTTTGGTAGAGACTTAAATGAAAAGCAGAGTGAGTGACTTAGTAGACACTGAGTGAGCCACCCTAGCTATCAGTGTGGCTGAAAGATTAAGAAAAAAAATAAACTTTTGGATCACTGTTAATGTTGTTCTTTTTGTCAATTTGTGTTGCATAGATTTTTATCAAAGAGAGTCAAATTTCTGCAGGTTGTGACGTTTGACGGAGGAGAGCTTCCAAATGCAGCAGGGATGTTCAACGAGCTCCGACGAGTGAGTTATTTACTGTCATCAGTCATTGTTTACTCCTTTATTCATTTATGGCACAGAAATTGCACCCATCAGCAATGTCAGCAATACATATGTAGTTAACACATATTTGGTCCTCATTTCAAAATGTGAAAAGCTCCGACTATATACAGTACTGGTAAATTCAATTCATTGCTTTTTCTGGAAAAATTATGCTGAACTGAAATATCAACATGAAAACAGAGTCTGAAGAAAATATCTGAGTAGACACAGTTTACACAGACACAGTAGACACAGACGTGAACTAGAAAGGTAACATTTGCAAAGCAAATGCATAATGTTTACCTTCACATATGGTCTGCTTTGTTAATTCTTACTCAAACCAAGGAGGTTAACCTCCTTGCTCAAACACATTCATATATGTGGTCAGACAGGAGTCTAAATCCCTCCTACTATAAAATTGCAACATGATGTAACCCAACACCAGTTACCATGGTAACAGACAGTCTGGTTCAGGTCATTGACCAGGTCAGAGGTCACTGTTTGGAGAAGAGGAGGAGGAAGAGGTAAACATAATAACAATGTCCTGTTCCTCCCCACTCTAGGTATCCAATGAGGAGTGGGACATGATGGAGAAGATGATCAGGTCAACAAAAGGTTCTTAGATGTGGAAATAATCACGTCCAGACTCCTGAGATGGTTCAAGGGGACCTTATAGGATCTACAGCAACACAATGGACATTTTTCAAGATATATCTATATAACTTACATGACAGCTACAGTACAGTATAACAGTTAAGACAAAAAGAACCAATTTGAATATGAAGAATACTTTGGATTGCTGGAATAAATGCAAACACACCCAGCCCAGGATTTGTTTTTTTCTGTTCTTTTTTTTTACAAAAATATAGTGTTACATACAAAGTGAACTCCATTCTTGACAATTTGCCATTGATACTTTTTCAAAAGTTTGTCATATATCCTTAATGTCAATGGTCAGTCTTGTTATAGCCTTCCTTCGGGTACCCTCACTCCAGTCTGGCCCTTTTAGCAGCAAGTTCTCTTTCCTAGATATGGGGAAAATGTAATAAGACATGTACATAGAATCCTTGTTTGTCAGTGAAATTGAATCACACAGGCTGTGAAACTACATTCTGATGATTCCTACAGCACTGTTGAAGTGTATACAGTTGTCAAAAGAGTACAAATGAACAGCTACAAATCCAGACTGCTGCTTTTCAATCAGTATGTCAGAGAGAAGTAGCTCACCGTTCCATATTCATAGTAGTGTGGAGCTAACTCATACAGCCAACTTGGGTCAATCTGCAGACAAGGAGAAAGAGAGGGGGCTATCATTAGAAGTCTGCAAATAATGAATGAGATTAAAATTTGCCTTCAATAACTTTGGTATGTTATAATTTCATCTTGGGCCAAACTGTGTCTCTATCACACCTCACCAATTGAAATGGTTGATTCTTGGATTTAAGAAAGTAATTCTGAACTGGAAGATCAATACAGAAACAGAGTCTGAGGGAAAGTTTGTACCATGATACACAAAGTTTCCAGGACAGAATATTTCTTAAATTTATCATTCTTCCTCACTGCCCTGTTTTCATATTGGTTCTTTTGCTTTGTTTTTACTTCAAAATCTAAGCAAATAGAGAAGAGAAATCAGTGTGGCTTCAGAGTGAAGTTTCCATGATTGACATCTGTCACTCACCACAGTGATGTCTCTCATGAACTGTTTGGACGTATGGAGAACCTCGTTGAAGACAACCCAGAGTGGAGGCTTTTCCCTGTACAGACAGGAGTTGGGATGGATGTGGAGCTCGTGGTCATCTCGTACTGTCCTGTATGCAGGAAGTAGAGATGCATCTCCATCAATTAGTAGCATTTTTGTTCAGTAAAGCGAGGGTTACAACCCGCCGTTCGTGTTTTTGTTTGTCTGTACGTTTTTTTTGGATGCCATGTCTGCCACGTTTTCCCGAAAACGTACAGGGCACACACGTCGCTTGTACTGGCTCGTACGGGGGTGAATCCGCAGCCCAAACGCAGAGAAAGTTCTACTAGGCGTGTCTGCATGCTCCCGAATCCGTAGGATTCCATACGGAGGCGGTACTCACCACTTACGGATCAAAATTTGCCCAGGTTTGTGCAGTTGCACGTACGGCAGGTTGTGACCCTCGCTTAACTGAACCATTCCTATACAATTTATCAAGTACGGTAACAGCGGAGATCTCCAAAATTGAGTTTTTCCAAACATTTTGTATTAGGCTTGTATGGTTTACCTGTAGACACCAGTGGGGTGAAACCTGGCAGCGTTAGCAAAGAACCCTGCCACTATACATCGACAGACTGGGTCAACATCCCCTGCAAACAAAGCAAGAAGTTGTCTCAAGAAAATCCTTTCCTTCTAAAAGACTAAAAATTGGAAACATTATTCTTAAATGTGGACTCTGAAGTGCAATGATGTCCAGGACAACTTTTTGACAGTTCCTCACCTTCAGATGAGTTGATGGGAACATCAAACTTCATCAGCAGTTTCCTCAGCTGCTCACGAATCATCGTCGCTCGCACCAATCCTGACAGCCAGGTAAGAAATCAAGGAAGAGTTTAACGTTGTGCAACACATTCAGAGTCAACTCACTAAATCTTTGAACAAATTTTCAACATAACAATTAGGAATGTGCGAAAGCTAGGTGTGACAAGTGTTATACCAAAGGGAAGTTTTAAAGGTTGAATGATACAGAATCAAATACCGCAAAGTTACCACATATCTAGGGTCTTCCTTACCTTTGTAATGCAGAAAATGTTGCTGACACCATCGGGAACTCTTCTTGTTCTGTGAAAATGAAAGCAGAGCAGGATGTTACACAGCAAACTTGAGATGTACTTACTGTGTGCTACGGCTTGAAGTGGCTTATACCAGTTACATTATACAAACAGTACAAAAGTCCAACAGTACCTTGATGAAGGCCTCATAGACATTCAGCATGGTGACTAAGTCTCCCTCCTCCACAGCAAACTTGTGGTGAGCTCTTAGCTGTACAGGGTGCCCCAAAAAACAGAAGAACCTTCACTTGTCACCCAAACCAACACTGATGGTATAATAGCAACAGTACTCCTGGAAACTGAAAAACATAACAGTCTACAAATTCTGATTGCCCGTAAATAATTAGTACTTGCAGATTTTTTCAACTAAATCTGTTATAACTTACAGCTTCTATTTTCCGGTTAGAAGGGTGAACGAAGATGTTCTGGACTTGCAACACTGCAGCGATGGTGAGAATTTCCTCAGAGCATCCAAACTTTCCTAGATGAGAAAACATCACACTGTCAGTATCCGATACCACATAAATCTTGAATCACTGCTTTTGACGTCTAACATTGTTATAGACAAATTCGGAATTGTCACAGTTTTGTATGCTAAATTCTACAGCAAAATAACCAGGGGTGGTGAATTTTTTTCTAATGTTTTCACCTTATTTGTTATCATAACAAAACACTACTTTCAGCACCATGGACAGGCTAATAACACTTTCAGTACTTTTTAAATCTAACATGTTTTAGCATCAAGACCTATTAAGTGACACTATCTTCAATATGGTAGTGCCAGTATTATATTAAGTGCACTCAACTCAAACTTAAGAAAGACAGAGATGTCAGATTTCACTCTCTTAGCCATACGGCTTAGCAACCCTTCCAGTTACACGGACAACAATAGAAGCACTAAGGATGTATGGCAATGCTACATTGTGCATGGTTAGAAATTGTAGAAACACTCAGATGCACTCTCAGGCACACACACTCACAGTGAAATAATCATGATTAATACCAATATTGTACTTCAGCATAACCAGATACAAATGAAATTTTAAAACACACCTGACTCTAGCAGCATTTTGGCAAACATGGGGCTGAGAGGGAACTCTGCCATGTTGGAACCGAGCGGTCTGGTCAAGTCACCATCCTTGTCTAACGCTGTAATAAAATTAAGACAAACTGGTTATCAATCATTCCATTTTGGAAACACCCAAATGTCACAGACAATACTGTAGGTTGTATTTCACTACTTATATGACAGTTTCTGTAGTCTCTACATACCTCCAAGAGCATACAGGACTTCCAACCCCCTGATAACAATCTGAGCAGGCGGAGACTGAAACAAGACAATAGTATACATGTATTAATATAATACATATGTGTGTGAGCATTTTGGGGTTTACACATACACATGTAGTTATACTGGCACATAGTGTTACATGTATCCTGAATGATGCACGTATACAATGTAATTGGGTCTTCTCTCTTCTTCTGGGTTTTTTTCCAAGTCAGAAAAAAATTAAGGCAGCAAATCTGAGAATCAAGAAATGGTAATGGGAGTGGCTAAACATAAGAATCTCCAGCTAACAGCACAAAGCTGCTTGACTCACGGAGAGAAAGTTGAACCTGAGGATGTTATCGATGCCCAGAGCCTTCAGCTGCAGGATCACAAAGGCAAAGTTGCTCCTGTGTGGAAGAAAACCTGGGTTCAGCATGGTCATTCAAAAATGAATAATGTTATCTCAGCATTTTAAGGAAAAATCTAGCAAGACCACAACATACAAACAGAGGGCTGGGAGGAAAAATTAGCATTTGATTACATGTGTAATGACTTACACCATACAGTGTCTGGCTATCTCTTCATGACAAGACATTGTTCTCACCTCTGCATTTCTGGAACTGTGTTGGTCTTAAGTTTGTGAAAATCTTCCTCTGAAGAAATAAAACAAAGATTCCATCAAATCACAGACACTGGTTGGGACCCATAATCATCCATGGACCTATCAAACTGTTATACATGTACAACTGTCATGTAATGAGATTGCTTGTAGGTGTACAACTGTCATGTAATGAGATTGCTTGTAGGTTTGCTTGTAGGTATCGATATGTATCTGTCTCACATAGGGTACAAGTACATGTAGTTTAGGTTACACCAATCTATTTCCTTGTTTGTTGAACATCTCAAAGTGCAAAACAGAAATATGAACATAAATGGCAGGAAGGAAAACTTGAATCTATAGCCAGCTATCTTCACTCCTTGAAACTGTGGGTACAAGGTACAGACTTTTCGCTCAGGCTGTTTTAGTAATATCTTTTTTTTCTCAAAGAACTAACAATTCAAATGAAAACTACAGTTATTGTTGACACATACCTGTGTACAGTCTGAAGACCTTGCCGGAGCGCACCCTCCCAGCCCGCCCCGCCCGCTGGTCAGCTGATGCCTGGGAGACAGGTGTGATCACAAGGGATTCTGGGAACAGAAAAACGGCAACAGTTACAACATCTTTGTTTTAATCAAGACAGTTAATCAATTCCAAAGACTGGTAAATTTAGAGACTAAGGGATTGCTCATTCTTTGACAAAGACTGGGGTTGAACAGTCCAAAATTTGGGTAAGGCCAACTCTTGTGTTAGAAATTACAGTTCTTACTTGTTTCATAATGACTTTTACCAACACAGATGAACTTTCAAGCTAAGGTGTATAGCTTAGTACCCATGGGGTTAGGTTTGAGATATGCTGTACCACCAAGGTGCCTGGAACAACAGTCTGTAGCAATCATATCAATGGTAGAAAATAAACAACTGAATGCTGTCTTACCTACTCCAGACTGGGGGTTGTAGGCCCTCAACTTCACAAACCCACAGTCAACAACTGGAAGGGAAGTTTCAAAACATGTTACAAGGCTATCATCCTGTTTACGAATTTAACAATTAACAAACGAATGGATGAAATTATCTACAAATGAATGAATGAATGACTGAAAAACGAGAATAACTTGTTGTTTTCTGTCCTGTGTTCTTGATAAGTTGTTGCTACTTACCATACACAATGCCATTGATAGTGATGGAGGCCTCAGCGATGTTTGTGGCAACAACAATCTGAGAGTAACAAAAGGTTTACCAATATCACTAGACTTCTTCCAGCTACATTGTACTTTGCTACTCAAAGACTTTTTCAACATTTTTCAACAGGATAAACCACAAAGGAGCCCAGCACATACACACCAATTCAAAAGAAACACAAGTAAAGTATGCCAATTGAACCCTCAAAATGAAACTTAACACAATATTCTCACCTTCCTGGTAGTTTGTGACACTCTTTCAAAGACTTTCAGCTGTAGAAAATAGGTATAAAGAAAGGATCTCAATCATAAGTTCATAACCAATAACCTTTAGCCATGATGATTGTTTTCAACCCGTCAAATTTCTAGCCATCCGATTAGCTGAAGGTCCACTTGGAGCACAATTTGATAAAGCTAACCTGTTCTCCAGGGGGAAGGGCAGCGTACATGGGGAGAACTCTCATCTTCATCCTCCTCTCATCCTGCCTCCTGCTGGAGCGGTTGTACTCACTGAAAATGAAAAATAAGGAAGTTCCAATAACTATAGAAAATACTCTGTACGTATGGGAGTATGAAACACACAGATCTAGAGCTACATGTACCTGTGGACTACCTCCCTGCTGTAACTGTAATGTGACAATGAGTCAAATGTTCTCAGAAGTTTTATATATCTGTGCTTGGAGAAGCTGTGTGGCCAAAGAACTAATGAAATCCCACCCTATACACTATTTGGTGTGGGAAGTACTTTAACTTAACTACATGATATACAACATGTACTCACATGAGATCTGACACCACAGAATCCACCTCTTCCTGCAAAACATTTACATTCAATGCTTTTGTTAAATCTTAAAAGATTTGATGATAAAGGTACTAGTAAGTACATATCTTTCTTACAATTCACATGAATTTGAAAATAAAATTTTGACATGAAACCATTACCAATTAGCACAATCACAGAACACTTGTGTTTCATAGCCAGGCTAGGATTCAAACCCTCAACATCTGACAGATGACAGTACTGGTGACTCACTTGTCCTGTAAGAAAGGCCAGAATGTCTCCTGGCTTCTCTCCCTCATGGATCTTCACAATGGTGTCCACTGTGGCCTTGGCGTAGTCTGGAACTGGGCTGGATACAGGAAAAAATCATGCGTTTACATGTGGTACGTACAATGTCATGGTCATTAGAAGGATGGCAGGGCAGAGTTATATACAAAAGTCTACATTCTTTCTGTAAATGTCATGAGAAATACCCTTACCTTGCTCTGTAGTAGATACTGACTGGGAAGGCTCTTCCTTCTATGGACAAAATTCGAGCTGTGTCAAAGCTGAAAAAAAAATTCATATTAGAATCTGCATCATCTCTTAAATACAAGTTGGCTCATCTTCATTTAAGTTACACTAGTACTGCCGCTTCAAAAGGGTGCGAAAGATCCAAAAACCATGTAACATAGTCTGTATCAAACAGCTTCACCCACGTTGAGGAAACAAACTTGCTTTGTTGGCACTTTGAAGGATCAGTTACAGGAGCTGAACAGTCTTACCTTTCCAGATCAGACACATTCTTGTTGAAGAAATCCCTGAAGGCCTGACAAGAGACGAAACAGAAAATGATGATACATATAATTATTATATGAAAATTTCCCTCCCTCAAGATGATTTTACAACCTTTGTACCAATCAATCAATACTTTATATGATTATGTTGTGTTGTATGGACTCCAGGAAGAATAGTATGAATGTAACAAAACACTAATGGAGATCCCAATAAAACAAACAAATTTTAGGAGAGAGTAAAGTCAGCCTGGTACCTCTGCATCTAGTGTGGCTGATGAGACAATGATCCGTAGGTCTTCTCTCTTCTTCTGAATCTGTACAGCAGGAAAACAATAGAGCCTTACAGCTTAGTCAATATCCTGACTTTGTTGTAACCAAAGAGATCATCATTATGCACACATGGCAATTAATTTAGAGATGACAGAAAGTTGGCATAACAGAATTTGCACAAATTGTTGGTCTGAGAAGAAGAATATATAGCACTAATTTTTATACGACCTCCAGGGCTTTCCCTCATAAATTTGAAACCAAGCAAAGAAATGAAAAAGACAAGCCTGCATTACCTTCTTCAGCAGACCAATGATGATGTCAGTGTGTAGGGTTCTCTCATGAGCCTCATCCAACATCAAAATACTGCAGAACAAAAGAAAACAAAGTTGTGTTGCTGTTCAATGTGTTGACTTTATTTTCTGAGGTTCATTTATTTATTTGTTTGATTTGTTGTTGTTTACCTGTACTTCCTGAGGAGCGGATCCGCCATCATCTCCCGCACCAACATGCCGTCAGTCAGGAACTACAGAACAACAAAACAACAGGTCAATAACAACAACCCAACATCAGAGACAGCACATTTCATATCAAAGGCACCCAATGCATTATCCGGGCATCAAAACTGGAAATATTCTGAATAAGGCAATTTGTAATGCATGATATTGATACATGCTGCCCCACATTAGAATATTTGCATCATCACTTCATACAATTGTAAAAAAGGTATAGAAACTGTACCTTGATTTTGGTAGTTTCTGGATCAAAGCGGTTGTCAAACCGGATGGAATAGCCGACCTCATGACCTAGGACTGCGCCCCTCTCTTCTGCCACACGATTGGCCACCTGATGAGACAAGATACAGCTTAGACCCGCCACACTCATGGAATTTTGCGACACTGTTCGTGACCTGATGAAGTGTCAATTTTTGTCTGCCAAGGACGACAGACTGGTTGAAATTTGTGTTGGTCCAGAGCAGCTAAAGTCTGTCCAGGGATGGAAGGATGGACACTGGAGAGACTATGACTGTGTCTTAACTCACCGTAGTACAGGCCACCCTCCTAGGTTGGGTCACTCCAATCACATGACCCTCTGCTGCCCAGCCAGCCTCCAGTAAGTACTGCACAGGAACATGGTCAGTTTTTAACAAAAATAAGGAACGACGTACTGAAAAGTACTCAAAGTTTCCCATACTTTACAGTACATGTAGTATCATGAGCTTGTAATTGTGGGCCAAAGGTATCCAAAATCCATTCAATACGTTCAACTGTTAACAGACTACAGTGAGCGACAGAGAAACCGTACCTGTGGGATCTGTGTGCTCTTGCCACAGCCTGTCTCCCCAACAATCACCACAGTCTGGTACTTCTCCACCAGGTACAGGATCTGGTTACGATACTGAGGAAGGAAGGAATTGTAAACATCAGTGCTTTTACATCTAAATTATTTATATAATATATGTAAACACATTGTCAAGCCTGTCCAATTTTTGCAAAGAAATAAAGGCACAAAAAAATGGTCAAATAAATGAATTCTTGTTAAAATCAAGGAGGTTGAACCTCCTTGCTAAAATCATGTAAATTATAATTTGCCAGTCTTACCCCAAAGACAGGTAGCCTCTGTCTCTGCTGCTGGATGGATAGCGAGGCATTTGGGTTGTACACGACAGCTTCACCACTCCCCTCACTCACCTGGTCTCTCTCCTCATGCACACCTGGAGCTTCTGTACCTGTTCAGGTGGGGAACAATATTCTACATCTCAAGTTTCCATCAGTTTAAGAAATAAGAAGTCATTAGAAACTTTAACATTCAAAGTGTCAGAGACTATTAGAAATTGGCTTTATAACTGGCGCGTGACACTGCACTGGGAGGCTTAAACTGTTCTCCAATTCTTTTGCACTCGAGCTTGTGAACACTGTTTTAGTATAGAAATCATGTAGCATAAATGACTGGCCAATGAGTCAATTACCAATGATGTAGATACGTGTAGATCTCATCAGTTACCTATGGACCACATACAGACTCACCAGGTTTCCAAAACTTGGGGACAAACTTGGCCATGACAATGGAGTCTGACAGACAGGCTCTGGCTTTTTATTTCTCGGCCAAGTAGACAACCTCAGCAGGAGTCTGAAAACCTGGAATATTTAGACTACAGGGTCATTTCTTTACATGGTTAGTCAATTACACAAAATTATAAGTATGCAATAGATTGCCACATGTGACCACTTACAAGTGGAGCATAGGCAGCTATTTAAATGTGTATATTTGGGCAGCCAATATAACCTGAGTCACCTGCACTAGTCTGCAGAACTTTATTTTATCAAAAGTTTTACATTAACTAGTCCTTTTTCAGTAACAGTGCGTTTCAGCATGGAGGTAGAAGAGACTACTAGTACCTTTATGGTTTCAAATAGTACTGTTACAGTAACTCCCTGCCCCCCTCCCCCATCAAAAGCAAGTCGGCAAAATTCAATACGCTAGGCTATCAGGCTAGACAGGAGTATGCCAATTTGTCACAGATATTGTTGTCTCGTAATCTGTACAAAGATAATTCCCGTTAAACTAACGGTTGTGTGTGAACCTCGAAATGAATAACAAGTAAATAACGCGTGTTTACCTCAGGGCGCCGCCATTTTGAGCTGAAATTTTGCGTTGCATCATGGGAGTAGGGTTCAGTTTCAAAAATAATTTGAAAGATGGCGGAAAGTTGAGTAGAGTAAGGAAGCTTCATACAGACAAAACGCACGCTTACGTCGAGTCAGCGTCCTGTTTGTAGCGGCCAGTGATAATCGGAAGATTTTTAAAGGTGTTAGAAGTAAGTATGGCTGAGTTTTCTGCAGAATTGGACGATCTGCGGTACGAAAACCAACTTCTGATCAAGAAGCTGCGAAATCGGCAAGCCGCCGTCAAGGAGTCGCTAAAACTCGTCAAGGCGTCTTCTGGGAGTCAGAAACGTCCAAGAGACACTTACAAGGTGCCAGTCCACAAGACGGGAGACATCTTAGACGCCAAGAACGTGGAAAGCCTTCCCAAGGAGGCGCAAAGTCCCGACCACAAGAAGACCAGGGTCGGTGACCCCACAGGAGTCGCTAGGCAACCAGCCAGACTGAGAGTGCGGACCCCCAAGAAAGTGACGTTTGTAGATGAAGTCTCCAGACCAGAAGGAGAACTTCAAGACACTGTACAAGGAGTGGAGAGGCTGCCAAGATTTCAATCAACCCCTTTAGGAAAGGGGTTAGGAAGGGCCTTGACAACTGCGACTCAAGATGCTGTTGATTCCACCTTTCCCATAGGTGAGTCAACCAGACACCTGTCATCAAGACACCAGGCAGGTCAAGAACCAAGTTTCCAAGGAGACCAAGAACCAACCACCCCTCACCTGTATGATGAAGGGAACAACCGCAGAGCCAAGGAGACGGCTAAGAAGCCTGCCTCCATCCTCAGGACACCAGTGAAGAGAACTATGGTTGGAGGAGGCAGTAACCATGGCAACCAGTCAGCCATGACGGTGGGGGAGCTACAGGCAGGAGGGAGGGAAGACGACCAGCCTCTGCTGGGCTATGATTGGATCGCTGGGCTGCTGGACAACGACGCGTCCTCGCTGGACCGTTCTGAGGGGTTCTTCGAGGAACTGCGGGAATTCCGGCGGGTGAACAGGGAGGAGTGTGAGCACAAAGCACACCTGGAGGTGAAGACACCTCAGGTAAGTGTGGACTCATTAGCTGAAGGTTCCATCTTCAGGATTGGAATACAGTATACTTTTTTTCTGCAAAAGCCTTGAGACCAGATTAATAAACTAATACTGTTTTCCCTCTCCAGTTCAGCCGACACAAGTCTCCGCTAGCCCCCTCAGGAGCCTCGGATGACACCCACGACTGTGTCCACAGCTACAGACTGAACTCCAGGCTCTTCCCAACCCCCATGCACAGCAACTTCGCTGGCGATAGTGAATGTGCTGTCTGCAAGTAGGTCATGTTGGTCACCCTATTGGGTACAAGCAGTGATGTTATTTCAAATTAAGTACTACATGTACTTTTGTTATTCTGATAGAAACATTCTTGAAACCTTCAATTTTTTAGGTGGTAGAAAGGCATTGATTGCATTGATACAGACATGTAACACTTCCGCTGCTTACATTGAGATACCTAACCATGTTGCTTCTTACTATAATCTTAGGTCCACAAGAGGAGGCGAGGAGACGTTGGAATCTCCTGCTTTCGTTCGTGTCAGCGTCCCTCGATCATCCTTGGTGAACTCCCTCCGCGTCAAACCTCACAGACGACAGAGTTTCGACCCCTCGGACACCGTTGGCCTGTCAGGACACACCCTCGCTGGATGGCAAAACTCCTGTCCGTCCACCATCCCCGCTGCATCCAACCTGGACCTGAAGAGCTCTGTACGCCTCCAGCCAGGGGTAAAGTCTACAGGACCAAGCGTGTCTGTTAACATGAGCAAGAGCGTGGCGTCCGGAACTCGCTCGGCCGCCAGCAGGACCAGGGAACTGTTGAACACCTCCCACGCCATGAGATACAGCCTACAGGTGTTGGAACAGGAGAGAACCAAGCACAAACCAGCACACTCCACTAACTACCCTGCTCTGTAGGGTCAACCGCACTTCTTCTCACAAGCATTTTAACGTCAATAAACTTTTCTTTGTTACATCCACTTCCTTTTGTACATTGTCTTATTTTACAAATGACCCCCCTAGTGCATATTATGTCTGCAACTACTGCGACCCCATCGATATTTACTACTCTCCCCTCCCCTCCCAAAAAAAATTCAGGTGTTATTGCATACTTTAAGAATGCTAGTGTTAATGTTAATCACCGTAGGGCAGGGATTGCCTTTTTCTTAGACTAAAAACAAATCATTCGACATTGTGTGTCGCCATAAATTGGCATAAACATCATTGACACCTGCAGAGTACCCTACTCAGAGTAGTGCATGGTGTGGTATAGAAGCGCCACCAAGCGATCAGTAATAAAAGTACACCCTTGCTGTCCACAACAGCCATTTCAATGCAGCACGATCATACAGCAATATAGATAATAAACAAAATGATACGACGTTATGTTTTCAGACTATAACACTAGCCTTTTCCCACACCTACAAACCTTAAAATAAGCGACAACTTATTGTACTACTTAAACTCAAGTACATAGTAGTGTAATTCTCTTCTGGTAGCATGCAACTCCCATATGGTCTAGTGGTTAGGATTTGGCGCTCTCACCGCCAAGGCCCGGGTTCGATTCCCGGTGTGGGAAAGCAGATTTTTTTTCGACTACGATTCTGTTTTTGCTGTACATTTTCTTTCTACTACATTATTTATGTAAAGTATTCTTTATTAAGTTTTCGATTGACACTAATTGGCTTGAACCTGACGTCATACGATCCTCTATGAGTCTGTCATAACACATGCGTGCGTCTTCACGTATTGAACACAAGACCTTGGTGACGAATGAAAGACACAAATAATGATACATGTATGTCAATGTAGCTCTGAGTACCAAATCAATAAAAACAGGGTCTAACAACATGAAGTGTTTTATGTTACGCGTCGTTTTCGTTGTTGGCCTTTTCTTTCATTTTTTGGGGGGGGTGGGGCAGATCACTACAACACGAGCATCCCGCGAAGTAAGCGGGTCACTCGAGGGCGACCTGTACCCCCTGAAAAATTCTTCTAGCAACTGAGCTAGGAGCCGGTCGTCACTCCGGCTCGTTATTTTCCTTACTCATTAGTTTAAGGCATGAAGTTTACGTAATCGTCAATGTTGATACAAACCTGCATGATGTCTACAACGTTTGTGGTTTGTAACATGTTCCTTGTAGCTGCACTGGCGGAGAAATTTGTCACTGTTAATTACACCACATTATCAAGTATTATGTCTTCGGTTATTTTATTCGTTATAATTTATATTACACGAAGTAGAATGTAAAATTCCCCATCTTAAAGTGTTGTCAACTTTAAAGGTATGGCCTCATTAACATAATTTATGTACCGTCTGTCTTTACCCTGGGTATGCTAAGGTGCATACATGTAGAGTTCAATTCACCATAGTAAGTGGGATACCTGCGTCGTTCTCATTTCTTTCAACGTTAGGCCGTACCAACCTAATTTCTTGGTTCTCGCGTTACCCCTTCATTGCTCTCTGATCTGAAAAAAAATCACTCTTTGTACAGCCCTCTTTGGCCTGCATACATGTATCTGAGTCAGTCTACTTACTAAATCTGGGCATATTCCAACCATGAAATGCTCATGTTTTTTGTATCAAAACTGAAGAAAGTTCTTGTCTTACTTCAAGTGTTTTACCTTTGTGAAGGAGGTATCGTTTTGGCTGTGTGTGTGTGTGTGAATCCAACCTAGGTACTATGATTTATTCATCCTTTAACATTTCTACACAAACTTACAGTGCAGTGGAAATGTCATTCACCTACTGCAACAATTTTCTGTAAAATCCAAAGAGGAGAAAACACACAATATTCCACTAAATTATTATGAAAACATGAAATAGAAGACATCTTAAAGAGTTTTACTATTTTATTGATTATTTCACAGAGACATTTTATAGAGAGATGGGAGCAGCAATGTGTGGACAGCAGTACATCGCCACACTTGGATGAAACAGTTACAGAGTTAACTTATACATTTGGTGATGCCTTCAACAGCTGTCATGCTTGCATGAAAGCATGTTTCTTTTGGAACACTATTATAAGTTGTAACTTTCCATCAATCATGACAAAACTGTAGTATGGACCTCATCAAGTTTGCTTACACTGTAAATTATCGCGGGATTCCTTGGGTTTGATTGAAAGTTTGTTTTAAGCAACTATCTTACCTCGTACAATAGTTCATCCCGTAAAACAGATCAGCTACAAACAGCAAAGGACTCCACTTACCCCCAATAAGACACACTGATAAACATGTACGTACATGTAGGTCTGTACGTTTAGGAAAAGAGCATATCCCTGCTCATCCGAAAGTAACATTACAGGCTCATGCCTTCTTTCCCATCACTCAATGACAAAGAAAGTAAAGAGTGAAAAAATCAATAGAACATAGAAGTATTAGGTTAAGATGACTACAGTGTTATACAACCTGTAAGTGTAACCAAGTGTATTTTTCCAGAATTGTTTTTGCAGATAGTTTAAATACATATCAATGCAATAGTCCTGAAGTTACGTACTTTGCACTGTGACAACAGTACATCATGGCATATCTAAGATACAAGTTACTAACATAGGAAGCAAGTACATTTTAAACCCCAAAGACACTAGCCAGCTGAATTTCCTGAATTGAAAAATGACATGATGTTTACTCAACAGTGCCCCTGAATATAAAGTTGTGTTTTCATCGTTTTGTTCCAACTGTACATTGCTCCATAACAGACACAAGCGTGGCTATCTTTACACGAAGCCGAAGTTGCTGCTATGTTATAATCAATGCTTCACGTGTATTTACATGTGCCGGAGCATTGCAGAGAAGGGGATTGGGAGCGACCTGTTGCAGGTCAGTGCTGGCTACAGTTAACATTCTCCAAACAATTATACCTTCCACAAAGTGCTGACATACGTGTAAACATGTCGTGTGGCATTCGTCACAAAAAGCTACCAGGGAAGGACTTTTCCTTCCACTGCAGTGTTGGAAAGCAACACAAGTTTTATTCTGTTTTGCACGGTTAACCCGTAATCGGAATATTTCAAAGGACTACCAGATAACATTACTTGAGGTTTGCCAAAATTTCTGTACTGAAATATCATTCAGTATTCCCTCATCACAAAGTGCCATGCTTGCATGCACATTCATAGAGTGTTTATACCAAATGACCAATTCAGGTATAAGCCGTATCAACTGAGAATCAAAGTGACTATGAATTTGTTTTCCCCTGCAAACTATTGCAGAATGGACCCTATTGTCATGAAATACAGTAGGAGCCTTTCATTACACAGTTTCAGACTGCAGAATGGTTTCGGTGTGACAGGTCGTTTGCTGTGATGTAACCAGCCGCCATCACGTGCAGAACCAAGCTGGTGTGTCGACCAACGCAGGTTCAGTTCACAGTATGTCAGCTCTTCTGGAAGACGTGCTACCCTATGACCCTTGACCTCACGTGGCCTTTGCCCTGAGGGCAGCCCTCTTGCCGGTAACGGCCTGGAAGCCGGACTTGATGCTAGCTACGGAGCAGCGCGAGTGGCACGTCTCGCACTGCAGGAAATAAAGCCGCGTGTCCTTCTGGAGGATGGTCTCCGGAGATCTACAGGTGTGGCACGTCACATATTCCTCTGTGGGCACAGAAAGGAGACAGTTACACATAGTATCCTATTCCTATTCACTTATGTATTCATAGCTTGTTACGAAAGCTAGACCAAACGATGCTCACATGACAAAGCTGTAAAAGACACATTGAAATGCTTCAAGTTACTTGGGTCTCCCACGTATGTTTCGGATGACAGTAAGAGGGGTGACTTACTGATGTATCTCCTAAGTACGTTTTCGATCTGCTTCTGCTGGAACCGACCCTTGATGATCAGCTGGTTGTTGCCGTCAACAGAACCGCTGCAAGTAAAACAACACTTCAACATGTGGTTGTCACACTGCAGGTACGTTACATCAGATATTCATCATTTCACTCCTATTTTCTCATCTAACTAACCCAGTTTTCATTCGCACCCAGTGGTTTTATTGAGCCTTCTTTGTAGTGGTGTTTGGTAAAAAAAATTGTCCCATGCCGTACCTTGTTCCCAGCTCAGCCAACAGGAAGGCCAGCAGATGTTTGGGCTGTCGATGTAACCTGACAAGAGACCAGAGAGGAAAAATGATTGAAAACAGTACGAAAGTCACATCTTCCGACCCATAGGACACAAGGAGAAAAACAATTCAAATCGAGACAAGCCTGGCAAATTTCCCACTCAAACAACTGACCAAACACAATAAAGCTTTTACACCTTGGTCGTCCATAGGATATCGACAATATAATTACATTTGTGAGGCCTCAGTAAACTACATGGACCGGTATAAACCAACAGAAGGCTGGCTCCACTTACAGTTTGCAAATTTCAGCAAAGTTGACGAACGAGGTTTTCTTGGTGCCCACTCTGACGACTTGTGGCGGCCTCATGACAAACCGCCTCTTTTCGCCGGCCACCATGTCGGGGTTCTTTTCCCGCATGATGTCGAACACTCGCGTCAGGAGCTGGTAACAGGGGGAAAGAAATACTTTATTGGTTTGTCACAGTCTGAAGTTAAATCAACACTGACTCAATAACCAATGAACAATAAATCAACGTGTTTGAAACGCTTGATAAAAAAAATCTTTTAAGGTGTCACTGACCTCATCATAGGTGTAGTCTCTCTCCGAGCCAAGCCAGGATGGACCCCCCATGGAGCCAATTTTCGGCGCTTCATCATCTGTAAGGCACAAGCAAGGTTTTTGTTGGCATGGCAGATATACCTTTACAGGCATAGGAGAAATATGTGACATACAGCACATATATAGCTATGCACATATAAAAGACGGATACTGCACATATACATGACAGATACAGCACATACACAGGACAGCTCATCTCTTTCCAGAGTTTGTTATCAATATTGGACAGAAAAGGAGTGATTAAGTTCTCACCAAAAGAAGACAGCAGAGAAGGAGCCAGTCACACAGAGGACAGAGACAGGACAGAAACAGGACAGAAACAGAAGTGAAGAGCAGCCCTCATAGAAAACCACTTTCTGAAGAAATCAAAGCTGCAAAACTCAGAAGCTCTTGAGACATGCTTTAGGTCACCAGGCCACAAGATACCTTTTCTCTGTTACCTGCAATATTGCAATTTCTCAGAAATTTCACTTGCTAGTTGGAGAAACTTTCTGCAAATACCAAAGTCACTGTTCCTTACCACAAGTTCAAGTAGGCTGTTAATTAGCTTAATTGTGATTCAGACTACCAAGCCTTAAATTTTTTAACCTGCAAGTTGTTTAATTCTTACCCACAACGTAAAAAATCGTTTTGTTACATCAGAGAACCAATAACTGATATTGGTGTAACCTTTTTCTGTACATGTTTGGAAGAAAAGAGTACAGAAGAAACATGTCACGACACAGACAGCAAGTCAGGAAACATAAGGAAGGGGCAGACAGTTTGGTGGACAAGACGCTACCTTCGTCTTCCTTGTCATCATCTGCATCCTCATCAACCATCATCTTCATTGGTTTCTTCTTCTTCTTCTTCTTCTTGGTTAAGTCCAAGTCAAGGTCGTCGTCCAATCCTGGGACGTCCAAATCTCCCGCGCCTGTGTCCTCAAACGACACACCCTTCTCCTCGGAATCCATCTTGTTGTCCTTCTCCTGGTGAAAACAAACAAACAACATTCACATCTGTAAATAGTTTCTTCAGGAGGGTCGGTCATGAGATGGTAACTTGTACATGTAGTTGTACACAACCATGTTGCTGTTTAAACCATTTTAGTTTTGGCAGGTAAAAACAAGAAAACTCAAATATTCCAACTTTAATTTTTTAAAACCAAGATTATTCATTGGGCATTTGTTAGTAGAATAAAAATGTCTGTAGTTGTTAATGATTTACAAAACTCACTGGTAG
The DNA here is from genome assembly GCA_013266295.2 of Branchiostoma floridae x Branchiostoma japonicum. Lineage (NCBI taxonomy): Eukaryota > Metazoa > Chordata > Leptocardii > Amphioxiformes > Branchiostomatidae > Branchiostoma > Branchiostoma floridae x Branchiostoma japonicum. Next base: position 11,005,700 of record CM023829.1, on the reverse strand, counting down.
GGCTTCGTCAAGATCTGCTAGGTCAAATGTCTTCTTCTTCTTTTTCTTCTTCTTTTTCAGGCTTAAGTCCAGAGAAGCAAAGTCTGTAATAAAGAACACAAATAGATGTCACTAACACATTTAAAGTTCACAGCTTTCAACAGAAAACTAGTATCTAAAGTGGTTACTGTAACATGGAAAGGCTTTGGTAATTCTCATTAACTTTAAGCCACATGTCATGAATTGTTACTGAAAGTCAACACTACAAGTTAAGTAGATTTTCTAATTGCCAGCTGTTTCTTTCCAAATTCTGGGTGGCCAGTGTTTTCACTTCTTATCCCATGCAGTCATCCTTTTCAACTTCAATTACAACCAATGGATGCATCCTTAACAGGGATACGGTGGACACATTTTTTACCTTACCTTTTAAAGACGTTCAACTCCACAAAAACACAGTCTGATTTAAAGAACAATGTTGTGTACAGTCTTATCTTCAATGATTAAATGATGTAACATTGACAGACTGTTGCAGTTTGTCAAGCATGTACAGTTTTGTGATTGGTCAGTTTCACTGTGACTGACTCATGTTACATGTATCATGCAATAAGGATGGGTATTGCACCACCTTGCTTACAATTAACAAACTAAATCATGGGCTCCTGTACTATTCACATGAACATGTATGAATGGAGGAATCTTGTGTAATATCACAAGTCAAGACATTTGTACAGATAAGCGAGAGAAAGGGAAAGTATGACTATGAAAGGGAAAGGAATGAGGGGTGATTTCCAAAATATGTCATCACAGCGTAAAATGGGGCTCAAATTCACAAATCCAAGTTGTGGATCAAGTCACAGCAAAAACAGATTTCATTTACAGGAAACATTCTATCTAAGCTCTCTTTAAGCACTTTGCTGCCAGGGTCTCCACTTAGCTTGTGATTTGAAAAAAAAAATGAATTCATGATAGAAGGAGTATTTTTTGTCAAGTTTCACTTGGAATTTATTTGTTTGTCACAAGTGACTTTAAGACGTGTTTTGGTAACCTAATTCTTCCTGGCCTAGGCCATTAGCACGGAGCACTTCTGCCCAAACTAAACCTGGTCAACAGTCTCTCTCAGGGCTGCAGACTGGGTTTCCTCAGCCACTGTTAGCTGCTGTCCCTGTCCAGCCAAGTAAACCCTCCCTGGTCACTTGTTTGAAACAGAATTGTTAATTGTTTCAAACAAGTAAAATCACCAGGGTGGGTTTAGTTGGCCAGGTGGGGAGAGAACCTAACAGTGGCTGAGGAAACCCAGTCTCCAGCCCTGGGAGAGACTACCGACCAGGTTAGCCCAACGGGAAAGCTCACCGTCCTCATCCTCAGGCAAGGCGAAGGTGACGTGGCGACTTTTCCTGCCTGAAAGGTAAAGGCAGCACTATGACTGCGGACTACCCACCATGCACTGCTGACTAAGGCCTCACCGTAAGTGACTAGCACGTCAGATCAAAAAAGACTTGCAGTCTGACGAGTTGACAGAATTGAAAACAAAAAAAAATGCCTATAAAGAAATATCTGGAACAGCCTACTACAAAGATTGAGTTTGAGACATTTGGTCGACCAAAATCATTGAATCTGAGGCTGATGAAAGTCATTGGAATCAATTGAATCAAAGAATCAAAGGTATGTCCTTCTTATCCTTTGTACATTTAGGTGTATCTATGTGTGTAGCAACAATGGCTTGAATTTGTACTTCATTGCAAAAATTGGAAAAAAACATAGCCCCTCGCACAATGAGAAAAAACAGTGTCTGAAAACATGTTTGATACAGTAAGTGTTTACATGAAGACTGGTAGCGACAAGTAATGTATTTATATCCTGATGAATGAGATAGGGGGCAAACAAAAGCGAAAGATGATGCAATATGAATAGAGGTCAGAGGTCATGGAAGAGTCAGCAGTTACCACAACACAACTCCACCTACAAAGGAGACAAGGGCAGAGCGGAATAAAGTTGTTAATACATGTGCAACTGTCTGGGAAAGGATTTTTCCTTTTCCATAGAAAATTGGGTAAAAAAAACTAAAAAAACACAACTACTTTACGGAAACTGTGGAGTAGGATTTCTTTGCAACCAGTAGAGAAAAAAAGACAACTTCTAGTTCAGTTCTCCATTTTTTTTCAGCATTCCCAACTTGAAGTTGAACTGAACATCTAAGCTGACTTTGAACTACAAATCACAGCTGTACTTCATGTAGAGTCTGCCCTGTATGGAAATCATCCAAAAATAAACTTGAGGTTACGATCAGTCCATGTAGCCAACATGTAGAAGTGTAAATGAGAGGACCTCACCATCGATAATCTCAGATTTCTCATCATCGGCATCTTCCTCCTTCTCCTTGTCCTTGACTGGTTCCTCGTTCTCATTCTCCTCCGGCTCATTCGTGCCTCCTTCTCCCAGCGCCGCGTCTGGGTCGAACGGAACCTTCTTCTTTTTCTTCTTCTTCTTCAAGGACAGGTCAAATATCTGGGGGATAGACAGATACAGCAAGAGGTAATGCTAGTGATCAAAAGAAGAAGGTAAGAAGAAGGCAAATGGATACTGCCTGGCCAATTTGGTACTGCCTTTGCTGCCGCCAAAAGATCTGCTTGGAGGCTAGGTATCACTATACACGCGCTAGTTCATCCCAAGGGAGAGGGGTATTTTTTGAGGGGGGGTTGTCTGTCTTGAGAAAAGTTGGGAATGATGTTAACTCAGAAAAGTTAAAATTTCAAGCACTGTGTTGGGAGAGGATTGCGCTTTTGCAGCAGATTTCCAAGTTATGTGTTAGTTCCCTATGTCTAAAGTTGTCCGCAGTTTCCTTGAAGAAGATGGGCCCAGCTGGAAACGTTACATGCATGCTGGGACCATCTCTTCCTGACCTGATTTCACCCCGGCCTGAACCCGCTACGTGTCGCACTACCCGTAGACTACAGGCCTGCCAGCGGAGCCTAACTACAAACTACCAACGGAGGGTGATCTATCGTGGTCTATAAGTAAATTTATAAGATTAAGAAAATAATGAGGTTTCAATTCCAACTTAGGAAATCGCCAGGAAAATAATTTTGTAGGGGATGCGGGCACAAATTATTTTCCAAGTAATAATTTTCATGCGCCCCTGGAAACCAGTGAGTGCTAAGGCTACCGCCAAGGAAGGACGATCTAGATAAACAATAGGAAGACCCGTAATATTTTTTTCTACTGGATAAAGTTTGTGATAACAGAACATTCATATTGAATCATAAAGACAGCCACAACCTCACAGCTGCCCATGACGAAATATCCCCATGGCCCACACGTTTCCGCCATGTTGTGGCTTTTCACCCAACACGCACAGATTCAAAACGAAACTATACGACTTACCGCTTCTTCCTCTGCCATTTTGGTAATCCCTGTTCTTCCCTGTGATCTCCTTGGACTGGTAAAACTTATGGGTTCGTCGAAAAACACTTTTTAAGCGACACAGACGAGCGTGAATGCGACACAATGTTCACTCAAAACCACTCTTGCATCAGCCACATGCGGATCGACGTGACGTCACGAAATCCTTATTGCGCTTGCCCAGACGCTGTCAGACCGCGGTGCACGTCGGGACATTCTATTTATGCACCGCCTATTTTGGCGCCACGAGTAGGTGATTGACAGGTCACGCCCTCGTCACGCCCACACTGTCCGTGAGCTCCTCAAGGCAAACGCATGGTTTCGGCTCGTTTTTGCACGTCTTTCACTGGCGTTTTAAAAGATGTTTAGTGACAGTTTGGTAAGGTTACAGGTGAATTAAAGCATACCCCACAAAATGGCTACAAAATGAGGGAAAATGCCAGTGAATAAGCAAATCAAATGCCGGGCAAAAAAGGATTGTACCCTATTTTAGTCCTTGTGTTAATGACCATGTCATAAAAAAACAATACCACTAAATTACTACATGTATATCAATTGCAAAATCTTCGTCAAAAGAATAGGCCAATAGATATCAGCTATGAACAGCTTTATTGTATCAAATGTAGGTTAATTAAATTAAATGAAGGCAAGGAGGTTTTTATGAAGGTAATCTACTAAGTCATTAAAAAACATGACATACAAAATAACAAAGGTTCATTCTTTAACTTCTTGCATAGATTCTTTCATCTTATAGTATATACATGTTGTATTTATACGTGTAGTATACATATGTTGTAACACTATGCTGGGTTAGCCCTTCTCTGACAAGCACTCACCCCAATTGGTGAGTGGCTGTCAGAGAAGCTCAGCAGTCAGAAAACACTACAACTTTCCACCCAAGGGTCTGCATGGAGATAACACTCCTGCAGTTTATCTATCTTGTCATCAAATACTAGTATTAACATCAAAACTCTGTCCTTGGTGCTGAGAAAATGGGGGTGATACATGTATATCCATTCTTGGAAAATGTCCAAACAGCAAAGTTTCCTGGTAATACCATGAGACAGACCCACATCTGGATATTCGAGTAGGACCTAACTTAAGAACTCAAGTTTTATAACACAGGTCATATATATATAGCTGCACTGCAGTTTTCTGCAGCACCAGAAGGTGGCATCGTTTACTGGATGATGCGGAGGTCACTAGGGATGAGACACTCCACCAGGATGGTAGCAAAGTCCACAATGTCCTCGCCTGGTATGCGAGTGATGCAGCCTAACTGGTCAATCACCTGAAAATATGAACAAGTGCTAAGTTGAGAATGTAAAGCTTTAAAAGGTTTATACATTTCTCATCATCATTTCTGGTGACTGGCATTTCTAATCACTTCAATACCTGAATCAAACACATTTGATGTTATCTTATTCCTTGATATTCGTTACAAATGAGCATGAGCATAATGTGTTAAATGACGTCAATGTCCTTCTTGAAAAGAAGCCAAGTTTGTGTGTTTTTCACATTCTCATGTCAGATATCCATTCAGGGAATATCATCCGAAGCCAAGTTTGTTTGTTTTTCACATAACTCATGTCAGATATCCATTCAGGGAATATCATCCGTTAAGTTATGATTGGACTACATAACATGCACAGGCTGCACCTTGTCACTTGTTGTCATGTCCAGAATGTAGGAGGCGGCACCGATGACAGCAACAGCCAACAGCATCAGGTCACACTCCACTGTCACAAACTTCTCCCTGGGAAAGGCATGTGATTGACAGCTGTCAGAAGTGAGAGAAATACCTGTCATTCGTGTGACAAGTGTGATTGACAGATGTCAAAACTGAGATGAATGCCTGTCGTGTGTGCTACAAGTGTGATTGACAGCTGTCAGAATTGAGATGAGTACCTGTCATGTGTGTGACAAGTGTGATTGACAGATATTAAAACTGAGATGAGTGCCTGTCATGTATGTGACAAGTGTGATTGACAGATGTCAGAACTGTGAGGAATACCTGTCAGGTGAGGCAGGTGTGTTGGAGCGAGTAGCCATCATGTACAGTTTGTTGTACACCAGGTGCCTCTGCATGTAGGTGAGGTCCAACACCTTCAGGCTGGTGGCATGCAGCACTTTCACCTCCACAGAGGAGTCATTATGACCTGTGGGGAGAATGTTATCACGTACCTCTTCAATGATCATATGCTCAATGAGGCAATTTTTTTTTCAAAAGGATTACATTCAGAGTCAAGTTTATATGGTTTCACACTTAAAAGAGACTCACCCAGAATCTCTAACAAAGTCTCCAAGTAGGTCAGGGGTGAGGGGATGCTGAGGTTAAAGTTCAAGGTCTTCAGAACCTTCAACTCTGACCTGATGACTTCTGACCTTGTGAAGTTGTGCCCTGCGTCCACCAGAAACCTGCAGGCCTTCCCAGGGGTCACAATCTGAAGCAGATGAAAGATTCCATGCCGCGTGATATTTCTGATATTTTTTGTAACTTATGACTGATTTTGTGGTTTCTTTTCACATCCATTTTTTTTGTCCAATCCTCAGGTAATGTTGTTTATTATAAGGGTAGAGAAATAGTGAATACCTTATAGTGTGAGGACACTTTGCTGGCCATCTGGACACACACCAGGATCCACAGCATCATCTGTTTCTGCAGCTGACCTTCCACGCGTGCCCACTCTGCCGCTGACCCTTTACCTGTGTCCTTGACTGAGGTGTAGAGATGCTGAACATGGTGCATCAGGAACCTGCAGTTCAGGGAGTGGGAGACAGGGGGCTACCTCAAATTTTAGCACAGTAGTTGCCAATAATTGGTAACCACTAGAAAGACTGTTCAAGATATTCAAAACATGGTGAAGGCCTTCAAGGATGACCAGGTGTATTTTACCTGTCTAACATCTCCACTGCCAGGTAACGCACCTCAGCGGGCAGCTTAAACTCCTCACACACCAGAAACAGCATCTCTGGAACAGGACAGAATCAATACAGAAACAGGACAGAGTCAATTTTACACAATTGTGGATACCTGCTATATTTTTTTCCGCATTCATTCAATGGCTGTTGCCAATGCAACAATAAAGGCATTTCTTTTGAGTATCAGTGTTCTTTGACTTTTATCATCTTGGACTTGGTTGATAGACTTTTCCTGTTAGACTTGGTTTTCATGTTGACATTTCAGTTCAATAGCCTAGTATTTTATTGAACTTTTAGCACACTGAAGTTTTCGTTTGGCTACCAGTTACTCTCTCTTTAAGTTGGCTCGAGTGCGAGGTTAGGCAGCAGGGAGAAAATGAAATTCGAGAACCAACAAATTAAATTGGTGTGGTCTGAAATACCTGCAGCTTTTCCATGCTTGAACCAGCCGATGGCATGGTCTGCGTTCTTCATGGCTTTCTCGTTCTCTGCTGCGAGTACGTACAGCGTGTCCTCCAGCAGCTCGGCGGACATGCCCCACGAGTGCCGCATGTTGAAGATGGGGGATAGCGGCGTCCCGAATATCCGTGACTGGTCCATCTTGGAGAACTTCTTAGGGGGAGGGGGGCAGACGACGGACAAGTGTTCGAACAGTAATCGAGTTTTTCATTCTCTCACAGTATTAGAACCTTTCAGTGCTAACAAGTTACATCCTTGGAGGCTGTTGTTCGAACTATAATACTAAACCAAGCTTACGATAGCAGAAAAGTCATTTGTAAATAAAAATGGATTTTTTTCAGTGCGTGATTCAACGTTCGATCTACCCACCAAGTTGCTCCACGCTGGAGGATCCTGGAGGTATAACGTTAACGCCTGAATGGTGAAACATGTCAAAACAAAATGACCCTAAAAACTGTCATTGTCATTTTCGTCCTACGTAGGAACATAATCAAACATGTATCCTCTACAATAAGACAATAGGTAAAGTTTTGTACCAGAGTAACTCGCCTACTACGAACTCATGTCTTTCCGGTGTGGCGCCAAATCCTTGAGCTGCCATATCCGTGAGAGGTCACGTACTGCGGCTGCGCACTGCAGGGGAAGAGCAACTACTTGGCAGCGAACAAGCTCAGCGAACATTACTATGGCAACAGCCTTTATAGAAACCAGCAGATGTTTTGCTAGTAGCCGATTCGACAATACTTTAAATGAAATAACCTATTTTTTAAACGTTTCTTGTACAAAATATAACCGGCTACTTTACCAGTGAATACTATATAAATAAAGATATTTAAAGGGAACCTTTCAAATTAGCTATTTGCCTTCGTGTATTTTATGGGATTGAAAATTGGGATACCCCATACAGACCTTTAGCAAACCCTATAGATAATGATATGCAGCGGGAAAATCAGGCTCCTTCACGGAGTAAAAATGTAACGTTATATGATAAAAGTGAAAATTTAAACAAAGCAGAATCGTATACTTGCATGTGAATGTTTTGGTATAGAAGATGACCCATTGCTTCCTTATTCATGTTGATTTGTGCTGTTTCTTTCGATCGATCTGTCTATACATATACGTCCACAAATGGATCATTGATAGTGAACTACTGTGATATATACTCATCATTTATTCTTCAAGAATGTTTATGATAGCATTATCAGTTCTGTTGCATTTGTTGCCATGTAGGCTGGTAGTAGTATTCTTTGCTCAGCCGACGGCCCAGTGTGCTCTACAGCTCTGTTTAGCTACGGGTCTGACTTCCCGACTCAACGTAACCGCTGCATGACAATCCGATAGGACCATCATCAATGTGGTTTGAAGGGGCTGTAAGAAATAAAGCACCAGTCCGTACTCATTGTACATTTTGTTCGTTCCCTTGAAACACGTTGAGTGACCTTTCTTTGTGATCGGGTAGGTTTAAGTGTTTGGCATTTATCATTTATTGATTGATTGATTGATTGATTGATTCGGCTTACAGAAAGCCAGGCCTAGGGTTTCCCAACTAGTCAGGGAATATTATTAAGGGACAACCCTGGGAGAAAGATGAAAAACGTTAGACATACATACTAATACATGATACATACATAGTGAAATATACAATAATATGTACGTACATTTAATAATACAATAATACATTGATCATACAAATTAACTCATAATTATCTGCACTCCTCATGCACTCAACAAAACGAAGAGAAGCGATGAGAAGATGACTGGACTTGGTAAAAACTTTAATGTGTAAAGCATTCACAATTTCACAGGTAGGAGGGCGGCTGAAACTCATTCGACGAGGAGCTTCCCAGCACACCTCGGTAGCCACAGTGACAGAAGCTATTGAATCACTGGAGGTAAAACGTCATGGGGCAAAGTTCGTCCAGCTAATCATGTAATCCGAGCCTACACCGGAATGGTCTCCATGACAATATCGTAAGCTAGAACTAGGTTACGTACGACGATAGTCCTTCTTTTTTTATATACCAACATGTAATGACAAGACATGGTGACGGCACACTCAAGTTTTTTTCAACTTATTTTAATGTCGCCACCAACTGACAGAGGACAATACAATACAAATATACACCTGGGTGAGGTGAGGAAAGTCGTGTAAAGTGCTTTCCCAAGGGCACAAGATCGGGGGCATGGCAGGGTTCGAACCTGGGACCTCTTGGTTCCGAGTCGAACACGCTACCGTTTACGCCACACGACCCCACTGAGTCCTTCTTTAGTTAACGCTATAGTTGTTTACTGAACACTTAAACTCAAATGTACATACCAAAGACATACTTCGATTTGCCATCAGATCATATACATGTACATATCACAAAGTTTGTAGAATAACTGTAATACCTGTGATGGTTATTATCAATTTGTGCTCACTGACCCTCACGTCAGAGTGAGCTCCTGAACTACCAGTCGGACGACATTCTCGCAGACCGAGGTCAGACGAAAGGCACGATCGTGGCCAATCGTGCCCGAAGGGTTCAGAATCAGTGCACAATTCAGAATTGAGCTTTGTCATTTTGTTCTGACGCACAGGTAAGAATGTCTTCACTGTGCTTTTTTTTTGGTCCTTTCAACGAATTTTGTGCACAGATAATTTTGATTTTTGTTTGAAAGGTTGTATTTTCTAACGGAAATGTTGTCTCGTCGCGTAATAGCTCTTTTGGGTACTTGTGTCCATTCAAATGCATGTGTAAAACATATATTCTAGAAATACGAATTCGTTGTAGTTTGTTCGATGGCGTACGGTTGAATTTCCCTCCAGATACGGTTGAATTTTCCTCCTGATCTTTATAATTAACATGGTGGATGTCTTAATTGTAAAACATGACTTCTGGAGGAAAATATACTATCTGACGCTTTTCGTGCAGCCTGTCGAAGCGGCCTCAGTTTAACCACCAACTCCGAGCTAGATCTCTGGTGTAACTGTGAACAAAAGCCCCTATTTTTAGTCATTTACAACCACTGATATGTCTTAACAGGAAAGACGATGGAAGACGTGAACGGGTACATCCAAATGATAGACTTCTCGGCGTACAGCTTGGGTACAACAGACATCGACGAGGCAGGCGTTGAAGCTCTGTCTAAGAAACTGATGCATTCCTTCACGACGTCCGGATTTGCCTACCTGAAAAACACAGGGATTTCTACTGAGGAGGTGAAGCTTGACGCGTCATGCTAAGATCGATTCTTCTGTCAGCCATTCTATTTGTTTTGTTGATTGTAGTTGTTAGCCATGACACGTACATGTACAATGTAGCCCCTCTTGCATAGAGAATAAGAAATGAAGATATCGTTTTACTCTACCTTCCTTGATTAGTTGATTCCTTGTTTAGTTGATTACTTTATTCCTTGAGGGGTATACATGTGATCTTCAAATGAATTTGGCGGCAAATGGGGATACTAAACTGACAGACTGGACTCTAATGGAACGAAATGGAACGAACTAAAACGCCGCCATTTTGGCATCTTTATATATGTGTCATTGCCCTGTTTGCTCAGTCACTGTGTCTAAGCGCACACCCCAGTTTATTTTGGGTCTCAACTTCGATTCTGCACACCCTCAAGTCTAGCGACCGTCTCTTTCAGGAAAAAATTCTGAAGAAAATGTGTATGGGAATGAATGATATCTCTCTACCTACAAAAACAACAGAATTTCACTTTCTTTAACCTCTCAAATTTTGATAAATTTTAGGGGGAAATAAGATTTTCCTATGAAAAATGATGCGAAAAATTGGCCATTTTCACTTGGTATTAAACCCATCACCCATAATTTAGCCACCAAAACGACTGATATTGTCGGAAAGAGAAAACCCTTATGTACAGTCAGGAAAAGTATAAAGGAAATCCTAACACTGAGATTTTCGCAATACCTCGTCGCGCGAGGCATAGCAAGAGCACCCACAGAACGCATGAAACGTAAATCTGGGTCAAACCGCCGCGCCACATTCAAGGCGGAGGGATACCCGGAAGTAAGCCTCGGATCCGAAAGCAAATTTCACCCAAAACACACCATGGCCAGACACAATTTGAGCAATTAGAGATTATGCATATGATTGCCTTCGTCAAGAAGGGTATGTTTTCATGGGCGGGCGTGCACGTGTGTGTGTGAGTCTGTCAACAGTATAACTCGAGAAGGCTTAAATGGATTGTCTTCATATTTGGTAGGTGGGTAGGTCTTGATGAGACCTAGAAGTGATAGGAATATGGGCCCCCTGGCGGCTCGTTATGGTACTGCAGCTGGTACTTCCGGTTTTGAAATATGGTGATCTGTTTGAAAATGTATTTGTATGAAAATGTTTAAAGTAGGATAACTCAATAACCGGTCGACGGATCGTCCTGATATTTGGGGCATAGGTAGGATAAGTGATGCTTGACATAATTAGATGACAATTATGCAAATTATGATCTAATTTGCATAATAAATGAAGCAATTCTATAATTCAGTTACCTTCCATGATACTCTACCTTCATTGTGACACATGGGTTACAGGCTGTCCCAGAGGGAGAAAGTCCCAGAGGGGATAGTCCATGTATCTGCAGGCGGTGTTGCCTTACAGCCTGCACAGCTGTTTTTTCCCTTGCCCAATGCACGATTGCAGACTGCATCGGCAGGGGTAATTTTCACAATCCAACTTCCATATTTAGGGGGACTAATATATCACTTCTACCTTCTTAAGTTATATAACGATAACATCTTTTGACGAAGGCATGAGATCGTTGACCTCTAGTTTGACGATTTGACGATGTGAATTGATGTGACTACACATAAAAACATGTGGAAGGGAGAATTTTGGGGAAATGTGAATCATGAAATGGGAAGAAACAGATACTCTGGACGCTAAACGCTGTTATTTGGGCATCTTTATATAATTATGTGTCTTTGCCCTATTTGCTCACTGTGCATTAAACTGTGCAAGGACGTTATGTAATGTCCTATTGTCTCTGCAATCTGCCTGACTCCTTTTCTGTCAATCAAAAATCATTCCACACCAGTTTTCAGATAATTGCGCAATCCTGAATTGTCTACACGATTTTACATTTTGGACAAATCTGGCAATAACGCTTTTCCAAATCTTACTGTGTGTATGTTTTAAATGAGTTTTTGTTCTTCTTTCTTAAATCCTTACGTCAGCTTCAACATTGCCTTCCCTCTAGGTGACCACTGTGTTTGACATTGTCGACCAGTTCTACTCTCTGCCCGTCGAAGTGAAGCAGAAGTACAGAAGGATCGAAACAGACTTCCACGAACGGCATGGCTGGGTCTGCATGGAGGGAGAAAAGTACGCAAATTCAAAATTTCAGCTTTTTTGGTGTGTGTGTGCCGTGTGTGTGTGGGGGGGGGGGGGTCTGTCTCACTTGGCCGCTTTTTCGCATGTAGTTTTTGGATATAGCAGGTGCTCGCTGTAGAAACAATGATCAATACACGTATTGACTGATCATAGTGTGATACATTTTTGGATTAGTAAAATCGGAATTCTTGTCTATCTTTCGCCAGTTTGGGAAAGCTGGCTGGTTTGGACCTACCGGCAGACCTGAAGGAAGCCTTCAACTTCAAACCCCCGCTCTCGGGCGGAGACGTAAGTTTTGTCTTACCTATAATATCGCCTATGTATAGTACTGTAGTTTTTATATGAAATGTCGACATGTTGAACAAGAAATGCATATTCGTTCAAAGGTAGCTATTTCTTTGTTCTAAAATAAGTATGTTTTCTCCAAAGAGCTGGCCAAGCGAAGTGCCAGGGTTTGAAGAAACGATTATGGACTTCTTCAACAAATGTCACAACCTGGCCAAGAGGGTACTGGAGTTGGTGGCTAAGGGCCTTGGCACAGAGGTAAGGAATGAAACAGAAAGAGCCACATCTGCAACACTAAGTGACTTATAATAGTGCTTACATAAAAGAAAGTGGGCTAAGATACTCGGGTGTATTTTGATAAAAAAAGCTTTAAGAGTTTTTCTATTTGTTGGTGACAATATACACTGTAACATTGTAACTCATGCCACGATATCAACTACATGTACTATTCATGATAATAAATACACCATAAGCACTGTATGTAAATCTTCACATCTATACACACACCCAGTTCTTGCCCTGTTTGTCGTGTTTGGATTATAACTAAGCCTGTTAATTTCACTTTATACCAAAGCCTGCAGATTTCTTGGACATGTTCAAGAACATCGGGAAGGGCCGTAACTCCAGCCACCTGAGGTCCATCTGGTACCCGCCTGTACCGGAAGTCATCCAGGAGAATCAGGTCCGGTGTGGCGAACACACGGACTTCGGCTGTATGACTCTGCTGTTTCAGGACAACGGTGGACTAGAGGTATGGGGACACAGACAGACAGACAGACACACATACACACACACACACACACACACACACGCACACGCACACACACACAGACACACACACACACACACATACTCACACACACCGTGAATTTGTCTTACACACAAACGTTCACTCTAGCTGCACCAAAAAATGCTTAGATGTACGTTTTCCTCGCTCTGATACGGTATGAGCGCAGTCTGTGGGTCACTTTTCCGACAATTACATGAACTTTTCTCTGTTTCCCTTTCTTAATTATCCAGGTTGCTAAGGGCGACGGTGAGTTTGTTGCAGCGCCGCCTATCCCCGGTACTATTGTCATCAACATTGCAGACACCTTACAGAGGTGGTCAGCAGACAAGTTGGTGTCTACGGTGAGTCCGCTTTATTGAGCAATCCTTCATGATGAGTAAACGAAACGTTTAACAAAGTAAGCGAAACAAGCTTATAGGGCACGGAAAGAGCGTTGGGTAACATTATGCGATGTATTGCAATGTACTGTGGTGTTTTTACTTTTTCCTTTGCAATAGTCAACATGCACATGAATTACATATACATTGTTGCAGTTTTATTTACTTCTCGTCGTTAATTTTTCTATGTACAGAAACACCGAGTTATGCTTCCGTACACGCCCGAGGCCCGGAAAACCGCCCGCCGATCTTTGGGGTTCTTCACCCACCCTGACTTCGACGCCGTGATGACTTGTCTGGACGGCTCCGACAAGTACCCGCCTGTCCGGGCCGAGGATTACGTCGCCTCCAGGCTGCGTAAGATGTACCTGTGAGCACAGCTCAGGCTGAATCGATATCAATCATGATAACACGACCCTTTCGTGAGAAATCAAATCAGATTCAGTAAAATGAGAGGCTACATATATAGACTCAGTAAAATGAGAGGCTACATATTTTGTTACATGTTGGAATATTCAGTTTATCAGCTATGCAGTATGGTCTGGCGTTTGATAAGACTAAATCGTTTTATATAACAATAGAACCCTGGATGTCTCACCATTTGTATGGGGTAAGGTTACATAAGTCTCAAATGTGATTGCATGAAGTTCTGTCTATCTTTCACAATTTCTTGATGTGACAAAGTCTCTTACTAGATGACAGTCTACCATGGCAATGTAGTGGCGACTTTTTCATTTTCTAAGCAATGTGCACTAGGGCTCAACTTATATACATCAGTTACCAGTTGTTAGAGATTTAGTTGGTGAAATATAGTTTTCTGAATCTTTGTTTCTAGAATAGGCGCTGAAGGTATTATACTTTTATTTGGTGAAATTTGCTGTTTATGTGTGCCTCATTTGTACACACACACACACACACACACACACACACAGAGTCACAAACTAACTTAAACACTTTTTGCAACGACTCTTTTTTACTTGCAAGAATATAGCCTACAACACTTTATTGCCATATTTACATTAACATTGTCAAAACTACTCAACATTAATTTTGTTTGTTTACAATCAGAAGGAAGTAACATAAATGGTATTGGGCTACTAAAACTATTGTGTGGAAAACTGGTCAAGCATAACATATCTCTGATTACACATATTTTGATACTGGAATGTCCGGTACAATGATATTCTCTTCTTCGCAAGCTCCGAAGAGAACTGTGTTTCCCGTCTATTTCACAGACAAACACACACAAATGGGGTGGTGAGCTCACCGTCACGAACCAAAAGGATAGTAAGTGGTTAGAAGGGGGTAACAGAAAGGCGGCAACTGGGGAGGTATGGAAGATGGTGATGCATGGGAGAACAAGTTGTTGCTTATCTATGCTAAATCGAGCTTAAAGTTCAATATAGGTATAAGATAAAGTCTCTTCCCAACAATGGGAGGCAGGATGTGTAAGGTCCCATGATGTAGAATCAGAATGCAGCTGTAAGTTGGCCAGATGAATGCAAGTGTCACCGGGATACGGAACTGTCCACTTATGACGACTCCAGGCGGTAACGACTGAGTCTGAAGGCTCGAGACGTCGTGTCCGTTCCGTGCGCGTAGTCAATCGCGAGTGAGCCATTAGCCATTCCGTCCGGATAGACCATACCTACTCAGCACAAGTCACCGCTGTGACGCCTACACCTGAGGTTCTCCCGCCTAGTGTAGCCATGGACATGCTTACAACTGTTGTTACTGTTCCTAAGGAGTAGCATAATAAGTGTGAAATACGAAGAGAGTAGACTTTTTGCACTCCTGATTTCAGGAAAGTGTGTCCCGGACTTTTTTTCATATTGCCTATTGCCTTGAAAATAAAAGAACAAAGAGGAGGACGTGAGTAGTAATATGACGGTCGGAGGAACCTCATGATCCGGGCGGCTCTGCTGTATCACACACACACACACACACATGTACACACACGTCCATAGATATATATATAGAGATAGATATAAATATATGTATATAGATAGATAGATAAACGTAGATATAGCAATATATATATATATATATATATATATATAATAGATAAATCAATAAAATATATGTATACAGACGTATGCATACGAATTATATATATTCACTATTATGCTAATAAGGGCGGCGCCAGCGGAGGTTCCTCCGACCGTCATATTACTACTGTCAATGAAGTACTCTCTCTCTCTCTCTCTCTTTAAAGACTGAGGTCGCACTACCATATTTTCAGAATGAGTCAAAAGCTTATTCGATGAAATTACACTACCACCACAAAAGCGCATTAACACTTAACGGAAACAAACAGCAAATCACCCACCTGTCCCAGGGTCCTGGTTCACGGGAAGCCAGTCTCTAGGCCTGCCCATTGCCATGGGGGCTGTGCAGGCAGGCACCAAGGAAAGATACAGAATTGGTCATTACCGCTTTTGATACATGTACATGTATCAAGTTTTCGCTCTATCTATATATGTAGCTAAAGGACGTTTAGTTATGCTGTGGCAGTAACAATGGAAGTATGATCTTCTCATCAGTTCATAATGAAAAAATTAGATACCTAAAGGCAAAAGCAAGTTTAAATTTTGTATGTTCACAAAGTAAAATCAACCTGTAATACATGTATAAGGTTTTAAAATCTGTGTTGACAACTTGACAGTATTGTAATTGTCTGTTTCCTTTTCAACTGATCACTTATCAGATAATCAAGCCAGATACCTACCTATCAGAAGCCCCAGAAGTAATGTGAGGATGACACGGCTCATGGTTTGGCGGGAGCAGAAAAGAGTAGTAGTAGAGTTGCCAGGAGTTTGTAAGACTTCTTGAAGGCTGCAGAAGTTTGGGTGTTGCTCACAGACCAACAGCTGGACCTGTTCTCATCCTTGTATGTGCACACGGCTGCACCAGTTCCCACAGAATACATGTACAAGTAAATACCTCCACTAGAGGCTTCTGTTGTTTACGTCCTTGCAAAACCCACTGACACACACCATGGAGGTACACACATACATGAACAAGAATTCCGAGACCTCATATCTCCATGAAATATGGTTTCTTCAACACAAATAACATATATTTGATGTAAAAGTCCAATTTCAACATGTTATCATAAATTATGCAAATGACCTGTATATTAACATAATATATGTATGGTGTTGTAAACTTTTAACTAACTTACACATGTCACAAGTATGAAATTCCCATCATTTACCACTAAGAAATCATAGAAGTTTCAGATTAATTATGCAAATGAGGTCCATATTTGCATAATTGGTATCTGTTGGTATTCTACCTGCGATAGATTATACACATTACATGTATGAAAGTCCTATAATGTAAACACTGGAATTACAGAATTTCCTCATTAATTATGCAAATTAGGTCATCATTTGCATAATTTGCATTTAATTATGTACATCTCTGTTTTAGCTACCTACATACCAAAAATCATGATAATACGTTGCTCCTTTCTGGACTTATCTGCTCTTAAAGATTTCTCCAAAACCCCTCCTGCAGTTCCAGCACAAGCTGCTAGGGGGACAAAACCCACACCACTTATTCCTGACAGGAAAAGCTATCTACCACCAAAAAATCAAGACCATAGCATGTTCAGGACAAAAGATACAAAAACCGGAAGTTCTGCTGCAGTACCAAGGTCAGCCACCAGGAGGCCCAGATTTGACCTTGACCTTTGTCTTCCTAAGACCTACCTACATACCAAATATCATTACCATCCATAAAGGCGTTCTTAAGTTATGCTCACCAGTAATTGGCGGAAACACACACAGACACACACACACACACACAGACAGACAGACAGACCCAAAACAATATCTCCATTTTTCATGGAGATAAAAATACAAGCATCTTACTGCCTCATGTGCCCTAGGCACAAAAGGGACCAAACACACACACTGAAATGATTTTATTTGAGGTAAGAGAAGACTTTGACACTTTATTCAGCTTATTTCCATTGTATTTTATTATTTAATTTGTGTAATTCTCTGCAAATATCTTAGGCAGGAACTCTGCATGCATTTCTTACATTTCTGATTTTTATTCACTTTTTGCTTGGACGTTGGAAACAGAGCTAGGATTATACCTTATGTGTATTTACAGTAGTTTCAGTTCTTTATCTACTTTTTCCTGTTTCTCTTCTTGTGTCTCTTGACTTCGTTTGGGTTCTGTCGGCTGCGGAAGTTTGTGTACCCGGGACCCTCCCGTATACCGAGGTGCGCCGACCGACTCACTATGTCTCTCGTGGCGAACGGAGAGGAGTGCACAAAGTAGTCCTCGGTCCAGACGTCAGTCTTCCCTCTAGCCTTCCGAGCGACGCGTTGCTGGGGTGCTCTCTGGTCTTCGTGCAGACGGGGGTTGTGGGCGTGTTTCCCTCCCTGGGGGGCCGGCAGAGGGTGCTGGGGGAGGAGGGTGAAAGTAAGAGACAAATGATTAGGTGTGAAAAATACTGGGAAGGTGATCTTGCACAAGTTTAGCTCACTGAAAAGCTAATCTTCCACTAGTCATCACACAAAGACAGATTTTTTTTAAATTTCACTCAATTCAACATTAAAGCAGAGGACTGTGAAAAACACTTGCATCTGACTAAATTCACTCCCTAAATTTGACCAAGACTTTATCCTTAGACTCTGTTTTCAGGTTGATCTTCCAGTTCAGCATTATCTTTTTATATCCAAGAACTACACTGAATCATACTAAAGATGTACTTACGATCAGACCGCGGGTGCACAGTGGGCGACGGCGTGAGAAGTGATATCTGACAGTCCCGTCACTGTCCACACTGCAGGTGAGTTTAGTCAGGGTGCGGTTGCCACAGCTGGGACAGAACTCTCTCATCATCTCACTGGTCACCCTGGAAACACGGCAAGATCTCCGTTTTGAACAAATACTGAGAATTTTGGAAATTTTAATTTCAGGTCAAGTATCTTTAGGACTATGAAATTTATAACAGAAATCAAGACACCATGATGCCCTGTATCTGCATCAATGATTGTCCCAGAGGAACACAATGTGACAGTATTTTGAGTGAGAGAAGTGGTGAGGTTTAAGTTGAAAGTGCAAAGATAAATGTTGAAAGTACAACAAGGCTGTTCTCAGTCCAAATGCCTCAAGTAGACATCACAAGGGAGGGGGGCGGCCCCAAACTCCTCAGTCTTGTTGTATGACTTCATCATAGAACAGCTGACAGGGAGGGTGAGGGGGGATCAGAAATGTCCAGAAATTTTTTATTGAAGTGACTATCTTAACGAAGTGACTATCTTTCCTTCATGATTTTACTTCTTTCCTTACACCTGTTTTTTTTCCATTAGCTTCATGCATTATTTCCTCCTGTTCTAACACTTATGCAGTGGTGCTTGCAAGGGTTATATTCTAAGATGTGGAGAAGCTCACTTGAAGCAGGCATGGCAGCGGAGGACGTAACTCTTGGCTCTCCTGATGAGGAACCCCTCCACGGAGATCACATGTAGGCCCATCTGGATCAGCACATTCTGGGATGGGAAAAATAAAAATAACCTTTTTAAACATCTCATGATCTGCTTATCTTGCAACTGTAAGTCAAGGCACTGCCTGACGAGAATCACAGTAAATGAAGAACTCTCATTGGCTGAAGTGAAGTGGCCATGTACTAGGGCAAGACACCATACAGTAGCCTTCAGCTCCAGATTACCAGCAAACTTCTTTCTGACCTTTGGTCTGGTCATAGGAGGCCAAAGTTCAGTGTGTTTTGACCTTGACATACCTGCATGGCAAAGTCTGTGGTGATACATCCGACCTTCACCTCCCTGGGTTCTGTGGAGCCCAAGGTCGCGTTCCTTTTCATCTTGTGGATGTTACTTGGTGTGATCCATCCTTCATCATCTTCATCATCATCTTCTTCTTCTTCTTCTTCATCTTCATCCTCCTCCTCCTCCTCTTCCCCTATGTCTCCCTCCTTCACTGTGTTTCCTTCTATCGTCAACTCTAGTTTTCTCAGCTGTCCCTCCACTTCAGAGACAGCATCTGGTTCAACATCGTCTTTTTTCCGCTCTGACAGGCAGTCTGACACCTCTGATGAGTCTGATGATTTTTCCACAGTTTTCTCACCATCTTCTTTCTCATCATCAGCAGTCTGGTCACCGTCCTGTAAAACGTCTTCTTTTTCTGTTTCCTGACCCAAGACACCATCTTCAACTTGACTTTCTGAGATGAGGGGCGCCTTGTTCTTTGCATCTTTATCCTGTTTGGGTCCAGAATAAACTGTTACAAAAGAGGTCCATAGTAAAACTTTTTTTGTTGTTTTGCTAATTGATACGACATTTAATCAAAATGTATTCAATCAAAATGTATTCAGTACATTGCTTTGTACCTATAGGTAGAAAAACATAGTGAAATCTATCATTATAAAAAATATCACTAATAGAATGAAGCTAAAGTGGAAGTACAAGTCTGTTCTCAGTCCAAATGCCTCAAGTAGACATCACAAGGGAGGGGGGCGGCCCCAAACTCCTCAGTCTTGTTGTATGACTTCATCATAGAACAGCAGTTACCATATAAAGGACTTTGAACAGTTTCAAACAGGAATTAAAACTCAGTTTTATTAAAAGTTTTAAAAATAATATCAACAAATATTATTGACTTTCTATGAGCATTTTTTATAAGACATGTAAAAGGCAGACTTTACTCCGTGCTTCACATCTACAGGAGAGACACAAGTCATGACTAACCTGACGAGGTGCGACAACCCAGCCGGGCAGGTCTGTTGCCCTCTCCAGGGGCTTCTGGGTAGCGAAGTAGGTTGGCTGTGGGGGGAAAATATTCAAAGTTAAAAAGAAGAGTAAAACTCCATCATGAAGTTGTTGTTCATTTTATTTATGAAGGGTCATAATTGAACATCCGTGAGACTTGTACAACGAGATGATGATGATGAAATCTTGTTTAAGTGAGACTCTAGTTATGTTAGCTTTGTTTTGTCAACTCTATAAAATGAGGATTAAACTAAAAAGTTGAAGGCTGTTCTCAGTCCAAATGCCTCAAGTAGACATCACAAGGGAGGGGGACGGCCCCAAACTCCTCAGTCTCTTTGTATGACTTCATCATAGAACAGCTGGCATGATAACATAAAGGATGTGAAAATGAAATCAACAAAATATTTTGGACTTTATAGAACAATTTTGTAATGGACATCAAACTTATTTTGATTTTGTGGAAGTTCTGTTTTGGCACTGCTGATGACCTGATGGAAATGGCATGTGGAGTTTTGATTTATGTTTGTCAAAGGGGACGGAATGCTTGAAATTCTTGTCCACCTCGAGAAGCAAAATTTTGTCCAGGTACAGAGGGGGGACAGACGTTGGAGACAGCCCTGGTCATTATTCTACAGACATTGATAACCAATAGATAACCAAAGTCAGAGGTATACCTTTTTCTCAGGCTCAGTCTTGATGTGTTCTGTGCCCACATGTTGTTTCTCCAGCTGTAAGGTCAGGGCCAGCACCTTAATGTCCACAGCCGACAGACTCGGGTAGTCTCCTGTCTTCTTAGAGAACTCCGTTACTGGTGGGGCAGACAAGGATTGACTTAGGTCATACAAATGCAGTTTGTCAGTTCTTGGCTCTAACAAACATTATGAATGATACTATTTATTTGATGCCTCCAGCATGACCTTTCATTTGATTTGGATTTATGTTTACTTTCTATTTATGTTACAACTATATAATTTCTGTTTTGGTGTCTTATAAGCCCATATGGGCTGGGCGACAAAAGTCGCATGACACGTTAATAAAATTCATTCATTCAAATAAAAATTCATTCATTCATTCATTCGATACCTTAGAAAGGTATTGTTGGATTTTTCAGGTTTTGGAGTGCTGTGTAGGCACATCATTGGGACAAGAAGTGCTATTTGAGGAAAGATGAGGGAACATGAGTGCTTCTTTTACATATGCTGAGGAAGTTATACTTTTACACTATACTGTCTTTGAAACATTCACCCCACAGCACAGAGAGACTTTTACACAGCACTCCCATGGGGAAAATCCAGCCAGTTCTCAGTCCAAATGCCTCATTGAGACATCATTTGGAGGGGGGAACCCCTACTCAGTCTCGTCATCTGTTCATCACAGAAAGGCTCGCTGGATGTATCCCAGACCCCCCACCCCTTTGTCACAAGGCCCCAGAGTAATAATCATTTTTATATCATACCCGGGCGGCAATACAGTGCTCCCGGCCCTGTTTTATTTTACTGTACGACCTGGTGTATAAACCGGGCTTCAATAGAACGATTCAAACGCGTTTCGCCCCAACCGTGAGTGCCGCTTTCGAAAATTCGAATACAGGATTCGGATGTTGGAATTGATGTTGTTGCAGTTTTTTTGTTTAGGGACACCAAATTTTCGCTCATTTCGCATTGAAAGACATGTTTTCTAGGGTCGGTATGATATAAATAGCATACAACACGGTGTATTCCGCATCGCCCTCGGTCTCGGCCCTCCCGCGAGTCGGATCGCGGTGGGGCCGATACCTCGGGCAATACGGAATACACAGTGTCGTATGCTCTATAACTTGCTCCATGCCTTTTTTTACCAACCTTGTCTTACATTCTCCACACTTGGCTCCTTGAAGTCGATCTGGTACGGCAGCACCTCCAGTCTACTTCTAGTCTCCTTGTCTCGGATTTCAGAGACCACCCCATGTAGACTGTAAACATTCTCAGCAATGTCCTGTAAAAACATGGGGACACAGCTTCTTCAAGACTGTTCTTGTTACAATGCATAATTCTAACCTCCCCGCAGCCTAACCCTGTATTTTAAGGGCTATTTATCACTAGATACTACTTTTAAACAACTCCTGCAGTTAGATGGGCAAAGATTGGGCGTCACAGGTTGGTCGGTGTTATATAGCTAGCTGCCGCCGCGCCGCGTGCCTGCTAAGCTGGTGTGTTACGCCGAAGGGCAGTTATACTGGCTATACAGATACAGAAGTCCTTACTTGCAATAGACATAGAACCAAAAAATTATGTTCTTCTTCCTATAGTATAATCTACATGTACTAAACAATTCACCCCACAGTCATGACAGTAGTGAGATTCAGGTAGTCCTGAAACTCAAGCCAGTTCTCAGTCCAAATGCCTCATGGAGACATCACCAGGAGGGGGTGACCCCCTGCTCAGTCTCATCATCTGTTCATCACAGAACGGCTCTCTTTGCCTTCCAGAAAGACGCAGATCTGGAGAGCTAGAACGCCCAGAACGATGTATGAAAATTTTCTGCATCGACCCTATTCCATAAATAATCATATCAAACTTTTTGGGGAAGGGGCTTTTGGGCCATCATTGAAAAGAAATTGGGCCATTTAACTTCTTCCATATTCACGTAGTGTTATTTCAGACGAATAGATGTCCTGTCAAATTAACGCTCAATTTTATATATTCGATGGTCTTGCTCAGTAGAGTCGACGTCTCCACTCGTGCCCGGCACACGTGCATACATGCAGCAGAACAGCCAGGTACATGCCCACGTTTTTGATAATCACTGAAGCTTTTCGTCAACAAAAAACTACGGCATTATCTGAACCATGATCTCATCCGGATTACCTCTCATTGTTGTGTGATAAGACTTACCCGAATGGGCGCATTTCTTATAAAAGCACCCGAATCCACCACAACGTGGTCCACCTTTCCTTCCGCCATGATGAAATTACAGTTGACCAATCAGAGGCTACCTGAGACTTATCTAGTACGATGTTTGATATGTTACAGATGCTGCTATTGGCTGTAAATTGCACAATTTTTTGGCAGGTAATACTCTTTATTCGCCAGTGCAATATTGATTTTGGATTCAAAATTCTTAGATAAATTCGATTTATGATATTCACATTAACATTGATACCTTATCAGTGAGAAATTACTCTACTCTACTCTACTTCATAGCTGTATGGCTGATCCCATGATTCATAGCGGCGAGGTCGTCTGGAAGTTTCTGTCAAAAAACAAAACTTTCTTGGTTGTGTAAACCTTTGCACGGACTCTTACAGCTTCTGATCATTTCGTTTTATTATTCACGTTCATTTTCCAGGTAATTTTGCCCGTGAAACTGACGGAATCTGCGGCTGATTGTCGTGCCTGGTGCCAACCTACCATCTGACGTGACGTCATGACCAACTCTCACGTGACCAGGCCGGGCCCCGATGGTATGGCGGAAATAAACGTCGTCTGAGCTAGACAGGACCAGCACTTTTTCACAGGATTTTATCTCCTTGGCGACGGTACGAGCCTAACAGAGGATCGGAATTAACAGAGGTAAGCTTCCTACTGTATAAGTGATCACGTTTTCGCAGATTATAATTCTATAGGTGTTCGATTCGGCTTATTTTGTGTTCAGACATCTGACCATTCCTTTCCAAAATGGCCGACGTCCAGACGTAGCCAGTCCCGCTGCTCCTTTTGGTGGCAGAAACCGGGACAAAAGACACAACGAGCCAGATCTAAGTCCATGGAAGACACAGCTGGCAGCATAAACAGAAAGCGATGTTGTATAGTAGTGCAAAGCACTTGACTGATGTCCTAACGCCGATGACATAGGCCCCAAACTTCATGTTTTGTGGCGTAGAAGTGCTGGTGCGTTCCTTCGTGTTTCAACCAAAATTTATGCAGCGACACAAACCGTGGTAACAACAAACTTCCTCGACAACCATGCTGCACTTATGGAATGCTTTCATGTGAGGATTATCGTCATCAAGCTGAGGAAAACAAATTTCCAAATTGCGTTGCTTAATATGGTGTTGTTAACAAATGAGGGAATGTAGGGTCAGTTCACTTGTGAAGTGTGAAAACTTGGGTTTGAGGAGGACCAGTTTTGGCCAGTTGTTACGTGACGAGATACAGCACCCTTGACACATGACATTGACCGATAAACTGCTACAACGATACAGACAGAATGAAAATTATAATTTCTTCACAAAATAATCTATTACATGGACAAATAAACAGTTAAAAACAAGCTCACGTTGTGACAAATCACTTGATACATGTTGTTTTGTGTACTTCAGAGTGACTGGTATATATGATTAGCCACAGAAACTTGATTATGTGGATGACATCTTTTGAAGACCCTTACTCTGATGATAAAGCAATATAATTAGTCAGTATGATTGCACAGCAACTGTTATCTCCATCTAATTGTAGAAGCACATGTGTCTAGTGTCAAGGAAAGGTTGCATCAAAACAGACATGATTTATCACGTTTTTACTGGCTGTGAATGTAATCAGATAAAAGCAGGTGATAATCATATCCAACAGTTTGTGGTCATGTTCAAAGACCTTCTGAATGCACTGTTTCTGACCATTTTGTTGAGATATCAGTTTTGTTACTCTTTCCACATCCCTTATCCCGTAGTAACTCCTTTATCATTAGTAATTTAGTGTATAATTAAGTCAGGGCAAGGGGTTCAAAGTAGACATTAGAAAAAAATGTACGGAGTACAACTATAGAGGGCAAGAACCCAACTTAGGGATTTTCAATTAATCCAAACATTTTAAATAGAGAATATTAATTTTAAAAAATTAACATGAACGTAGCCACTAAATTGTACTGAACAGCATGGAAGATTAGATACTCCATTCTTTAAAAACAAAAACCCTGACCTTTGTCCTCACATGTTGCCAGAAGGGCCAACAATTTACAACAGTGACCTCTATTTCATTGACAAAGGAGAAGAGCAAGTCTGGATGTCTTTCTGCCATTGCCTGCCACTATCACTCAATCTGATCCCTGTGACTGCCATGTCCTCTGTCTTCCTTTCTTTTTGGGGGGGTGGAGACTGTAAGGGCAGACAATAGTCAATGTACAAGCAAATGTCGGCCACAAAATCAAGTTTGTAAAGCCTAGAAGACCATTTCAGCATGTTAATAGTCGATGAATCATAATTAAATGATAAGGCCTAGGAAAAAAAATGTTGTGTTTCCGGTTACCCGACCGACCCTATGAAAAAACCCCCGACCCTAGCCTTTTTTGGACCGAAACAAAAATCCAGACTTGTTACTACCGATGATCACTACATACAAGGAGGCCTGCCAGGAAAATGAACATCCAGCATTAAAATAAAAGAGATTTACCTTAGTTTCCGCCTCTCTCATTTTGCAACAATATTTTTCCATATTTTCTATACCGATAGTCATGTAGGAATCAAAAAGGAGAAGTTTACAGGCTGCGTATTGGTTCAAATCGGACCGAAAAATTTCACTCGAGCGGCACCACATGCCCAAACTGGCCATGGGACGCACGTAAATTTTCACTCGAGATGAGAAATTAGCGCCCAACAAAACGGACTGTTAGGTTCCCATTGCTATATTACTCTTGTTTACTTGTGGTCAACTTTCTTTCTTCGATTGAATCGCGTAAAATACCAAGGAAAATACAAAGAAACTTCAGCGATCGGCACGATCGTGGCGCCATTTTGAATCTTGGCCGATCCTCGCGGAACCTCGCGAGACCTCGCGAGAGTTTGCATTTCGACCAATAACCGTTAGAGGGCGGATATGCAATCCTGCAATGTGATTGGTTGGAAACTTTAATGTCCTAATTTATTCGGTTCTCTTTGTAAATGATATCAGGTTTTGATAGCAATAGGATCTAGTGGACTAGAGGAGAAGTTTAAATATGTATTTTGTTTAATATATTTTCTTTAATAAAGTGTTCAGTTCTGTTTAGATTTCAATTGTTTAGATCTTTGTAGTGGTCTTAGTAATTCAAATACTAGATTTGCAAAATTATTCTGTACTGATGCTACACCGTAAATCATAGGCTACTAGTATATGTAATTACTACTGTACAGAATCAGGTACAGGTACAGGTCCGGACCTGGACCTGATCCTCTGGACCTGGACCTGGACCTGGACCTGAATGAGCCGGACCGGTACCCACCCCTAGTTACTATATACAAACAAAGAATTTTACGATCTGTTTAGTACTGCCCAATTTTCTGTGTAGTACAAACAGATCATACGTTCATTGTCCCGGCTTTGACTAAAAAAAAAAAAAAAAAAAAAAAAAGGGAATCCCTACCTACCGACCCTAATTTTTTCTGGACTGTAATAGGAAACACAACATTTATTTTGTTAGGCCTAACCAAGTGGATTTTTTTGTCCTTATTCGCATCATGGAACGCCGGCAGGGCTCAAAATTCAATCATCAGCCCACGTACACAACCTTGTCTATAAAATTCTTTTGTGCAGAATTTATGCAAGCATCACTCATCATGACAAAAAAAGTCTTTTAAAAGATGAGTTAACACCGGTAATGCTGCTGATAGATAATTATATGAATTGATAATCAATAATGATATGAATACAGTAAAGGCATACCTTATAACAATTACATAACAATAGAGTTACCACTAACCAGGATGTGGCTTGTTATGGTTCTTGTGAAATGTTTACTCAAAACTTAACGACTTACCAGGTCTACATGTGTATACTGAGAAGTGCCAAATGACATCATTTGGATTACAGTTGTAATGGCTGCAAACCTTTATACCCTAGTGCAAAAGAGATTTTTACATTGATAAAAGTAATGATATTCTAAGCTTTACAATGATCCCAAATCATTCAACTCATTTACAATTATATACATGTATTTATTTTTACTTTCTATTGATGATGCCCATATGATGGGTTTGTTTGTCACTTTTTTTGGGAGGTAAGCACTTCTTAAGCGTCAGGGTTTTATGTAGACATTTAAAATATTTTCACAAATTTTTGAGTGTGATACAAACCAGGTACATGTAGGTTGATTCCGCTTCTCTTTTAGTTTTTTTCCGACCACAAGGATAAAAGATATGGACATATGTTACACAAGTATTAGTCTTTATTGACATAGGGTGACTCCAATCTTCAGTCATGTGATGCTAAAGGAAAATATGTATAAGGATTCCTTCATAAATTTTATGTAGGGGACATTCACTAGTATGTGTTATTTGCTAACAAGTAGCAAAGCAGAGGACTTGGTATGAAAATAGTCAAATTGTTAGTTTGGTTCTCATAATCAAAATAGTGAGTGGATACTTTGTAGTAGGGAAAAGTGTAATAAAAGTGGAAAAGTCTTGTAATTTTAAGTTGTCTATGCAGAACCAAGTTAAGATCTCTTGTCATCTCAAGACACCTATATACGTACATGTAAATGTATATCTTCATAATATGAATCTAGTGCTTTTCAAATTTTACCCTCACATAAAGCCTTTCCAGACCAAGCCTGCGGCATCACTGACATCCGCAGCAAATCAAATGAAACCCCCGCACACTGTCTACATAAAAAGTGCTGATATATGAAATGGTATACAAGGCAGTACATGTACAAGTATGATGCAGACATTTGGCCCTGCGTTTATTGATTTTTCCAGTCTTCAGGCTCACTGCCATTTAGATACCTCATTTTTCCTGTGAACTCTGGCATCTGCAGCTCATTTTCCAAGAAAAGGGCTCAAAATACTTCATTGTTGCTTTGTCCCAAGGGAGTGAAGGACAAATGTATTGTTTTGGCGTGTCTTTTTGTGTTTGTGTTTCCAGCGAAATATTGATTGCCGATTGCTGAATAGAATGTCCTTGTACATGTAAATAGTCATATATTAGATGCAATGATGTTGATTATTTTTACATGTGTGAGATCGAACTACAAGATTGTCTAACATGGCAACCATGGATGAGAAAGTAGTTCAGTCCTGTTGCCTGGTTACCTAAGTCTGTGTTTTTGAACAAGAAAAGGCTGCGGATGTGGTACTATTAGGGGTTCTGCTGTTACAACACAGCTTTTTGTAGATTTATGCAGTGAACTGGGCAGTTGGATTGCTATTAACACATCTTAAATTTTAGGGTATAGGTCATGTGGTTTGATGTATGAATTTGATGAAATGCAATTAAGTTACACGCTAACAAAGCTAAAAGCAAATAAAAACCTTAATTCTATGTAGGTCATATGATCGTAAAGTGCTAATATGTCTGCTAGGTACTTTAACAAAGTTTAGATTCTGAACATTACTGATTTGCACAATATTAGTTGGCATTGCATGTTATCCATTGTTTGAGGCTGGACTTGAACATGTTAAAGAGTCCACATTTCTTGATAAAAGTAAGGGTGTACGCTGGCCAGAAACATTTGGACACTACTTTCTTATAGAAACAGCAATGACAGGCAGATCTCTCATTTTACTGGTTGAGTCTTGTACTTGTGTGTAAATTTGCTGTTTCCTCGATGTTTCTCCAGTTTTGCTGTACTGTGGCCCTGGCAGCCATGCCCCCCACAACCTGACTGTCCAACCTGCCTTCAGCCACACAACCAGAGGTGCAGCCAACCACAGCATAGCAAAGGTACCTTAGAATTTATCCCTGTACTACCTCAGCTATAACAAACATGCATACAATGTAGTCTAAGACGAATGTGTGGTCCCTTTTGGATGTAACACTAATTAAGGCCACGCCAATTTGATTTCTTGGCATTTACTAGCAATTTGTGAGCAATTTCAGACAATGCACCTCATTTTGAAACTTGATCCCACCGTTGTTTAAAGTACATTTTTAAAAATCTCCAGTAGGCTCAGTAAGCAGACTCAGAAGATGTCGGATGCGCAGAACCCATCTTTTTCCCAGCTCCAGGTGACAAGTGAGTAGTTTCCCGAGTTTTATACTAAAGACAAAAATATTTCTTCTCAGTGGTTCAGATATACATATATTCTGGCAGTGTACTCTATTGTAAGTATTGTTCATGGTTTAGGAAGACTCCTGTGTATGAGTGTGTGGTAACAATGAGAAAAATAATGGTCCATTCAGCAGTTGAAAAGTAATTCTAGAATCAGCAAATATATTTACAAAATGCAATATGCCACAAACTACATGTGTAAAACTATCTTGAAGACGACAGGATCATGTGTTCTTTCTTGAACCATTTCCACGATTCCTTTGTGAAGATGTTTCGACCGCTGTCCAGCTGTCTTTCTTTTCACTGATGAAGATCACTGGATAATGGTCGTAACATCTGAAACTCTCTAATATTTCCAAGATTGTTCCTTCTTCTGTTTGGGCTTTGCCTCAAGCAAGCCCGTCACACTAACCCCTGAATCACAAATAACACTTAACAAACTTTATGTTTGTTTCCCAGTCACCTCGGCCAAACTGAAGGATGTCGGTGGCGGCTGGTTTGCCAGCAAGCCTGATCCTTACGTCGAGCTCAGCGTGGACGGACAGCCTCCCAGGAAGACTGAGGTGGTCAAGAAAACTCTCACCCCCACCTGGAATGAACACTTCACTGTGTAAGTCCTGTACATTTTAAACATAAACCCATCTGAAGCTCTATTTCCCACATTTTGAGAGACAAGTTTCAAAGGGTTTCTTTGTAGTTTTGAACAATGAACATCATTGTTAACACCATTTTATGAAACTTGGATAAATTGGACACCTCCGGACACAGTTACATTAAAACACTTGTCTTGGAAGAAAGCAAGAATGTCAAAGTATAGTAAAGACAGTACACAGATGACACAGGTATTTTTTTTGCTGCTGCAGGTTGGTGACTCCTTACAGCAAACTTGAGCTCAGTGTCTTCAACCACTTCAACCTAAAGACAGACGTCTTGATGGGAAGGCTGCACCTTGACCTGTACCCTGTTCTAAGGGAAAACAGTGGGAAACGTAAGTGCATTTCAAGGCTTGAATGAAACCTTATCCCTGCTATTAACTTGTCCATTTATTAACATGTTAAAGTAAATGATGCATGTAGCTGATGGCATAAACTTACTAGCTAATCTCAGGAGGAACCCAATTTTACCTTTTGGATGAGCTGATGTCAGCTATCCTTAGCTCGAAATTAACTTCATTAAGTTATGTCGCCTGAGTCCATATGCCGGAATTTGATTGAATAAAAGTTTACAACATTGGGCAGTGGATTTCATACCTGTAATTTCGGTTTTTGTCTGCAGGTTGTTATATAGCAAATTAGCATTTGAGTCTAGATACATGTATACATTATTGATGATTTATATATCATACATGGATGCAAAAATTCTAAATCGTGAAACCTTTGTCTTGTGTCTCCCAGTGACAAACCTGGAGTTGAGAAAAGAGCTGCAACTGAATGTGAAGAATGTGCAGGTCCGCGCAGGAGACCTGCAGCTTGTTCTGGACGGGATGAACGTCAACATGGAGCACTATCAGGGCCACTTCCAGCACATGGCTAACGGCACGGCAGCCTCAGCTGGTAAACACTGTTAGCCTTCTGTAGCAAAACCTTCCTAGTTGAGACAAACCGAAGATTTCACTTCTGCTTGGCTTGATAGCACAAGGGTGACTCGTAGGAATCTCCTTTTTGAACACAATCTCTTTCTGGAGCTGCACCATTCGTTGTGAAAACAGTAAGGATAGGTACAGATTTTGAATGTTGCCATATCTTACACCCCTTCTTGTTTCTTGTACCCCCTTCCTGTATCATCATACCTTGCCTACGAGTTCTGAACTTGCCTCTCTACGCTGTTCTTTCTCCTTTGAAGGCACATGTGCCTCTTTGCTACGTGTCCTGCTTCTCTTTTCCCTGGAAGCTTTTACTCCTCTCCCTGCTATTCCCAACCCCTTCCTGCCTCTGTATCCCCTTGGCAAGCTGTTCTATATCCTGTCTATACTCCCTCCTTTATACTCTGACCATTCAGCTCTTCACCTTACTGTTTGTGCCCCCTGGACGTGTCCATATCCGACACATCTGACAGGTCTGCTCTTTTCTCTGTGTGTGTGTCTCTCTTTCTCTATCTCCCTGCTGCTGGTGGGAACGTGTGTTTAGCCCCTCCCTCTGCAGCGGGGGATGATTCTGTAGCCCCCTCCTCCTCCTCCGATTCCACAGAAGATACCCCTAGTTCTAGGGGTCATAGGTTACTCCCATCTAGACCCATCAGGCCTAGGTCTCTTCTCTCACTGTTTGGTAAGTTTACTGGTCTGATGGTCCCACTAGATACAGATTAGAATGCATCTGAACAATGCATAAAGGCTGCTTTCTGCTGAGAAAAAACATGTCTGAACAACGTGCACATTTAGTCCCCTCTAGCAGTAACTCCCCTACTTGTTTCCCACAGGCCTTTAGAAATATGTGTTTAAAATGTGAAGTATACAGTTACTTGCTGTAACATATATGTATGTACCTTGACAATGTAGTTATGATGATCACTTAGGATAGTTGTAATGGTGATGTTACAGTTTTAACTTGAATCAATTTCTGTAGTTCCCATAGTGATGTTGATTAAGTTTTGGGTTATTGACATACTTAGCTAGAATGACTGATTTGTGAAAGAATATCTTTTGTTCTAGCAAAAGGTTTCCACATCTGCCAACACAAATCATCTGCCAAATTCAACTTGTTCATGAATGTACTAGAATGGGAATGTTTCTTACTGTTAATTTAAAGAACTTATTTTCTACACTTGTCTTCATGTATGTCTAAAAAGATGTAGATTTGTAGAGATATTGTTGGTGTTAAAATGTTTCAAATTTGAATTGATCAGTGTTTGTTCTAAAAGGGTAATGAAAACAGCTAGAGTTGTGTTAGTTCTTGTGAGATTTTGCTGCAAATGCAAAGGTTCTTCGCTGTACCTTTTACAGTGCTAACATCTTGTGTTCTTTTCTAACTTCAGGCACTCCAGAGCGCAGCAGACAACACGTTAACGGAGAGGTGTCCCGTGGGCAGGGGGACGCCTCCACCCCCACCAGCCAGCAGAATGGCCCGTCCAGCAATATGTCCACCCCGAACACCAGACACCCTGAACAGCCAGGTAGGCCTCACTCCTACCTACAGGGTGTCAGGGTTTTGTGTACATGTGCCCTATTGTTAGATGCTGTCATATGTGTTGTATCCTATCATGGTAGCAGTTATGCTGGCTCAGTGTTCTAGCCAGCGTTCGTCTTTCCGTCATGGAATTTTGCCACTCACGGACAAAAATTTTCCCCAATCCGCCATCATTGACGTGCAAAAATTGGCATGTGAAGATATGGAAAGAGATGTCATTAAACTAACCTTTGTCTACAAGCAAAATTTGCCCCTAAAAATGCACAAAATATAGCGTTTCTGAGGGTCAAGATTTCAACATTCCAGATGCGCTCGACGTGATGTTTGTCAAACAAAATTGAGATAACGGAAAAAAATTTCAGGCTGGCTAGAACACTGTGCTGGCTGATGCTGATATGGAACAGTTGTCTTCACCTTAATCACACAAAGTCTCTACCTTCTCCAGCTGCGAGATCTCGTGCCGCTCGTCCGGCCCCGTCTCCCCCGTCTGCCGATCTATCGTCACAAGCCAGTTCCGGGGCACCGCCCCTCCCCAGCAGATCTGGGGCCGCGGCAGCTGTTGCAGGAGCGTCCGCAGCAGCCAGCAACTCCCCGCAGCCCAGCAGCAGACAGCAGGGCAAACCGCCAAGTGCCGGCCAGTCCCCACAGCAAAACCCTCATCCTGGGGGCCCTCCTCCTGGTGGGTACAGAACTCTAAATATTCTAGATAGTTTTACCCTGACCATTCAAATTGGTACATTTCTCCAAGAAAGCGTACATTCCTCCAGGAAAGCGGGCGTTTCTCCAGTTATAAGAGCAATAGGGGACATCTCGCCAACAGCCTCGCCGGCCTGTGGAGAAATGTATCAACTCCGGAGGAATGTACGCTTATTACTGGAAAAACGTCTGCTTTCCTGGAGGAATGTACACTTTCTTGGAGGAATGTACCAATTCTAGAAGAATGTCCACATTCGATTGGTTGAGGAAATGATGATGTTACTGGGATGTTTTGAATGGTTTTGAGATATATTATGTATGTTTTTGTTACAAGTGTTAAACTACCTGGGTTTCTCTGATTTCCAGATGCGAGTGACACCTCCAACACCACGCCCCAGAACGGCCCAACACAACCTGGACAAGAGCCACTCCCTCCTGGGTCAGTAGATACTTTCTATTTCCAACATTTGTAACCTTAAACAGAACAGACTGGAAAAGACTCACAGTCGCCTGTAAGTAGCAGCCGACAGAAGAAGAAGAAGTAACCTTAAAAACATCACTGTCATTAACATATAAGTGACATTTATCAGTGACATTGACTGTTTGTTTGTTTGTTGTTTAGTTGGGAGACGAGGATAGACCCCCATGGCAGACCGTACTACGTGGACCACACCACCAGAACTACCACTTGGGAGAGGCCGCAGCCCTTGCCACCTGGGTCAGTCACAGTTCTTAAACCTTCTTCCTACTGCCCTACTTTGTAGTGCCTACTTTGTAACCAGTTTCCAGTACAGAAGGGTTACCTTAGCAGAGAGAAAGTTAAAGCATTTTGAGCCACCTCAACTTTTGTTCCTACCACCAGAAGCTTAAACTTTTTGCTAGTTCCAAATTCGGTGAAGATAACACTGCATTAGTCTGTGTGACACCAAACTCTGCCGTCCGTGGCTTTATGGGGCCCTTCCCCGCCAGCTGGATGCTCGGGCGGCCGGCTATAAAGCAATTTAATCAGGCTATCACTGGATATCTAATGCTTTAAACTAGTTTGAGACTATGTAACGAAAATGCACTTACCGTATTTCGTGGTACTGTAGCTGGGAACGTCGGGTGGACCCCCGGGGCAGAGTCTACTATGTGGACCACAACACACGCACCACCACCTGGCAGCGCCCCACGGTGGACACGGTGAGGAACTACGAGCAGTGGCAGCAGTACCGGACGCAGCACCAGTCGGCCGCCATGCAGCAGTACCAGCAGCGCTTTCTCTGGCAGACCAACGCTGTTGCTGCAGACGATCCCCTGGGCCAGCTGCCTCCTGGCTGGGGTAAGCACGCACACACACACACACACACACACACACACACACACACACACACACACACACACACACACACACATACAGAGGTTGAAACATCCACTTAAAACCTGCTATTTGCAGGGAAATGTCCAGATTGCAAAAAAACAACATTGCAATATTGCAGGCTTGGTTTCATGAAGTGACATGTATTGCAGGTACAGTGGAATAGAAAAATGTATTTTCAGTCCTGCTTTTTAGATCTTTTGATAATTCTCCGCCCTACAGTTGCAAAAAGGGATAATAGTCTTCTTTCTTCGTTTCAGTTTTGTTCTGTGCAGTATTTGTGCAACACCACAATCATAGATTAATTTTGGTTGATATCCCTTCTCCTTTCTTTGTCTACCAGAAAAGAGAGAGCAGAATGGAAGGGTTTACTTTGTCAACCACAACACCAGAACAACTCAATGGGAGGACCCCAGGACACAGGGGTAGGTGGTTCAGTCATGGCTGCTGCTATATCTACTCCTTCCCCACTCCCACACCGTAAGGCTTTATTCACAGTCGGAACCCAGGGGATCGAGAGAAAAATCACTCTTTTCAAAAGCCTTTCAAGCCGCAAATTGTTCTTAGATCAAATACATGGAAAACAAATTGTCCAGATTGTTATATATTCCTGTGATCTTCTATCATGGAACATTTTTATTTCACCTAGTGTTAATTTCAGAAGAGTTAAGAAATTAATCAAAACGTTTTGGTGTCAAGAGAAAAATGTTACATTGATTGAAACATGTTGACTTGCTTACTGAGTTGGGATCAACTCAAAGATTGTTTAGTACATTGGGTTTTTAGTACTTCCCGTCCTTTGCTGCATTTAGCTGAGTATGTGTTGTCTCTGAAGAGAAGTGAAAAAAAAACTGTTGTCATGACATCCACTTGAAGGATTTTGACGTCTTTGTATGCGTGTATTGCACGTTTTTGTTTCCCGAAGAAGTGCAGTAAACGATGAGCCCAGGAGTGGCGCAACAGCTGAAGGGTGGGTATGGGGTTTCTAAAGGGTCTGTTTGGGGTTAGCCTTGCTTTTAGTGTGTCACCTGATAAAGGGTGGGAAAGGGTTTTTCCCAAAGGCCACTTCTAACAGAGTTTGCATGTGATATTCCCAGTTTGGGGGGTTGTTAAGTCATTGTTAAACACTGGTTATTTAAAATTTTTAAAGTTGTTCACTCAAATTTTATAGGCACTGTGTTGAAAGTCCCTTACTTTGATAAATATGATGAAACTTAAACCGGGGGTAAACATGTTGTGATAATTACATCCACTCTAAGGATCTTGACGTTTTGTTTGTGTGTTTTGCATGTTTTTGTTTACTGAAGAAGTGCGGTAAACGAGGAGCCCCTGCCCGAAGGCTGGGAGATGAGATACACGGCGGAGGGAGTCAGGTACTTCGTGGACCACAACACACGGACAACCACATTCCAGGACCCCAGGAGTGGTGCAACAGCCAAAGGGTGCGTATGGGGTTTTCTGAACCACGTTTTTAGAGCCCATACATCTACAACAATGTTATTTCACAGTTGTCAGTCTTAGAATTGAAGCCTGTTATTGTTAAAAGTTCTGTCAAAATTCCTGTTCCCTGGTTTTAAGTATTGTTTTTGTGGTACTACAATGTGTCCATTATAATTTGCCATGCCTTTTTTGTTCATTTATTTGAAAAACTCAAATAAAGAGAGATTTAATTTTAAAAAAGCCTGTAACACCTTGACCTTCTTTTTCACTCTTCAGACCCAAAGGAGCATACGGAGTACCCATCGCCTATGAGAGAAGTTTCAGATGGAAACTGGGACAGTTCAGGTATCTCTGTCAGGTACGTGGACTAAATGTTGTTTTTTATTGATATAGTTCCTATCTGTAGTAATTCATGAGGTTTTTTTACCCAATAAGGCGTCATTTATAAAGTGGAGTTCATGTGGTCTTTCAGTGGTGAAACGTACTTGTCTTATTTTCTTACAGTCCAATGCCCTGCCCAGCCACGTCAAGATTAGTGTATCCAGGCAAACTGTCTTTGAAGATTCCTTCCACCAGGTGAGTTGTACATTGTGGATATTGACTAAATCTATAACGTAGTACCTGAAACAGATGTTGACCAGCACTGTGGCATGTATGTTTACCAACTTTCGAATGTGATGTAATAGCAATTCTTTTTTTGGGGGGGTATTGTGGCTGTATGAATCTTCAAGTTTGTTGCTTGTAATTCAATTCAGTTTATTAACAAGTGGATACCTGACTGCAAGACTATCTGTGTTTCAGATCATGCGGTTACAACCATTCGACCTGCGGAGGAGATTGTACATCATCTTCCGAGGGGAGGAAGGATTGGACTACGGTGGAATAGCAAGGTTCGCAGAAAGAACATCTTGCAATAAGTTGCAACTTTGAAAAAAAAAACTGTAGACTACGTGTTACGAGTCACGCATTTAGAAAACAAAATTTGAGCAGTAATGAGTGAATCCTAAGGTTGCTTGCTTATTGACAGGCTTATTTGTGATAATGTTGATCTTGTTTGTTTCCTGCAGGGAGTGGTTCTTCATGTTGTCCCATGAGGTGTTGAACCCCATGTACTGCCTGTTTGAGTACGCCAGCAAGAACAACTACAGTCTGCAGATCAACCCGGCCTCTTCTGTTAACCCCGACCACCTTATGTACTTTAGGTTCATCGGGAGGTTTATAGCCATGGTAAGCTATCTTCTTATTTTTTGAGGGGGAGAGGGAAAGCCCTCATTATTTTTGCCTTTATTTAGTCAGATGGACCTCAAATCGGGCCACTTTTCACTGAGGTCATGATGGAAGAATTTCATTCTGTTTTCTGTAAATTGTATGTATTTTGAGTCCTTTGTGGCCTATTGTGGCTATGGAAAGTTTTGTTTGTGTATCTGCATCTGTATAGCCGGTATAACTGCCCTTTGGCGTAACACACTAGCTTTGCAGGCACGTGGCACAGCGGCAGCTGGCTACATTACACCGAACGACTTGTTACACCTAACCTTTGAACATCTAACTCTAAACATTGTGTAATTAAACATCATCTAGTGATGATGCCCCTACTGCACTTGGTGGCAGCGAGTTCCACTCTACGATAGTTCTAGGGAAAAAAATGAGTTTTTGAACACCTCAATCCTTGGTTGATAACTCTGGTACTTGTGTTTTGAAATGTGAAATCTGAGACAGCCTGTTTGTGTTCGAAGGCGTTGTACCACGGGAAGTTCATCGACAACGGCTTCACGCTGCCCTTCTACAAGCAGATGTTGAGCAAGAAGCTGACGATGAAGGACCTGGAGTCTGTGGACCCCGAGTTCTACAACTCCCTGCAGTTCATCAAGTAGGTGGCGCATGCAGTCCAAAAGGAATTTCTTTCTGTACTTCTTTCCAGCTATGTGTGATGCTCATGCTCATGCTCATGCTACTGTAATTCCTGTAATTTTTTTCATGGTACTTTTATGTTCACTGTTTTCACGGTCACTTCTGTACCGTGAACTTATCATTACCGTTATCAAGTAGTTTTGTTTTTCACCCCCTCCCTGCACTTGCCACCACTGTGAAAATTAAGTTCCGTGAACATGTCCATTTGCTTAGACCATGAAATGTTAGTACCATGAAGATAAAGTGAATTACAGTATGTTTAGTTTAAGTCTATGTCATTGTGGACTTGAAGGCAGATTGTAATTATGGAGACTTTTCTGAACAGTTATTCTTGCAGTTGTCATAATAGATGAGGGGTCATGTGTTTCCGTTGCTTACCTAAGAGACTCCAACCAACTTTCCTTCTCCATTTTGATGCCTGAAGTTATTATTGACCTTTACTGCATGACAATTGCAGTAGGTACAACAAGTTGAACTATTGCTAATAGATAACAATTCTATCCTGTTTGTCCTTCAGGGAAAACGACATTGATGAGCTGGACATGGAGCTGTACTTCTGCGCCGACTTCGAGGTGCTGGGCAAGGTGACGACGGTGGATCTGAAGGAGGACGGGTCGAACATCCGCGTCACGGAGGAGAACAAGGACGAGTATATCATACTCATGGTCAACTGGAGGTAAAGATCTGATAACAGATATAGCACACTGCACTAGCTGTCTGGCTACCAGTTCTCTAATGGTTACAAGGTTAGGCAGCAGGGAGAAGCTTTAGTGACATGCTGGCATTGTGGTTAGGGTTGTTGCCCTGCAATCTAAAGGTCCTGCTTTGGAACCCCTTGCAGGTCCCATTGTTATGACAATTTCCTCACTCAGCCACAGGATGAAACAGTTGTTTTTAAAAGTTGTTGAAAGTAGATTACAGGAGAGGACCATTTTACTTGCAGGTTCCAGCGTGGCGTGGAGGAACAGACCAAGGCCTTCCTGGACGGCTTCAACGACGTCGTCCCACTGCAGTGGCTGCAGTACTTCGACGAGAGGGAGCTGGAGGTAGGGGGCGCTCATGTACATTCATAAAATGCTAAAAGGTTTATGACGAACATTTGGTAAAATTTTATGTACAGGATATTCAAGGATTACACAAAAAAACTTTTTTTCCCTTCCCCCAGTTGATGCTGTGTGGCATGCAGGAGTTTGACATTAACGACTGGCAGAGGAACACCATCTACAGACACTACGCACGCAACAGCAAGCAGGTCCAGTGGTTCTGGCAGGTGGGTGGTTCCCCTCACCGTCACCTTGGTGAAGGTTGTCATGGTGACGGTCCATCATCTGGACAGACAGAATTGGCTTGTCTGATAATTGTACAAAAAGATTGAAATGAGGTTAAATCACACCAGGAGGATAAGTTTGCTGCAATGACGAATATGCTTGATTATGTAGATCTATACACAGGCTATAGCTTACAGTTTGCGACATCTCTCTTGCAGTATGTGAAGGAACTGGACAACGAGAAACGGGCCCGACTGCTACAGTTTGTGACAGGCACATGCAGGCTACCTGTGGGAGGATTTGCCGAGTTAATGGGTATGTTGACTTCCCACTACATAACATACATGTATGCCCTGGCTTCAGCATTATTGCATTGCCAAACATTCATCTGTAATTACTGGAAAGAACTCACTCAAGTTAGAAAGGATGGGTTGAACTGAAATCAATTGATCGACATGTAAGGGCCTTTATATCTGTTAAGACTATGACATCTGTCAACTTACATGGCCTTATGATTAACTATATCTCAAGTCTTGACCTTGCAGTTCATGCTGTGCATTATGTATTTAATATGTCAACTACACAATGTAACAAACATGCCTCACAGGGTTTTTTCTAGAAAAAATTTGCATGAGGGAGCAGATCACTAGCTTGGCAAGGGAGCGATGCAAATTTTTACAAGAGTAACACAGTTTGTAATGCTAGAATGTTCAATCTGAAAATTAACATGAGGGAGCTGGCTGGTTACATGAGGGAGCAGCGCCCTTATTCCCTGGTTTAGAAAAACCCCTACCTCATATAACTTTGTGAGTTGATTTATATGGATGTAATGTGTCTCTCACAGGGAGCAATGGTCCCCAGAGGTTTTGTATAGAGAAGGTGGGAAAGGAAACCTGGCTACCACGGAGCCACACATGGTGAGTAGAGCCTGTATTATGCTTTTCTTTCTTGTAGTTCTAACTTATTTGCTACATTAAAAAGACTAAAGCCTAAAGTGGTACATTTGAAGTACAACGAATGTATAATAGGGCATACAGGTAGTAACAAGCCATCCTTTTGTTTTGCGTAGTTTTAACCGCCTGGACTTGCCGCCGTACAAGAGCTACGAGCAGCTTGTGGAGAAACTGAATTACGCCATCGAGGAGACGGAGGGCTTCGGACAGGAATAAGGACGGGCTAGGAAAATCTTACAGCCTGCCGTGCTACCGTTCAACCATAGCTGGACCACTTGGGCCATTCTGAGTCCTTGGTTATCTTACATCGCCCACCATGTGGCCCAACTCTAAACCCTTTTTACCTTCTCTAGGTTGATCCAGAATCAAGCATGATTTCTGAAAATGCACCAAATTTTCAGAATATTGTGTATCATGAAATAGGCAGACAGACGATACCAAATCATAGAAAATAGACATTTGTTCCCAAGGAGTAAAATGAGTATTTTCTTTCCATATTTTTTTCGGGGTGGGGAAGGCTTTTAAAATGTAAATGTAGCTGCAAAATGCCATCTTATTAATGTGTTAGGAGTATGTGATGAACACTCTTGGTTTCCAATCAACAGAGGTTATGTTAAATTAAGAAGTATGTGCAAAACTAGTACCTGTGGAATCATGTTAATTTCCTGCATAGCAGGCACAAGTAGAAGATGACCGTTCATTCAAGTACCATAGGAATGGACAACTGATTAGCAAAAGGGTACGTTTGCTCCTTGGTTCGGCTTGAATTAGGCTTCTGTGTCATAAGGTAGTAAATGTAGCAAACCCATACAAAATGTTTCAAGACCGATCTGATCCTGAGTTTGGAACTATCATGCCATTTAACCCTCGTCACTTTGAATTTGGAAAGCCACTCAAAAAATTTCAATGGCTCCATATTTTAAAGCCCCGTATGTAAATTTTTTCACTAGATCTACAGTCATATTTCTCGTTTATGTAATGAGTGTGCTCCTCTTTGTATCTTTGTAAGTTTTATCATTATAGGTATACTTGACTTTACAAATTTGTTAAATACTTATAAATATATTCCAGTGTCTCTCCAAATCTGAAGTGACCAGGGTTAGTAACCTTCTCCCTGCTGAGGTAGCCTTTTGGCACCAAATTTGTATTGGTTACAGGGTTAGTCTGCAAGGAGAAGGTTAAATAAAAATGTGCACAAGGCACTGAGGCATAGAGCAGAGGGCATAGCAATCCAACATTTTGTCAGCACCCATTTTGTACGTTGTGTAAAAAGTTGGTGGCAGGTAATCAGCCACGAGAAGCCATGAGCAGACTGGTATGTACATAAATCCAATTTTTTTCTCCTCCTGCTTGGTGAATCTTGTACGAAAGATAAAGATTTTTTTTTCAATTCCACTTGATTTTGGGAAGTGCTGAGAATTGTGATGTTGATAATGAAATTTGTGTCGATCTCGCAATTTTGTTTTGGTGTGGAGGAAAGTCAATCAGCTTTTCTGGACAGGCGTGTTCCAAAGTGTGGTTGGGTCCATGAAGATGCACATAACAAGCCAGATACATAGTGTAATCTTGCTGGACAGTGCCCATTATGGACACTACACATGGTCAGGCCATTACCAGTCTATTGGTAAACCAATAACCAGAGTGTAAAGAGTTCATGATTTAGACTATGTTGAGCGTGGGCAATTCTTGGCTAATACCCAGTCGAGTAAAAAAAAAAAAGCAGCAACTTCCTTTCAATACCAAACTGTATTGGGGTATAGTAAGACTGTCGACTTCTCATTTTTCCACACCAATTGCCTTCATAAGCAAATAGCAAAATCTCTGCCTGTAAGAAATCTTTGAGGATTCTATTATTTCAGCTTTAATTCCGAGTGCATAATATAAGTCTCCCACTTGCTCTATGGAGCCTTTGTCTGATTTGCAATCTGCTCTGTACAAATACATGTAAATTTAATGTCATCCAAGCTGACTAGAGCCTGGCAACTGTGAAGGGGAAAGGAAAGATTTAAGTTAGCAATTTTCCGAGTGGATGATTTTACTAACATTATAGTTAAAGAAAGAAATCCTTATGTAATGTAAATACTGTTATATTAGTGTGGGAGGGGAATACCTGTGATTTTGTTGTTTGTGTATGACCGCTGCTACTATTTTTATCAGGTGTGTATTTATACAGATATCGCCCTTCCCTCCTGGTCAGATATCACCTGGGTAAGGTGATACATGTACCACAGGAATACTGTATTTTCAATGCACAATTGTACATGCCAAGCTTCACTAGATTTCTGTCCAATCCTACCATAGTCAGCTCTCTCTTGCACACCAATGTGTGTTCACAGGGTCTGTCTCAAACTGATGCAGACATGTTAAGATGGGAAAAGTCACTCCAACTGAATCACTTATTTCGTGAAGAAAATTATGAAAGGAATCATTACATGTGAAAGATAGTTGCTTTCAGTTTTCTTAATTTTGCAGGGTGTTCTCATTTTTAAAAGCCTTAGAAGCAAGAAATTCAGTTGGTGTTGCCCGAATTCAAAAATGAAGACAGGTCATTCCTGCATTACTCTAATTGTTTTCGTCTGCAGTCATAGCAATGTGTGATGCCATTTAAATTGCCCCATCCTTTGTCATGTAATTTCATTTAGATCCAAGCAGTTTAGGCTGCCAACATCCTGGTTTGAGTAGAAAACTCTTTTCTTTGAGACCCAGTAGTCCACACATTGGTTTCTGCAAGACAGTTGCCCATCTTGGATGGAGTATCTGTGATGGGTATTCTGGTTTCATTCAAAAAGATTACTTATTCTCCTAATGTGATTTATTTTAAACTTAATTACGAGTGTGAAGTACTGGGTGGGAATGCCAGAATGCCTATCTCTGATGAACATGTAAGTTTGTCTCCAATCTTTGCTGTCCCAGCATGGACCTTCGACACACTCCTGTACAGGTCTGTCTTCCTCTTGTCATCCTCAAACGACAGTCTCTTTTCCAATAAATTGCTGATTTTATTATGAAACAGTTTCTGTGTTTCTTTATTTGTCATTATTGTAACAAGGCGGGTGTTGAATACTTACAATGTAACATGGTCCATCGATGAAGGTTAGACATCCAGGTAAAGAGATATATATAATACTCAAGAAAACAGTTACTCAAGCAACTGGATAGAAATTGAAAGCTTTCATCAGATGTTTCAAGTAGCATCCTGGCCATCCACTACTATCAGTGACTGACGAAAAGTAGTGAATGCTACTTCAAATGTCTTGACAGTTTTCAAGTTCTATCAAGTTGCTTGAGTAACTGTTTTCTTCTGTATGGTCCCTGGTCTATTCAGTGCATGCTCCAATCAAAAGTGGCTTTTACCAAACTTGAATGTAAATGTAGGTAAGTCAATCCAATGTACATGTACCATTACCAACTTTTGTGTACAAAGACAAAGATTCAGAACTATGTACATATTGTGATCTTTTTATTTACAAATATTTCTTTTGAAATAATGCTCATTTCAAAAATGGCATGTAGCTAAAAGAGTGCTTTATACCAAAATCACTCTAGCTCTGTTTTGAATACCACGTACAAAATGTAGAGGATCTACCGGTAATATTGGATACGAGTACTAGGAGAAAGGGTTAAAATATCCACTATACATGTAGGCACATAAGCATTCAGTTATACTACCAGGACTACACATGCCCTGCCATGAACTAAAATACTGTACAATGTAGAAAGGAAAGGGTTAAAATTGACATTGATAGTGTTAACTGTTTCAACACACAAATGCACCAAAGATAAGACATCACCATTGATACTAAATTTAAAATGCAGGTATCACGAACATTTTACAATTTTGATTTAATCAATTTGCTGAAATATATTGCACTCTGCAGTGTTTCAAACACAGTGAAGCATT
Organism: Branchiostoma floridae x Branchiostoma japonicum; assembly: GCA_013266295.2. Classification (NCBI taxonomy): domain Eukaryota; kingdom Metazoa; phylum Chordata; class Leptocardii; order Amphioxiformes; family Branchiostomatidae; genus Branchiostoma; species Branchiostoma floridae x Branchiostoma japonicum. The sequence continues at coordinate 10,961,816 of CM023829.1, read as the reverse complement.
TTGCCTTAAAGATACAGCACATATCCTATATGCATATCCTATATATGCACTACACCACCATTATCACTTGAATCCAAAGCAAATACATGTAAAAAGCATTGAATAAAACTGGTGGCTAAATGCTTTACAGTGGGCTTATTTATGCATAAATAAACTCTCTGACAGGTTATTTCATAACTTTTCTTCTACCCTTTTAAAGCTCAAACATTTTGGTGAAATAACAGATAATAAACCCAAGAATAACTCCATAACAAATTGGTGTACATTGGTGAAGACAGAATACTACAAAAATGCATCTGTTGCACAGCTATTAGTATTACACATTGTGCATGAAAAGGCCACACCAATTCATTTCTTTCATTCACAGACATTTTAAAGTACAAATGTAAAAGGGAGCACGTCGGCAGAACGTACTGCACCTGCGTGAAACCCGTAATGTATTGTGCATAGCACTTTGGCAGAACGTCTCATATAAGGTTGTATTAGGTCATATAAGGTTGACAGCCTGTCTGTAGTTTTCAGATGTTGTATAGGAAAAGATATCATCTGCAACAGGCAAAATTTTGATGCAACGTTGACCAAACGAAAAACGTGAAAAATCAGGGTTTTGCACAGGCGCAGTACGTTCTGCCGACGTGCTGTAAAAGGGTAGGTCAAGATGAAAACAGACAGCTAGGAGGAAAATCTGAAACATTCACTTATAAAACCATATCTGTAACTTCCCCTCAGACTCTGGTTTCTTGTTTGTTTTCTGGTTTAGCATAAATTTTCTAAAAATTCAAGATCCAACACATTGAGCTGGTTACACCTAACTCCATTATGTTACACAGGGATGACTTTCTCGGGGTTCATGATGTTTTTCGGGTCCAGCGCCCGTTTCAGCGCCTTCATGACGTTGAAGGTTCCCTCGCCCATCTCTTCCCTCAGCAGGTGGCGTTTCCCCAGACCAATCCCATGCTCCCCTGTACACGTCCCTCCGACAGCAAGGGCTCGTCTGGCGAGAAATAAGACTCCAGCATTGTTTATTGTTTATATCACCTCCATGGACAGTGAGAAGTGGCCGAGTCAGATCATCACACTGGATGTGGAAGTCCAAAACCCATGAGGACATCCAAGGAAGAGATGGATGGACAACATAAGTGAGGGCTTCCACCACCTAAATCTACGTAACATCAACCCACAGGATAGAGGCAAATGGCAGGCTGCTATCAAGCAGTGTGCAAGCACGTCTAACCCTCAAAAGACAGGGAACAACAGACGTAAAACCGGATAGTGAGTGAGTGAGTGAGTTTCACATAACAACAAAAATATGTACATAAGATACAAAACCAGTGTGTTGAACCTTTAGGTGGTTTATCAGTTACGCGATATAAATAAACGAATAGGTATGACACAGGCTTCCTACCTCGCCATGCGTTCGTGTAACACATGTGCCTCCTCAATCTGAGCTGGGTTGTCTGGATCCAGGATCAGGAGACTGTGAAAGTTCCCGTCACCCACATGGCCAACTATTGGGCCTGTCACAGTGGGACAACAGAAATTCAGCATCTTTATTACTAGTAGTCATTCTTTGTCAACTCCATCCCTTATTATCCAGTGAGAACCTTAAAAACAGCTCTAGAATGCATTGAATATGCATGTAAACTGTAGAAGGATATGAGGTACATGTAATGCTGCATACCTAAACCAATTTTCAGGTTCAGGTCCGGACTCGAGTCCAGAGGTTTAGGTTCAGGTCCGGACTTGCAAGTCCGGACCTAAACCCATGGCATGATGTAAGCAAAGCAACTTGCCTACCTAAAGCCTTGGATTAATTTGAGCTGACTGCTGAACTGCAAATGCAATGTATATAGACCTAATTACTAATATGGGTGTTTCATAATCATGAGTCAATGAATACTGTATCATTATACTCAGTAGTAAACACATATTATTGAGCTACTAGTATTATACAGTGTATAATTTAAGAAAAAAATCTTTTTCAGCTTTAAAAGTACAATTTTTTTATAGCAACAACAGCAAAGAAGTACTTAATTTCGCCCCAAGAGATAAAATAGCGGTGGAAACGCGGTGCTAGATTTAATTTGTTTCATTATCGGCTCTCTACCGATATGTAACCCTGCATTAGGCTGCAGTCTCACCAATGTCGCTAGGGGCGCTGCGTATTACTCGCGTGTTTTTGCGAGATCTAACGTGAGTTCGCGAGCATTAAGATGGCCGCTAATGTTTTCGTCCGTCCCGGCCGTTCACTGCCGCTTGTTTCGGATGAATTTTTGCGTTTATAGGCGCATTAAAGCAACTTGACTACGGACGAAACTTCTCAAGGAACATTTCTCAATGGAAAATGGGTCGTTGTTACCGCAGGCAGACCGGGGCGAGATCAAGCAGGCGGGACCGCGGCACTGTTTATTTCAGAAGCCGCTGGCCGTAAACCCAGCCGCTGTAAATAACTTGCGCTCCGGGCAACCTGGCTTTCGGAATAAGTCTCGCACAGAAAAAATTACTTGCGCGGCGAGACTGCGAGACCGGGTATTTTAAACACTGGAATGTATGTTAGTGCTATTTTTTTAACAAGTCCAAAACCGGTTCTCAACGTTTCGGTTTTTTTGGACTTGAACCGAAACATTCGGTCCGGTCCTGAACCGGTCCAGCGAACCGGTACGCAGCACTAGGTACATGTATGTCCAACTGACAAGCCCAACCCACCGTGATGCAAGCAGTTTGGTGGTCTACAAAAAGTATTAGCTCATCTATTAAAAGACAAAAAATAAATTAGAAGACTAAACTATATTTCTGATTACCTATGAGGGATGACTTGCTGATGTCCTCTTTGGTTTCGACAATGACCTCAGGAAGTTTGGAGATGGGAACACAGACATCTGTGGCACAGCCCTGGAGAAATGTAGGTCACATACATGTAATAACACTCACAGTCTCAAAACATGATCTTACTGGTGTGTGTGTGTGTGTGTTTGTGTGTGTGTGTGTGTGTTTGTGTCTGTGTGTCTGTGTGTGTGTGTGTGTGTGTGTCTGTGTGTGTGTGTGTGTGTTTGTGTCTGTGTGTCTGTGTGTGTGTGTGTGTGTGTGTGTGTGTCTGTGTGTGTGCGTGTGCGTGCGTGAATGTGTGAGAGAAGTCATTGCTATATGAACAGACACAAACATAAAGTTGTAGCACATACATCACAAGTGTAACAGTTTCAGTCATATCAACAAAGTACATGTATCTCAGACAGAGTTACAGGTGAGTCAGGCTCTACTTAACAAGGCAAGTACATGTATCAACAGTAGGCTGTTGTTTGAAATATTTTACACATGAAACCTCTGAGGCTGACCTTAGACCCCGGCTTGAGCGCCAGCCCGGCGTACCAGGCGTTGTGTCGTGCTGACCACAGCTTCTTCCTCTCGGCGGGGTCAGAGGCCATCTGGAAGTCCGACCCATCATTCATCTGGGCGATCTCAGCTGGATGAAGAAATATACACTTTATACACCAGGCGGGGGAGCCCAAGGTAACATGTTTGAGGATTTTAAATAATCTAGCATACATGTATGTATTAATAAGTCTTAGGGGTATGCCCCAGTGTGAGTGGATCAAACCTACTAGTACCAGTTTGGTCTCATGTGGTTTACCGGTTATGTCACACAATTAAACAAAAAACAAAAATAAAAATGAACAGCAGAAAGAACTCACCCACAGCTTCTGCCTGGTCCGCTACGTTCTTCTCTGAACCGTGGAACTCCAGGAACAGGGTGGGTGCCACGGGGTAGTCCAGCCCGGCAAACTTGTTACAGGCGTCCATCATTACATCGTCAAGGAACTCTGGGGGAAGAAACATGATTTGAATCTATATAAAAATAGTTTCATCAGGCTGGTAAATCATAGGTTATTAGAGTGCACGTACGTGTCGGGTTGAGAGGATACCGGTAAGTCACTTCCACAGGTAGGGAGAGAGTCTCTTTCATTAAAATAGATGCCTCTGTCTCAGCTATAGTCTGAATGTGACATGACATGTAACATCACCTATTCTGGCAATGGGGATGCCACTCTGCATGGTCATGACTGTTGTATCCACGGCGGCTTGAACTGAGGGGAACGAGCAGACTGCTGCCATGATCTGTGAAGAGTCATGTGATCTGGTCAGCTTGAATACAATCGACAAATGAATAGATGAATAGAAAAACACAAAATGGGAAGCATTTCTTTGACAAAAATCATGACACGAGTAAAGACTTTCTGACACCCACAGTTTCTGGTATACCGTACAGTCTGAGCGTTGCCTTGGTGATGATACCCAGCGTGCCCTCTGACCCCACGTAGATGTTAGTCAGGTTGTAGCCAGCTGCAGTTTTCCTGCAGATGCAAAGTTATGTTTTTGTTTTTGTGGCCAACATCACTCACTTTTATTCTGTTGCCTCTGGCAATACTAGTACTGCAATGCAATTTGGATATTGAATCAAATCTTCACATTTTTCTAAGGGACAAGATCCTCTGCCCATTCGAAGCTTACTGGACTTCTGAAATCTCCAAGTGTAGTTACAACTTTACATTGACCAAATTGAACTTTGAAATAACAGCAAATGCAGTGCCTTACTTTGTCCTCCTGTCCTTGCCGGCTGTGTTGATGATCGTTCCGTCCGGCAGCACGACCTCCAGGTTCATCACGTTCTCTCGCATCGTCCCGTACCGCACGGCGTTGGTTCCGGAGGCACTGGTTGCCACCATGCCGCATAGCGAGGCGTCTGCACCAGGATCTGCGCAGTTAGGAAACCATAAACTGTTAGGCCACACTGCTGGTGGTTCTTGGATTTTAGATAATGCTGAACTGGAAGATCAGGTGATATGTATCACTAGTCGCTACACATTGTTTATTCTATGAATTACATGTATATCTTCATAAAACCCCAAATCTGACACTAGAGCATATTATTAAACAAATATTACTTCTTTTGGGATAGGGTAGAGGTTTTTACCTTCTACCTGTTGCCTAACTCCATAACCAATACATGCTGGGATGCAAAATTGCTACTTCAGAGTACTAAAGGTTAAACGTGCTCGAGTCAACTTAAGCGTAACCCCATCCCTGACCGTGACCCAAACATGGCCCTACCAATCCTAACCTACCTACCCACAGGGAACCACAGGCCCGTGTCCCGGAGGTAGTAGTTGAGCGCGTTCCTCGTGACTCCGGGCTGTACGCTCACGTCAAAGTCCTCAGGGTGGAGATCTAAGACCTGGTCCATCTTGGTCAGATCCAGACACACACCACCCTGAGGAGGACAAGGGGAATGTCTTCAGTGTCTTATACTTCACCTGAACAATGCTGCTAAACCGGGAATGCTAATGAACTGACAACATATATGAACGCTGTTTTGTTCACAACATAGTGCGCAGCAGCTTGACTTGACTTATGTTGAGTGCCAGCTTTCCTCCGCAGCCACTTGAACCACAGCGGTTGCACAGAAGCTTCTGTCACTCAGTGCAGCAACAGTTATCACTTATGGGCGTTTACGTTACGGGTGTACACCCTAGTTTCTTTGTTTGTTTTGTCTCAAATTGAATCTGCACACCCTCAAGGGTCTTTCAGGGAATAATTCTGAAGCAACTGTGTATGGGAATGAAGGATATCCCTCTAGCTATGAGAACAACAGAGTTTCAGTTTCTTTAACCTCTCAAATTTTTTGGAAATTTTAGGGGAAAAAGTATTTAACAGTCAAAAATGACATGAAAAATTGGGCACTTTCATATGAAACTAAACTCATAACCTATAATATTTTCAGAAAGTATATTCAAGCCAATTATGAATAAAGAAAATCCTAACACTGAGATTTTCACTTTATAACCCGCCACATGAGGCATAGCAACACTGCCCACAGAATGTATCAAAGGTCAATCTGGGGCAAAAAAAAGGCACATCACATTCAAAGCAGAAGAATGATAGCCTCTTGCACAGACTTTCTGGTGGGCAGCATTTGTTTCCCTAACAAGCGTGGCCAGAGCGCGGCAGTTTCTTTTCGGGGGACGAGCTGTATATACATCAGTGTTCGAAATACCCACTAGCACACTAGCAATTGCTACCTGATTTTCTTGTGCGCTAGTTGCTCCTTGACTCAGGTAGCGCACCACGCAATGTGAAAATATGTACTGCTGAACTCAAAGGTGCACACTGTGCTACCTGGTTCAAAAAAGTATTTCGAACACTGTACATGTAGGGCGTGCTGTATGGGGCAGGGCTGTATCTGCCTGCCTAGTGTGCAGGTGGCTAGAGATTACCAGGAAGTAAGGCTCAAGCCCAAAATCAATTTTTGCCAAAAACACTGAGCACTTCTTACACTTTTCAGCCAAGCTAGTATTTATTGTCTTTTCGCAGCAGATTTTGAGAAATGTGAACTCAAACCTGGACCCTCGAAACCCTTTCATCACTTTTTTTGCTGCACACTACCATGGACCCCTGTCACGGAAGAATTGGTGTACGCACCATTATAAATCTAAGCAGTACACAAACACACACACACAAAAAGTAGTAATAACAACAATGTCAACAAGAAATCGGTGTTGACTACTACCTACTGACAGCTCATTGTCACTAGTACTGCTGTTGCCAACAACAAATATATAGATATACATACATATAATCATAAATGTTATATATATTAGATAAATAGATGTGAATGTGTCTGTCTAACAAAGACCATTCAGCTGCCCTCCATATTTCTATAAAAAATAAAATAAAAAATTTTTTACGGCTCTCAGTGGCAAATGTGCAGATGTTGGCACATTGGCAACACCAAATCCGTAGTGTGTTTTTGGCACACTTTTAGACAGATTAGCCTAAGAGGCTCGGTGGTCGTCACTCACCGTCAGGGAAAATCGTGTTAAGTGCCTTTCCCAAGGGCACAACGTCGGGGCATGGTGGGTATCGAACCCGGCACCCATGGGTTCCGAGTCCAACGCTCTAACCATTGCGCCACCGATGCCACTGCCATATTTCTATATTACCTTTCAAGCTAGTATTGTCAGTTCTGCTGTAAATGAACAGATAGATAATGATACTGGTACACCAAGGCCACACCAGTCTAGTTCCTTGGTTCTGTCTTTCAAAGTAAAAATCCATCAAGAGAACACTAATTAAATTTTAAAAAATAAACAGAGGGCTCGAAGGAAAACCTGAATCTGACCATGAACTTTGTGTAAGGTACTGACTTTCACACCAAGCTCTGTTTTATATGTGTTTTCCAGTTCATTTGTATCTTTTACATAAGAGAACCAAAAAACTGAGATGGTGTGGCCTGTGGAGTATAAAGTCCTACCCTGGGCGCGCTGACGCCAGACTCCAGCCCTGTGCCCGTACCAAATGGAATCATGGGCACGTTGTTGTCGTAACAGATCCTGGCAACTTTGCTGACCGCGCTCACACTCTCGGGCCAGACAACGACGTCAGCCGGCTGTGGTCTGTTTGGTTTCGTTTTAGTCAGATCCCGTTAGTGACAGCAATCACAACAAACAGGTACACAAAAGCATAAACACCAGTAGTGCTTTTGCCAACTGTAAACTTTTGCTGACATCTCAAATTCATATGCTGGAAAGATTCATACCAATGACTTTTGCCTAGGATCCTGGCATTATCAAATTCTAACATACTAGTAATATGTGACAATTTTGGCTCATCAAATTTTAAAGATCATTTCAGAATTGTTTACATTTTTCATACTGGCAAGCAACATACATTGGATGAACGAGTAATATGTTGGCAAAAACCCTGCAAAATATACATTGCAACGAGGTTAGCAATCACACATGTGAAGATGTAAGTACATTGAGTCTGTTAAACTCAAAAGCAACCAATGTTAGCTAAGCACTGTGGAAGCATATCATTACCACATATCCATTAAACTCAAAGGAAATAACTTATCCAAAGGGATAACACAGAAACAAAATGAAACCAGTGCTCACTCAGCTCCTCAGTTGGTCACTGATCTGTCAATGCAGCCAGAAAATGTTACAATCTTCCACCCTATTAACATCTGCTTGGAGATTACAGGAGGAGGCATTTTGCATTTTAGGCAGTGTTACTAGTGTTTGACAATTAACCTAGGATGGCAACCTTGAACCTGCTATGACAATATGTCATAATTATGATTCATAATACAGTTATATATGGGGGAAAGGTCCATCATAATTCATATTACATGTGGTACGACTCATCCTTCCCATGCTGCTCCCTGACTGCGAGTGATGTGGAGATGTTTTTCAGCCCGACGGCGGCAGATAACGCTTCTAACAGGGAATCCGACAGACGACAGGACTGAAATGACAGAAAAACACAAAGCAACATAACCTTAGGCACAGTTACAGATGTCATGAGGCTAGGCCACTCCAATTCATTTCTTTGGTTCTGGGACATTTTAAAGGAAAAAATAGCTAAATAAAAAGGAGATGAAAATAGATGCTTGAGGATTGAATCCAACCATACAATCCCTGTGTGCCCTAGGCCCCAAGATACAGACCTACCTACCAGACTCTGTTTTTAATTAAGTTGTGCTTCCAGTTCAGAATTTCTTTTATGAACTCCGAGATTCAACAAATTAATTTGGCTTGGCCGAAAGGAGAGATGAGTGTCCAGCTACAAAATACTATGAAAATCTAATATCTTATGGTTGTCAAGATGAAGAAACAACTGCTTTGCAAATATACATCTGTGCAAATGTCGTTTATGTTGATGCCTTGGTTGATGTTTAAAATTTTTGGACAAGAGTGCCCCATAGCCCCATAGTAAGGACGCACGTATGCACTGCAGCGGCGCCCCTTGATGAACGAGCATCTCCCTTTCCTACCTCGGCAGTCCCAGGACAGTATGTCCGACTGATGACCCCAGCCGGCCGGTACACTGCCCCCACTATACGCAGGAAGTTCATCTTCTACCCTTGCGATTCCCACGTAAATGGGCAAGAACTTGTACTTGCAGGTACAAATGTAGTGGAACTTCCGCAGTGCGCGGGGCTCCCTGTCCTACTGATGCGGACACTGGCACTTACTAGGAGGACTGATGCTAAATACTGGGGGTTATTTGGCAAATTTTTCCGACTCGGAGACTAATAAAATCTTAACAACCAAACCTGGTAAATGAAACAGTATTAATTCTTTAACGTATTAGTCGGTTTTTGTGTTTTAGTTTTCAAATTAGCAAATTTTGCGATGGCGTACAATGATTATGAAATGACTTCTTCCTCCCAATAAGTAGGTCGTTGACACGATTTTTTAGGTCAAAGGTGATAATTGAATTCGTAAAACACGACTAATATTATCGTTAACACAACAGTATACAGAAATCTTGTTTTATTTTATAAAGTTGATTTTATAAAGTAATAATATTATAAAATTTCTTCGTTTACAAGTAAATTGTATAAATTTTCAAATTTTCCCATAGTGCTTCGCGGCCCATGCTCCTCCTTTCCGCCATCTTGCTGAAAATGGTCAGTATCTTCTCTAGATTTCCCACACAAAATTAGATTAAAAGAGCACATTTTACACATTCTTGTGAACTAAAAACCAATCATATTGTTCTTTAAACACCATAGATTATAATGGTTGAAGACAAGGTTGGCTGTGTTCGTCTATTTTGTTGAAAATCCTTCGTCCCTGTGGAGGTCTGCTATGCCATGCTGCATGCCGGTTACAACTTGCAACTGCGGGCGAAAGTGGACGTGGTTGTTTCAGGCCCCTGAAATCACGTCAAAAGATGCACTGTCGTTGCTTTTGTTTTAGTTATTTAGAACCATAAGAAACCTATCATAATTTTTTATGGACGTTAGATCAGTAATATCAGTAATTAGACTTGTCTAAGGACACTCAGTATACTGGAGCAGCCACGTATAAATTATTTTTGTAAAATCTACATTTATGTAAGAAGAGTTTGTTTGGTCAAATAGTAAAAATAGAACCTCATTAATATAACATAAAATTTTGAATAGGACCTCTGACATTGGTCGTATTCTGTACATTCAGAAAGAGAATCATATAAGCAAAAGCACTTGAGTAGAATGAAGGCATGTGCATGGTGGCATCATAATTTGTCATGAGCAAGTAACATTTATAACCAAGGAGATATTGAACCAACTATTGTACAAGTTGAACAACCCAAAAAGTTTGTGTTTTACTGGTTTAGAAAGTTGTTACTGATGCATAACGTTCCAGTGGTGAGTGACATGTTATGTCCTCTCGTGTACAGGTGTACCGACGGTTTGTCGAGATTGGCCGTGTGGCCTTTGTGCGCTTCGGACAAGATGAGGGCAAGCTTTGTGCCGTGGTCGATATTGTAGACCAGAACAGGGTGAGTGACTTCATACAATCAACAATGTACAGCAGAGGCAGCAAGAACCTTTAAGTGTGGATCTGGGTTTTTTTCAACTGATGTTGAATCACAGCTGCAGCTTATTCGAAAACTTACAAACATCAAAAATATAGGTAAACTGAAACAGTGTTATGACCGCCTGTTTTTGGCTGTAACTCTTTGGAAATCAGTCCAGAAGAAGAGTTAGACTTTTCTCAAAAACTAATCCCATTCTCACCTGCATATGAAAAAAAAATCATGTTTAAAAAGTTGTTTCTTAGCCAACAAGTGCTTCAACTTTATTTTGCAACTCAACTGCTTCCAAATTACATGTACATATGATTGTGAGAAACTGTACAGTGCATTCTTACTGGGGCACTTCCTCTCTTGTGGGGTATCTGCCATTCTTTGAATGCAAAAGTAAGGTTCCTTCTCCACCGAGACTGCTGTCTACATTTGCTTTCTCAACTAAAAAGGAACGACAGTCAACTTAAAGTACAACTTTGATTTTGAAGCATTAGGCTTTACTTAAAAACATATCAAAGACATAGATAAACTGTGTTCCTTATGGTAAAACTGTTCTTTTCTCTCTCTCTCTCTCTCTTCAGGCTCTCATCGATGGCCCCAACATCCGCCGCCAGGCCATCAGCTTCAAGTTCCTCCACCTGACCGGGGTCGTGATCAACATCGGGCACGGCTGCGGCACGACCGCCGTGAAGAAGGCGTGGGAGAAGGAGGGCGTGGAGGAGAAGTGGCGCCAGTCCACCTGGTACAAGAAGCTCCAGATGAAGGCCACGGTACGGGCGTTTGTTTGCTTGATTGTTTGTTTGTTTGTGCCTTTTTTTCTAATCAAATGCAGTTTGAGTCTGATGGTGCCATTGTTTTGTTTTTTTCTAGTCTTTATTTAGTCTTGAAAGCTTGATATGATCTGTCAGTCATGATGATATCAAAATGACCAGGGATGAAAATAAGAAATTGTACACGGCATTCTTACTGGGGCACTTCCCCTCTCGTGGGGTATCTGCCATTCTTTGAATGCCATAGCAAGGTTCCTTCTCCACCGAGACTGCTGTCTTTATTTGCTTTCTCAACTAAAAAGGAACGACAGTCAACTTTTAGCAGGACCTCAAATAATTAAATCATCATTTTCATTGTCACTAGGGAATCAACATGAAGTATGTCGCACAAAAATCATTTTCTTATGTTTAAAGTACATGACTGTTGTAACCAAACCTTACCTTGTTTATTTTTCACCGTTACAGAGAAGACAACTCTCTGACTTCGACCGCTTCAAGTTGATGAAGGTCAAGCAAAGGGTAAGACATCGTCTTTGATCTTGAGGAAGATTTGAAGATGACACAGTAGTGTCAGCATATTGTAGTTTTGACTGTGGGAATTGTTTTTTCACCTCTGTCAGGTAGTCTGTTGGTAATAAGCATGAATGGGGTTGTTGTGTGACATGTTAAGGCTCATGAAGAATCTGGTTGTGGTTTTATCTACTTTCTTGCTGACTTGCTTCTGTTGTTCTGCAGCGTTCCTGGCTGATTAAGATGGAGATGGGCCGTCTGAAGAAGGCGCAGAAGAAGTGAACAGTACCAGGTCCAGAAAATCTGTAGACGCAAATAAAATCTTACTAAAAACACATGAAACTTGTTCTGTTATTTTTGTCTTGGCCACTTTGTAGGTCCTGAGGAAGCACATGCAGTAAAAATTCTGCTGGTAGAAAAGGTGACGAAAGATTTAGCACACATATTTAACTTTGCATGGTTAAACTAATTGCTACATGTTGACTTGACATTTGGTACTAGATGGACTGAAGTTTCCTCATTCCCGCTGTATTATTGAATCCTTATGTCTGGCACAATGTAAAGAGATATTTGACTTTACAAACATAGGAACCAGTGATAGTTCAGTTTGTTTATCTGACCAGAATTCAGTTTGACTTGCCCTTGTTGCCAAGATCCTGCAGGTTCATTTATTTTTTACCTGATGATAAACCACTACCAGTATTACAGCTGAGCAATAACAGATAAGACCAGAGCATTATTCCTTCATTCAAAAGGGAGAGGGGAATACAAAATGACCTACAAGTACAAGGTAGATTGCTTACTACAATAACCTAACAAAGTCAACCTATAAAAAGAACAATGCCTCACTCATCAAATGCAGTTAATTTCATACATATTTATGATCACCTTAGCTTTATTGCCCATCATCAGATCGTTTATTGTTCAATCGACTTTGCAGCACTACTTGCATGTAGGCTGAATTGTCCCCATTGTTATATTTGTACATTATCTCATCAGATGTATCAGATTCCAAAAGTTACGAAACTATTTACACATTTGCCCATGGCATTTTAGAAACATGGTATGTCGACTGTAAAAAGACTGATACCTTTATTTGCATATTCCTGTCAAAAACATTTCTGTAATCATTATTGTGTAACACCAATGGGCCATTGGCTAGCCGGTTCTGGATTTTCTACCCTTCTTCTGATATCCGACAATAGACCTACAATATGTCGTACATATGTACTGCACAGATCTATCAATTTTTCATACCATTGTGTGCTATTTCTGTAACTGCCTAGGTCGATTTGGGTATATTGGGATCGATGTCAATAAGATACCATTCTCGTGGCAGATCCACCATCATGCAAGCTTAGGGAACAGAGGCACCCTGGCCTAGATTTGGTGGATAGTGTGATTGTGATACGTGAAAACGACAGAGAAAGGCACATGCATTTTTATGAACTCTTATAACCAGGTAGAAAACGCTATCAAAGAGGTAATTATTGTTTCCATGCAAAATTATGCTTTTGTTTCTTTTATGGTCCGTTGTCCAGGGTACAAGAAAATGAAGATATGTTTTATGATCTGGTACATTTATCCTATAGGGTACAACAAAACTTTGTTGTGATATTGGTTCACAGAAAACTGGTTGTCAGAAAAGATTAGCCTCTTCCAGGCTTCAGAAGTAGCTGGCAAGAGTAGGAATGGCCAAATAGACAGATAACATGCCAGGGGGAGTTGGTCCGCTAAAGGAGTACATTTGCCGCTCCAGCTAAGAAAAGATTCCTTGGTCCCTGTGAAAACCAACTAGAGGCGAGTACGCCAGCCAGAGAATGTCGCTAAGCCGGCCCAAAAGGCAGATATCTACGCGTTAAAGATCACTTCCGATGCGGGTCTTCCTGATAAAGGCCTATCAATGGGAAGTGACGGATGGCGTGTTCTCTCATCAAATATTCATCGTCGAGCGACGTTTGACACGCCAGCGCCTTTAGAACCGCAACAAAGACTTAGCAACCGTACAACATATCAAACTAGTGAGATGGAACCTACGACATGACGACAACCTATCTTATGCCTTGGTTGAAAGCCGTCAGGAAAACATGAAATAGCAAGGGGAACGGAACATGGAATCGACTGCTTACGTGGGCAACAGAGACGGCAATGAGCCAAACGGTAGACACTGTATCAACATGAAAATTGACGCGGATTCCACTATAACCGATGGACGAGGTGCCGTTCAGTTGGGCCAGGTACCTGGTGACGATGAAAAGCTAATGGAGGTTCAGACAGACACGTTAGAAGATGACCTGGATGGTTCCTGTGATGAGGACAGTTCCGACTCGGAGTTCTACATGGAGGAGGAGGAGTACCACAGTGATGTCTCCCTGGATGAAGACGAAGACCTGGAGCTGCCGGAGCCCGGCATGACGCCAAGAATGGCGCTGAAGGGAGACACAGAAGGTAGTTAGGGGTTAACGGTTACGTTATCTATTTCTGTAAAACGTTGGTCGCCGTTTGGAAAATCATTTTTATACTTCCCTATGTGTCAACTTGCTACGGAATATTCTGTTCTGAATGTTTCAGTACGTCTGTGTGTGTATAGTAGATATAGGGGAGGGAGGGGTTGGTTGCTAACTATAAAATGATATTTGAATCCCTGCTTGATCCGTAGCAAGATTCACAGAAGAGGTGTAAACTTGAAGGCTTTGAGCTCAGAAAGGCTTTTTTTTTTAAACAGAAAACAAAGTACGCAGACCAAGGTCCTTGCGCAGACCAAGTCTGAATGCCTTCGAATATCTCTCAGTTTCCCAGTGCCGACATATCCATAAGGCGCGGCATTTGCACTCATGTGACTGACATACTAGTAAGTATTGTCCACCATGCATATTGGATGGTTAAACCTGGAAGGAGAATTTGTATGCGTTATTACGGTCACATTATTCAGATGAAAATTTATAAGTCTGGCTCTTCCCGGCTGTGCCAGGTCATTGACATTGTGTGAGCATGATAGGCACGACGGTACATACAGAGAACACATCTCACAAGGGCGATTTGCACCATGGAAAGCTGTCTACAATATAAAACTGGCTAACCTGAAGCATTGATGTCTCCGTCAATAGTTGATTGGTATCTACGCTGTTGTTGGATTGTATGGCAACAATGGTGATTAAAAAAGACACGAGATAACCAGAAGGTTGCCCGTTTGGGTACAAATAAGTCTTAAAACATCTCCAAAGTCACTAAAAAGATGACAATGGCAGTCGGAATGTAAGACAAATGCAGTATGTGTGGGTGTGTGGTCTACCATCTCTGGTTGCCTTTCTTCATCTATTCATCTATCCACTGTACAAAAGACGTAGACCTTTAAGTTATCCCTTCCCAACTTCAAACGACCAGTTCCCCCATTTCGCGCAAGATTTTCTCCACAATGGATCTCCGTCCACAGACTCTGTCGGGACCAATTACGGGTAGAAAGTGCTGGTGAATCAAAGACGACGGTAAGGAATTAAGAGTCACGGGCAGCTGATGTTCGCTCTGTACGGTTCCTGTAGCAGGAATACCTGACCCAGATACATATAGTCGTTCTTACACATCGTATCAAGCAGTTCAGTCTGACTGTCAGGTGAGCTAGCGACATGGAGCAGGCAGATGAGCAGCACTGTGGCGATGAGGAAACCGTCAGCGGTCGGTACATGTTTCACTCTTTAGGCACCTACGTCGTACGACAGGATTACGACTGTCGTGTCGTGAGAAAATTGGGAACTTTGTGGGACAGTCATCGATATGCCATACAGGATTCTGCTTTGTCTTAGTTCTGTCATGACTCGCAGTTATTTGTCTGTTATTGTTACTTCAACCCGAGGGTGGTGAAGTGCTGTTTTTTGGCTTATTTGTTTGTGTGTCCGTCTGTCTGTCTGTGAGTGTGTGTATCTGTGATGCCCAATATACGCAATGCAGCGTTGCCAAAGGTACTAGTACTGTAACTTAGTACTGCTATTCAATGAAGGGTCGCCAAGCAGTATGTAAGGGGGTACCCGGTGTAGTCAGATATCGCTGCTTTGCCTTTTTTTCATATTTGTTGCTGTTGTTGTCATTATTTAGATGTACCAGGTAAGCAAGAATACATTGACGCGTGTAAACAGCTGGGCGTGGTTCCGGTCTGGTCCTTTATCCGGATGATGCGGGTGAACCGGCTCCGGATCCGGCACCGCAGTCTCGGACCCCTGGGAACGAGGGCGATCTGCGTTCCGGTGGCGGTAGGTGTTTAGAAGCTTTGAATTTGTGCATGTTTTAGGTGGTGATTTTAAGTCTATCTCTACGTACAGCAAGTAGCTATAAAAACTTTAACGCCTCTGGTGGCAAATGTGCGGATGTTGGCACATTGGCGCACCAAATCCGTAGTGTGTAGCAAGTAGCTATAGTTAGCTAACTATTCACATTTATACCAACAGCACAATATACATGTAGTATAACGTCTTTATCTTTAAACGGTTTCCATATCTGAAAATTTACTTTATATATATATTTCTGCATATTACTACCTTTGTTGTTATCAATATCATGATAAATACTATCCATAGTGGGAAAATGCACAAAACAAAGTTTGGTGGTCTGCATGCTTGTCTGAAGAATAGATCTCGCAAAAAGCCAAGATATTTTTTCCGTCAACCTATGCTCAAACAAACCTGTACATGTATCGCCTCTGATAGCTGAGTCCGTATATCACCGCTCTTGACCTTGAGGATAACGGTATGGCTGCAGAGGGAGCCTGGCACGTCACCGAGCTGCTGAAGGCCAACCAACTCATCACAACAGTGGTGAGTAACACACACAGACACTGATTACGTCATCGGGCAGTGGTGAGTAACACACACAGACACTCATTACGTCACCAGGTAGTGGTGAGTAACTTCACACACTGTCTACGTCACCACTTTGGTGAGATTGACCACACAATATAAGTTGTGACTTGCAATTGAGTGCAACGTCACATTGTCTTTTTAACACACACACACACACACAGACACTGACTACGTCACCACTTCAGTAAGTAATCACACACAACACCGAACACACTACTTGTCCAATAACCACTTCCAAAACCTCCATAAACAATTACGTTTCATGTGATACTTTCAGAACAGTAATTTCTTGGGACATTTGTTTAGTGCTTAAATGTCGCCATCAACTAATCAATGTTTTTAAAAGAAAGACTTTTTTTCAGAATCAACTGTCTTACCGTTTGTTGGTTTGTTATTTTGTTTCCATAGAATCTGTCCTATAACAACCTGGGACCGGAAGGAGCCCTCGCCATGGCGGAAATGCTGGTGGAGAACAAAGCCATCACGTCTATAAATCTGTCAGGTACGTCATGTCATCATAAAAATACGTACTGAATGGTGCTGATCGACAGGAACTTGTGTTTTGATAATCAAAAATAAACTTTTTTTTTCATCTGTATAGCCGGTCGTCGCTTAAAGTGCGTAGATATAATGAGAACAAATTAGCTTGTTGTGGGATATAGAGATTCTTCCATAATCATAAAACGATACTGATATCGTCTGTTGATATGTTTTTTTCAGGCAATCATTTCGGAGAGTCAGATGGGGTACATTTTGCAAGGGTGTTGAAGGTAATAGTTATCGGAAAGTTATTGGTGTCGCGTACAAGTTTTGTTAATTTGTAAAATGACATTTAATAGACTACAACGAAATAAATAAACAAGCTAATTTCATCAAAAATAGTTGGCATTCTTAAACAATTAATTTTAGACATACCATTGGTATGTGACAGATATGCCGAAAGGACAGATATGCCTAAAGGAGCTCGAATTTCAGGAATGAATTGTCCAATCGCTCTTAAAAATAAGTTGATCAGGCAGTTGATCAACTTACAACGAATACTCTTTGTCAACTTGGCCTTTGTTGTTTTATTTCCAGGACAATGAGTCTCTCCAAGAGCTGATACTGAAAGAAAACGAATTTAGAGAGAACGGAGCGAGGCTCATAGGAAAGGGTTTAGGTGAGTTGAAGCTTTTCTAACCCCACCCCTAAACTGTATTGCACTTTGGTTCTCCATGAACGGAGTTTTAAAATTCCCTATTTAGAACATGACCTACCATACGGACATAACTGTTCATCAGTGGGTCGAAGGTACCTGGCAGTGTGTAGCACCCTTAATGTCTTAATTACTACTACTTAATTACTGCTAGAGGGAATGTAGGCTGATTTTAAATGGCTTACATCTTTTCTTTACAGTTCTCAACAGTACCTTACGGCGGCTGGACCTGAGCTGGAACCACATACGGAACAAAGGTGCCCTGGCCATCTGCACGGCTATGAAGGTCAGTATGACTGTCCGGGGAGGGGGGCACAACACACTCACTGAACAAGGGCTCTCTGATGGCAAAATGATGGCAAATCTGCAATATCTTTAATCATCTCGTCTATAGAATCTTGTGGTATTGCTGAAATTCCTACTTTTCTATCAATTAAACCTCAACATGTCTGTCTATGAAGGTATTTTCAAACAATCAGTTGTATCTTAAAACATCTGTTTCGATGACCTTGGCAGAAAAACGTGGGTCTGCATGACCTTGACGTGTCGTGGAACGGGTTCAGTGACGCAGGCGCCATCGCCATGGCGGCGACCATGAAGGTGAACGTGACCCTGGTTGACCTGGACCTGACCAATAACAGAATAGGTCCGACGGGAGTCCGTGCGATCGCCAACGCGCTGCTGGTCAACCAGACGCTGACCACACTCAAGGTAAGTCATCAGTTTTGGAGGGGCTAGTAGAACCCGACGTATTCAAAATCTGCCAAAAACAGTTACTCAAACAACTGGATATGATTTTGGAAACGGTCAACTCATATCCAGTTGCTTGAGTAACTGTTTTTTTGGCGTATCTTTTTACCTGGATGTCTAACCTTCACCGGCGTACAATAAAAATCTGTTCATCTGTTCTTCAGTTATCGTATTCAATAAAAAAAACTTTGAAACTCATGAACTCAAAAGCAAAGAAAATGTGTTTGAGGGTGGGGAGGTTTATTCTTGAGAGGAAAGTTTAAGTTTCCGATTCCCGGGTTTTTAAATCTCAAATTACACAGAAAAAATAAAGTTAATATTATTCAATGTTTGTGTTCCATCCACTTAGATGGGGAAGAACAACGTGCCTTACGAGGAAGGCGCCATCCTGCTCAAAGCCATCAAGAAGAACAAGAACTCAGCCATGTCCGAACTGGACCTCACGGTAGGTAGTCTTTCAATCGGGAACAGTCTGTATATGATCCGTGATACTTCTACCCCTATTCTATGACTTGATACCTGACTTAGGTTGCTGCAAATATAAATGTTTATCATTCTTAGATATCCTTGATAAAGTTGTAGCTGCATTCAAACTGTAAAGGGCCGGATGCAATGTTTCTCGAAAATTGCAGCTAGCTAGCTGGTTCCAAACTACTACTAAGCTTCGACGTCGACAGTAAAGTTTTGAGCTGAAAACCCAACAAAACATTGGACTGTCCTCAGCCCCTGCCCCGTGACTGTTCTCTGTCCCTCTCCCTGGTCTATCCCACCCAGTTGGACCTGACGGACAGGCTACGCTCTGCCAGCCAGATGTTCTCGGTCTGGGCTCTTCGTGACGCCGCCGGCAGTCTGGAGTTAGCCCGGTGTTGGTATCGTGGCTGCGACCGGCGGTATTTCCTCCCGGAGGGGGATATTCCTGAGGAAAACAAGAGAAAGGATCAGAACCATCCTACTAAAACGGGCAAAGTGAATGATCTGTGATCGTGATTCTCAAAGGGTTATCTATAAAGTAGTCAAAGGTACATACACACAATAGGTACTGTCAGCGGTTGCCGACAGATACAAACGGAGCCAACAACTGATAGGAGATAGGGCATTTTCTAGGAAGCCTGCTAAGTACATTAGGAATTCCCCATTGCAATATGTAGGTTTTACTTCTAGATGGCGCTTCTGGACTGCTGTAAATTGGATGAACCTGGATACCAATCTCCAAGCAGATGTTGGGGTGGAAGATCGTAACGTTTTCTCACTGCCGGGTTTTGCTGATAGCCAGAAAACGTCATGACTTTCTAAACCCGACATCTTTCTGGAGATTACTGGATACACTGGAAAAAAACTTACTGTTAATCTTCGAGCGGCATCGGCACGCCTTTATGACAGCGGCTCGGTAATTCACTCCCTGGAAGACGTAAACCAGTGGGTTCACGACCGGGTCCAGGTCGTACAGCAGGCGGAGGGTGAAGTCCAGGCTGTCCGGCAGCGAGGCGACACCGCGCGAGGCCGTCATCGCCAGGCGGGCCAGGTGCAGGGGGAGGCGCGTCACCAGGAACACCGCCGAGACGATCAGCACCATCCGAGTCACTCGGTTCCGCGCTTTGAAGACGCACGTGGTCTGGCCAGCCCCGCGCATGTGGTCGTGTAACCGTACGTAGTGTGGCGTCACGACGCACAGCGGCACCAAGAACGCCAGCACCAGGCCGTAAGATTGCAAGATGACGCCGAACGTCTGGACGTCCGTACCACTCGGGCTGGCGTAGACGCAGACTGGTACAGAGTCCTGAACAACTAGGTGAGAGAGCACGCCGCACGGTACGGACAGGACCAGCACCGCCAACCACACCAGCCCGGAGTACATGACAGCCCTCGGCACGGTACGTCTGTGCATGTACTGGAACGGGTGGACCACCGACCGGTACCGCTGCACGCCCAGGATCGTCAGGAGGCACGAACTGCCGAACATCGTCATGAACAGCAGGTAGTGCATCGTCCGGCAGACTATTGACCCTGGAAGCCAGATCCAGTCGGTGACCCGGAAGGACATCCATACTGGTCCCATCAGGCAGTGGATACCGTCCGCCAAGGCCAGGTTGAAGATGTAGACGTTGGGCACCGTCTGCATTCTCTCATTCCTTTAAAAATGTATTACATGGTTCCACTTAGATACAAATTACAAACATGTCTCGCTACTTTGAAAATGATATTGTACCAAATCAACTGGTATGACGTTTGTAGTGAATATAAAGATGAGACACAGAAAGGTGACCATTGGAATTAAGATATACAATGTACATGTTGTCTACACACCTAGTAAAGTATGACATTGGAAAAATATCTAAGATGTTTTAACATGAATTGTTGGTTGTGGTAAGTAAACAACTAAATGCTTACACTTTGTTCATGAAACTCGGACTCATGGCGTACCCACCTGATGATGACGTAAATAACAACTGCGTTGCCTAGCAACCCGGCGAAGTAAACAACGCTGCTGAGAGCCATCTCCGCTATGTCCATGTCCGAAAGTGCCGGCCGGAAACCTGTGTCGGCTGGGGTGGTGAGGTTGAAGGTCAGCTGGCCGCTGGTGTTGGTGATGGTCTCGGACCTCTCGGTCATTTCTGGGCTGGATCCAGAGCTCCCTAAAATTTAAAAAAAGAAGGCCCTATAGATGTCGTGGCTGATCGTAAAGAGTAATGATTTCCCATTCAGATCCAGAATGAGAAATGTCAGAATACCATAGCGTCCCTACTTTGCTACGTAGCCATTAAGCGTCTGCCTAACTGGCGAATTTTCACGTATAAGAGACAAGGAGAGACATGTCTTTGCGCAGGACCACACTAAAGACACGCCAAGATAGAAATCATCTAACAACGACGTCCAAAACATGTCGTGTCGTGGTAGAAATGGTCTGAGACCACTTGACTGACTACCCATCCGAATGCGGAATAACAATCTCCCCATCAAACCTCTGCTTGGAGAGCAGAAACCATCAGAACACAGTGGTAATAAAAGAAAATAGCAGAACGTAAGCTAGAGAAAAATGGCAATCCCAAAACGCTTGCCGTAGTAAGACCTGCTTATCAGGTATCACATTTGATTTTCTATTTCACGTCATAACACTTGCATCCACCTGAAGATCTATTTAACAGTTTTTACAGTGCCTACCTGGTGACACTAATGTTGGTACGTTGCACCTGCTTTTGATGCCAGAGTCTGCAGATGAGCTGACACGTACCCGCTGTATGTGGAGAGCGTCAAGCCGAAAACAATGATGTTTCTCGTTGTGTAGCGCCAGGGCGGACGGCTGGAGTGTTGAACACACACACACACAGTGCCTAACAACCATGTAATAACGGAGATGGTAAAATAATCAAGGAAAGATTAGCAAACACATCTTTCCGGATAGCTGTTTGTCGCCATGGATTCGTCGAGAGTCGTGGAGAACTTAGTTACGTAACAACTTGGTATAGTGTGCATGCACTTTGACAAATGATGTATCTTGCGTCAATGCCTACAAAAGTATTCCCATGAATACCTAATGTGTGTTCGTTATAGTCTGTTCGTAGCTTTTAGCGTTGCCTAAGGGCCGCTATTTGTCTATTTAATGTGCATGCAAAATCTCAGTGGAATAAGTAATGTTTGCATAACCCGGTCGCCAAGCCCACAAATGAGCGATTTTACAATGACTTCTTCTAATAAATAGAGTACGATTGCGGTCTGGTTTTATTGGGTAATGAAAAACTAATGACAACAGAGAGATGTGTGTTCAGTTACATTATGTCTACAGAATTGGATAGGGTCGAATATTCCGTTGCTACGACTGAAGACAACGACTTCTATACATAGTTCTACAAATGTGTGTGTCATAGGGGGACATTTAAACCTATATAAAGATCCAGTAAAGAATATATAAATCAGCTGTATGTGACGGCTAGATTTGCTTTTTCTGGTATGTTTGACAAAACGATTCTTAAAGGACATTCAAGTAACAGAAGTGATGCATAGAAATACTGATGTCCGCTATCAGACAAGGTTGTGCAGAACAGATGTGTTCAGGCTCAAGGCCCAGTGTCTCTAACTTACTTATTTCGGGTGGCACATCATTCTGCAGAACCTAAATATACGTATGAACTTCTGCCAATCGTAACTGTTTCATGGATTTGTAGTTTCAATTTCTTTTTTTGTTCCAGGATGTTGCAGTCAGCCAAGACTTCCTTCGATTCCTGCGGAAGATCAATAAACTGAAGGGGAGGAATGTGACCGCCATCTACGGCTTCGTACAGAGAAAGGTTGGCGAGACTATTCATCTACACCCCATTACTCATTCCACCTTAAGACAGGCTTATGTCACAAATCTGTATGACTTAACCATGTAACCTGTATTACATGGTTGTCACAAATCTGTATGACTGTACACAAACCTGTAACGCAAGATTGTTTCCCATATGGGTATAACCTTAAACTTTTCAAGTCTCAACAAATATCTGTCCTCACTGTCTGTATAGTAACCCAAAACATTTCAGTGGCTCCCATGAACCTTGTTTTGTGGTGAACACGAAGTAAAAAAAAGTCTCAGTTTGAGTCGTGACTTTCTGTACCGACAAAATAGCGATTGTTGAACAAAGCAACGTTTATCTTTGTTCACATGATGAATCAGTAGACGTCTTTGTATTTTGTCTTTGTTGTGGCGGAAGGAAGATAGCTTTCAAATATAAACCTAAGGGAAAACGCCCTTTAGGCAGACCTAGGAATAGATGTAAGAAATATTAACAAAGTAAAGGTTGGGCAGACTAGACAGGCTTGAGGAGAAGGGGGTCTTTGAAGACCGAGAACAGTGGAGAAGGCGATGCTCTCAACTGACATGCCCTAAGGCCTACCTGGGGAAGATGTAAGATGTACATGTAAGGTGGCGGGCGGAAGGAAGTCTATCGCTCTTCAAAAAATCATCATTAAGAAGTATTTCATATTAACCCTGTTATCTTGTCCTCCCAGGTGATGAAGCAGGACTGGCAGCAGCCCCTGGAGGATCCCCGCCGGATCTTCCAAGACTACATCCTGAGGAACCACCTGCGCGTGTCCGACGTCTTCCGCAGGTTCGACAAGAAACAGAACATGGTCATCAGCGTCGACGAGTTCCGCGCCGGCATGAAGGTAACTTTCAAAAAGATTCATAATAAAAATCAGAAAATATTCATTCATATTACAGTTTCTTATGGATATCTTATGGATACCTTTGTTCTTATCTCTTCGTAGCAACATAGTCTAGCCCGGTGTGATTGGCTTAATATGTGAGTCGTGGTGCGCGGCTATCAAAAAGCATTACGTTTCGTCTCGCGCATTACGTCTAAAGTTCGCCCTGTTTTACCCTTATCGCAGGAGTCCAACATCATCATGGAGCCGTGGCAGCTGGAGCGGCTCATCAAACAACTGGACTCTGACGGGGACGGGCTCATCGACTACAGGTCGGTAGTTTTCTGACGGTGCTCAATTTTAGTTGCACCGTTTATTCTGTTTAACGTATCATTGTGACGGGAAATTCACCTGCATGTATCTGCAAATATAGAGATTCGGACGAAATTCATGATAGATATAGTGTGCTCTTTCAAATGACATGGAAAACAAGTATGAATGTGGAAACACTACCAGTACAATATACGCAGTCCAACACCGCAGCCTTAGAATTGGAAGAAATATTATCTATTCTCTTGTCTTGAAGAGGTAAAAAAAGGTTTTAAAAATTCAAAGACTTTTCAAGTTGTTGTCTATCTGCCCTCATGAATTGAAACGAATCGTCAGTTGAAGACGAGTACAAACATCAAGTCGGGGTACAGCATTTCCTCTTGTTTGACATCTTTTGATAAGCAATGCGTTTAAAGTTTTCTTTGCTGTATGCCGGAAGCCTATCCTGAAGCGATTCCCAGGTCGAGGATGAAAGGCCAGGGCGACTTTTGAAGTCCTCAGGAGAAGATTGGTTAGTAAATATCTTTGAATGACAACAAGCCGGGTACGGTGTCTTTGTTTTGTCGGCAGTGATTTGCTGGAGGGGCAGCGGAAGCTGGTGCATAAGGAGCGGCGCCAGCTGAAGCGGAAACTCACCAAGAAGAAAATCAAAGTGGAAGAGAAGAAACAAGTGCTGGAACAGATGGACGTGGCCCTACGAGGTGAGTTCCTGCAGGCAATAAGACTAAAACAAGATACGTCGGTGAAGGTTAGACATCCAGGTAATAAGATACGCCAAAAACAGTTACTCAAGCAACTGGATATGATGATTTTGGAAACGGTCAGACGTTTCAGGTATCACTACCTTTCGTCAGTGACACTGTGCAAAAATCCATATTATCCTTTAGGCCTAGGGATACTTTGCAACTAGTATATGTTATGTCAGAATAACCAAATCGATAACTAACCGACCGACCAACCAACCAATCAACCTCAGTCAGTATGGTATTTTGATAATGTACGCTGATGTATCCTGATATAATAAACTCTATTCCTTCAGCAAAACCACCAAAAGAGCCTGTTCCCCCTTGGAGAGCCGTCAGTAAGCTGGCCTTGCTGGCAACCCGGTCCAACTCAAGAGAGTCCAGGCGCAGCAGTATACTACAGACGCCCAAGCTCCCCTCCCTGACCGAGGGACAGGCTGTCAGTACCGCCGTGAGTCGCTGGACGGCGCTGACGGCACGACGGGCATCGTCGCGCAACATGTCACAGTCATCACTGCGCACCACGTCACAGCTGTCGCCACGCATTACCTCACAGCCCATTCTCAAGGCCCCGGATGATCCCGAGACGACCGAGCAGCCGAAGGCTTCGGGAATCATCGCGGTGGATCGGATGTCTCCGGTAAAACGATCGGCCGCTGACAGGAGACTGTCGGCCGGTGGGCGAGCGACAAGAGTGACCACCCCGCTCACAATGATGTCGATTTTAAGCAGAGAAATGGCCAACTCTCCAGCTCCCAAGTCACCTGTGGGTGCGGAAAACCAGAACGATGAATGAAAGCAAGAGTGATATCCTCCGCCAATGCATCACTCTTCCCTCTATTACTACATGTAGCCGTCTTTTCACTAATGGCACTCAGATTCAGCCTCTGACTGTCTGAAAACAATCAATTTTGATGGAGTGGCATGGTTGTTATTTATCGTAATGACTTAGGCTTTAACAGCCGCGAGTATTGCAGTCGTCTAAACACGTTAGTTGGTCACTTCTTCATGGTGATTGTATCGTTTCTCCTTCACGTCTGTACAATGTATATAGTGCTACAGAGTTTAGGTAACTAAACACTATAAAGTAAGTGAGTGAAAACGCCATTTCCAGCGTCACTATTAAAAGGGAAACATTGTAGATAAAGTCAACCATTGATATTGTATTCCGAGTAAACGTTCTTCAATGTAGTGGTGCACACTTTTTGTTACCAAATGAAAGCGTCGTTCACATAATATGTTTACTTGTTTACATTATCGTCCACGAGCCATGTATTCTGTACAGGCTGTATATCGTTACATGTACAAGTGTCGGCAATGAAACGTCATGACTGACATTGTTACCTCCGGGTACGAAGGTATTATTTTCGGTGTGTGTGTGTGTGTGTGTGTGTGTGTGTGTGTGTGTGTGTGTGTGTGTGTGTGTGTGTGTGTGTGTGTCTGTGCAAGGAGCTTCTACAACTTGGTCTGTGTGTCTGTGTGTGTGTGTCCGTGTGTCTGTGTGTGTGTCTGTGTGTTTGTGTCTGTGTGTGTGTGTGTGTGTGTGTGTGTGTGTGTGTGTGTGTGTGTTTGTTTGTTTGTTTGTGTCTGTGTGTGTGTGTCTGTGCGCGTGTGTGTGTTTTCTTGTGTGTCCGTATGTATTTGAATGCAGTAGAGTGGCAGGACGGGAGGGGGAGATTTTGTAACGGTAGATTGACAGGAAGGTCCACCCACACCGTAATACACGTCACGGGGGTTACCCACTTAGGGCTTGTCACAACAAGTTAGGTCAACAACAAGGGCTTGTCACAATAAGTAATTTAAAGAAAAGAAAGTTTGGGAAAATCCTTTTTCTTTGCAAGCCTTGTACTAATATAACGTACAATGTTACCAACATAGCGCTTGGCGATGTAGAACCCTTTATAACGTCATTGACTAGGCAATTTTCTCCGGTACGTATATAGCATTTAATGACGTCTGATGAAGAGATTATATTAGATCACGGTATATCTGACTCTATTTCTGACATAAGCACGATATAATGATAATAATCTACTGAAAACACCACGGCAACCCTGATTTGATCACTGAAAAACGTGAGAGTAGGGAGCCATTTATGAGGAGGTCTTGATTGGTTCATATCTCACAGCGTAGAGCAAGAGATAACGTACAAGATATCACATATCATCTGTATCTCTTTTTTTTCTATTTTAGTTTTTTTTTCCTTTCAATGATGATGTTGTTCGTTAAGTAAAGGTAGTTAATGCTTATGTTGTGTTGGTTATGTTATGTGTTATAAGGTATAAGTTTTATTCATGACTCCAGGAAGACTAGTGCAGTATGTTATTGTACTCACTAATGGAGATCTTTCAAATAAACAAATAAACATTAAGGATACATAATGCAATGATGAGGACACGACATTGTAAAAGACGTGTCAGTGCCAGTTGTGGATAAGAAATGCCCCTCCGTTGGCCTCACTTGATATTACACACACACACGCGGATCATCCAAACGGACAGGGCGTCTCAGGGCCCTGGACGGTCAGGGTCACTTGAGATTTGGAAAATTATTTTTCGAATTCTAAAGGCACTGCGAATCGGCGTCCACATTTGACCAATTGCTGGCAAACGTTCACATTTTAAAAACGTTCACATTTTTCCTATTTATTACGGCATATAAGCATGATCACAAAACATACATTTTTAAGAAATAAATAAGTAAAAAAGACAAAAGATTTTTAAAAAGATACAGAAAAGAAAAAAAGATAAAAAAGATATAAAAAAAGATACAAATATAAAAAGATACAAATATAAAAAATACGAATATATGTTTGAGCATTTGATACAGGCATCTCCCGTCCTTTAGAATGTAGAGTATTTTGTTTAGAACGGATGTGGTCTTGTGTATTACAGTAATCAACAGAACGTCACATCAAAGATCCGGAGCGGAAATTGTATCGGCGAAGTCGTGTCCGTCCATCAGTTACCTTGATTTGTGCTGATATCAACCCTAATAGTCACCGGTTTATTCCGGCCGAACAGTATAAAATGTAAAAACGTCGAAAAAAACAACAACATGAATCTAAGATCTGTCCTCGAATGCTCTGGGAATAATGCTCAAAATGACAGCCTTAGTATCAGCACAAGTTACCAAACAAAACACACTTGAATGCGACCTCTACGATGAATACCTTCCATAATGAAGAGGAAATACGCAAAACGATTCCGTCCGTAATTATATATTCAGTCCGGAAACTGTTCTGCACCCTCTGGGTTTTCACATACATGGTGGTAAACCATCAGAAAGCCTGGGGTGGCCTCCCTACGGCATGTTGACTTTCCAATCATGTTGTATAATACATTCAAGAAGCGTAAACTGGCACTGAACGGGGTATGATGTAACGCAAACGAGAACCATGGTTACGGCAATGTCTGTCCTTGGTGCTGAAGACGTGGTGAAGGTGATAATTTGTGCTGCTTTCCTGAAATAGGAAAGGATTATGGTTCAGTTTTAACGCTGCTGATACGATCTAAACAGTGAAATGGTGCAGCTGTAATGTAAATGAAAGAACTTTGGCGACGACATGCGACTCTAAAGCTTTGTTAAGTCTCCCTCCAACCCTTCTGTCCAAAGGAAGCTTCTTGTACGTTTTCAGATCTTCGGATGATTCTTGCAGCTGTAGAAACTGTGCAGTTTTGTAGATGTTTGCATTATGTACGTCCTAGGGACTGGCTATGACTAACAAGAGTGTGTTTCGTAAGTAAAATAAGGTCAGACACTACCCATGTGTTGTCTTCCTTCATATGTAACAGCATGGTAATAGAATGCCAACATATTTGACAACCACTGGTAAGTATCCTTCATTCGCATTCACTACAATAACGAGAACAATTATCGCACTAACTTTACGTCTGCCTTGTCGTTATTGAGCCTTTTGATGTGCAAAAAAGAGAGTGGGCGACTTCTCTCTCGTAACTTTCACAAAATAGGTAGAATGAAAGTCGGCACACGTGCGGATGCCATCCATATAAATTACCTATTACGCCGTAAGTAGCCCTACTTTACATGCAGCGCTCATGATCCGGAATCCAGAGTCGAGAAACATTGTGGGGAGGGATTACAGTCTTTTCCACGGTGCACTTACGAGGATGAAGCCTACTGTGTTATTACTGTGGGTCAGGCGTGATAAACAGGATTTGCAAAACGTGATCAAAATACTTCATTGTTTTGTACTTACGTTTTTTTCAGCGGGGAAGCTCAGAGTTAGAAACTGTCAAACAAAGCAATGTGTGTACCAGAGGTATGTATGTAGGCACGAGGGAAAGGCGCAGGAGGTAAAGACTAAAGACAAGGAATACTAAGAACAAGCTCCAATTTTGCAAATACGAAACAGCTGTCGAAAACAGGTTAACTAAAAGATGGGGAGATTAGGAAGCTCTTGATGTCAGCATGCAGCCTGAAATGACTGTCCAGGGCAGAAATAGGAATAGAAAATTTACTGTCACTTTACGTTTCAGCAGCTGTAAAATCTCCACGAGTAATTATATCGACGATGAGAATGTAAATGCATTTTACCTATTTCTGTATTGATATGGGCCACGAGGTTAACAAATAAATAGAAAATAAAATAAAAGTAAAATGGCCATCTTTCGAGCCCCGTTGGAAAACCCTCTTGGTCAAGTACATCACACAGATCTGTTGTCCAATTGCTTACATATGTAGATAGTTGATAGGCACATGTGGTAATGCAATATAGTCAGGTGGATTAGGCACATGTGGTGTTAAGTTTAAAATGTAATTTATTTGTTAAGTTGTATGTAAATAATGTTTTATTTGTGATGTATGTTTAAGACTAGCTACATACTGGTGTGTTTGTACTTATATGCTAGCTAATGGAGGAAATAAAGTACCTAAAGCACCTTTCCGTGCTGTTTACTTTCCCGCTGTGTGGGACGACAAATCGCCACTTCTGTCCCCGTGGATCGATGTCATCGACGTAAATCTGTTCAACTCATCACCTGACGAACATTATGATACTTGCAAATATTGAACTGCATGTACTAGTATTGTTAACTTTTTTTATATTCGTTAACAAAATTAAAACATATGGACACCAAAGGCATTATATATCTATTATCAAACAGATTTTTATATTATGTATTCATGTATTATATTAAGTATTTTCCAGCGGACTCCTTTTTATCAAAGGTTCCGCCATAGAGTTGTAGCTATCTTAAACAGGGTATAATCTGATCTCTGCACGAAATCCTATCTTTAAGCACACCTTAAAACTTGCGTAAAGGTACGCGCAAATGAAAACGGAATATTTACACATACTTTAAGGTCTGCGTAAAGACTGGATTTTTTGCAGTGCCAGTGGATGTGTCAGACCGTTTATAACCGATCAAAGCAAGATACATGTGGACATATTTCCCTTCCACACAAATAAAATCCCACAACGGACGGTTACGGCCAGATTTTACAGAGACGATTGGTGTATTCCTTCCGCTTGATTTGCTCCAAGGAATTAAACGAATCAGCCTATAATTCAAACATCTTCCCCAACGTTAGTATTTTTGTAGGGTTACAGGTTACTATATGCTGGTGATACATCTGCGTTAATATCAGTGCCCAGGGGTAGTAGCGAAACTAATCTTGGTTTCATATACGTCACAAGACTTGCAAAGCTATATTAAAGAAATGTATCAAAGTTTCTGCCGAGCTGTTTCATTTCATTTCATTTCATTTATTTCGAAATTTTTTAGCCCTGTTGGGCTAGTCTTTCAAGGCTTAGAAAAGGTACATACGTTTAAAACGACATAAGTACATGGCTCAAAAAAGGTACAGTACATACATTTAAAATACATGATTACATGTCACAAAATCAACAATAAACACACAGATCTACATTAACAATGATCTAAAAAGTAGAGGTTGGTGATCTTGATGACACTGTTTGGATGGTATACGTAGCTTTCTTGATCAAACAGTGTCTTAATGTGGTAACATAAATGCTTTGGAATGAAAACTGTTGTTTTTTGTGCGAAGGTCAAACTTTACGCCTGACTGTTTCTGAGAAGTTCGCTATGACAGATATCCCTTCCATCTCCCCCGTTCTCCGATCCTATCACTCCCGTGCAGGTAATCTCCTGCAGACTAGTCATGACGGATGGCCGCTTTCCCCGGCATAGGCAGGAAAACTCCCGCCGTCTTCCATCTTTCTGCCTGACGTTAAGTCAACCTTTATTGACTCCGAGGCGACGTGAAGAATTGGCTACATATTGTTCCACGCATACCTGGGGGGGGGGGATAAGGTAGCAACTACAGTACCAGATTGTGGAAGTGGTGCACCGCTTTTTAGTTTAGCATGATGAAAGGATTTTGCCCCTTCTAAAAATCCTCGATTCTGAACTGGATTTCTTTGTAAGAGGAGTGAAGGAGGCGGTCTACATTAGAGCTTACAGACCTACCCTGAACAGAGACGGGGGGCGACACAAGTTATCTGGCACGTATGACCCGCTACTACGGTCACGTGTCTCTGACGTCACGTTCCAAGAGTAGACGGGTCCATTCCGTGAACAAGGTTGACGGAGTCAGCCGAAAATTTGCGTAAGTGTTAGTGTTGGAGATAAAGTTTAGTCTTTAGTCTTTACTTTTTAGTTTCTTTGAACACGTAGTTCTCGAAACAGTCGTACAGACGTACCCACATTTGTAAATCCAAGGACACATCCAAATTGAAAATAATGAGTTTTAAAACAGTCTCCATCCCGTATATCTGATAACAGATAGCCTTTCAGACTTCCACGGCGCTAGAGACTTTCCCCCTTTATCAGTAGGATATGTTACAATTCTCTAGCCGTTCCTGTATCCCTCCATTTACCACGGCGCGGCACACACATCTAGGCAGTCTGATAGAGCAATCGTAGTTATGGGGGCCAGGCGACTGTTTTATGACCCGTAAAAACACTCATCCGATCACAAGAAGAGATGGACAACACATCTACAGTAACGCGTACAGTAACACTAGAATTACTTGGTAATCAAACTGGCCCGAGCGGCAGGAAGACGACAAGTTTTACTACATATACTCCTGCCAGGTCTTACGATTGGTTATCACATAAATTTGCAGTAAAAGCTACACGGACACAACCTCGGAAAGTCTGAGTCTGAGTCGCGATCGCACTACTAGTTCCGTCCACTCGTAGACTCGTGAACGAAGTAAGATGAGGTCGGAGATATTTCTTTAGACTTGTTGACAAGATGAACGATTTCAACGCAATTTCATGTACTCCACAAATCTTATGTAGCTTCTATTGTAACATGTAGCCGTATTTAAACCTGAAGTTGCGAAGACATTTGACGAATAAACTAATTAATTGGTTGATTGATTGATTGATTGATTGATTGATTGATTGATTGATTGATTGATTGATTGAGATGATGGTAACCCGCATCGTCAAAAGCTAAAATGAAAATCTATGCAGTGTAGAAACTGCGCACTGCACGGCGAGCGTCGGAGGTAAGATTGCCTTAGTTTGCAGACTTCAAGATTTATATCGTTGGAACGACATATAGATTAGACAATATGTGTGCATATATAATACATATATACGTTTATGTATGGGAGATGAAGCAGCTGTTGACAAAGATAAAGCCGTGGCAGGTATATAAGTGATTCACCTCCTTACGCACACCATGTTTCCTGCTGGCTTCTGGATCGGCGCCAATCTGTGCCTGCTGGTAGGAATGATGATATGAGGAGATAACAATGATGATCAATGACATATCAATAGTGTATCCGTCAATGGAGTGCCAATGCTAGAGCTATTGGTGATTGGGTCAATGACCGTAACCATCGGCAGTGATGGCGCAGCAATTGCTGTTTTCAATCAACGGCTCTCGCCACTGGCATTAGTGATGATTGTTTCTCGATAGCTGTAACCGTGGACATGGTGTTGCAATCATGCACCCATCAGTAGCTGTAACCGTTGGCAGTTGGCTCCGCGGACTCTGGATGTATCGACGCGGCTGGAGCGTTTGTTGATGTGGGAATAATTGTCGCTATTGTTGGGGTATCAAATTTGTTGTGTGGTTATGGTCTATCAACGATGAAAGTCGACATATACAGATGGTTTCGTTTCGTTTTATTGATACGCGTGGGACACAGGTAGCTGTTGCTGGCGTTGTGTCCCACACATAGAATATATTACAAACACATACAAGACATATAATTAGATATAGTACCTATTAGTAAAAGGGTAATAAATTTGTTACTACTGGTAGTTGAACAGGTGTCTGTTGTAACCATTGGCGGTTGCTGAAGCCAAGCCATCTTAAGTATGTCTCAGTTGAGGATCGTGAAATACACTGGAAGGTCTGAACTTCGAAGGCCCGATCAGCTCGTTTGACGTCACAGGTACATAGATCATTGCACGTGATCTCCGAACCATAGCCACAGCAGCTGTCATTGGAGATAAGGTCCGTCTATTGCCTCACATTTATACATGGCCGAGATTTTACCAAGAACTCGCGGCGACAGGTTGATGTGGGGAAAGTCACTATCAAACCCGACTGTAGATTGCATACAGTAAAATGATGGTATTTCATTGCACTTACAAAATCACCAAGGTAGTCTATGATAGTTGTATAATGCATATCGCATGCCAGAGAGAGAAGTCACAGATTTTGCTTGACTCGTTGTCTGAGGATCCAGAACTGTTGTGAAGAGATCAAAACTAATTTAGATCGTGAGATCGATCCCAGAGCTTTTGGTCTATTCCAGTCTGTAGAGAGATCGCGGATATTGGATTCTAGTTTATGCACTACTAAGTATGTTCTAGCGATAAGAAATAGCTTCTTCGGTCTCACTACACTTCATCAGTCAGAACACAACGTCGTCAGTCAGAACGTACATGTCATCAGTCAAAACACAACGTCATCAGTCACAAAGTACATGTCATCAGTCAAAACACAACGTCATCAGTCACAAAGTACATGTCATCAGTCAAAACACAACGTCATCAGTCAGAACTACGCGTATGTACGCGTCATCAGTCAGAACGACCTAATCTTCATTCAGAGCGTACGCTGAGTATGACTGAGTATGACGCTTTCACACGTCCCAAATTCTGGTGACACAAGCCCAACTTCGTCTTTGAGTAGACTTGTTTAAAACTAATACAAATTTAAGCAGTGGTTTTGTTGATGAAAGAGAACTGTAGGTAAAGGTAGCAAGGTTACGTGTTGTATTCATTTGGCAAAAACGTATAATTAGTCAGAACGTACGTGTCATCAGTCAGAACGTACGCGTCATCAGCCAGAACGTACGCGTCATCAGTCATAACGTACGCGTCATCAGTCAGAACGTACGCGTCATCAGTCAGGACGTACACTTCATTAGTCAGAACGTACATGTCATCAGTCTGGACTGACGCGTCATCAGTCAGAACGTGTTGTGACGTCACCTCATCACTCAGAACTTGCACGTCATGACTCAGAACTTGCACGTCATCACTCAGAACGCACACGTCATCAGTCAGAACGCACACGTCATCAGTCAGAACGTACACGCCATCAAGAAAATTATTAACATAGACGACAATTTAGTAATTTATACAATAAAGAAAAAAGCTTAATCGAAACGAATATATGCAGATATACGGACATCAACTTAGAAATATGACAAGGCAAACACTGTAACAGCCAACAAAGACCAATTCCTATTAAGTACAGCCAATTTCTGTCCGCGCTATATACGCCCTAATGTTTTCATAACAGCGGCGCAGTCAAATAAAGTTCAATACGAGTAGCATTGATGAGTACTTTATTTGATTCCCAATCTACAATTCACCGAAGTACATGGCAGCAAAACAGGGGCACGTGGTGCACTAAAAACACGTTAAATACAATTAATCTAATCACGGCCATGTTGATTTGATCATATGGATGACATCCTCTTGGAACCCCAAAACTGATGCGAGCGTGCGAATAAAAAAGTTTGGCAAAAAAAGCTGTCTTCATCATGAAATCTAAGGGGTCAGGAAGGTGGAACAAAGGTTGACTAAACACACGAGTATGGTATGGCGAATAATAGACTCTTCATTTTCATTTCTTCACATTTTCTTCTTTTCCTTTGGAATTGATTTTGGCATTCTACGACATTAGTATCATTTTCCAATATTTTATTTGGCACTTTACGGCTTATATCTGCTCATTTTGCAGCTGCTTTGTACGATTTACAATATCGTCCATTTTTTTGTAAACGGACGAAAATTCATGCGCGCGCGGATGTCATCCACATATTAAAATCAACATGGCCTTACTAGCAAATACATGAAACATCTGCACACTTCTGCGATGACTGAGTGACAGACGGCGGATATTGCACCCCACCCGCACACTCCGTGGGAAGATGAAGGTACAGCGGGACTGGTAGTGACAGGAGGCACACTGCGTTCCCGTCCTCTCAGCATCCACGCCAGGAGAGATAGATGAAATAATTACGTTCCGAACACTTCTGGGTCAGTGGAGATTGTAATAACGCAAATATAATTAGAGCACGGACGGTTGAGGGGCCGGGGTGGGTGGGGGTGAGAGAGGAATATGGAGTGGTTTGGTCCTGATTTTGTAGGTCTTTTTGACGTTTTGGTTGCCTTTTGGTCTTCTTTTACTAGCTATGTGGCCACTGAAAAATGCCATGTAATGAACATTGAGGTGAAAGAAGAATGAGACACAAGAGCAAGGCAAGCATGATGCAATTTTACTAATCTCCAAGCAGATCTTTCGGTAGCTGCAATACAGTATCGAATTGGCAAGACAGTAACAAATTGGCCAGGCAGTATCCAATACGCCAATTGGCTGGCGTAAAAAAAAAAAAAAACAAGAAACAAAGCCCGATAAAAACGCGCCTAAAACACGTTGAAATAGGCTGAAGCCTACACCTGCATGGAGAGTACAATTTTAGATGGGAGTCGACACTGAGAGGGTTTAGCACCATTCCTGGTGAAACTGCTACTATCGTGCCGCGGTACAGGATAGACTGAGTATGACGCTTTCGCACGTCCCAAATTCTGGTGACACAAGCCCAACTTCGTCTTTGAGTAGACTTGTTTAAAACTAATACAAATTTAAGCAGTGGTTTTGTTGAGGAAAGAAAACTGTAGGTAAAAGGTAGCAAGGTTACGTGTTGTATTCATTTGGCAAAAACGTATAATTAGTCAGAACGTACGTGTCATCAGTCAGAACGTACGCGTCATCAGTCAGAACGTACGCGTCATCAGTCAGAACGTACACGTCATCAGTCAGAACAAACACGTCAGGATTATTATGAACATAGACGGCAATACATGAAATTTAGTACTTAATACACTAAAGAAACAAACAGAATATGCAGATGAGCAAAACAAGCATCCAAACTCTATCCATCCTTAGTTCCGCGAATAGTTCCCTCAGCTGGGTGCCAGGTAAGATTCTTTATACTCTTATGAAGTCAGCTGAAAGCAACCGAAACGTTGGTGAGGAAATTGACTGTGGTTAATTAGATGAACTTCATCCTTCCTCTCCTGCTCCTAAACCGGCGATCTGAGAGGCTACTTTCCCAACTGGAATGACCTCCAAATGACCTCTAAGTTGACTACTTACCTCGGGATGGCAGGGGAAATCTCTTTGAGCACAGAAGCCCTTCCTTCTTAAACTGTGACCTTTAAACTTAACTTGCAGCAAAGATCGCTCATGTT
Source organism: Branchiostoma floridae x Branchiostoma japonicum (assembly GCA_013266295.2). NCBI lineage: Eukaryota > Metazoa > Chordata > Leptocardii > Amphioxiformes > Branchiostomatidae > Branchiostoma > Branchiostoma floridae x Branchiostoma japonicum. Next base: position 10,925,474 of record CM023829.1, on the reverse strand, counting down.
GGGATTAGTACGTTCTTACTGAATCTGTCCGTATGTGGATGGTGCCAAAATGGAGCTAAACTAAAACTCTACTACGGTTTTTACACTATAAAAACATATATTCTATGAAATACAAAAGCCGAAAGTTCCAATGCAGTTCAAAAACACAAGGGTGTCAAGATCTGATAATTTCAGTGATAGTTCAATACCTATGGCTATCCACATGATCATCAGAATAGACTCAAAAGTACACGAGCTATGCCAGCCACAAACTTAAAACAAACGTGGCTGAAAGCATCTTCAGTCTCCACCGCGCAGGTAATTGTGCTAGTTAGGAGACGGAATCGACGCCTGCTGTTTCGGGTTCCACTAACTATAGCGTCAACAAAGGCCGGTGGTTACATAACCCCCTTGATGCGAGAAATCGTGTTTAATGACACACTGAGCCGACCGTTTCCTCTGTGAAGCACATCTTCAAAGAACACGAAAAGAGTAGATCAAAGACTTGGAGGCTGCCCCAGTGGAAACACTGCGTGTTCTGGAGGCGCAAACTTCTCCCCAACGTGAATCCAACGTGTTTGTGCCTTAACCCTGGGCGACCCCCAACTCCCAGAACAAACGTCTTGATGTTTTCAAACGACCTTGTCTTAGATCTAGGTCTTACCTACCGGAGAGACCTTGGTAGCAGCGGGACACACACATCGCCTGATGCCAACGGGACACACACATCGCCTGATAGTGACTCGAGCTCGTTTGTAGCAAAGCGGGCGGAGATATTGTGATGTTTGGGACTCTTGGTTGCATCTCATATGGGCCGCACATTTATTCCCAGTTCATTTAAGTTATTCATATTTTGTCAAATATCATTACTTTTGGATATCTTTGCATGCAATACCCAGATTATGTTTCAGTTATTAGTTTACACTGACCTCTGACCTCTCCTCCTCACTTCTAAGTTTATCTCATCAAATTTTGTTTATCTTTTGTCTACTAATTTTAAAAGTTTTGTTCCTTGATTTTATTTTATTTGATTGTATTGTATTGTAGCAGACTCCAGGAAGAATAGTATGACATTAATTGCAACACTAATGGAGATCCAAATAAAACAAATAAACAAACAAATAAACAATTATAAGTCAAACGTCTCTCAGAATCGTTTGCTTATACCCGTTAATCAGCTGGCTATTTCCAAAAGGACTTGAGTTGTTTGGAACGAAATATTGAAATGATATAATGATGACATGAGAAAAGCGAGTAGAGATAAACATCCTAAAAGAAGAATTTACGAAGTGGTAAGAAAGAAAAATGGGAAAGCAAAAAATGACCAAGAAAGAAAGGAAGAAAAAAGAATTCGAAAGACAGACTGATAGAAAAAAGAAAGAAATGCAGAAAGGAAGAAGAAAAAGAAAAATGATAGAGAGCAAACGACCTTGCCCTTTGGGAATATGAATGTATTCTATGCAGCATTATGGCATGCATGTTGTATAAGGAATCTATATTTATATTTTGTTAAACAGCGTAAAAAGAAGCCCGCAGCGCCTCTATAGGAGCTGATAGATACCCGGGAAACGGCATATAAAGTATGACACGTACTGAATACCGCTTAATTCCGCTGTTTACTGACAGCCGTGTGGACGATACTGAGCTTTTGTTACCGTTGATAAGTTGTAGCCACGACGATTGGAAACACGTACGTGGGTTGTCGAGGTGAATCGTGGTTACCATGACGACGTCTTGTAAACACAAACACCTGTCATCGGACACGTTTTAAACCGAGTCGGCACAACTGCGATTTTTTCATGTTGATTTGATGGATGATATCCGAGTGCGCATGAATTTTCGTCCGTTTCCCCCCCCCCCAAAAAAAAAACGTTTTCGAACATACTGTAAATCGTACAAAGCAGCTGCAAAATGAGCAAATATATGCCGTAGATTGGAAAAAAATATTGGAAAACGGCACTAATGTCGTAGAATGCCAAAATCAATTTCAAGGAAAAGAACAACATGTGAAGAAATGAAAATAAAGAGTCTATTATTAGCCATACCAAACTCCGTGTGTTTAGTCATTTGCTCAACCTTCATGACCACGTAGATTTCATATGCATAATGAAGGCAACTTTTGTTGCCAAACTTTTTTTATTCGCCCGCTCGCATCGATATCAGTTTTGGGGTTCCCAGAGGATGCCATCCATATAATCAAATCAATATGATGGCCTTGCTACGAAGTAATGCGACTTGAAAATTGTCCACCCCAACATCTGTTTGGAAATCGCTCGGTTTTAAGCTCCCCATTACACGCCTTATCGGAACAGATTATACGGAGCGCTCGAGTAATCCGATACCTAGCCACCATGTATAATCACACAGGCGGGAGGACTAACCAGCCGCGCATGCGCACCTGCGTTGTTTTACATGTAATCTCATTCGACACACAGAAAAATACACGGGAAAAATTCATTGTAGAAACTTGAATTATAAGCTGGTTTCCAACAGATTTGATTCAAATGATATTTTGGCCCACACTTTCGACGAATTAATGATTAAGAGCACCTCCGTTGATTTTTATCTGGTGCCGTCGGATATTGAGGCATTGTCTGATATAGGTAGAGATAAACGTCTGGATATCGCTTGTAAACGATCCCCTGACGCTGCCAACATGTAGTTTATATACTATTAGCTATATAGCTTTAACGTGTGCAGGAGAAAAATAACCACCCGGCGGGCTTTCCGCCACATAGATTCAATTTTTTGGTTCTTGGACCTTTGCAGGAAATAAATGGTGCGGGTGGGCGAAATAAAGAGTTAATGAAAAAAATATATACAAATATGACCACAGTAGCCACAGTGTCAAGATGAATTTTCAACTAATTTAAAAGTTGAACATTATGTTGACGTTGTGAATTGTGGCTGCTATAATCGTATCAAAATACATTAATAAATGGAAAAAAACCTGTAACAAGTAGGAAGGAAATGACTTCCTTCAGCTGTCCATGCCTAATTATTAACATTAAGAGGTAATTCATTATCTTAAAAGTACATGTTTTTTTCAAACATGTTTTTTGTTTGAAATAATAATTTAAAAAAAAAACAGAAATAAAGCGACGAATCTGAGAACCAAAAATATAAGTCAGTGTGGCCTTAGGAACGGCGGAAAATCCGTCAACAATCCATAATAATAGCATATCTGTTGGTCCGGGCGTGTCAGGCGGGCTATAATGGCCCGGTGTTGTTTATACTACCGACCGTGGTGTTTACCGAACACGTTTGCCAATATGACTCCAGCCGGCCGCTTATCGCAATCAATCAGGCACACGCAAACTGGAGCACCTGTGCTCTACCGTCTCACAAACACACAAAAACAGCAACACTTCAAAAGGAGATTTTATTACAAAAAGACTTTTTTTCTGAGGCTTCTCCTCTTCTTACGCTGGATCTCTGTCCTCATCCCGAGATGGGTGGGAGCTCCTGATTGGCCAAGGAAGAAGCGACCCCCCGCGAACGATAAACGTAAGAGCCGAAGCCTGCGGGGATCCCACGTCATTTTCTGACCGTTTTATTAGTATGCTGTACTGCGAGCTATGAGGATCGGGCGGGGGACCCGCGGAAAATCTGTGCCGGCGACCAGGACTAGCGGACTCCGCTGAGTGTGTGCGAGTGTGTGGACGTGCCACGCCCGTGGATTTTGCCGAGTCGGGATTCCGTGCTTGGATACCTTTTATTCCGGTGCACGCGACGGGTGTGCGACGGCAGCGGGGCTTTGTGCAGGTGCGGCGGCGAGGAGAGGAAAAGGGCTGCCGCCATGGGGTGTACGATGAGCGCAGAGGAAAGGGCCGCCATTGAAAAAACCAAGCAAATCGACAAGAATCTAAAAGAGGACGGTTTGGTGGCCGCCAAGGATATCAAGCTTCTCCTGCTAGGTAAGGAGCGGGTTTAGTCTCGGCCGGGAGGGTGGTTTGTGTAGGGAGGGACCGGAATGAACGCTCGCCGCCAGCCGGTGTAATGGAGGGGCACATATGTGCCCGGCATGGTATCTTCTATCTGACAGCCAGCCGAGCACTCGGACGTGCATCTATTATGAATGAATAAATACATGCATGCGAGGATCGGTCGATCCTTCGTTCCACAAAAACAAAACCACCTTTCAGCCTTTTGTTCCCTTTCCCCCTCTCTCTCTCCCCTGCAGGTGCGGGCGAGTCGGGAAAAAGCACCATCGTCAAACAGATGAAGTGAGTACTTCGCCTCTATACGACACACCTTTCTGTTTGTGTGCGAGAATAAATCACGTTTATTGCTACGTTTTTCCGCCACCCTTTCCCCTTGTGTCACGCCCTGCCCTTAAGAATCATGCACCGGACTGAGGATAGCCCTGCGTTTCATTAGCCGCAGATTCGATGCCCCACCGGAAATCCGTATCGCTTCTTTTATCATTATTATTCCATTTTCTCACGCAGGATTATCCACGAGGATGGGTTTACCACGGATGACATGCAGCAGTTCAAGCCGGTGGTTTACAGCAACACCATTCAGTCCCTCACGTCCATTTTACGCGCCATGGAGGTCCTCAAAGTGGAATATGGCGAGCCGGAAAGAGAGGTAGGTGACACCGTATGCACACAAAATGCGTTCATATTGGATAGAGGTTACGACTTGCCTGCAAGGATCAGAAAATGCATTTTGCGCTTAGCTTTTTTGTGACCGGCAAAATGATGAAGAACCGATCCCACGGCACGAGCGCGTTTGAATGGCAAAGCCGACTGGACCAATCAGAAACAAGGTCAAGGGTGAATCGAGGTGAAGTGCCAGCACCTGCGGCTGACAAACGCTCCTCCTCCCCCCGAAAACTGGTTTGATAGGAGAGATGTTCAAGGTCAAAGGGCAGTTACAGTATCAAGTTACAGTCGTTTTTTTTGGCGATGCCCGGATGTTGTTGTGTATTGAAAACGCCATCACCTGTAATAGCCGCCCTTTCCGGATAGTTAGTCGGTAGTTTGTCGCGAGTCAATTTTCCCCCTGATGGATTCGTGCACCAGTCAGCAGGTTGCAGGTTCACCATCCATCAGGAGGCTAAACCTGCTCATTAGCAAACGTCACGATCGCGTCAGTGTCAAAACGACGGGGGACAAATTACCCTGTGCTTAATCATCTTGCGAATGTGGGAAATATTAATTTCCAAGCAGATGTAGGATCCGGCTCCGTGTCAGCGTTTTAGGCGTGATTTTGGTGCGTATAGGAGAAGGTGAAAAAGTGCACTGCTATAAGGACGTAATAAAACATTACATAAATCACCAAAGATAGCAGAGCCGGATCTGCTTAGGGATTAAAAATGGTGCAAAACAAATACATGTGGGACGAAATTTATGTCTACGAAGAAAAATGTTTGCAATACACCCAGTCTAATGACTCGATTCTTCTGTATCAAGGTGCTAGCGTCAACAGTGGGCGGTGATATATATGTAGTCAGTTGTTGTACCAACAGGCTGTGTGGCTGTAGCAAACCCTGCCCTGGTAAATATGTACCGAATCCGCATCCGCCACGTACGTCTGTTGTGTAAATATATAACATATACTGTTACATCATGGAAGCGGGCTGTATTTCTGCGGGATTGGAGATAAATAACTGTTCTTTTGATGAAGAGATGAAGAGCTTTACTGTACATTTCTGCCCTATTGGGCTAAGCACAGCTTCCAACAACGACATGCTTACAAACATATACATACAAGATAATACCATTTTAGTAATCTAGTATTTGGATTCGACAATATTTTTCTCGCTTCTTCTTAATACATATGCATGTTTAGTTGATATCGGTTCATGAAAATACCCGAGGATATGAGTGTTAATGTACTACTCATATATGTATTCATAATGAAAATTTTGCAATTGTTGAGCCATGTTGTTTTTTTGATCGTTTGAGCTTGCTTTCACTGTACTAGTATTTTTTCCTGGTTGCTGTGGAAAGGCCAATTACTGTGATGTACCCAACAGTAGTTAGTTACTGTGGCAACGCCACAAAAAAGTTTGTAAAAGAAAACAAAACAAAACAATATCCATAGTGATAACACGAAATGTTGCCTACCGGTATACCCCAATCTCTAATATACAACCCTGTAGGCTGCACGAAATCTGCACTGTACAAAGGTCTAAAGAGCGGAGGTGTTTACAATTGGCAAGCATAAATCTACCCACAGATTGTATACATAGCTCTGAAGCACGACACAAACGATTATTATACCACTAGTCTGCATGGTCGGCGGGAAAATGGCACCATATTCAGACCCGACGAATCTGCATTAGAGAATATAGTACATTGTAGTATCATAATAGCCTCCACCAGGCCTTCCTACGGGGGTGCGGATCGTAGAATTCGGCAAAAGAAGGGAATAGCTGGCCAGTGGAGTCGGTCCGCGGGAGGGTTAATTTCCCCCTCCGAAGCGGCCAGTCAAACCACAAGGCGGCCAAACTCCCCTGGCAAATATTCTCCCTATTATAGCCAGCGTAGTTAGTCTGGTAGAGACTAGTATCATAATCTTCAAGCAGATTGTCGACACTTTCGTAAGTCTAGCTATAGATTGATGCTCTACAGACAACTAACAGACATGTCATCTTACTGTACTAGTATACTACCTTAGCCTTTATTCGTCCTTTGTCGAGCCAGATCATTCATGATCAGATGTTACTAACTCTTAGTGCAATTACTAGTGATCCTTAGAAATAGGGGTATTCAAAGAACGAATGACAAAGACTGGTCGCAAATCTGGGTAAATCCTGCTTCAGAGTATTGAAAGGAGATGAGAGTTTTGCTGCTCGTTTGTGTGCCCGAGAACCCGTGTCCCCCAGGGGAGTCATTACCGATGAATGCAACATAAAAAGACAGATTTAACCCCTTGGCAGCCGTGTAAGGTTACACTAAATCACTGTCCCTTCATATACCCGGATGACAGTGAATAATGTCGACATTGCATGTCGCGCACTTGTAAGCCAACATGTACAGACTGTGATAACAATGTGGCGACACAAACTTCATGTAGTTAAATGACACCCGGTCAAATGGCAGTCACTGAAGACACTGAATTTACCGAGTGATATTTTTTTCCTATATTTGAGATCCATTCCTTGTTTTTTCTTGTTGATTCATTCATCTTATTCATAAATGTTGATATGACTTGTTTAGCGAGTACGCCAGCAAATTTTCTCCGCACCAGACAAATTTGGGAGCATTTCGTACGGATCGTAATGAGTTTCTGTAATCGAATGTGCCCGTGTAATTGCATCGGCCAGATCAAATCAATAGAAGAGGTGTACCCTTCTTCTGCATGTTCTTCCATGGTAACAAATAAGACTGTTCGTTGCAAATGTTACATTGTGGGGGAGGGGGGCAAGGGGCTGTTAGTATGTAAGCCCATCCCTCTTCTTCCACCGCCTTCTTCCTCCCTAGCCGGTCAGGTACCCAGCTATACCTGAGTGGGAAAGCTGTACAGTCTAGATCTGTGTAGTTCTTTAAGGCTTCATGTTTTCAGCAATATCCTTCTAATTAAACATTTTGTATCTTCTAACCGCTTACGTTCTAAACTGAAAGGATGCGATCGGAGTTTCGGTATCAACAGTGAGAGAGCAATATCTTTATACGAGAAAGAAACACCCTGGAATCCGGTCTTCTTCAAAATATTTTTTTTAAATCTATATCAGCTCTCCACAGCTTTAGCAGCCGGACTGCGATAGACAGAACGGTGTCAAAGTTTTCCACTTTTCACGTTTGAACTTCTGTTTGTCTCTGTTTGAGGAAAGAATTAACTTCACATTTTAACTTCTGTTTGTCTCTATTCTCTATTCTAAAGAATTGTGACAAATTCGGTACTGGAATATCCAATCGGACACGAACCCAGTCCTTACAACAACATGTGGAACGAGTTGAAAAGAAATTGCTTTCAGCGCGACTTAATCACCGCTATAGAAACACCTCACGTTCTGTTAATGGCCCATTACGGTGGAGAAGATTGGCACCGCCGTATTCTCCTGGCAGTTCCGCCTCCTTGAAACATGCGTCACACCTCGACTTGTACTAACGACGGCTGTAATCAAACGTCGACACGCGCCCCAATTTCCGAGGCTGACGTACAATGCGGCGTCACTTGCCGAGCCTGATTCATGTGTTATGTGTTATAGCTTAGTAAAGAGACATTGCCCTTGCCAAAAAGATTAAGTTGTCTAAGACCAGCCTAGGCATGTGAGACATGATGAGACGTCACTGTAGACCAGTCCCATACCCCATCTAGACGTAAAAGTAACAAGAAAGCTTTTAAAAAAAGCTGGCCATAGGCCAAAATGGGCATAGCTGGTTGGGTGACATGGGTGTGCACTATTAATGACTTGCTCACCTTGCTCGAATTGTAGCAATGCTAAAAAGAGTGAATTTAGATGCACTTTGCTTATAACATTACCTTGGTATTGCGTAACGTGCGGTTAGACATTGCGCAACTTCTTGCAACCCATCCACCATCCACCATGGTGATTCCGGGCATTATAATGTTAATTTCAAGGCCTGGCCTGGTATTGCATAACGTGCGGTTAGACATTGCGCAACTTCTTGTAACCCATCCACCATGGTGATTCCGGGCACAAAAAAAGAACTTAGAAATGTATGATTATGACCGACGTGCTGCCATTCACGTGCATAATTTTGATGCACATCCGGAATCGGTCCATAGTAGTGCAAGTACGAGTCGTTTGACATGATGCCAAGCCCAGAATGTGATCCACGAATTACGCTGGCCACCATCTAAATATAACCTTTCTGATCGTACCACAGTATGTCGACCCAGTGCGTGGACCGCCAGGTAAAGCTAGTGTGTACACATACCTGCATAGCGCAGCAACCAAAGTACGCCCACTCCAACACGGCGCATATAAAAATTACGCACGTTATTGGGCAGATGATATATGGATTTGGGGCATACAGATATCATTGTTCAGCACCGGAGAAACTGCGAAGCGGTGGATTATCGATATGTTGTATTTGAATGTTATCGTTCATGTACGTTTATTGCAAAATTGATAAAACCACAATGCAAATCTGAAGAAAAATCGATCGTTCAAACAAATACCAGATAGAGGAGCACAGGGTCAATGAGCTTGTGATTCTTTCTAACGTTACAAAGATGACAAAATACAAACCTGTAATTGTGACACACGTGAATGGAAAGTGTACCGAATGTTCTCCCTAACATTCTCCATGAATCTCCAGGTTTCTCCATAAATCTTAAGGTTTCTCCATAAGTCTCTAGGTCTCATACACTTTTTTCCAGACTTGTATGATATTATATATGTAATTTGTATTTATAATTAAATTTATTTGCATATTCGGTACACTTTCGATGAACGATAGACGCCGTAGTTTTGGCCCCCCTCCTTCAAGAAAAAAAAGCACACACACACACACACACACACACACACACACACACACAAACACAGACGCACATATACAGAGAGCTAATATCGAGCCAATATTCAGGGCTTATAGAGACAGATGGCTTGAAGGATTACATACACGTTGTGCTGTATTAAACATGATTACGTATAATTACCTTCGGCCCTCTGCGTCGTATTGGGTCGTGTCGGTAACCCAATCCTACAACCCACATCTTCAAACTTGGGAGGAACCATTTACCGATATAAGGAACCGCAAATTTAATGATGAACTTTATCTTAAATAATCCTAAAGGGTTAAGTACAAGCAGCCTTGGGATGTATTTACAAAAAAATAGGAAATATTTACAAAATCACAAAGTTCAAAAGCCGCACATTTGTCGACATGAGAAAATCTAGGGCGTTTGTTATCAATTTTTAATGATACAATAGAAAATCAACCTCCACGGGTTGGTTACACAATCTCCGTTCATATATAAAGCTAACATTACAACAAAATATCCGCGCCTGAAACATAGATACAAAAAATGTCTGTCCGCGCAAGCATATATTGGGGTTGTCTCAGGTAAGGCGGTGAAACAGGTAGCAATATATTTCTCCGCTCAAGTACAAGCAAGAAATCATGTCTCTTGTACACAAAGCTCCCGCCGTTCTAAGCAGTGATATACTGCCTGGAGCTGTAGAACAAAGGGGTTTATGATGAGGCCAGCCTTGAATGGCCCCCCATCTGGCCCAGTCTCTGATAAACCGTGCTAAGTGGTGAGGAAGCAGGGTCAGGTGACTCTAAATGACGCCCACGTCTGGATGGGGCGAGTTGGGATCGGTAAACAGTGCAACAGTAGCGACGTTATCAACACTGCGTCCAACTGAATAGGTTTGATACACATGTACGTCCGGTAAAGGTGGCTATGTTTTTATATGTATGTGTGTGTGTTCTCATGAGAATTAAGAAGGTATCATGGATTTTCACGATGGTCGTAAGAATACGGGTAGACCGTAGAACTTGCCCTAGGGAAAAACGGGTAGATTTTGAGGTTGAGACAGGGCCTTGATCGAGGAATTACTTGATTCTCAACCAAAGGGATGACTGGCGGAGGTAACTAGATATCTAGACGTGTGGAGACCATAGCAACCAAGTACAAATGTTCTTCTTTTGCGGACAAAATGACAATCTAAGATGTTGAATCCTTAGAGTCGATAGAAAAAAAACATCATAATGCCTTTGCAGAGGTTGCCGCTCTTCTGATGCTTCGAGTAGCCTTTTATCAGCTCCAAGCAGATGTAGGTCCGGCTCGTCATCAGACAGACGTAGAATATGCCACATAAACACAACAAACCGGACACGACATTTGCTTAGAGATTAGTTTTGTTTTTGCGGGTGTGGTGTTTGGGTGGATTTTACACGTGGCAGATGTCAACGTGTAGTGCTGAAGGAGTAACTCATGGATATAAATGAGCTGTTTATTGACATAGCAAATGCATAAAGACCCTACATCTGCCATTCATTGTATTGTGTGTGTCCTATAAACACATGGGGTGGGGGTGGGGGGCATGTACAGTTTGTCTTGGTCCAAATGTATTTGATTTTATGTTCACATGGTTGCGGCAAAGGGGTTGCAATATTGGAGCAACTTGTATATGCTGTATTACACGGTCCAGTACAAGTACTGGCCTGCAATGTGTGCATAAACTTTAGCACTTTGTCTCAACGCCATTTCATACATTTCATAGCTTTCTTGAGATAGAACAAACATGAGTATGCATAGTTGAACACAACGTCAAAAGTCAAGGCTCTGCATATCATTTCTTTTCATATTTCCCCCCCCCCCAAACCTGGAAGCTGCTAGAAACAGTACCGCGTTAAAAACACTGTTATGTAATAGTTCTGTTGAACGTTATAACTTCACTGCGTCCTGCATCATTGAAAAACTCAATGTCCAAAAACGTCAAATCGTTTGTTTACTCCTTACAATACCGACTTCTTTAAGGGTATGTATGTGGAGGTAAGGAGCACTAATGTCCCGGGAGACTCATGACTCCTGTCTCTGTACCGTTCTTGTCCTTCTGACATCGGCTGTTTGAAGTGTGGTGTTGAAGAGCCAACATGGCGGCTGGGCCGGGTTGGGCGCTCGCCGCAGGGGGAATAGGCGCTATTAGCGCCGGCTGCTCGCAGGTAGCGGAGCGTGAGGTGATGTGATTTGTAGCGACGTTCAAGTTGCTTTCATCCGCCATCAGTACGGGGAAACTGCCTGCCTCTCCCCGATCAGGGCACTGTCTGATCTGACTGGGGGCTGAGAAATACCGGCTTTCCTCTACAGAGAGAAGCCCAGAGTCACCTTCACCGACAACCTACGACAGAAATAAGGACTTAATCATTTATAGAAAACAGAATACAGTAGAAAAAATTTTCCAGTTTGATTCGAGCGGGAGTAATGTTGGAAGTGACATTGCGTATTTACACTACGTTACCACATAGCTAGGTTTAGTAAACTCAAAAGCTACATGATTGTGTAACGTGCAAAAACTAGCGTTTTGGCTGCAATGTAGATTACAAATGGACAATTCATTAGTCCATTAACCCTTTTATGTCATTCATTTCTACTGAAAACAGACAAAAATTGTAGACGCATCTCTTGATCTTGCGCAGGGACAAGAAATTACGCTGCTAATTGCAAGATCCTTACAATTCAGCTCCTGGCCCACCCGATAACCCAATACCGATAAATTAGCTTGTGGCAAAATCAGGATAACGAATCGTTTCAAAACACACCTACCAATATTTCTAACCTGAAAACGTCAGATCTGCTACAAAGCTACATTTGTCATACAATGAAGGGGACCAACGAGGGTAGTTTAACCCCAGCTTTTGAAAGAGCTACGGCCAGAAGGTTCAAATGGTACCAAAATGTCCTCTTCTTTCAAATATATGACTCCGCTCTGCATATCCCCCGACTCTGGTACTTATCCAAACATCGTAAGCGTAAGAGTTCGTAAACATGTTGTTTTGATTATGATCTAGATTTGCTATTGTAAAGCAACAAGAAAATGCGTAAAATGACACCCCCTCCCCCTTCCCGTACACATAGCACAACAAAGAATAGCAGATTTTGCGTCACCGGCCCATTCAGGAATGTATGACGTGAACCCCTGATACATACGTCGTATGACAGCCTGAGGGTTTATGATAGCAAATGGAGAATATTCATCGGGCAGTCGTGGGTGTGTCGTGCAAAATTCAGCTGTCTTCTGACGGAAAAGGTTGTCGTAGATGCTTGTCCTTTCAGTTATTCTAACATCGTAAGATGGCATCCCACCTGACGCTTCTAATGCGTCACGGCTAGCACACGTGACGTCTTCACACAAAGCGCCACGCCGTGACGCCCGGAGGTTGAAGCGCTCTCCATGATGAGGGAAACCTCTGACGGAAGCGTGGCGCCCCTCACTGTTGGCTTGAATGACAGAGGATGACGAGAATGACGGCGTTTTACATAACTCTTGCGTGGAATTTAACACCGGATCCTGCGGGTGTCATTTCAAGCAGGTGTGGGGGCACTGCACATGGAGAAAGGCAACAAAGGCCGAGCCGGATAGATTGGGTTCGATCCGGACCGAAGCGGATCTATCCGGCTCGATTCGGACAATTCTACCCTAGTGGAAAAATGGTCCAATGATCATGACTGAAAGGTAATCGAACAATATCAAGTTAATCTTTGCTAAAATCAACGTGGCATTAGAATATAGTCTTTTTTATTAGAATAGAAAAAAAAATACAAACAAGATGACGGCGCACTCAATTTGATCGAACTTAATATCAGCCCCACCATCAAACAAAAATGATTAAACAGAGAGATGACAATACATAAACCAACAAATAAATATACGCAGATTAGAATATAGTCGACCTTTTGAATTTACTTCTCCAGTTGTGTTTGTCATCTGTGCAACAGGTCGATGATTTTCAATTGCATAATGGTCCCATCCGTGTTTTTATTTTGTCAGTGGCTAGCGAGTATATGGTTCCCCTAATGCTGAGGTCACATTTCCAAACCGGGGCCCGGCCGGGCAGTCTTATGGAACGAAAAGTATGCTATAAAATACAACAAAGCGCAAAAAACGTGAAAAAATTAATAATGGGAACTATTTGTGCATATTCTTGATAAAAATGGGTGATTTTTCGTTAATATTAACAGCCCGGCCGGGCCCCGGTTTGGAAATGTGACCTCAGCATTACCAGATCAAGCTTCCTGTTCCGCTGTTTTCCCTTACTAGTGGGCCTGATCACTGGATTGAAATTGGAGTAGATTCGGAAATAATGACATCGAAATTGAATGTTCACTTGCATCTGCACTTCTCAACTTCTCCTCCAGAAACATTCAATTAGTGCTCGAGTGCATTCAACTGATATTTAATTGTGTTGAATTGTGTTCGAATGATGTTCGAATGATCTTCGATGAACTCAATGTGTGCATCCGTGGTCCGGTAGGTTAGGGACCTGTTTCTAGACTAAACGGTTGAGAGTTTGAATACAAACTGTTGTCCGTCACCCGGACGCATACTGATACAGTCCGGGTGCTGCATATACTGTATGTCGCATATCAGGAAAGGACAGCGCGGCCAGGGAAAGGACAGCTTTCTGTAAGGTGAAAATTGTATCGAGGCATGTCGATGGATTCTCTCTGAGACGCTATATAGTCTTTCTCCGCACTGGCCGTCACACCTGGGTGGACGGTAGCGGGAGAGATCGGCTGTCGGTGACGGAGCGATGCTGACAGGCGGGTCGACAACGTGCCTCACCTCCGAACTCTCCGTAACTCAAACGGAAGACTCCTCGGTCCTGGCACGAGAGGTTGGCAATGTCCGTAGCCGTGACAGAGCAGCGATGTAAGACAGACTGACATTGAGCCTCTACCTCCCCACGGGAGGAGCAAGTGCTTCCGCCCGGCTGATAAAAGACCGGCATCCGTCATGCCATCCCGGGCGGCAGCTGCCCACGTGGGACAGACAGGCTCGTGCAAGCACGTCGGCAGAACGTACTGCGCCTGCGCGAAAAAACTCGGATTTTTCACGGTTTTCGTTGGATGTTTGGTTAACATTGCATGGAGATTTTGCCTGTTGCAAACGATATCTTCTCCGAGAAAACATTTGAAAATTATAGACGGAATATCATCCTTAAACGAGGCATTCTGCCAAAGTGCTATGCACAATACATTACGGGTTTAGCACATGCGCAGTACGTTCCGGTACGGCTACTAGCTGCTGCGTGAGGGATCAGAACACCTACCCAGATTTTGCCAGAGGATTGGGCACCATATAGGAGTGCACTCATTCGGCTTGCCAATTCCTCTTCTATTTTCTCACTCCGCATGAAGGTGCAGACTACAGTTACAGTCAAAATGCCAGAAATAGAAGAAAAGGGAGAACTAAAAATGCATGGGGAAATCTGTTGTTTGTACCTATTAACGGAAATCAGAAAATAAAATCACAATCAACATTATCATCGAGCCCACCGCAGTGATTCCACAACTTCATTCGTCTTAAAATGGGCGCAATTTTGAGCCATCAACAAATTGCAGTTGTGATCTGTCACTGAAAAGCAGTACTCCTCTCGTCCTTGGAATAATTCAACAAGCTGAGAAGATTCTCCACGATACAGCATTTAGAATAACTCAAGCCAGGACGTAATGATCTTTAAAAGCGTATTATTTACAGCACGGCGGAACGTTTGGGTACTTTTAACGATGGCGCTCGCCTAGACATATCAAACATGTGTTCACCGATGCGGATAATGGCGGTTCTATAGGAAGTGAAATACGGGATGGAAGTATCGTTGCGTGGTTAACATACGAGACGCTAAGTGGTTTATGGACCAGATATTGAAAAGGCGGTATATAACGACACGGCACCGTTATTCGTGTACCTATATAATGTTAGCAAGGATGACTGATACATTGCAACAAGTTGAGTTGTTTGAATTGCTTATTCTGGTACGGTAACTTTACTTCACTACAATTGGATTAAATACTACAAATATTCTCCCATAAATCAAGACAGCCTGTCTAGGGTTGTTTATCTGTCTATCTCTAGCTGTTGTTACATGTAATTATAATTCTAGACAAAAATTACCAGCAACATAATTATACAAAAACAATGATGACGGATACATTGCAACAATTTGAGTTGTTTGTAATGCTTATTCTGGTAACTTTACTTCACTACAATTGGATTTAATACTACAAATAATTCAAGATACCGTGTCTAGGGATGTTGATCTTTTAATCTGTTGCTACATGTAATTATAACTCTGGACAAAAAAAGCCAGCAATATATACAGAAGCAATTGAGTGGAACAGCCTTTCCTGCCGATCCAAACATCGGTCACACGTATGCCGCAGAGTGCATATCCTGTAAGATATCACTTGCATAATCCTATTGATTTAAAAGAAGACCAGCATGCTGAAAAAGCCTATTGGGTGTCCATTAGGTTATCGGCTTACAGACGGGCTACATGTACAGCGTGTTAAGGATCCACTCTGGCACCCAAGGCTCGTCTGGCGCCATATAATATTGTAAAGGTGAAGTAGGCGTAGATCTTTTGTGTGGGTGAACATGCTACGTTCCTTGCGGTGATTGACTGTATAGAAAAGATTACGTGGGTTAAGAGACGTGAAAGAGTAGGTTATCAATTAAGTTGGATGTTCAGAGAGAATGGTGATGCAGTGACCATGTTATTACAACGCCATTGCGGGGTTTTGAACCAGAGAGTTACATGATTGATTGATCCAGGCGTGCGAGACATACATCAGGGGCTAAACGTGAACTTTCCATTAAGATCTTGTGGTGTACAGCAAGGCTTGTCTCCCGGCAAAGTCTTAGTCTGGCAATATAGTCCATAGGCCAAGTGAGCTGCCAGTTCCATATTTGATTATTTGCCATATGGGGTCAAGTTCAAGGTCAGATAGCAAGGTCAAAGCTACCACACTGCGACGGCTATCATATTAAAATATATTCCACAGACACCCTACTTTTAAAAAACAATAATGAGAACTTGCCACCTCAGGTGGTAACAATATGTGAAATTTGGGGTCCTGGCCCATGGACTAATGCGTTTGGTCCAGAATGATCCTGTACTGTGCTGAGAAGCACACATGGGACCGCCAGGTGTCTTATCCCCAGTGGAACATGGTGGGCGCGTGTGAGATGCCGAATGGGAATCGCGTTGCCCCTGCCCAGCCTAGCGTTTTAACAGAAATCTTGATTATTACACAGGATGAAATCGTGCTGTAATGAGTGCAGACTGGTGGAGAGGTTACATCTAAGCCGTCAGTAGGCCGAGAACAACGCCATCTGAGTGGAAACAGGCAGCGCAGGAGAGCATGGGCACGGAATGTCAATTCTATTCGCGACTTTTCCCTCCCCCCCTCCCTACCCAGTTCAATTGCTGAGAATGAATCTGCAGATTGTAAACAAGTCAACTTTCCATCTTGTTTCTTGAGAAAGGACACTGTCACTAAAACAATTCAACTTCCCCCAATTGTGGACCGTTCAGCCAATCACTTCTAGATCTCTCTAAAGAGCAGGATATATACGTGAGATTTTAGCCCCTTAAAACTCAAACTCAACAAGTATTACTTAACACAGACTTCAAGCTTCTCTGTCCTCTCGATCTCGTGGTCTTACTCCCACCGAGTCCCACGTCTTACTTTCCCCGAACAATAAAAGCTGCTGACAGGTCGATATTGCTCCTTGACCGCTTATCTTATCTGGTGATGAGACGTGTCGAAAACATCACTCTGCATGTCGGAGTGCGGAAACACTCTCCCACACACACTCAAACCAAAAGGAATACTCTACTCCCTTTAGAGTGAAGTACATGTAATTCAAACAAAAACTGAGAAAAAACACAGAGGTAGTCGATCGCAATATCCAAGCAGATCTTTTGGTGGCTGCAAGACAGTATCAAATTGGCAGGACAGTATCATTGGCAGGGCAGTATCCAATACGCAACCCGAAGTTTGGCTGGTGAAAAATAAATAAACCAGTATAAAAAGAAAGCCCGATAAAAACGCCTAAAACACGCCTAAACCTCTGCTTGGAGAGTAAGTAGATCGTGCGTAGGCGTCAGAAACTGAAATGATGACGTTCCGCCATTAGATCGGGCCGTTCTGCCATCAACCGCGCTAATGGACCTGTCCGCTATCAGCGCTTTATCTCGCCTACTCCACTTGTACTACAGGTCGATAACAGGGGAAGGGGACGGAGGGAGTTTTGTAGTTTGGAAATTTTGTAGCAGGGCACGTAGAGATCACAGCTTTATGGAGTTACATGGTGTTTATGTATGCTGCCCATAGACTATTATACAGTGGTGCTATCAGTGCCATTTGCCCCGATAGGCGTGCCGTACCCTTGCTTTGGTTCCCCGTGACCCAGAAGGGTTCCCTTAGATAGGGGTCACCGTGGAGGTCACGTCCTCTCGCTTCGCCCTCGACCCGACCGTTGGCCCGCCCGCCGTATCTCCAGAGTAATTGAATCGTGGAACGTTCTTCGTCTCCTTCGCTGTTTAAAACCCTCCCTGGAAATTGATTATCAGCCCATTTCGTTCATGAATAAAACACACTCACACAAGAACCGAGGTCAACTGTTATTATGTGTGGACCAGCAAAGCTGGTTTTTATCTTGTTTCTGGAATAGGGCACTCCTGCGTTTATAAATTGTGCAACACAACAGGTGGCAATGTTGAACGCAAATGCAAAACTTCGCTAGGTGATATGTGTTAGTATATTGTGTAAAATTACTTAACAAAGAAATGTCATTCTATCGCTATGGAGAACATGTTGTAATAACAGTTCCTTTCAATTTTGTTTTAAAAACAACCCCTGCTTCAATAGAGTCGGCTGCCATTTCGTGAAGCATGAAGAATGAAATCGTAGTGGGCGTGCATCTAGACGAGAGAGATATTATACTTTATTGTAATCATCCTAGACCTCATAAATGTAATGACAACTAGAAAGGTAACATTTGCAAAGCAAATGCATAATGTTTATCTTCACATGGTCTAGGCCAACAAAGTACTGCTCTGTTTATTGGTTACTCAAAAGCATTTATATATGATATATTGTGAGCAGCCATCCAACCCTGTCCTGCTACAAAATGTAACCCAACACCACAGGGTGTCTGCTATAGTGTGCATCAGTTACCATGGTGACATACGTCTGGTCCAGGTCATTGACTTTATTTGTTTGGAGAAGAAGAAGAAGAGGAAAAAGAAGAAACAGAGCAGGAACAATATGTTTTCCTTCTTCGAAGACGGCAACGCTAGACATGTCACCGACATGGGCAGAACGACCCGCTATAACAACGATGGACGCTATTAACCACTAATACCATCCGTGACAGCGGGGTAAAAATGACAGACATTGTAAACCCATGGACGGAACAGAAGCCAAAGTAATCACAACCACCCCGTTCTACTGTGTCCAACTGAAATCCGACCGCAAAACGGGAAACGTGTTCACACCCAAGCTAAGTAACTACAGGGCAAATCGGCCCAGAAAGGGAGCAAATATAATTCCTCGTTATTCTACATAGTTATTGGCTAGGGGCTTGGCCCTTCTCCAGCCATTAAGCGCCGGTGGGGAATATTTATTGATTTGCGGCTGACTGAGGCTATAGGGGGCGGGGATCAAAAGCAAACGAGGTCAATTGCTTTTCACAGGTGAGTCCGTGGATCAGTCTCAGACCTCTGCCCTAGATTTCAATCTTTGTCGTAGATGGGGAAATAATGTACAGACGTTTTAACGTTGGCCTTCTCAAAGTCTACGCGATTGACCTGGGGGTAGATACGGTCTGCCGCGAAAGCAAGAACCATTTTCGGTGAATACTTTCACCAGGTTCACATGATGTTGGAGATTTCTTGAACCCCAACAACTGTCCTCCGCACAACAACTTCTCTGAGTTCATTAGCCACACAAATCATCACAGCATATCCAGGTTTCGTTCTTCAAAGCGACAGTAAGCCGTTTTGTTCTTCAGAAGAACGACAGGACGTCACCGGACTCCATTCAGTTTATCATCCTCAAACACGTCGCGTTTTTTTATCAACCTCCTTGATCCTCTCCCAGTGCGGGGATTGACACAGCACGAGCCGGTCCCATCAAACAGGCACGGGACACACCGCCTTCCCCAAGGTGAAGCTCTCCAATTACTCCGACCAGTGGCGGCACCTTTCATATTCGCCAGGCCGCGGCAACAGATTACAAGGCTCTTCCATGTCGCAAGATCCAATATCTCGTCTGAAAGACGTTTGAAATGTTTGTTGGTGTATGTGATTTGCGTGCGGTAACCTCATGACTCGTAAAAGGGATAAGTCAAGAGAAGGGGACCGTGACTGCACAGAAAAAAAGCTCCAAGCTTCATTGTTCAACTATGAGGGGAAAACATTGTTTGGCATAGGCAAATAGTTTTGTGTAAATACTTGACAAGTGAGAATAATGTGGGTAATTTCTGGCCAGGGATCTGGAGAAATTATTTTGTGATTTATTTACCATAAGGAGTCACGTGCCACTTCATAATATGATATCTGAATCTTTGCCACAACTTTCAACTTTCCTATGAATGTGAAAGAGATCCTATACCTTTATAGTCTTTTTAAATTGACAAGTATTCATTGTGCTGGACATCCAACTTGTTGCCAATATACTGTTTAAGACTTGAAAGATGGTGAAAGAGTCAAACTGTCGCGAGTTTGAAAACTATAACCATGAGAACTTGTGCGACACTCCCTTGCCCTAGTGGGGCTTTGCTGTAATGTCGGCCTGCAGACAGGGGCGTCAATGAGAACGGCTCTGTACAGACCTGATGCCCGCTGAGATATGATGGAACCACCCGGGCGGGTAGACGGACGGACGGACGTCAGCTCATTAAACCATGGCAAACTGTCATATATGTTTGCCAAAAAGCCTCCATAGTAGGACGTAGCCTGGATGCCAGCCATTTTAGCTTTAGTAAGCTCTCTCGGTCGTTTCCTTTTTGGCAAGAAAGCGACCGAGAGAGCGTACTGAAGCTAGAATGGCTGGCATGCAGGCTAAGCAGGTCTTATTACGGTCGGTTTTGATATTGTCCTACCCGCAAAACCCGACCGTATTAAAGTCTGGTATTGACACTATCACAGTCAGGCACCTGGAAACGGTGGAAAAAACATCACTTTCGTTTCAAAAGTCGGACTTAAAAATATAGTTTGTAAGCGCAGATTTCAACCTGACAGACGTGTTTGACAAGTCACGGCGCGGGCGCAACCTTTATTACATGGCGTTCTCCTGATCCAACATGGCGGCCGTCTTGTCAGAAGACATCGTGTCAACCACGGAAGCTGATCCATGACTACCCTTCGCGAACGGAATGTCGGTAGGAAGACCGTTAGGCCCAAACACCCGCCAGTTCTATACACGATAGAGCGGGATTTCTGCTGCTCAAAACTACCAATCATATGCAGATGATCCGTCTCTTTTGAATAAACCCTTCTTCCTGTCATCTTCATATTAGTTATTCTGGTCGCTGTCCGACGGATTATCCGATCACCCTCACGCCCGCGCTCAGTCATGAGGATATCGATATCACTGATTTCCCTCCTCTCTACTCATCTCATAGCCACTGAATCTGAATTGCATAACTGGCTAAATTGCCAAACAGCGTAACTCACCAGGTCAAATAAAGTGTTGGGAGAGCCTTCACATATTAATGCAAAAAGAAGAGTTGGGCACACTCATGTTAATGTCACAGTAGCAAACTGGCCCGGAGAGAAATTATGTATGTCAAAATTATGTATGTCAAATTTTATTGAAGGCTAAATTTCGTGAACACTTTACCTCTATGAACAAGCGATGATGGTGAGCACTGATAGTGAAAAGACGTTTGTTAAGCCGGACCTTTGTATATTGCAAATCTAAAACATATAAATTTAAGAAGACTGACATACATTTACAAGTTTTATGAGAGATATATTTTGTGACACCCTCTAGGTTTTCAACACTCTTAAAAAGACGTAGTCGTGTTTTGCAACGCTGAAAATGGAATGACAGCGAAAGAACGTAGCACAGAAATGAGGACAACCTCGCTAAAACAGTCAGGTCAGATTTCAATCAAGGCCTTCTTCTGAATATAGGCGACCTTCCCAGTGATGCCGAGCCTTCAGTACCAAGGACAGACATTTGCCAACGGCGTATTGTACGTATGGCAGATTTAACTGGGTCAGTTTCCTTATCAGGTGACTTATATTGCATACGTAAGCTTCCTATAAACCATATTGGAATGCTGCTGGCAATTTCATCGTTAATGCAATGCGACAGCCGCCATATTGAACATCCATTTCAAACGGTAAACTATCGTAAATCGGGTTGGAAAAGAGAATCTGCAGTCAGAGGCCAAAGGCTGTGCATATTCTTAATGTAGCAGCAAATCCACGGTATTGTTATGGTCTAAAACATATAACACGATATATATGACTGGTTTATTTGATTAAATCTTTTTGCAGCCAGGAGGCTGAATTGCAAGATTCAATACCTTTCATGCTCTCCATCATAACTTAAAACAACTAGACTTAAATCAAGTTCTATACATTATAAAATACAACATTCAAACATATCCTCAATAGGCAATACATCGTAAAATACAATAAGCCAAAGATAAAATTTACATTTATACATTGTTGCAAACTGCCACTGGCCTTCAGGTTTCTGGTCAGGTTTCTGGTCAACTATAGACTGAATTGTCCAAGTCAAAACCCTGTTTGCTCAACCATGTATACACTGCCAACCAATTCCTTAAATTGCACCGCTACACTAAATAGCCCTAGATGAAAGCAACAAAAATAGTACCGTTCCTAATGCCACAAAGTATGATTAGCTTGGACCGTGATATAAAGGCGGCGCGCTCCTTTTGCAATATTCTGAAATAAATTCAGACGACAGACGTTCACCGTAATATCATAAACCACCAGCGTCTCGAGCAGATATGGTAGATGCGTGGTTTCATTGCTGAGAGATCATGTTGTCTAAGGCCACGGATTAGTTCAACACGGATGAAGTGTGGTAAAAATCAATCAACGTCACCAGGTTGAGGTAAAGAGCAACACACAGCGCACCGCTTTCCGAAATCGGCTCAGACGCCTGCACAAGTGCGGACAATGAAAAGCCTTGATTTTAGCCGACTCGGAGTCCTTGGGACTTTCCTCGCGGTCCGCGGTGGCTTTTGTCGTCAGAACGAAGTGTCAATCATCTCCCGACAGGCGGGAACGAGCCCGGATGTTGGCTTATCAGCCCCGCGCAAGCAGTCCGCCTGAGACTTCTCTCCAGCCCGCCGGCGGCCAGGTAATGGCACGGGCTTTGAATGGATGAGAAAAAATAACTCGGCTCCCAGAAGGATATGGGCTTAGGTTTCTTCTTCCTGGAAGATACGTGTGTGTGTGTGTGTGTTTCAGTTCAGTTTCAGTTTATTTATTTCACCAGCAGTAACACTCGGGTACATAACAACCTGTCATGTTGCTTTGAAAATTCACATTTGGTATAAATGTATTTTGTAATGTGTTTGCCGATACTAACACCCTAAAAGAACATGTGGTACCAGGAAAAGTGGCACCAATGTCAGGTCGATACTAATTGCATTCGGTCCTGCTGACACACGGGCTAAATATCTAATATATATGGCCGTGATCATGAAGGGGGTCCCGTATGACTCCGGCCATGTTTTGTTAACATCATTATAGCAGCAAAACAGCTGAATTTAGAGTCAATCAATGCGACCGTTGCACGTCCTCCCGTAAAAGAAATGGTAGCCTTTGATTTATCAATAGAAATGTTACAGGTCAGTCTGTATAAAGGTAGCCGCTCTGCTAGAGATAATTATGCTGAGGTCACATTTCTAAACCGGGGCCCAGCCGGGCTGTTTCGATTAACGAAAAATCAACAATTTGTATCAAGAATATGCGCAAATATTTCCCATTATTAGTTGTTTTTTTTTCAATTTTTTGTGTGCTTTGTTGTCTTTTATATCATACTTTTCGTTCCATAAGACTGCCCGGCCGGACCCCGGTTTAAAAATGGTCCATAAAGGTCCACAACTGACCTGATAAAACTCTGCTGTATGCATCTGTGATAGTCTCTGTCCTGTGTTTAAGGCAGTGTCTCCGATTTGTGTTGAAGAGACGATAAAACAAAAGTAATCAAGATAAATGCTAATTTATATACACCGCATGCAAATGTGAAGAAATATAGAGGACTGTTGCCCTATTGCGTGTACATGCCCTGAAGAATGTCTGCCGAACACGTGCGATCAATATTCACGGTCAATGAAGTAAGTCGAACAATAATAGCTCACGACCACACGAGATACCCAATTATGGGCCTTTTAGTGCGGATTCAATACATTGTAAAAATAGATCAAGGTAGCAGAATCAAGGGCCGTTATCTATGAGTTAGCCTCATGTAAACGGTTACATAGCTATGACGCACAACGTAACGATAAAAGAGACCGCAAGGGGGTTGACAGCACAGTAACATATGTATTGGCCCGTGCCTCAAAATACATCTTTAATGAGACACTGCGTCAGACTACTTTTATACCATCTGATAGTAGGTCCCACTTAGCGTCCTGTATCAGCAGTTTACATCATTACAGCGCGGGGCTCAGGCGGTGACATTGTGCGCTACAATGGCAGAAAATATTCCACTCAAAACCCGGCGCACTGTTGGGCGTTGTTAGGCGGGCAGCACAATGTGGAGAAAGTCGCTTCAAAATGAAACATGAATGGTGGTAACCTAACGTTCCTATACATCCTATACAAAAAAGGTACAAAAGTTAAGTGAGCGTCGTTTCACAATAAAACCACTTTATTATGACTTAAGTATACGAGTAACAAGAAATTAGATTTTAAGGCCTCATTTATTCAGATTAAAGAATATTATGAGACAGTTTAGTGCACATAGTCCCACTGCGTGCAACTGATATCAAACCAATAAAGTCAATCGGTTGCAACCAGCCTACTTTCCGGATCCCTTGCTCCTAGTTATTTGCAGCGTCCTCCAGATATCCTTGTGTCTTTTGTGTCTTTTGCAATGTGGATTCAATACCTTGTGAAAGATCACAGAAGATCAGAAATGGCAGATTTTATGTTTTCCTTAGCCAAACGCACTGTCGTGGCTTCTCCACTGACGTTTGAATCGAAACCTGGTATTGCTCGCCACCAATGGTCGCGATAGGGGCTGTGCAGATGTCTAAATCTGGGCAATTCGTACACCCCCTCTTATCAGTGAGCTGGGGGACCAGCATGCATCATTAATCTGATGTTCTTTCATGAACTGATATTCCTCCCAAAACAATTCATCATCAGGCACTGATCTGCCGCGCTGGATGTTTTCAAAGAGACGGTCGCTTTCTTCTTGTTGTATAAGCTTTTGACTAATCAACCCTCTTCATCTGAGGACGCCCGGGCTGATAAGAATGCATTATGCAAGTGTACGGTACGCCGAAAGCTGATTCGGTAAAACCATAGGCAGCAGATAGAATGTCGCCAGTTGGATTTACATCTCTGAATATTGTAACAGTAGGAATGAGATCTATATCTCTAGACTTTTCATTGTTTCATTACCCGCTCAATATTCTTTACACTCACTGCTGAAATGAATGGATGAACAGTTTATCCGCATTACAAAATGCGTCACTATGGCTGCCGCTGTCAGCTTGAATAATGGGTAATTTACGATCAAATAGAAACCAACGACTAAAGCTAACGTTAGGCATAAACGCGGTAATGCAAAGTCAATCACTCCCACGATAGGTTGACGTTTAAGGCTGAGATTGTGCCAAGTACAGCAGGGCATGCATATACATGATTTTGTTCCAGTGTCAAGCCGAATATGGCCTCCCGAACACTGCCGAACTCCTCCCAACCATGGTTAGGAGTAGGTCGGGAGCAAGGTCGGCTGGTGTTCGGCGAGGTCGGCTACTGTTCGGCTGCGCCAGCCAAATGTTTCAAAACTTAAAACATTCGAGTGTGGACAGGAGGTTCGGCCATGGTTAGCTGGTGGTTGGCTGTTCGGGAGTAGGTCGGGGCGTGGTTGGCAGTCACATTTGACTCAAATTTGACTCAAATTTGATTCGATTAGTATCGAAAGCTAAGCGTGGAATAAATCTGGTCAGACTGCTTCAGAACTCTAGCCTTGGCTGGCTGGTTTTCGGGGGAAGGTTCTGAATATGTGACAGAGGCTTAATACAGGTAATGTATTTATGCCTAGTAATTGGTTGAGATGCCGCAGTGGAACCTGCACAATCAGTGGCCTGGTAATGATTTCTGTTCCAGGAATCTAAAGCGACAGCCGATGAATTATTAATGACCATATTGTCCCCTCCAAATATGATTATTGATTGTTAAAAAGCAGTCTTTTTGGGTCAATGGGGGCCGCCGGGTTCCCATGGCGACGGATCGTTCGGCCATTCAGGAACCCCATTAGTCGGGACTGCTTTTTATCACCGGGATCGTTCTTGAACACTTCTACCTACAGCTATCGAAATTAGTGCTTTTGTTCTTGTCAATTGTGATTACTGCAATGCATCTCACCAAAAAAGGATAACTGAGAGAAATTGATTTTTATCCGATTTAGGATGGATACATCCAATTCCATGAAAATGTTACTTTTTTATCGTAAGTATTTGTACGTATTTAATGAAACGAGTAGAATAAGAACTCTAACAGTGCGGTTACATTCTTAGGGAGAGAAAAATCTATCGTGCTTTTTCTAGGTTCTCTCTGGCGTTGGTTCAATTTTCCATGTTATTATCCTGTACATTTTCTTGGTTGCTGTTCTCATTTCGTTCCTGATTATATTTACTCTCCAAGCAGATGTTTGGCCGGGGTTTTGGCTTATTTTTGGCGTGTTTTTAGGCTTTTGTATCGGCCTTTCTTTTTTGCACTGGTATCTTCTTTTACGACAACCCAACATTACGTAAAAAAAGATACCAGTGCAAAAAAGAAAGGCCGATACAAAAACCTAAAAACACGCCAAAACCCAAACCTCTGCTTGAAGAGTAGATTGTCTTACCTTTTGTCGTAATTTTTTCTGTGGATTCCCCATCTACTAACGAATCTCTAGTGAACAACAGGCCATCCGGGTCCATTATTTGCTGCATCAGATGTGGTTATTGGCTTGGTGCGGGGATTGATGGGCGGCTTCAGGAACTTCGATTGGAATTGTGATCATTATGCTCCGGATATAAACGTAATGCCTCCTCTGGATCAATGGACGAAAGACAGATCGTGCCTTCTTTCCGGTAAAGTACGACTATTTAGCGACCCAAATTAACCACATCCACGTAATGGTCTTCTAAAATTGAAGCATTCAGAGATGAATGGAACATAATTTACAAGGGGCTGAAAGTAGATGAACTGTAAAGGGAGGATAACAGATGACGTGAATTGTATTTGTCAGACAAATACAAAACGACAAAATAATGGAAAAAAAATATCGATTGTTGACATAAAAGAAATAGACAAACATTTACATATACCGCTCTCACGGAGGCAGGTTGCAGTTTTTTTGTTACTTTCATGTTATATACTTACGATCTTCTAGACACACCGGCAGTTTATTGAGATTGAAAATATTTGTCGTTCCACATATACATGTACATGCTTTAGAAAGCCAGGAATATGCCTTTCAAAGTCGCGTTATGTAAGGTAGCGTATTACCTTTATTTCTCTCTGAATTCCTGCCAAAGTGTCGTCTGAATTTTTCACGGCCACACATTATGTGGTTGCACTAATTACTGTAGAACAGTCCATGTCGGCTCCCTCTTTACCCGCTAATGCATAATTCATAACGGCCAACCACTCTACGCGGGGACGTTTTTGAATGCATCCTCCAAGAAAAAAGATATCCCAAAGAATCAAAGGACTTAAATTCTTCTCTTACTTAAACACTGCATTTCGTAAGCATTTTTTTATTCCAACATTTTATCACAAGACATAGTGACGGCACACTCAAGTTTATTCATCTTATTTTAATGCCGCCACCATCGCAAAGAACACAAAGAGCATTTCGTAAGCATTGAATTCACAACTGAAAGTTTCAAAACTACATGCACAATGTTGATCCCCATTTTACAATGGAGACTTATCCTAAACAGAACAGAGAAAATCCACCAAATCACGCAATCGGAACAGTGGGATTATAGTAAAAGTGAGGGTTATTTTAGGAAATAGAAATATGTCCTGTATGAGGCAGTACATTCAGAGATCAAAGACGTTCAAAAAGATTCTGCCAGGACGAAATGGCAAAACCTGCAACAGGTGCTGTGGCGGGGTTACATAATACGTTAGATCCGGGAGGATATCAGCAAAGGTGATATTTGTTTCACTCTGTTACAGTGAAAAACCGGTTTAAAGGTTGAGATGCTGATTTGTGGTGTAATCTTCAAGGTTACATTTATGTAGGCATAATGGCGGCACAGCGGTGGTACGGTGCATGCTGGGATATCGTGCGTCACGAAATGAAAGGTTCGCACCCGGCGGGGAGGGGAGGGGGGTCGTCTCAGAACTCATGGAATACTAGTAGCAAGCAAGGGAACGTCGCAAGTCATGGATTTCATACGCTAAAACGTCAACTACGTCCTTCGCGCAATCAGGTGTCATGATTGGGCTACAGAATTCATCTGGTGCAACAGACTCAGCAGTTAAATATTCGATATTTGGAGGGGTCTTACAAAGAAAATATTGCAAGACAAGACCACCGACAAGTGGTTTTCAAAAGGTGACATCGCAGAAAAATAGTTCAATACAACATACGAGTAACTGGTTTATGCAAGAAGATAAGACGAAGAAAACAAGAAATTTCCATATGCCGAAAACAACAAATTTCCATATGTTCCATATGAGCTACATTATAAATATACAAAGTATCGTCTCTTGGACCTAAAACGTCTTCTTCTTTAGATGGGATTCCATGGAAGGGAGATCCTCCAGAGGCCATTGAGCGTCCACATATTTAACAAACCTATCAACGGTTTTGCAATGATTTTTAAATGATCTCAACGACCATTGATTTTTGTTCGCTCAATGCAATGAGTCTCCCACTTTTCGAATGAGACCTGAAGGGAATCAACACGCACCAATGTCACATTACAGCGGTGATCTACTTATTCCATTAAGCTGCTTATGTCGCAGACGTTACGCAAAAGATTACACGTGTCAAGACTTCGATATTCATCGAGTTATCAGTCGACAGTACCCCAACTACAAAGCGCTGGTAATTAGTCCCTACTGAAAACCTGTGTATTGTACCGGTTTCCGTTATTCGTAACGCAATTACAACTTGTCAACTCTGAGGACGAGGGCAGACTTTTAAGTGGATATTACTTGAGACTTATTAATGTCACCTACTAGATAACATCGATCTAGCGACGTGGCGAATTGAATTTAAAGTTGATAATGTGTATTGGGGGATAATGGTGGATGTGTTGGAATCTGATTATATGGTCTGAATTAGGAAGAAGTGCCTCTTTTTTTAAAAGCATTTTCATTCCTTGAAACATAATCGATTGACAATGTCAATGAACGTGGATTATTAGAGTGATATCTGCGACTGCGAATTCATATTCTATGTTTTATTTTTCCCCCATTTACTTCAAGGCCCGCTTCCCACCTCCTTCAGAATAAAGTCGTCTGTTTCTGAGGTGCTTGTTTGAGCCTTTGTTCATGCATGAAATACTCCAATCGCCCTGCAGACCTCTTTTCATTGAGGTCATGAGGTACAATCTGTAAAAGCTGCCCTGCCTCATCGAAAACGCTCCCGACATTTTCACCTGTTACCTTTTGGAAGACGCCTTATGAATGCTAAGCAGCGCAGGCTCAGCTGGATATGGAGAAACATCTTGCGGGAGACCTCGTTAGACAAATAGCCGGGTGAGTCTGTAGGTTATGGAGACGTAAAGGTGTCTGTCAAGGTCCCTTGTACAGACATGGTGGAACAGGGTTGAGTAACAACGCATGCGCCTCTGCTCACAGACACCACGTCGAAATGAAATGAAATGAAATGAAATGAAACTGTCTAGCACCCACTTGAAGCTAATTGAAAAGGAAACATTATGCTACAATGCGAAAACGGAACGGAGCAATTGCGTAAGGACAGATTGTCTGAAAGCGTGGTAATACATCTGACCTAATGTTCTGCTGTTTATTGCGTGTGTGTTTACAGTTTCTGTCCCTGGTGCTGAATGGCCTTCACACTTTTCTGGCCCAAATGGTTAATGCTCACGTATGCAATGTTTCTACTGCTGCACGGAGTTCAGTCCAACCATTTTAGCTAATGATTTGAAGTCACAGCAAGGACCTATTTAACGCCCATTCTTCGTTAACGTGTGCAATTGCTGTCGCATGATAGTAGCGGGCTACCAAGTTTTTAAAAGAAGCAATAACTGCGTATCTTGTGCTTTCCTGTTATCAGTACATGATAGTAATATACTAAGTTATGTTTTACCGCAACTGTCAGCTGCCTTCGGGTCGTCCAGGCGAAGATTTTGCTAAGAAACACGCTAAAATCACCTGTCGCAACCACTAGTGACGCACAAAACGTCGGGTTCAAACAATGAAAACGTGTGAGTTGACTTAAATTTCAGTCATAATCTACACCTATCCACCAAACTGTCTTGCCACAGGTGGATGAACTTGTCCAGCTGGCGTCCATACTAAATCTGATGCCGTTTTAGTTTTGTCGCAAGATTTTGTCTAACCTACGTTATGGAAAGATAGACGGGTATAATTGGCCCACGAAAAGACATTTCACAATAATTTTCACACTGTCTTATCCGCTAGACTGTGTTTTTTGCGAAACAAATCCATGGCAGGGAGAACAAAACACGAGAATCGGAAAAATGACAACAACAAACAGCGTCAGGCCGTTTGTCAATTTTCAATTCTAACCTACGTTATCATGGTTATTCGGAACTTATTCCATTGAGATTAGAGACAGATACTTACACTTCCATTCATCAGAAAGACGGTCATCAGATATACATTTGCATGTAAATTTTATAGTGTAAGGGCTGACGGCTTGGGTTGTATTGATCATCGTAAGCATAATTCTAACCTACGTTATCGTCTAACCTACGTTATCGTCTAACCTACGTTAATTTTTTTTCTTCACTGTTATCGAATTTACAGGAAAAGGATTCGATTAACAGCATTTTATCAACTGTAACAATACTGTAGTTGGCCTTGTCTTGTACAGAAGGTTTACTCTCCCTGCTTTAATCTCCAAGCAGATGTATCACGTGAGCTTGTTTTGGCTATTTGGTGATGTCTTTGGTGGTTTGTTACGGAGATTACCATATCTACAGACAAAAAACTTAATATCTCGAAAAGTATAGGTGGTAGCACCGTACAAAATTAGCAAAAGATAGTCGACAATACTGGTAACAAGTTCAGCACATTTGTTAGGTATTTGGAAGAACTTTATTTTTCACCATTTTCTACCCCCAATTGCACACGTTAACGGAGAATGGGCGTTAACCTCCTTGGTTACAGTATGTATATTTCGATGAAATATGCAATAGAAGGTGTTTCAGTATTCACGTATCAATGAAAGCTTATGGGACAGTAAATATGCGGCAAAAACTATTCTGTATCTGTGTCTGTATAGCCGGTATAACCACCCTTCGGCGCAACACACCAGCTATTCGGGTTGGGCTAGTCACCCAGCCTTCTTCAAGAGGACTGGACCACTGTTTGGACACGTGACTTTATCTGCACTTGACTTTCCTATTACGTCATGTACTGACAAAGATTAGATTTTTTTTCTGCTGGAGAAATAAGATTTCTATCACCATGGTAACACGCGTCTCTCTCCCTGCCTCTACAGCAAGACGCCAAGTTGGTGTTTGAGGTTGTGCAGAGAATGGAGGACACGGAACCCTTCTCCCCGGAGCTGCTGGCGGCCATGAAGAGGCTGTGGGCAGACAAAGGCGTGCAGGAATGCTTCAGTAGGGCCAACGAATATCAGCTGAACGACAGCGCCAAATAGTAAGTACATTCTGTATCTGTATAGCCGGTATAACCGCCCTTCGGCGTAACACACCAGCTTCGCAGGCAATGCGGCGACAGCTCGCTACATTACACCGAACGACTTGTTACACTTAACCTTTGAACGTCCAACTCTAAACATTGTTTAAAACTAGGTTTTTGAACACCTCAATCCTTGGTTGATAACTCCGGTACTTGGAGGCATGACTATTACCATCGGTTGGTTTGTTAGTTGTGCAGTAAAATAAGTACTCACTTAAACAAAGCGATAAATCATGAATACGTAGCCGTTTTGTCAGCTTCTTTTGTACAGTAAATTATGAATTGACTCTGTCAACCAATCAAACAATTTTAAAAAAAGACTGTCAAAACATGCCAACACGAAGTCACAAGTAGTAAAAGGTGAATTTTACACATTGGTTCTACATAAAATTTCAGCAAAATCAAGGAATCTGTTGTAGCAAAAACCTAAATAAATGAACGTCGTGATGCCTCCTGTCAGAAAACGAGACAAATACATATTTTCTCATCCTCGTATCACAGTCGGGGTCTCCTGATATAACATGAAGTCTGCTTGGCATATTCCCAAGGATCCCCCTAAGCATGACGGATATAAAATAGTAGCTTTACGGGAATCTACTCTTATATGGGCTGGATTTACTTCCATCAGGGCGGGTCATCTGGAGCTGGGGGCGATGAAAAATTCAATGCTGTCGTTCAAGCTTTGATGTGTTTCCCGGAACACCGTATATTTAGGAACATTTTAGGACCTGTCGTCTATGATTCCATCAAGTTTGTCCTCTGTGATTCCTGCTACTTTCATTTGATCATCAATATACAGGCGGTAAATTAACATGTGATCTAGTATAGCATACACAAGTGACGTCATTAACGGGAGAGCGGGAACGAGGCTGGCGAGTAGCAGGGCCGCCATATTGGATTTTCATTTAGGTCTATGGCAATCTTCTCTATGAAGAGTTGAACGAGAAACAACGTTAGCATGTAGATGATTCACCTTATTTTGAACTGGGCTAACAACTGTGTAATGGCAATGTAAGGAGTTGCTTTCTAGGTCGGAAGAGTTTGGCTAAATCACTGAAAGAAGCGAAGATGAGCTGCCCATCGCGTAGGCAGCCTTGAGTGATCTCCATGCAGATTTCTTCGGGGGCAAAACACTCTGGCCAGCCCGTAACGGGGGCCAACTGGATACGGGCTGGCGAACAATAGTGCCCCCCCCCTTCCCCAAAGAAATCTGCTTGGAAATTAAGCTTTGAGATAACACCCAAACGGCATGTTTGCTTAGTATAACAGGAACATTCGTGATATGAAATGCAGTATCGGAAGCGACATAATAAGCGCGGCATGCTTTGCATGACATGACATAGTTGAACGTCATTTATCTCTTTAATAACATTCATATCTTCTACAAGCAAAATGGTGATAATCTCTCTTGATATGCTACGTTCGTATATTCATTCATATCAACGATAATGACCTCTTTTTTATGGTGCCTGTTTATTCCCGAATCGTTTCTGAAAAGTAAGATGTACCACAAAATGTGAACATTTTTTATTCGTGTAACGTTCCTTTACTACATTCCCTTCCGACGAAACGTGATTATGAAGACGATGTATTTGACAAGCTGGAAGAGTAGATTCGTTTCTCTTCGGCGGCGTTTGGGCAGAAACGGCAAGATAATTACAAGCTGCCAGTTGAAAAGACCTTTGGTGTCATCAAGACGCTTTCTTCCAAGGGCGCCTGGAAAAACCCACAGTCGGTCGTGACGGGACGTCCGTTCAGTTCCCGGAGATTCGTGACTCGCATCTGTATCGCACCAGCACTTACATGTACTTTAAGTGCGCGAAATAATGAGCCACGACGTACAAACTGTAGGAACAATCTCACGGTGCACCGCGGGTTCTCTTCTCTTCTGTCGGCTGCTAGACGCAGGCGACTGTGAGGGATCAGGAGGACTCTGAATGATCAAATAACGGAGGAGAGCCGTGCTATCCAAATGACTAGGGTTCCTGATCATTGTAGAAGTGGCCGTATGGAAGAGCTTACACGTATAGTACTCTTACTGTGTTATACTAGGATAGACAGCGTTACATCTTTGCATGTTTAAGCTTAATCTCAAAATAATAGAGAGGTATTAGAACAAATGGTAGAATGTTTGTTCACTCAGCAGTTAAGTGGCACAGAAACAATCCTTTTTGTTGTTCTTGGAACCCCGCTAGGACAACAAGTTCCCATACTATATCGCACAAGTGAAATGGCATGAAACTACAGCTCTGAGGCCCTTTTCCCACTAGGATAAAATTGTCCTGATTGAGCCGAATAGATTGGTTTCGATCCGGCTTCAATCCTAAGTTAGATCATCAATGGAAATCTGTTCAGTGTTATCTGGCAGAGGTGGGAGGTATGCCATTATGTAAATTGAATTACAGATAGAGATGTGATCATCCCAACACTGCACGTTTTTGTAATCTCTCCAGAGTCTGCATACTAGATGTAATATATTGTAGCTTAAGGCACATACTGGTGCTAATATTATTCACGGTCTCTGTACCTTCCCGTGTCAGCAGAGCTTTTATATAATGAGTACAGCAGCTTGTTTCTGCGTGGGTTGAAGAGCTGTCAGGAGGTATGAAGAATCACCGAGCCGATCAGACGGATAAACCGGTACTGTCTCCGTGCGCTCATCAACATCCGTCTGGATTATGTAACACGAGGGTCTGCATGTCTTTTTCCGAGAGGCATGGCGAGCAATATTAATTCAACCTTAATCGTAGCCGACTGCTTTATTTCAACATTAAGCGTTGTCGGGAAAATTCTTCTTAAAAGTGTTATTGAAAAATTCTTCGTAGAGCGTAATCGAACGCCAAATTACCTAAAAATCATAACGGAGCGTCCAATGTCCACAGAGTAGTTTTGCCAGACACGTCATGAATACAGAAGAACATTCTAAAGAAGTCGCTTCCAAAGCCTTATCAAAGACAACTTGATTTACGGTTGCCGGCCTGCCTGAATTTACCGTTAAGTGCTATCATCCCTCCTAAATTTTCCGTAAAGAGTTGTCAGGATCCCCCCATGTAGCCCCTCTAACATCCATCCATCCTCCTGATTTGTGCAGGAAGAGAGGGTATTAGAAAACATGCACATACCATTCGGTAAAAAAAACAGCGATGCGTACGTGCGTACAGAAATGTAACATAATGGCCTGTGGGCTTTCATAGGCTACCATTTGGCTACTATATTGCATGATCCCAATACGGCATATTTGACCAATTACGGTCAGTACACCACAGGTTCGGCACACAGCCAAAACATATCTATAGATATTTGCCAATGCTAAATCCTTTAACTAACTTTCAAGCTTGCTGTACAAGCTTTTCACATCTCTTAGGTTAGCCGATATTTTCTCCGTGACCTTAGACACCTTACCATCACTTCACCTTGACATTTTCAAAGAATCTACGAACAGTTAGTTCCAAGTCCTTCAGGCCTTAGACGACTCTTGTCTCCAATCCCCTTAAGCCGGCATTGGCAAGGCGCCACTGACAAAGAAAAGCGAGACTGGCGAGACTGATAACACGTCCGCGCTTGAAGATTCTCCAGAGCGCTCGTTATGCAACCCAGAGATAAGGCCAACACACGAACTGCTCAATAACTGACACTCCCTTAACGAACACACTTGGCAGTCGTCTGGACTTAGGGAGGGTTCATAAGCATCAGATACGATCAATTACATGGACACAAACAGACAGGGGCGGTACTTTGTGTTTGTGTACTTGAATTTGCGTGTCTGCGTGTATGTTTCTGCGGTGCAGTTTTTGTATGTTCTGTCAGAGGGCACTTTAATACTTCTGTGGGGGTGGAGTGTGCTGAATCTGATTGCCTTATTGTCTGTGTCTGTGTAGTTACCTCGACGACCTGGAGCGGCTGGGCGCGGATGAGTACGAACCCACGGAACAGGACATCCTGCGGACGAGAGTCAAGACGACGGGCATTGTAGAAACACATTTCACCTTTAAAAATCTAAATTTCAGGTAATTTCAGCTCCCTTTCGATTTCAGTCAACACAGTTGTCTCAATTTGCATGTGTTTAATGTGAACGTATGACGTGGCTGTAGTTACATGATACAAATTCAGAATTACCTGGTAACGTCCAGGTTTAACCAATCAGCATGGTAGACAGTCATTATGTCATAGTCACGTGAGTACAAACACCCAATTAATGAAGCACTGCTGACTGTTACAGATTATTCGACGTCGGAGGCCAAAGGTCAGAGCGAAAGAAGTGGATCCACTGTTTCGAGGACGTGACGGCCATAATTTTTGTAGCAGCCCTTAGCGGGTACGACCTAGTACTGCACGAGGACGAAACTACGGTAAGATACCAAGTACACAGCGCCACATATCAGAAAGCCATTGCAAGTGCAGCTACTGAAATTGATTTTCATTTATATCACCGCACCAGCAAAGCAGAGATAGTTCAAAATATCTATAAACAAACTTCACCTTTAGCCCAAACAGAGCATTCATGTGTTTTGGTAAATATATCATGTTTGAACCTTTAAGTAGTCGAATTTAAGCTGTGAGAGTGTTCTTTACGTTTTGTAAATCGCACTGTTTACTGTGGGGTTGGTGGAAAAAGTGGTCCAGTCCAGACTGGTCAGGGGGTGCAAAAAAAGCTGACTTTCATCTTTCCCGACCAGAACCGAATGCACGAGAGTCTGAAGCTGTTCGACTCTGTTAACTGTGGGGTTGGTGGAAAAAATGATCCAGATCAGACTGGCCAGGGGGTGAAAAATTAATAAGAAACGGTCTGACTTTTCTTCTTTCCCGACCAGAACCGAATGCACGAGAGTCTGAAGCTGTTCGACTCCATCTGTAACAACAAGTGGTTCACGGAGACGTCCATCATCCTCTTCCTCAACAAGAAGGACCTGTTCGAGGAGAAGATCACCAGGTCGCCCCTGACCATGGCCTTCCCAGAATACACCGGTAAGACCCTGTACCTCGGCCCTTAACCTTATGGAAAGGCTACAGTTCCCAATCCGGGTCCCGGACGGGCAGTTTGCGGGAACGAAAAATATAAAAGACAACAAAACACAAAAAGGTTTTTTTTTAATATAAAAGACAACAAAACACAATTTTTTTAAATACAAAAGACAACAAAACACAATAGTTTTTTTAATGTAAAAGACAACAAAACTCATTTTTTTTAAAAAGATATAAAAGACAACAAAACACAAAAGTTTTTTAGAAGATATAAAAGACAAAAAAACACGATTTTTTTTTAAATATGAAAGACAACAAAACACAAAAAGTTTTCGATTGACCCCTGAGTGGCCACTTGATTTGACTGCACCACTTTACAGCTCGCTCGGAACCAACAAAGGTACAAGAAAATCATAACGTTTTACATGTATTTTCTAACTTTGGCTCTGACTTTTATCTTTGCCTCAGGGCCCAACACATACACAGAAGCGGCTGCGTACATCCAGGCACAGTTCGAGAGTAAAAACAAGAGTCCAAATAAGGAGATCTACACCCACATGACATGCGCAACGGACACCAGCAACATCCAGTTCGTCTTCGACGCCGTCACTGACGTCATCATCGCCAACAACCTCAGAGGCTGCGGCTTGTACTAACGTCTGTGTCTACGTCATCACTTCGTGCTCGTGACGTCACCACTCCATGCTCTCTATGCATCAGCACTGGTGCGCATGTCCCAAATGTCACGTGGTCTCGCACGTGCGAAGTACAGATGTGAGTGTAAGAGTTGAAGACGAGCCTTTTTCTCCCGGTGCCGTTCAGTCATTAAAAAAGTGCTGAGAATCTAGAACTGTGCGAAAATTAGAAGTTATGACAATTGTGTACTCGTTTCAGATGGCGCGTGGTTCTATGGGAACTGTGCAGGGGGGAGGGGGGCTGGTCTCGTCTTCTGTCGTTCAAGTCGATCAAACGTGTATGTACGTCACCGCGAGCGTGTGTTCCGTCATTTCAGTCTCACATCTTCTCTTTGTAAGGAAATTTAGCAGATGAAATGGACAAAAAATCAACACCTTAACATTTCTACATCGTGCGGAATCCTATAGATATATGAGTACTTTTGTTATTACGTGTAAAATGTTGACACAAAATTGTCAAACTCTTAGACGATGGAGCTAACTATAGTGCCCGTTATTTAGAACTTGGCACGAATGATAGCGACGAAATATTTGTTTTCCCGATGTCAGTATGTTGCAATACCGATTATCTATAGACAACTTACGTTACCAACCAACCTACATTGCAGTCTTCGGTCGACGTTTTGATGTTGCCTACATTTACTCATTACATACGTACGTACAGTCTAATGATCACTATCTTGATGCCTGGTGAGTCAAAGATTAAAAAAAGATGGAAATACTAAAGCGTCAACCTAAAACTGCAATGAAGGTGTTCACAAATCTGCAGTTCCAATACTTTGTTA
This sequence comes from Branchiostoma floridae x Branchiostoma japonicum, assembly GCA_013266295.2. NCBI lineage: Eukaryota > Metazoa > Chordata > Leptocardii > Amphioxiformes > Branchiostomatidae > Branchiostoma > Branchiostoma floridae x Branchiostoma japonicum. The sequence continues at coordinate 10,887,527 of CM023829.1, read as the reverse complement.
ATTTGACGTGTTATATTGTAGGTTTGATTCTAAAAAAACTTTCATCTCTTTGCGAAACTACTTACATTATTATCAATCGCACCGTTTTCTGGTGTGAAACTATTCCGTGTGCCATCTGTGTAACTGCTACAGAACTTTGTTTTGGAACTGCATTGTTCTAGGTACGCCGCATGGCGACTTGAAGGGACCCTGACACCCAACACATTTTCGCATACCATTCGTGGAGGCCAACTGTTGGAAATACTTTGATTTCTTTATAACCAAGTACAATCTTTCATTACCAATACCTATGCACAATGCCTCGTTAACGTTATGCCAAGTATTCCTAACACAGACTGACTAAATTCTTACTCAAAAATGTTGACTTTACTTGAGTTGACTTACCAGATACGTGAGAATACTTCTGTTCCTCAAAAATTCAACTCAGAGTTCCTTCAAGTCTTCTTCAGTGTGCCTTCAAGCTTTACTACGCCATTTATCAAATAATCACCGTCTCCAAAGAAAATTTTGTAACATGAAACCAGTATTAATGAAGACTTGCTATTGCCAAGATCCAAGCTACTGTACCCTTATGTTGCATGGATATTAGTATACTTATTATTGCATGGACGTTTCCAGAGAAGAAGAAAAAAAAGCTTATTGCTATATGGTGTACCCTACTATGTCGCCTGTAAATACAGTACATGTTCCGTATGTATATTGTGGTGAATCTGTGCGCATGCACCATGGAAGTTGTGGCTTGCCCGGTGGAGTTATGACGTAATGATGACGTGCCTTGCTATCGAAAAAAAATGCGAAAGAGGACACGGTATGGTGTACCCGAGACCACACCAACGGTACCTGAATTTACCTGAATTGCAGAGACTCTGCAAAACAGGAGCAAGAAGGCGGATAGCCCTTAGTAGCTCCTATGGTCATCTTCTTCCGTATGTACTCGTCGATACTGCTCTTGAATCCGTTTATTGTCGTCTGATTCACCGTCTCCGGTGGTAACTTGTTCCATTCCCGAATAACTCTGATACTGAAGAATTTTTTCCTGACATTTAAATTAGCAAGTGGCAATTCCAATTGTTTGGTGGTACGACTTGTTTGGTGGCACAAAAATCATTTCCTTCCTCTTCATTCGAACCAACAAGAGTGCCCTGGTCATAAGTCTGGCAAATGTAGGATAACTGTGAAGAGATATCAAGATATAACTTACCAAGGAGATTCTTGAACCGACGAAATTGCAATTGTAATCATCAAACAGGTACACTAGTACTTCTTGGTGTGGTCTCGTCACCAGGGCATGCATGAATACCCCCAATCTCGTTCCCTGGAACATGAAAAAACCCACGACAGTAGAACACTAAGGTTACAACCCAACAAGGCCCGCGTCTCTTCCTTTATTCATTTATCTATCATTTCACCAAGGCCCGGAGGGGGGTGGGGGCGTAGATGAATGCTTTCAATTTAACTAAACGTCACAACATGAGCCCAGAATAGTCTATCGTTAGTTAGTTAGAAGTTATGCCAGAAACACAGTTACGCCACACTTTGATAGACATGCATGCCAATCTTAGCTACACTATTTAGTCTATTACATTTACTTTGACTCAATCAAGAAAGGGCATCGTAAATCCGTCCATTTCCCACGGTCTATACTTACCAAAGATAAGCGATCTGTAGGATCAGCCACACGCAGTACACGTATCTCTCGTCTCAATGTTTTACGAAATGAAGATTTATTAAAAAAAAACGCCACATCATGAGTCAGATTTGATTAGGAACAAGACCACCCAGCTATCAACGTCATAATGGTGAATGTCGTTTTACGGTGACATCTAACGGGATTGTACAGAACTGCAGCCGGTGGAAAGGTGGGCAATGAGACCTATTACATCACATCTCCATACATTCTGCATAATCAATAAAGAAGACGGCAAAATTGAAGTGGAACCTAAGACTGAATTTTACTGCTACTATCACAGATGGAGTCATATATGAAAAATCTCCATAGCTGGTATAAGATCCCTGTTGACATTGAAACAAAAGTCTTCACACTACATCTACTTACAATAAAACTCCCTTTTCAACAAGTTACCGAAACAAAGCTAAAAAGGATAAATAATACAATGCAATATCATTGGTACACTTCTGCAGTATATGGCAGAAAAATCTTATCAAAATGATGGGACAAAAAGAAACAGATATTAATGGTTGCCAATATGACCACCATCACCAACTGTGTACTAGTACTGCTTCTGCAGTCGTCGATACATGACCTACACATGTATATGATACATCATAAACAAGTCAACAAACATGAAACATATAGAACAAGAAAACAGAGATTTCAGTCTTGAGGAAAGTACTAGTGGTAGTAGTTTGGGTTTTTGTGACCTTCAAGTTCTCCCCATTTCCAGTGTCTGACCTTTTGACCAGTACATGTCATTCTGCCTATCAATCTTCCCCACCCACATCCTGTCAATCTTCTCTCTCTGGGACTAGATCTACTGTAGAGAAAAACCCATCGTTACTAAAATTGAGAAGATTTGAACTCTAGATGATGAAAAATATTTCATCGTGATCTTGGTAACTTTAAGTTACATTGCCCGCCGAAAAGTCTAGTTCTTAGTATCATACCAATATTTTCACTTAAAGCTTATGAAAATTAAAAACTCCAGCTTAGTAGCCTGGGCTGATAATTCCCATGATATGCACATGTGATCTGTCTGGACCAGAATTATCACCAAGCTCTACAGTCTTTTTCAGCAAGCATACATGTGTTTCCAATTCCATGTGTTACATTAGTGTCAAGGTGCCACAAGATAATCTGACATCTTCAGCTACACACATATCACACAGAGCAGAGGTGCAACACTTGATACATCTGGCATATCTTTTTGTCAACAGTGTCTTCCATGTACCTGGGAGCTGAGGTAATCTTGACTCAAACATACAGGAAACATACACACGTAGGGTCCATGTCTACCCTAGATATGTTCCCCACAACCCACATAAACAATGTCTATGAATTGAGGTACTTCTGGAGAAACCACTGAAGAGTACTGTCTGTTATATATATATATATGTTACAGTATAACTTACATATATATAATAATATACATATACAGCATCATCTTCGGTGTCCTGCCATATCAACACCCAGCACTTCTGCCACAGCTTGGAACTTTGCAGGTTCTTCCTACGAGAAGTTGTTTTTCACAACCAGGTACAGGAGCCCATGGTCTAAGGTGTTTCTTACAGAAGCGGTATCTTATAGACAAAAGGAGCCTAAGGGACAAATATACATGTATCTAAGAACTATGTAGAGAGAGGACCTCCTCTCCTGTGTTGCTACATGAGAGCCCAGGAGTTGAGGTGTTTCTGACAGGAGCAGGCATGGCGCAGTGTTCGGTGGAGTTCAGCGCTCATGCCCCGAGTCCAGTTCTCCTCTAGTCTGTACGAGTTGATGACCTTGAGTGCCGGCGCGCCCTCGACCAACACGCCGTACACACAGCGTGGGATGAAGGAGTGCTCGTTGAGGATGATGAGTGGCCCTGACCAGCGCGGCCGGGAGACCCATATCCTCTGCAGCTGTGGCATGTTCATTCCGCGCAGAAAGAAGCCTTGACAGCCGGAAATGTCCAGAAGTTGGATAGACTTGGACTCCATGGTGTACTGTAGCTCATGGAGAGAACCTACAAGTGCAGACAAGGGCAATGATTCATCATTATCATATAGCCAGATGACGTCGACCAATCAGAAGGCTCCATCTCCCCCATAACCCAGGTCATTAATATCCGATATATTGACCCGCAAATACGCGTTCTGTTCCAATGACCACGGGTGACCCCAATGGAACACACGTTCTGTTTCAATGACCACGGGTGACCCCAATGGAACACACGTTCTGTTCCAATAACCACGGGTGACCCCAATGGAACACACGTTCTGTTCCAATGACCACGGGTGACCCCAATGGAACATGCGTTCTGTTCCAGTGACCAGCAGGTGACCCCAATTTGAACACGTAAAACGATCAAAAGGACATGCACATGATCCGTTTAGTTTACAAAACTTAGTTAAAAAATAGTTACATGCTATATGATAATAACGTTAATGACCCGCTTTCCTTCGGTGTATACGGCATCATAATTCACAACACAGAACAATAGTGTGAGACTCACCTGGAGTGATACGGTTCCTCAGCTGCAGTGTGAACTTCTTCAGGTGTATGAGCCCCTTCAGCAGTGCTGTCAGCTGCTCCTGGGACAAGATACTGAATATCCAGTAGTACTTCAGGTGCAGCTCTGTCAGATACCTGAACTGTATCAACAGACTCGTGGACTCAAATGACCAATCAAACGGCAGCATCGCTTGCCTCAGATTGGGCGCGACCACAACCAAGACTTTTAGAAACTCCTGAAAGGCCTTGACCTTCCCCAGGGGTGGGGATTCGTAGGGAGGGAAGTAATCTGAGGGGTGGGGCATCAACGGTCTGCACAGGGTCTGTGACCACATTGCATCCAGGGCGACGAGGTTCCGACAGTTTACCCCTCGTAATACATTAATGAGCAGTCTTCCAAACCTGTCTTCGGGATGCCCCAGGTCAAACTGAAAGCGAAGATGCTTCACCGCTGCCTTGACAGACCGTAAGTATCGAGCGTAGTGCTCCAATCTCTTCTTATAACAGTTGAAACAATACAAGACATGGCCCTTCCAGTCCAAGGGGGCCAATGCCGTCTGGACGTAGTCTTTGTAGAACTCGTCTCTGGTGTCTACAGAGAAAGTGGTAAAGTCGACCGTCTGCCACAGTATAGGGCTCCGGATTGTGGAAAACCATGACTTGGACACAGTGGAAGCCTTACATTTGTCCCAGTCTGATAGGAAAGAGAAGATGAGAACTCTACATTCCAGTGGAAGGGTGTCGAAACTTGCAACATGTGGTTTGGAGGATCTAGAGGAGGTGCCTGCAGTTAGCAGTAGTGAAGTGTCGTGTTTTTTGTATTTGATATGGTGGTGAACGTTTTTCCTGAGTTTTCTCTTTTTCCCGGACGGTGCCATCATTTGATAAAGAGTTCGGCTGATCTTGTCTCTGGCAGTTGGCTGCTGTTCTGATGTCTAGAAAAATAAAGAAGATGCCAAGCTACATGTTAAGTTATATGGAATAATGTTTAATGTCATAATGTTACTTTTATGTATCTATTAATGTTATATATATCAAACCATATAACTGTGACAAAGCAGTTTCGATCAATTCAATGCACATTCCACCTTGACAATATTTGATGACTATTAAATGGACACAAAAAGTGTTCATGTGCGATGTGTCCATGTGAAATGGACACAAAAAACATATTACAGAATATTTTGCATTGTCAATAACTGACAATTTTGTACCATTGACAGGATCATCCTGTCAATAACAATTTTGCACTATTGACAGGATTATCCTGTCACTAACAATTTTGCACTATTGACAGGATCATCCTGTCAATAACAATTTTGCACTACTGACAGGATTATCCTGTCAATGACAATTATGCACTATTGACAGGATCATCCTGTCAATAACAATTTTGCACTATTGACAGGCAAATTTTCCCATTATTGACTATTGCTTTGTGTCTCTTTTTCTACCTCCATGATTATATATTAAAGGCCCATTATGTAAGATTTTGCGCAAAAAATTGAAATATTCTAAATATACCAAATCTCTGTGTTATCAACACTTTCTATCACTTTTCAACACTTTTCCGTCATTATTTCACATTTCTGACCTATATTTTGTGCCCAAAAACAGTCCTTGTTCAGTTGGAGGTGACACCGGTTTGGTAGTGGACCACAACAAACAACATACAGTGGAAGCCCCCCTAGGGGAGATAATTAGTTGGGTACGCCCCATGTATAACGGCCGGGCTATCTAGACAGGGGCACATGTTATCATGATTACCTTCTTGGAAACACTCATATCTTTCAAATGAGGCAGTATATTATTATGAACTTAGTCTATTTTGTTCAGCATCAACAAACTGAGGTCATTATCGCTTTAGATTTGAAGAAAAAGTCTGGTAAGGATGAGGTCTTACAGAAACTGGTGAGCTACCCGGTTGGCACCCCCACTGGGGTGGTAATTGACACAAGGCCTAGCACAGCCAATGTGTGTGTGGCCAGAGGTTTGAATGTGAGTTCTTTCACAGTTTTTAAAAACATTTCTATGGAGCAACGACATTGCATATTCTCTCCCTGAATATTGTTTTGGAATACTTAAGTGTAAAGTCAACTTACTATGTAAAGAAATAGCCGGAAAATATACTTTTTGTATTGTCCTAAACTTACATAATGGGCCTTTAACCGGGTACCGGTACCGGTATACCACCAAGGCTTTGCTAGCGTATGCTTGTATATTTGGTCTTCTACATCTCATAATTAACCAAATATGTTCCAAATATACACCAGATTAAAGGACAGACCTGCACAGCTGCTACTACTGCACAACATAAACAACGATCACAGAAAAATAAACAAAACTTTGCCGTCCCCCTCCCCCTCTAAAAATTACATGCTAAAGGCTTTGGATGCGCTAAAATTACCTTTCAAACACACTATGCTCTTCCAATAGGACCAGACTCGAAAGCAGTCGCACATAGGCCGCAGCAGATGGCTGGAAACTGTGGAAAGACGACACAGATGACAAGCTTTGGTGCTTGTGGATGTTTCTCCCCTCCCTCATCCAAAATCAGCTGCACAACCTGGGTTTACGACAGTTAGCACGTTTTCCGACACTGGGATTTAAGAAGCAATCGTGGTTGAAACGTGAAAACAATAACATTCGGATATATTATCTTAATCTTGTACGATAAAATTATTCAACGATATAGATATATTTTGTATGGAAGGATTGGTGGAATTTTTACCCGATGTCGTGACATAGGTCAGTGGGGACGATAGGCACATTTTGCGGTAGTTTAGCCAAGATGGCTGCGAGGTGGAGCAGTGAAAATGTTGTTGCGGAATATCGAGATTTGCAGGTAAGTTATTGAAGTCTAACTACTTTTAATGGGTCCAGTAAGATTTCAATAACCTATGTAGTAAATCTGTATCAGTTATCACGTTTGACATGACTGTGAAGTCGCACAATTTGTGTCCAACTTTGGAACTGGTGTTGTGGGAGGGGGGCGTTTCTAATAAGCCTGAGGCTATTGACAGGATCGTCCTGTCAATAGCAGAAAATACTGCACTGCTGACAGGACGATCCTGTCAATAGCAGAAAATACTGCACTGCTGACAGGACGATCCTGTCAATAACAGGAAATACTGCACTGCTGACAGGATCGTCCTGTCAGCAGTGCCATTTTTGACACTGTTGACAGGATCGTCCTGTCAGCAGTGCCATTTTTGGCACTATTGACAGGATTTTTTAAATCTTCCATTTTGGGCTCTATTGACATGATTTCTTCATGTTTTCATTTTTTAAACCAGTCAGAAGGCATATGCTACTGTACTGCAGATTAGGCGTTTCACGATGGCGGCTATCATCACGTTAACAGTTATTATCATTACAGAGTACTCCAGCAGATACATGTCAAAACTATACATGCTCAAAATATAAATACAAGCGAATTTTATGCATAAGCTGTCTGAAATACGAAGGCAGTTATGTTATATTCCCTTTATTTCGGCCAATTTCTACTATTTTTCCAGCGATCCGCGGTGCCTGGTAGAGGCTAGTCGGGGCGACAGGCACGCACTGCCGCCGCATTGCTTACGGGAGGCCAGGCGCGCTACCAAGCGGGGATCAATGTATGCACGACGATCTGCAGGGGCCGCAGCGCAGGATCGTAAAAAATGGCCTAATAGCATACATAATAACACCTACATAAGACCTACACGAACCAGCGCCCACCCCAAAATTTCCAGTATGAAATAAAAATACCAAAATTTTATCGATCCTGTCAATAGTAGAATAATTTGCACTGCTGACAGGAAAAAATCCTGTCAGCAGTGCAGTATTTCCTGTTATTGACAGGATCGTCCTGTCAGCAATGCAGTATTTTTTTGCTATTGACAGGATCGTCCTGTCAGCAGTGCAGTATTTTCTGCTATTGACAGGACGATCCTGTCAGCAGTGCAGTATTTCCTGCTGTTGACAGGACGATCCTGTCAATAGCCACAGGCTTCTAATAAAGCCTGTGGCTATTGACAGGACAGTCCTGTCAGCAGTGCAATACTTTCTGTTATTGACAGGATGGTCCTGTCAGCAGTGCAATACTTTCTGTTACTGTCAGGACGGTCCTGTCAGCAGTGCAATGCTTTCTGTTACTGACAGGACAGTCCTGTCAGCAGTGCAATGCTTTCTGTTACTGACAGGACAGTCCTGTCAGCAGTGCAATACTTTCTGTTATTGACACGACCGTCCTGTCAATAGCCACAGGCAACTATGTATGCTAATTAAAGTGACTGCCAGTCTTGTGTTGAAATTCCTGACTCCTTACCTGTGTTCTCCAGGCCACAGCAATGGCAGTGGACTGCACAGGCTCTCATGCCTTGTTGGCAGGGTGAGTTCTCCAGTTCTAGCTTCTATTCTATTCTTTGAATATATTTTGGTACATCAACAAACATTGACTGAGTATACCTTTTGTAGAGTCATGCATTATTTTTTGGGGGGTGATCAGAGTATTGTATCTTACTACAGTCTGTATGTGTCATTACACCGATGTTTGGAGGGAAAAGTTATGTTGGGCACAGTGTGAACATGGTGTGGAGACACAAAGGACAAACATAACTCACTATGATATGGCACTGTTTTGATTTTAACCTGTTTTTGCCTCTCATCACCAGACGTAAACATTTTGCGCTGGTGAAGTTGGATAACCAGCAGCCAGAGCTGCAGAAGAAGAGTGTTCGACAGAGCAAGTGGGAAGTCAGCGCCGTGCAGTGGTGTCCGCACGCATCCAACGGAGACTTCTTCGTAGCAGCTGTAAGGGTTGTTTCAAATCTCCTCTTCTGAATCTGAAGACTGTTGAAAGGATTGGTTTCAGTTTAGCAACTCAGCTCACACACACTTGAGTCTACTCGGTATAACTTTTTTAAAGTTTCTTGAGCTTTGGGGACACATTGCAACCACTGCCACTTCAGTATATTCCTTCAAAGAGATAGAAAAGATCTACCTACAAACCTGCCATGGATATGAAGTCTATTCTAATTTACAATTATTGTTATAATACACATGTACCTACATGTACCAGTAACATTCCTTCTTTTCTTTCCTAATACCTAAAGTCTTACTTTATGATGGAACACTGTTTTGTCCTTGTGAAATAATCCTTCCCTTTTTTTTTGCAGTCCAACCAGACAGCTGAGGTGTACAGCTTCCAGGACAGTCAGCTGAAAACTCGCTCCGTCCTTAAGGGGCACACCCGTGTTATCAGGTATGGTTACACTACAGAGTACTGTTCATGTTCCAACCAGTTAGTAACAATGTTACAGAAAAGAAAAAGAAACAAGCTTAGCTTCAAATTTTAGTGTTATCAACCTAGAATTAATTTGTATTTTTTTTCTTCACTAGAAGTGTTAGAATGTGGATAGGTTAAATGTGTTGCCTCTGTGCCCCTCCTCCCCTCCCCTCCAGTGATGTGGACTGGTCCATGTCAGATGCCAACACCGTGGCGACGTGTTCTGTGGATACCTATATCTACCTGTGGGACATCAGGTGAGCATGTTGATCAAAGATTCAAACTTCTGTACTCTGCTGTCTTTCTCATTTAACTGTTAAGCCATGACATGTCCACCTACCATTCAGTTAGACTGAGAGGAAACTACATCATATAGTCTATTTTGTGCTCTCTCTGAAAATGAAAAATGAGACTGAAGAATGGAAAGGAAGCATGACCATGATGATGTCTTTTTGTTCCACAGAGACCCGAGAAAGCCGTCCCTAGCTTACAATGCAGTCGGTGAGTCCTCAAAGGCTTCTCATCCTATGTACAAATGTATTTGTGCTGTACCCAGCCAACTGTAGATGGATGACTGTACCTATGTCAATTTGCTATTGTCCATCATCTCTTTAAAACTGTAAGCAACTATTACACAGTCTCTTTATTTGTTGTGTCAGTGAAGATTTTGTTGCACAAACAAATGAATTTGAAACAATTTGAAACAGCTGGAGCGTCACAGGTGAAGTGGAACAAGGTGAACAGCTACCTGCTGGCCACGACTCACGAGGGGGACATACGGGTCTGGGACCAGAGGGTAAGGATAGAATATAAATATCTACCTTATTATGTTTGACTTCGCAGAAGGAAAAACACATTGTTTTTGCTCCATTTCCTCTTCTTCTTCCATTACAAACTAATAAGGTCAATGACCTGGCCAAGATGGCTGTCACAATCTGTAACTGGTGTAGCAAAGTGTCAGGACACTGTAGAGGCTGGTCAGTGGTCACCATATATATGATTGTGTTTGAGTAAGGATAAGCTAAGCAGTAGCTATATATATATAGTCTGTTAGAATGTTAGGCTAGATCTAGATTATGTGAAGGTAAACATTATGCATTTGCTTTGCAAATGTTACATTTCTAATTATTATGTTCATTTGAATTCCATCATCATGGCAATATAGTCATTACCTAAGCATAACCATCTAGTAAACTTGCCTATCTCTCCTTTCTCCACCCCACAGAAAGGTAGCACACCTGTGCAGTACATTGCAGCCCACCTGTCTAAGGTACACGGGCTGGACTGGGACCCCACCAGCGAACACCTCATGGCCTCGTCCAGTCAGGATTGCACAGTCAAGGTCAGACTTCAAGGTCAAAGTTATTAACAACAGGCAGAATGAGTCATGAATTCTAATATGTTTTCTATTATTCAATGTTTTAGGTACATACTCTTTGTCGCGTACATACTTGTTGTTGTTATTGCTGATTTCACAAAACTATTTTGTGCCAATTTCTGCAACACAGTTCTGGGATGTGACAAACCCCAAGAGAGCCACGTCTATGCTGAAGTCAGGCGCTCCAGTGTGGCGGGCACGATACACGGTATGTACTTTGAATGTGTAATGGTACAAGTTAAATTAATTGGTCACAGTAACTCAGTACCTTTGTGATCTGCTAGGAGGCGCACATGTACTTACTGAATTTTTTTTTTCTGTCTCCCCCTCTTGCAGCCATTTGGGCATGGCCTGATCACAGTGATGGTCCCACAGCTGAGGCGGGGGGAGAACAGTTTACTGCTATGGAACACCGACAACCTGACCTCCCCCATACACACCTTCGTGGGACACACAGACGTGGTGTTGGAATTCCAGTGGAGAAAACAGAATGAGGGTAGGTTAAGGGAGCACGTCGGCAGAACGTACTGCGCCTGCGCAAAACCCTGATTTTTCACGATTTTTGTTGGATGTTTGGTCAACGTTGTATCCAAATTTTGCCTTTTGCAGACGATATCTTTTCCTATACAGCATCTGAAAACTACAGACAGGCTGTCAACCTTATATGCTCTAATACAACCTTATATGAGACGTTCTGCCAAAGTGCTATGCACAATACATTACGGGTTTTGCGCGGGTGCAGTACGTTCTGCCGACATGCTGGTTAAGGGAATCATTTGTCACTTTCCAGCAATTACCTTCAAAATTAGCTTCTCCACCATACATTAATGTGGTATGAAATTTAAGAATGGAGTATTAGTCAGTGATACTGTTATTGGTAACGCCCATTTTATATTTTCTTCTGTTGCAGACAATGCTGACTACCAGTTAGTGACATGGTCCAAGGACCAGAGTCTGAGAATATGGAAAATTGACCCTCAGTTACAGAGAGTAAGTTATGTGTATGATTTAATACCTAAAATCAACATGTTATAAGTACAGTACATGTATACAGCCAATACCGTATTACCCATTTATGTTTTGCTCAAGTGCAATGTTATAACATGAGTGACTTACGGATTTTTGCGTCATTTTTTATTAAAAATGTCTGAGAAAATAAAAAGGTGTAACCTACAAGTAAGCTTTCATGCTACATAATAAAGTATTTCATCCTCACCAGATAGTTTTATACAATGACTGGGATTTGATATCAAGGGCATAACAAGTTGTAGGATGGAGACCAGCTATCATCACATATCTGTGAAGCTGATACCAAAGGGTAGTTATATAGGCTGTAAAGCACAGATCCAGGTATACTGTTGTATTGCCTGTTCCCCAGTTATGCGGTCACACGGACCTACAGGACAGCACAGAGCTGGAGACAACAGACTCCATGTCGGAGGCCAGCAGCACCAGGAACAGCATCATCGAGCAGATCACGGGCGGGGTGACCAGCGACTCGCTGGACAGTCCGCAGAAGTCCAAGGACGACCTGATGGGTCAGCCAGAGACCCTACAGCAGGAGTTTCTCCTGGTCAACATCCCCATCCCAAACATCCAGATCAGTGAGGTATGGCTTCTCTTTACTCCAGGAACATTTGCCTAGAATGAGAGTTCTGTATACTTTCATAAACCAGGGCTGGAAATCCTTTTGTCTGCATACCTGGACTGGTGCATGTAACATTGAAAATTACCTGCACCAGACAAATTTTACCTGCACCTGTCAGAATTTAGGAAGTATGGATCACACTAAAAACTGTTCAGAAACCATTGCCATTATTTCCTTTATACTTGATAGGTGGTAACAGTCAATACAGCAAATAAAAATCATACACCTACTAGTATAAACACAGTACATGGACCAGTGCAGGTTAGGTACAGGTAGACGCCGGAAATACCTGCACAGCTACAATTTTGCATGCACTAACATTTCAAGCCCTGTAAACCAACCAGATATAAACCTAGCTACCAGATAAAGCTGAACAGCCATGTGCAGAAAAGACTTGTTTGAGTTGAAATATCTTTCCACATATACATTAGTCAAATTCCAAGTTTTCCTCATCATGCATTTGTCACGCACACCTCTCTCCCACCCAGGTGGACATGATAAAGCGATGCTGCACGGTGTACGCGGTGTGCGGGAACCACGAGGTTAAGGTGGTGGTGACGTTCCCTCCGCAGTATCCCAACAACGCCGCCCCAAACTTCCAGTTCATCCGACCGACGTCCATCACTGACTCACTACAGACCACATTACTGAAGGTAGGGGACAGACTAGTGGAATTGTCAGTTCAAAAATAAAGCCTTTAGTACTGTAAATACATTTAATTTCGCAGTAGTTATATTTCGCGGTAGGGGAGAAAAGGGGGGTTTTGCTGTGTTTTAGATTTGCAGTTGAAACAATTGTATAGTACATCAGTAATACAATTCGCTATGTCATGAACTTGTGGTGGAGTGGTCACTGTGAAAACTGTGAAAATCAAACCACAGCAAAGTTTCTGCATTTACGGTAATTGCAGACTTTGCACTGAACTTTACAGACCTAGTCAACTTGATAAAGCTTCCCTCAAATCTACAGAAGCCCATACTTTTAAAAAAGTCCTTTACCTTGTATCTGTCATAAGTCCACTTTATTTAATAGAGCTACATGGAGACTTTAGACAGTTCTTGACGTGTATTCTCAAAATCTCGATGCATTTTTCGCCAGAACTTGCGTGAGACGTCCCTTCAGTACGTGCGGCGGAACCATGGCTGCCTGGAGGCCTGTATCCGGCAGATGGTCAACACACTGGACAACATCTCGGTCAGTTCTACTACTCAGCCTAATGTCCAGATGTTGCAAATTGCACACGGTATAAGTTCTGTAATAATATGTATCAGAGAAAGACACATTTTCCTTTTTGTTTATTTGCTCTTCTCTACTCTTCTTGTGTTGTCAACAAAGCAAATTGAATCAACAAGGTTTTGCTTAGAGTTCATTGGTTGCTGTTCTCAGTAAAAACTAAAGACATTCATACACTGTACATTCTACAAGCAGACCTACAATTTGCATCATGTCAACTCCTTTGTTTGAGATACCTCTCCAAGTAACATACCGGGTATTACCCTTTAACCCTCACACAGCTACTACTGTAAGTGCCAATTAGAATTTTTAGCTTGATCATGATTGGCATGTGTAAGGTTAAACCTTGTCCACTAAACAAAACCTTGCCTCCATGCCGTCTCCCAGCTGACAGAGGATGCCTCTCCGGTACGACAGACGCCCTTCCCCCTGCAGAGTATGGAGTCATCATTAGTGAACCCTCCCCTCATGTCCATCCCCACCTACGGCACCTACCAGGACCTGAACGTTCCCTTCCCCAGGACCAGTGGGGCCCGCTTCTGTGGTGTTGGTGAGTCACAGCTCTTGTTTTTCTTTATGTTTACCATCAAAGAAGGAAAACATATTGTTTTTGCTATGTTTCTTCTTCTTCTTCCGTGACAAACTAGTAAGGTCAATGAGCCGGACAAGACATCTGTCACCATGGTAACTGGTGCTGCAGCAGACACCCCATGGTGTTGGGTTACATTATGTTGCAAGTTGCAGGACAGACCTAGAGTTGGAGGGGCTGATCACCACATATATATATGAAATGTGGTTGAGTGAGAATAAACAGAGCAGTAGTCTGTTAGGCTAGACCATGTGGAGGTAAACATTATGTATTTGCTTTGCAAATGTTACCTTTCTAGCTTATTTGTGTATCAATTTGATAGGGGATAGCCAAGAAAATTTCCCCAATGCCCTTAGAATCTAGTTGAACCCTTCATTTAAACTTTTCAGTCTGTGACACTCCTACCTTTTCCTTTTGATATTTTTTTTATTGGAAAATAACAGAGACGAATACAAGGGAGTGACACAGTATTTTGTTACCTCTCGCTTCTTTTTGTTTTTTAAACTTTTGCTGTTCCCTGCACTGCTCCAGTGGAACAGTCCTGCTTAACTGTCTTCTTTTCCAGACAAGTTGATTTACTTCACACGTCCCATCACCCTCAGGCCTAGGCAATCCTCCAGCACTGCCGAGCCATGTAGCTATCCTTCTAGCACGTCGGCAGAACGTACTGCAACTGCACGAAACCCGTAATGTATTGTGCATAGCACTTTGGCAGAACGTCTCATATGATGTTGTATTAGAGCATATAAGGTTGACAGCCTGTCTGTAGTTTTCAGATGTTGTATAGGAAAAGATGTCGTCTGCAACAGGCAAAATTTTGATGCAACGTTGACCAAACATCCAACGAAAAACATGAAAAATCAGGATTTTGCGCAGGCACAGTACGTTTTGCCGACGTGCTTATCCTTCTCTGTCTTGTCTCTGCTATTAGATCTCAGTAGCTAGACACGTACTCCAAGGCACTAATTTAATTGGTCACTAAAAGACATCCTTGTTTCTTTTATCTTCATTTTCTTTTCTTTTATAACACCTATGTAGTGCAGTACTGTCACTGATAATAAAATAGAATATGTCTCTGTATTTTTGTAACCAAAATGACACGGTTTCCTTTTGTTCCTTCTGTTTTTATCATCATCACCTATTTGTTGTGGTTTTGGGGATGTTTGAAGAATTCAGTGAGTCCTCTTTCCAAATCTAACATGCCCAGTGCTATTGGTTTTGGGGATGTTTTAAGAATTCAGTGAGTCCTCTTTCCAAATCTAACATGCCCAGTGCTATTGATACTAACAGTCCACATGACTCTTCTGATTTGCACTTCCCAGACAAACTGGTGTACTTCACGCGCCCGAGCACCATCCGACAGTCGTCAATCACCACCGAACAGACTCCAAGGTCAGTTTATTTGCCTGTTTTGCTATCTGTGATTTTTTTTTACGTGCTATTCTTCTTAAAATCAGTTTCGCTATGACAAACTGAAACCAGTATGTGGCAGCAACACCAGCACTTGTCAAAGGGTATATTTTTACTGTAATGTGTATCATAATTAGCCTGGGTGCCATCCGTTTTTTTGGGGGGGGGGCATCGAGTGCAAGGAGCCTCATTACAAAACGGATGGCACCCACACTGTATCATAATTTGAATAGATAAATTTCTGCTACTGATCCCAAGTGACAGCACAAGCCTGTAATGTCCCCAGAGTACACTGGGGCTGATCTTTACTCTTATCAACAAGTGTCACAGGTGGTATCTTTAATGTGCAGAAGTTGAATGCCTGTGCAAAACAGGACTTAAACGCAAAGCTGTTCTATATAATGCCGTTATACTCTATCGAACATAGTGCCGCATAAAAGAGCGCGCCGCTTCCAGGTTTGCTCAGTCATGTTCTGGACTCTGTGGGAGACCGACGCACGGAAAATGTCCTCCCCGGAAAATCTACTTGATTACTTCATTAGTTGATTACTTGATTATTTGATTAGATAATTTCTTGATTATTTGATTGCTTGATTAGATGATTACTTGATTAGTTGATTAGTTGAATAGACGATTACTAGATAACTTGATTAGTTGATTACTTTTTAGTTAATTAGTTGATTAGTTGATTACTTAATTACACCGCGCGGCTCCTTGTACCGCAGTTCGCTTGTACGTCTGCAAACCATGACGGCCAGAGTCAAAATGAGCAGTTCGCTGTCGGTGCGAAGGCACAGACCTTATACCCATTCTGAGCCGGCATTCTACGCACTGAACTAGCACAGAAGTATTGAAGGCATCGCCTTCTATAGTACAGTTTTGCGTTTAAGGCTTAATCATAGTTAATGTCTTCTCAAAGATCAATCTGTACCCACAAGTAGTTTGTGAGGGATTCTGGACAATGCTGTTACATGTCCATGTTCTCGCTGGTTCCCTCAGGTCCCTCTCTGCCCTGTCAGCCTACATGGGTCTCCACCCCATGAACATGATGAAGTCCAGTTCCCAGTCTTCCATCTCACGAATCTACGCCGGGGAGAGTGTGCCGGTCGCCCCACTCTCCAACTTCTACTTCAAGGAAAAGGTAGCAGAGGCCAATCTTGAATTTCGAAAGTTGCTGTTAGGCAGGAAAAGCAATGTGTAAAGATTCTGAGGGGAAGTGTCACACAGTTCTATGGAAGGGAATATAGTCAGATTCTTGATTTTACCTCACAACCTTCTATGGTGATGCTTATGCCCAGAAAAGCTATGTTGATGCTTAGAGCAGTGTACAATGTGCAACCAAGTACCAGTATAGCTGTGTTCTCTTAGGACTGAAATTTTCTGTCTTGGTTCTAGAATCATGTAGAAAAAGGGAAAATAATGTTTTAGGAAGAATAGATGATTATTGTGCTTGGTAAAAAAATCCTTGAAATTGTTACAAGTAAAATGTCCTTATTCCAGTTTGTAGTGGATCATAGTACTTGGTATTTTGATCTCCATGTATGTCTGTAATTAACCTTCTTCTTGCTGAATAACCCTGTAACCAATACAAATTTGGTGCCAAATGGCTACCTTAGCATGCTGAAGGTTAAATACTTATTGTATTGATAGAGCCAGAGAAAGGATCTGACACCCTGTGCCTGTCATGTTTGTGTCTGACAGAAGTCGAGACGGAGCGGGAAGAGCCGTGAGAGGGACCTGAACGTCAGCAGCAAAGTTCCGCACGCCGGACCGGTACTCATACAGGACGTCAGCTGTCTGCTGCCCGTACACCAGAAACTGGCCGAGACATACATGTGGGTTTGTTTGTTTGTTTGCTTGTTTGTTATTTACTAATGAAACTACTTTTATGTCACTTGTTTCATTTTTTTAGGGGGTTTACATATAAGTTAGATATTCTCATGATGAAGGCTCATGTTAAAGACTACCAAGTTTTACTTTACTGCTGTTAATCAATAGAGCACTGTTGCCTATCAAAGTAAAATACTTTGTTTGTTGTTTTGTTGTAGCCTGGACCCCAACAACATCCCGAGCATGTGCACTAGGAATGCAGCCGCAGCCAATCAGGTGGGCAGGAAGGACCTCGTGCAGGTGAGCGTTGCCTTGGCAACAGATGACAAATCTTAACTCCTCGTCATCAGGCCATGATTAGGCCATCAACCTTGACTTGAAGCTACATATGCGCACATGTACATGTCACTCTCAGGCACCTCTGATCTATAAAATTATTGTAGTCCCCATGTTAAGAGTTGTGTCCTGTTGTGTTGTGTTGTGTAGGTTTGGTCGCTGGCAGTTCTTGCTCTGAGTGCAGACCTGGCCCCCAGCTCCAGTCCTGATGTGGAGTGCCCCTGGGCACAGCACCCATTTGGGAGGAGACTACTACAGACTCTGTAAGTGTCAAAGGAAGTTTTCTTCTCGCTTATGTTGTCTTTTTATCTTCTATAGGTTCAACCTTTGATAAAGAACTCCGTCTGATCTCCCTAACATCTCTGTTAGGGAAAGTAGCAGAACTCTTCGTCTCACGAATTTGTGAATATGTCTCAATCCGAATTGTAATGGCCCAATGCAGTTCAGCCATTTTGGCTGCAACGTTTGTGACAATGTTTTGCACCGTTCATATAACCGAAAAACAGCCAAGGGTGCCCAACTGGCAACTTGCTATTGTTTATAATAGGGGCTAGCTTATGGTGGAATCTTAACTTAAAGAGAAAAAGCACTCCCTGTCAGAGATAAACTAACATCCGGTATCCTCTCCCCCAGGCTGGAACACTACAGTAAGTTGTGTGATGTACAGACCCTGGCCATGCTGTGCTGTGCCTATGGAGCTCCCACGGTGCATCCCGAGGGACGAGGTCTCCTCAAGTCCAGCTCCAACTCCAGTTTCCAGTCCAACTCTGTGAGTTTGGCTCCTTTTTCCAAACAGGTGGAGGACAGTAGTTATACTCCTCTTTGCATTGACGCATCACAGTTCATTTTCAAATTAAAGCATCTATATATATCGCCAATCTAATACATGAATCTTAGAAAGTTTTTTAAAGCTATGACAGTGTGTAATAGATCATCTTTGAACAGGGCATAGGCAACTTTTTCAGGCGACGTATTATTAGAAATTATTAAGTATATTACTAGTATTAAGTATTACTAGTCTTTGGTGAAAAGAGATGAGAATTTTTTATGTCCCAAGTCAGACTTCTAATACGTAGAAATCATAGTCTAGATGTGATTGATATTTTTTCTGTGATTATCATCATTACTAATTTAGCACTATTGCATGTACTTGCAAAGTTGAATTAATTTTATAACTTTATGTACGAGGACACAAGATGGTAGAAATAGAAACCTTAAGCATGTGAATTTTCCTTCAGCCCAATGTTAATTGTTTCTGTAGAGTACAGTGAAGTCTTTGAGACTACAGTATTCAAGAAAGTCTACCTAGCTCTTTTCTTTACTTTACTTTGCATTGGTTTGCCTGTGTGTGGACTTTTTGCATGTTTTATTCTCTTTGCCGTGTGTAGTTCCGATCCGGGTCCTCAATGACTAGCAGAAAGGTGGGGTGTCGTTACCTTTTAGACACTCATCTATCATTTTAGCCACAATGATGATGTTATCCTTGGTTTCCGGAATGATTCAGTCTATCCACAGTTTCTTTTACAGTTCTATAGCTAAGGGCTCTGTCACATTCGTTGTATGATGAATATAGAATACACTGTGTAGTATTTTATTTATGTCATACCCACCCAAGAAAACACACATTTCAATACAAAATGTGCCAAAATTTGGTGTCCCTAAACAAAAAATAACATCAATTCCAACGTTCGAATCAGGTATTTGAATTTTCAAAAGTGATGCACAAGGCACATGCAAAATGCATTCAAATTATTCTACGGAACATTTTGAAGCCTGTGTGATAACCGTTAGAACCCCGTGTGATAACGCTAGTTATCACACAGGCCGGAATACCTGTTACAGTATCAAACATTATCGCAGGTATGACATAAGTAAAGGGCAGCAGAATGAGAGCATTCCTGGTACAATCCTTCGTGCGTCTTACAAATTTCAGCTGCCTTGTGACAGAAAAGGTTACTACTGATAGTTGGCTGTGTAATTAAGCCTCTCTAAAAATCCAATGACAAAGGACAACGAATGTGACAGTGCCTTCAAAAATCTTGTCCACATAGTCGAAGTTCTATATTGTGGGAAGAACTAACAACCAGTTTTACAGTTATGTTGGGTATTTTTCTTCACTAACTTCTGTATTGTAGAAGTAAGAAAAAATTAAACATAGCGGAGGTGTCGGGTGATTTCTCACATAGCCTCTATTGCATTTTCCTTGAAAGGTACAACCAATGAACTTAATTTGTGTAGCCAAACTGATAGTTGTAGTTTGAAATAATCAAGAAAATATGGCATCAAATCACAAATAGAATCTGTAGCATATCTTTATTTGATATATAGCCAATGATTGAATCCTTTGTCAATTAAATCAAAGCTATGTCCCTAATCGAGTTCACAACATTGATTGTCCCATGTCTTATAAGTTGTTCCAGGAATTGTCGTGCATATACGTAGGGCTTGAAATACTCAAAAATACCTGAAAAATCAACGTATTGTCTGTAACAGAAAGAAGTGCTTCAAACTCTGTAACATTTAAACAACCTTGCTAACATTATGTGAACAGTAAGTAATGCTTTTTGCTTCCATATCCAGTCGTCCGGAAATGTCTACGGCTCGCCGGGAACTTACGACCCAGACACTTTCGTGACAGGTGGTTGGACTATAGGTGAGCCCAGGACTTCTTCATGCCTGTCAATTGAAAATGATGACTTTGCCATTAGATCCATTGATGTACACAATCATTATGTAATTGACTTCCCAGCATCTATGACTGTCATTGACTGATGACTGCTGTTTTCACTGATCTATTATAGCACTTAAAGCAGAAGACAGATGTACGTCATGAATAGTCTATTGATTTGCATCTTCCTTATTCACTATCAAAAGTAGATTGTGCACTTAAGACTGCCACGTTAGACTGAAAAAAATAGTCAGGAGAATCAGTGGTCATCTAGAAAGACATACGAGTGCTAGAGATGCCGCTTTTCTCTGACCCCAGGAAGCCGTGAGGGAGGGGGCATGCGGCGGAGTATCAGCTGGACTGAAACATCCTCGCCTGACGACTACCAGTACCGAGAGTACGTGGACCCGCGGGAGAGGGAAAAGGAACTGCACGACAGTGAGAAACAGTATGTCAAACCCTACACATAAATCTGGTAGACTCTGCTCATTATTTTAGATTTGAATCTGAAATATTTGACAGATCAGATCATCTTCCACGATTGCTTCATCAATTTGGAAAGTTATTTGATTTAGGTAGGATATCTTAACACAACAAATGGCTCAGCACCTAAGCTGCTGTCATTAGCTACGTTTGGGACTGCATTCTTGCTGCAATGCCACCTGGCAGCAAGATGTAGAATTGTACTCTAATGAAGGCAGCTGACTAGTAGGTGAAACAAGAAAAGTTCAGCTGTGTTGTAATCGAACTCGGAGATTCGAGGACGAAACTTGAAAAGAAAAGGGGGAGTAGTGTAACAGTTGCCCCCAACTGACTCGGCTGATGGGTCTGGACCCTTTTGGCCGGACGGTTAGGGCGTGGGGGTTCCAATCTGGCGAACCGGGTACGATTCCCGGGGCCAGGGTTTCTGTGCTGCTCGCCTCTGTGTTAAAAGAACCTTACCTTCACAGGCACATGTTGTTTTACTTTACTAACCCCCCACCCCCACCCCAGGTTACTGGATCCCGGCTGTACCCTCCTGTATGATGAGTTTAAGAAGGCGTACGGAGAGATCCTGTATCGGTGGGGGCTGAAGGACAAGAGAGCTGACGTGCTGAAGTATGTGTCAGTACCACCTGAAGCACACAAGGGGATAGGTGAGTTTTGTGTAAAAAGGATAGAGAGTGCTAAGTGATACCTGTTGCAACTTAATTAGCTTTAATGCCCAAATATAATTGATTTCATTTCTTGTTGAGGACAGGATAAAATAATTTCAAGTGTCTTGCCAAATTGAAAGGTACCAGTGTGTTATGAGAATGGTAATGTCTTGCTATCTACCTGCAGAGTTTGGAACCAAGTGTGTTCACTGCTATAAGGATGTCCGAGGTCCACAGTGTGCCTCCTGCCGCGGCTATGGCTTCCAGTGTGCAATATGCCACATAGCTGTTAAAGGTATATGTTTTATTTTGTGGAAAGTATGTTCTTTCATTTGACAAACAAAACTTGCAAAAAGAGAACCCCATGGAATTTGTACAAACTTAGATTTGATTAGATTTTTCAACACCCTGATGTCCCTCCAAATTCGTAGAACCGTTGTTTCTGTCGTACTGTGCAGGGTCGTCAAACTTCTGCCTGGCGTGCGGACATGGCGGCCACTCCCGCCACATGCAGGAGTGGTTCCAGAACTACGACATCTGCCCCACGGGATGCGGCTGCAACTGCCCTGAGGAGAACCACGTGGTGGAAACCTTGTGATGTCATACTGAGCTGTTGTCTGTACTATAGGTTACCCACACAACCCAGGCTTGTACATGGGATACCCACACAACCCAGGCTTGTACACGAGATATCCACACAACCCAGGCTTGTACATGGGATATCTGAACAACCCAGGCTTGTACACGAGATATCCACACAACCCAGGCTTGTACACGGGATATCCACACAACCCAGGCTTGTACATGGGATATACACACAACCCAGGATTTTACATGGGATACCAATATACAACCCAGGCTTGTGTATGGGATATTCACAGCTCTAGTTCAGACTTACAAGTGGGATACCCCAGAAACCAGTCTTGTGCACAGAATATTAGCAGAGCCCCAGCTTATACAAGGGCTATCCATAGATCCCAGCCTTTTACATGGAAAGTCTGCCAAACACCAGGCTGGTGGATGGAATATTCCAAGAACCCAATTTCCGAAGCCATATACAGTGGTACATGTAAGATATGAATGGCTTACGTGTATATATCACTTATTAAATTATTCCAACATATTAGAGTCATAAGAAGATATGTATCAATGATTAAGAACATCACAACAATCTTGAATATATTTATATGTATATCTGTTGGCAAATACTAAAATCAAATTGCTGGAGATATTAGCTGTGTTGCATAAAAATAAAATGAAATATATCTGTTGCATTGAGTGTTGTCTTCTTTAATGCCAAAAACATTAAGCAAGTGCTGGTGATGATGAGACGAAGACAGAGCTATGTAATGCACATTGCATTGGTTCTGATAGGGGGTTCTCGTACACAAACTTTTATTTTTTTAATCAATAACAACAAAACATTAAGTGTGTATGCCTCCACCTCCACTGTTTATCAACTATACCAAAAACCCCTACAAAATGTTAAGCACAAAACAAACTTAACCTGAAACTAACGCTCACACAATACATATCACCTTTTTTTACATTTTTACATCACTTAACGTTAATAAGTTAGAATGTTTACAATATTAGTCAACAATAACAACTTTTACTTCATCAGATTAGTTACATCACTTAACATTAATAAGTTAGTCTGATACATAACACAATATTGACAAACACTGTTGATGCTAGCATACAATATGTAACTTAGTAGTTATGTACATTACTGTATTACAATATACTTCAATGCTGGTATTGTCTTGAATTCTTGAATAAATAAAAATGAAAAAAAAATTACAAAAAAACACAAACTACAAACATTGAGATACTGGTCGCATAATGACTTGTTTAAGTTGTTTTCGTACAACCTCACGCACATTTAGGTCAGACTCTCGCGGGAGTGTGCATTCCAAAATGGCGACCGTGATTGCATTTATCGATTTGCGGATGGACTTGTATGTACATGATGATAGAGTAGCATAACTAGTCAAATGTTTGTCATACGTTAATTCTACGAACTAACGATCGTCGTAGAATTATCCTACTTAACAGATGGGAACAATGAACAGCCTGTTTGAAAGCTTTTGAATTAAGTCAGTTGAAAGTTATTGGTCTGCAGAGATATGCATCTTCTTTGTCATTCTTCGGCACTAGTCTTGACTTGAGTTCAAACTGTCCACCATTTTTGTGCTGTATGAATTAAGAATGTATGAATTAAGCATAGAAGAGACGCGCCCTTAATTCATATAAGTGTCACTTCGTATACATAACCATTCACCGCAGTGAGTTGGCATATGTCTCTTCAGATGACTCAGCTGACTGAAGTGCTTGGAACGCTCATGTCTTGACTAGTACACGTGTACAGAATTGTCACAAAGCGTCACAATGTTTCTCACCAGAGCATGCCTTGGTGTATGTCTCGAGGCTCCCTATCTGACTAAACTTTTTGCCGCACTCACATCTGTTTCTCCCCAGTGTGAGTCCGCATGTGTTTCTTCATATTACCCATATCACTGAACTGTTTTCCACACTCCTCACACCTGTAGGGTTTCTCATCAGTGTGAGTCCGCATGTGTTTCTTCAGATTTCCCAGCGTGCTGAACTGTTTGCTGCACTCCTCACACCTGTAGGGTTTCTCACCTGTGTGAGTCCGCATGTGTTTCTTCATATTACCCATATGACTGAACTGTTTTTCACACTCCTCACACCTGTAGGGTTTTTCCCCAGTGTGAGTTCGCATATGAATCTTCAGATTCTCCAGCTGACCGAACTGCCTGCTGCACTCCTCACACCTGTAAGGCTTCTCACCTGTGTGAGTCTGCATGTGTCTCTTCATATTACCCATAGAACTAAACTGCCTATTGCACTCCTCACACCTGTAGGGTTTCTCACCTGTGTGAGTCCGTATGTGTCTTTCCAGGTTAACTAGTTGACTATACTGTTTTCCACACTCCTCACATCTGTAGGGTTTCTCACCTGCATGGCTGTGCACATGCAACTTCAGACTTTTCAACAGACTGAATTGTTTGCCACACTCCTTGCATCTGTAAGGTTTCTCACCAGTGTGAGTCCGCATGTGAGTCTTCAGATTACCAAGGACACTGTACTGTTTACTGCACTTTTCACATCTGTAGGGTTTCTCACCAGTGTGAGTACGCATGTGAGTCTTAAGGTGATTCAGCTGACTGAACTTTCTGCTGCACTCCTCACACCTGTAGGGTTTCTCTCCTGTGTGAGTCCGCATATGAGTCTTCAGATTACTAAGGACACTGTACTGTTTGCTGCACTCCTCACACCTGTAGGGTTTCTCCCCCGTGTGAGTCCGCATGTGAGTCTTCAGATGATCCTGCGTACTGAACTGCCTGCTGCACTCCTCACACCTGTAGGGTTTCTCACTCGTGTGAGTCCGCATGTGAGTCTTAAGGTGAGTCATCTGACTGAACTGCTTGCTGCACTCCTCACACCTGTAAGGTTTCTCACCAGTGTGAGTCCGGATGTGAGTCTTAAGATTATCCAGCCGACTGGACTGCCTGCTGCACTCCTCACACCTGTAAGGTTTCTCACCCGTGTGAGTACACATGTGAGTCTTCAGATTACACAGATGACTGAACTGTTTGCTGCACTCGTCACATCGGTGTATGTTATCCCTTGTTGTACTTGACCGGCATTGTTTCACGCGACTCAATTGGTAGCAAGACTCCTCACTTGGTCTGTCCTCTGCATTAGGCCGCTGTATCTGTGCCATCTTTCTGTTGGTTCCACCATTCCCGTACTCAGAGGTGGAACCTTCTCCTAGTTTTTCCGCACTCTCAGTTTGACTGATTTCTGGGGTGTTCTCCATCATGGTACATGTATCTGTATGAACAATAAGAGAGAAAGAAAAGTTAAAATGATAGTCAAAATTCTCATTTTTTCCTAGAACTATCGTAGAGTGGAATTCGCTGCCACCAAGTACAGTAGGGGCATCATCACTATATAGTTTTAAACAATGTTTAGAGTTAGACGTTCAAAGGTTTAATAGGTGTAACAAGTCCTTCGGTGTAATGTAGCCAGCTGCCGCCGAAGGGCGGTTATACCGGCTATACAGATACAGAAGCTGGTGTGTTACGCCGAAAGGCGGTTATACCGGCTATATAGATACAGATACAGAATTCGTCTGAGAGAATGACCAAAACAGTTGCCAAATGGGAAAGTTGATGTGTTTGATTTTGAATGAAGGAAAGCAACAATATTTTGGCTGCTCAACATTATCAGCTACAACGTAGTGCAAGTATTCAAAATAGACATATGCACACACAATCTTCTTCTTGAATACCCTCCAAAAACCTCTGAATGGAGTATTACTGAGGGGAGAGCGGTGTGCAGTTTATAGTCCAGGGCGTTAGCTGCCAACCCGTCTCTAGACTGAAAGCCTCTACTGTCTGTGCCTGTACAACTGAGCCCGGAATTTGGTTCAATTCTCTTGTTGTGCGTGGAAAAAAGAAAACCTAAAACAATAAAAAAAGACCAAGAAAACAACGATAACATTGAAGAGCACTTACCGAAATGCAACTCTCCAACTCCAAGCCAAGGAACTGCGCGATATGTCAACGACATTCACAACACCGGTTTTGGAGTGTTCAGAAAGAACAAAGAAGGAAGCAGACCGGCCCGTGAGCTTTTATACTCGCAGATGGGTGAAGAGACAAAGGAAAAACCGGTTTGGTAGGTTTCGCTCGATTGTGGAACAAAGCCAGGGCCTGGAACAAAGAAAAGTGCAGCGCTGCATATGGAGAGCACACAACTAAGCTACATACATAATTTGTACTCTCCAAGCAGAGGTTGTGGGGAAAATTGTGGCCTTCTTATCATAGATCATCATATGTCCCGTTTTAGTAAGTCTTCCCCAAATATTGAAGAGCAGGGAAGCGACCCTTTGTCTTGAGGTGTGATGTTTCTCCCCCTACCCAATATTTTCTCACCTCAAAGACCTTTAAAAGTCTTACGTTTCGTCCTAACGTGGCCCATATACGCTAGAAATGGTCTGTATCTTTTATGCTTCATGATAAGACGATATATTTTTTTCTGAATCACGTTTCTTACCTGCTTCCAGTGCTGATTTTTACGTCCGCAAAATCCCACGTTTTCTCTGAAGCAGGAAGGAGTGAAAGGTCACCTATGTTTCTTTTTTTCCGAACCCCCTCCCAAAACACACTTTCTTGATCTCAAATGGTATCACCAGCAAGGAAACCTCGCAAAATGTCTGTTTCTGAGGACGCCTTCTGCCACTGCCATGGCCATTCAATGGCAGTACCGAAGTAACGGGTTCCTCACTGGTCGCCCGGTGCGGAACTCGCGGGAAAAGTGGCGTCGGCACTTGACGTGGCCCTGTGCTGAGGGAAACTCTGCACAGGATTTCTAGTGCTGAACGGCTTTGATCCAGTGCTGAAGCTCCGTCAGGACTGGAATTCCAGAGCTGAATCTTGTCTCGGCACTCGTTTTCTAGTGCTACATTCCACTCAGCACTCGGGTGCCAGCGCTCGGAGGCCGTTCAGCACTGGATAGCAAATGAAGAAGTACCTAGTAAGTAACGGGTTCCGCACTGGGTTTTCTAGTACTCGGTGACTCTTTGGCGCTGGAAGCCGAGCTCTCAAATCATTTCGGCACTTGGCGTCTGGTGCTTACGTCGGTGTACAGTACATTATCGTACAAGGTTATGTCTGTGAAAATGTGAAGAAAGATGCCGCACAGTCCTGTCCAGCCGATTACCTTGTTGTCCCGATTGTAATTTGTTTCCCGGGCGCTATGATCTCAAAAATGATGAGTGTTAGAGGTAAAATTCAAAGGCAGCATCTCGATACCCTTTTTAAAGGCAAGGTTTGGTTTGCCGATTCGGAGTTTCCAGTGCTGAAGCCGCCGACACTGGACACCGGTACCAAGCGTTGACGTAACTTCGGCACTGGAGATTTAGGACGGAAGCCGCCTCACCTCTGTACACCGAGTGCCTGGGAAAGGAACCCGTTCCTTCGGTACTTTTGCCACTGCCATAATAATACTTGTAGTTACCATGGAGGTAAAAAAAGAGTTACTAGTATCTATATACTAATATCTATAATTACTGATCCCAAGAACTGAGTTACATGTACATACTGGTACATCACACCATGCATTGCTATACATGGTCGCTAGGTGACGCTTCCATACCGTGCCTTGTCGGTTGTTTCATCCTCCCCGGAGGTAATAAAGTAGTTTGTGACTGCTTCAGAACGTTCTTCAGCATGGCAGCAACCGTTAGGGAGCGGATATACACTGGAAACTGACAGAAACCGCGCTAGAACACTCCATAGTCGATCCAAGGAGGTTCAACCAAGTGTCCAGACCGACCGGAAGTTAGCAGCCCATTTAGCAGCCCATTCGAGCAGCCCATTCTAGCAGCCGATTTTGGGGTAGAGGAAAGCTAGCATCCGATTCGTGTATATCATTCGATATCTTATTTTTCTGATTTAGTACAATTGAACAGATTTTGCGACGTGAATGTATACAGACTATATATATCAGCGTTTCCCTGGCAATTGGGGTCATTATTTTAAACCTTGAAGACAAAAACGACGAAAAAATTAGAAAAAAAGTTATAAAAGCGACACCTACCGGAGAGAGCAGGTAGGCCGTCCTTACTGCTTTGTCTTGTAAATTCCTTTCTGTCATTAAGATAAACGTGGCCCGTAAATTTCAACGATTGGTAATGATAGATCAAGACCAAGATTATTAACTAAATTTATCACATCGGAAGGGCCGGATTTAGTTAATGAGCCACGACGGGAATAATTGAGGAAAAGAGGTGAGAAAATCGGCTGCTATACTGATTGGTGGCTTCTGGAAAGTCTTCCTGTCGTTAAAATAAACGCGGCCCGTAAACTTGAAAGCAGAGTAACTGTATAATTTTTAACTTTCTACTAACTTTCTACCATTTCGTAATGATCCATACTTTTATATTTCAGCAAAATAAATAACGCACACGACGTCGTTTAGACGTAATTTCATTATAAATTGAAGAAAAGATGGTTGGAAATTGTACAGTGTCTGGTCTACACCCGGTACCCGCAGGTGTTTAACACCTTGTAGCAGAGTAACTGTATAATTTTTAACTTTATAATAACTTTCTACTATTTCATGATGATCCGCACTTTGATATTTCAGTAAAACGAATAACGCACACGACGTCGTTTAGATGTCATGACGTCATAATCTGAAGAAAAGATGGCGGGAAATTGTAACGTGGCTGGTCTCTACCTGCAAGAGTTTAACACCTTGTAGCAGAGGAACTGTATAATTTCAAACTTTCTACTAACTTTCTAACATTTCCTAATGATCCATACTTTGATATTTCGGCAAAATAAATAACGCACACGACGTCGTTTAGACGTTATTTCATTATAAATTGAAGAAAAGATGGTTGGAAATTGTACAGTGTCTGGTCTACACCCGGCACCCGCAGGTGTTTAACACCTTGTAGCAGAGTAACTGTATAATTTTTAACTTTATACTAACTTTCTAACATTTCCTAACGATCCATACTTTGATATTTCGGCAAAATAAATAACGCACACGACGTCGTTTAGACGTTATTTCATTATAAATTGAAGAAAAGATGGTTGGAAATTGTACAGTGTCTGGTCTACACCCGGCACCCGCAGGTGTTTAACACCTTGTAGCAGAGTAACTGTATAATTTTTAACTTTATACTAACTTTCTAACATTTCCTAACGATTCATAATTTGATATTTCGGCCAAACAATTAACGCACACGACGTCGTTTAGGCGTCATGACGTCATAATCTGAAGAAAAGATGGCGGGAAATTGTAACGTGGCTGGTCTCTACCTGCAAGAGTTTAACACCTTGTAGCAGAGTAACTGTATAATTTCAAACTTTCTACTAACTTTCTAACATTTCCTAATGATCTATACTTTGATATTTAGGCAAAATAAATAACGCACACGACGTCGTTTAGACGTTATTTCATTATAAATTGAAGAAAAGATGGTTGGAATTGTACAGTGTCTGGTCTACACCCGGCACCCGCAGGTGTTTAACACCTTGTAGCAGAGTAACTGTATAATTTTTAACTTTATAATAACTTTCTAACATTTCCTAATGATTCATAATTTGATATTTCGGCCAAACAATTAACGCACACGACGTCGTTTAGACGTCATGACGTCATAACTAAAGAAAAGATGGCGGGAAATTGTAACGTGGCTGGTCTCTACCTGCAAGAGTTTAACACCTTGTAGCAGAGTAACTGTATAATTTCAAACTTTCTACTAACTTTCTAACATTTCCTAATGATCCATACTTTGATATTTCAGCAAAATAAATAACGCACACGACGTCGTTTAGACGTTATTTCATTATAAATTGAAGAAAAGATGGTTGGAAATTGTACAGTGTCTGGTCTACACCCGGCACCCGCAGGTGTTTAACACCTTGTAGCAGAGTAACTGTATAATTTTAAACTTTCTACTAACTTTCTAACATTTCCTAACGATTCATAATTTGATATTTCGGCCAAACAATTAACGCACACGACGTCGTTTAGACGTCATGACGTCATAACTGAAGAAAAGATGGCGGGAAATTGTAACGTGGCTGGTCTTTACCTGCAAGAGTTTAACACCTTGTAGCAAAGGAATTGTATAATTTTAAACTTTCTACTAACTTTCTAACATTTCCTAACGATTCATAATTTGATATTTCGGCCAAACAATTAACGCACACGACGTCTTTTAGGCGTCATGACGTCATAATCTGAAGAACAGATGGCGGGAAATTGTAACGTGGCTGGTCTCTACCTGCAAGAGTTTAACACCTTGTAGCAGAGGAACTGTATAATTTTAAACTTTCTACTAACTTTCTAACATTTCCTAACGATTCATAATTTGATATTTCGGCCAAACAATTAACGCACACGACGTCGTTTAGACGTCATGACGTCATAATCTAAAGAAAAGATGGCGGGAAATTGTAACGTGGCTGGTTTCTACCTGCAAGAGTTTAACACCTTGTAGCAGAGGAACTGTATAATTTCAAACTTTCTACTAACTTTCTAACATTTCCTAATGATCTATACTTTGATATTTAGGCAAAATAAATAACGCACACGACGTCGTTTAGACGTTATTTCATTATAAATTGAAGAAAAGATGGTTGGAAATTGTACAGTGTCTGGTCTACACCCGGTACCCGCAGGTGTTTAACACCTTGTAGCAGAGTAACTGTATAATTTTTAACTTTCTACTAACTTTCTACTATTTCATGATGATCCGCACTTTGATATTTCAGTAAAACGAATAACGCACACGACGTCGTTTAGACGTCATGACGTCATAATCTAAAGAAAAGATGGCGGGAAATTGTAACGTGGCTGGTCTCTACCTGCAAGAGTTTAACACCTTGTAGCAGAGGAACTGTATAATTTTAAACTTTCTACTAACTTTCTAACATTTCCTAATGATCCATACTTTGATATTTCGGCAAAATAAATAACGCACACGACGTCGTTTAGACGTTACTTCATTATAATTGAAGAAAAGATGGTTGGAAATTGTACAGTGTCTGGTCTACACCCGGTACCCGCAGGTGTTTAACACCTTGTAGCAGAGTAACTTTATAATTTTTAACTTTATAATAACTTTTTCCTATTTCATGATGATCCACACTTTGATATTTCAGTAAAACGAATAACGCACACGACGTCGTTTAGACGTCATGACGTCATAATTTGAAGAAAAGATGGCGGGAAATTGTAACGTGGCTGGTCTCTACCTGCAAGAGTTTAACACCTTGTAGCAGAGGAACTGTATAATTTTAAACTTTCTACTAACTTTCTAACATTTCCTAACGATTTATAATTTGATATTTCGGCCAAACAATTAACGCACACGACGTCGTTTAGACGCCATGACGTCATAATCTAAAGAAAAGATGGCGGGAAATTGTAACGTAGCTGGTCTCCACCCGCAGGTGTTTAACACCTTGTAGCAGAGTAACTGTATAATTTTTAACTTTCTACTAACTTTCTACCATTTCGTAATGATCCATACTTTGATATTTCAGCAAAATAAATAACGCACACGACGTCGTTTAGACGTTATTTCATTATAAATTGAAGAAAAGATGGTTGGAAATTGTACAGTGTCTGGTCTACACCCGGTACCCGTAGGTGTTTAACACCTTGTAGCAGAGTAACTGTATAATTTTTAACTTTCTACTAACTTTCTGCTATTTCATGATGATCCGCACTTTGATATTTCAGTAAAACGAATAACGCACACGACGTCGTTTAGACGTCATGACGTCATAATTTGAAGAAAAGATGGCGGGAAATTGTAACGTGGCTGGTCATTACAAGTTCTAAAATTACACGGTTACTCTTGAACATGGTGTTAAACGTCTTTGATAAACACCGCGAGCGGAGACCAGCTTCGGTACAAGTACCCGCCATCTTTTCTTTAATTTAAGACGACGTTACCTCAAGACGATGCCATGTGCGTTATTCAATTTACTGAAATATCAAAGTATGGATCATAATGAAATGGTAGAAAGTCATTACAAGTTCTAAAATTACACGGTTACTCTTGAACAAGGTGTAAAACGTCTTTGATAAACACCGCGGGTGGAGATGAGCTTCGGTACAACTACCCGCCATCTTTTCTTTAATTTAAGACGACGTTACGTCAAGACGATGCCATGTGCGTTACTTTTTTTACTGAAATATCAAAGTATGGATCATAATGAAATGGTAGAAAGTCATTACAAGTTCTAAAATTACACGGTTACTCTTGAACAAGGTGTTAATAATCTTTGATAAACACCGCGGGCGGAGACGAGCTTCGGTAAAAGTACCCGCCATTTTTTCTTTAATTTAAGACGACGTAACGTCAAGACGATGCCGTGTGCGTTATTCATTTAACTAAAATATCAAAGTATGGATCATAATGAAATGGTAGAAAGTCATTACGAGTTCTAAAATTACACAGTTGCGTTTGTACAAGGTGTAAAACGTCTTTGATAAACACCGCGGGCGGAGACGAGCTTCGGTACAAGTACCCGCCATTTTTTCTTTAATTTAAGACGACGTAACGTCGCACCCCTTTTTCTCAATTTGTCCCGTCGTGGCCCATTAATCAAATCCGGCCCGTGAACTTCAAGTATCGACAATGATTAGCGTATGGTCCATTGTATCTACGCAAAGTACAACATTTAATTAATGGGCCACGGCGGGATTAATTGAGGACACGAGGTTGGAAAATCGGCTGCTATGCGGAATGTCGCATTGTGAAAATTCTTCCTGCCAGTGAACTAAACGCGGCCCGTCATATGAAAAGTCTGCGAATGGTAGCTCAAGACCCAGAGTGTCAGTGTCAAGTATGAAATCGAACGGGCCGGATTTGATTAATGGGCCACGACGGGACAAATTGAGAAAAAGGGGTGCGACGATACGTCGTCTTAAATTAAAGAAAAAATGGCGGGTAGTTGTACCGAAGCTCGTCTCCGCCCGCGGTGTTTATCAAAAACGTTTTCCACCTTGTACAAACGCAACTGTGTAATTTTAGAACTCGTAATGACTTTCTACCATTTTATTAGGATTCATACTTTGATATTTCAGTAAAATGAATAACGCACACGGCATCGTCTTGACGTTACGTCGTCTTAAATTAAAGAAAAGATGGCGGGTAGTTGTACCGAAGCTCATCTCCGCCCGCGGTGTTTATCAAAGACGTTTTACACCTTGTTCAAGAGTAACCGTGTAATTTTAGAACTTGTAATGACTTTCTACCATTTCATTACGATCCATACTTTGATAATCCAGTTAATTGAATAACGCACATGGCATCGTCTTGACGTAACGTCGTCTTAAATTAAAGACAAGATGGCGGGTACTTGTACCGAAGCTCGTCTCCGCTCGCGGTGTTTATCAAAGACGTTTTACACCTTGTTCAAGAGTAACCGTGTAATTTTAGAACTTGTAATGACTTTCTACCATTTCATTATGATCCATACTTTGATATTTCAGTAAAATGAATAACGCACATGGCATCGTCTTGACGTAACGTCGTCTAAAACTAAAGAAAAAGTGGCGGGTACTTGTACCGAAGCTGGTCTCCGCCCGCGGTGTTTATCAAAGATTATTAACACCTTAATCAAGTGTAACCGTGTAATTTTAGAACTTGTAATGACTTTCTACCATTTCATTATGATACATACTTTGATATTTCAGTAAAATAAATAACGCACACGGCATCGTCTTGACGTTACGTCGTCTTAAATTAAAGAAAAGATGGCGGGTAGTTGTACCGAAGCTCGTCTCCGCCCGCGGTGTTTATCAAAGACGTTTTACACCTTGTTCAAGAGTAACCGTGTAATTTTAGAAATTGTAATGACTTTCTACCATTTCATTATGATCCATACTTTGATATTTCAGTAAAAAAAGTAACGCACATGGCATCGTCTTGACGTTACGTCGTCTTAAATTAAAGAAAAGATGGCGGGTAGTTGTACCGAAGCTCGTCTCCGCCCGCGGTGTTTATCAAAGACGTTTAACACCTTGTACAAGAGTAACCGTGTAATTTTAGAACTTGTAATGACTTTCTACTATTTCATTATGATCCATACTTTGATATTTCAGTAAAAAAAGTAACGCACATGGCATCGTCTTGACGTTACGTCGTCTGAAATTAAAGACAAGATGGCGGGTAGTTGTACCGAAGCTCGTCTCCGCCCGCGGTGTTTATCAAAGACGTTTTACACCTTGTTCAAGAGTAACCGTGTAATTTTAGAACTTGTAATGACTTTCTACCATTTCATTATGATCCATACTTTGATATTTCAGTAAAAAAAGTAACGCACATGGCATCGTCTTGACGTAACGTCGTCTTAAATTAAAGAAAAGATGGCGGGTACTTGTACCGAAGCTCGTCTCCGCTCGCGGTGTTTATCAAAGACGTTTTACACCTTGTTCAAGAGTAACCGTGTAATTTTAGAACTTGTAATGACTTTCTACCATTTCATTATGATCCATACTTTGATATTTCAGTAAAATGAATAACGCACATGGCATCGTCTTGACGTTACGTCGTCTAAAACTAAAGAAAAAATGGCGGGTACTTGTACCGAAGCTGGTCTCCGCCCGCGGTGTTTATCAAAGATTATTAACACCTTGTTCAAGAGTAACCGTGTAGTTTTAGAACTTGTAATGACTTTCTACCATTTCATTATGATCCATACTTTGATATTTCAGTAAATTGAATAACGCACACGGCATCGTCTTGACGTTACGTCGTCTAAAACTAAAGAAAAAATGGCGGGTACTTGTACCGAAGATGGTCCCCGCCCGCGGTGTTTATCAAAGATTATTAACACCTTGTTCAAGAGTAACCGTGTAATTTTAGAACTCGTAATGACTTTCTACCATTTTATTAGGATCCATACTTTGATATTTCAGTAAAATGAATAACGCACACGGCATCGTCTTGACGTAACGTCGTCTTAAATTAAAGACAAGATGGCGGGTAGTTGTACCGAAGCTCATCTCCGCTCGCGGTGTTTATCAAAGACGTTTAACGCCTTGTTCAAGAGTAACCGTGTAATTTTAGAACTTGTAATGACCAGCCACGTTACAATTTCCCGCCATCTTTTCTTCAAATTATGACGTCATGACGTCTAAACGACGTCTTGTGCGTTATTCGTTTTACTGAAATATCAAAGTGCGGATCATCATGAAATAGTAGAAAGTTAGTAGAAAGTTAAAAATTATACAGTTACTCTGCTACAAGGTGTTAAACACCTGCGGGTACCGGGTGTAGACCAGACACTGTACAATTTCCAACCATCTTTTCTTCAATTTATAATGAAATAACGTCTAAACGACGTCGTGTGCGTTATTTATTTTGCTGAAATATCAAAGTATGGATCATTACGAAATGGTAGAAAGTTAGTAGAAAGTTAAAAATTATACAGTTACTCTGCTACAAGGTGTTAAACACCTGCGGGTGGAGACCAGCTACGTTACAATTTCCCGCCATCTTTTCTTTAGATTATGACGTCATGGCGTCTAAACGACGTCGTGTGCGTTAGCTGTTTGGCCGAAATATATTTTTATGAATCGTTAGGAAATGTTAGAAAGTTAGTAGAAAGTTTAAAATTATACAGTTCCTCTGCTACAAGGTGTTAAACTCTTGCAGGTAGAGACCAGCCACGTTACAATTTCCCGCCATATTTTCTTCAAATTATGACGTCATGACGTCTAAACGACGTCGTGTGCGTTATTCGTTTTACTGAATTATCAAAGTGCGGATCATCATGAAATAGTAGAAAGTTATTATAAAGTTAAAAATTATACAGTTACTCTGCTACAAGGTGTTAAACACCTGCGGGTACCGGGTGTAGACCAGACACTGTACAATTTCCAACCATCTTTTCTTCAATTTATAATGTAATAACGTCTAAACGACGTCGTGTGCGTTATTTATTTTGCCTAAATATCAAAGTATAGATCATTAGGAAATGTTAGAAAGTTAGTAGAAAGTTTGAAATTATACAGTTCCTCTGCTACAAGGTGTTAAACTCTTGCAGGTAGAAACCAGCCACGTTACAATTTCCCGCCATCTTTTCTTTAGATTATGACGTCATGACGTCTAAACGACGTCGTGTGCGTTAATTGTTTGGCCGAAATATCAAATAATGAATCGTTAGGAAATGTTAGAAAATTATTATAAAGTTAAAAATTATACAGTTCCTCTGCTACAAGGTGTTAAACTCTTGCAGGTAGAGACCAGCCACGTTACAATTTCCCGCCATCTTTTCTTTAGATTATGACGTCATGACGTCTAAACGACGTCATGTGCGTTATTCGTTTTACTGAAATATCAAAGTGCGGATCATCATGAAATAGTAGAAAGTTAGTAGAAAGTTAAAAATTATACAGTTACTCTGCTACAAGGTGTTAAACACCTGCGGGTACCGGGTGTAGACCAGACACTGTACAATTTCCAACCATCTTTTTTTCAATTTATAAAAAAATAACGTCTAAACGACGTCGTGTGCGTTATTTATTTTGCCTAAATATCAAAGTATAGATCATTAGGAAATGTTAGAAAGTTAGTAGAAAGTTTGAAATTATACAGTTCCTCTGCTACAAGGTGTTAAACTCTTGCAGGTAGAAACCAGCCACGTTACAATTTCCCGCCATCTTTTCTTTAGATTATGACGTCATGACGTCTAAACGACGTCGTGTGCGTTAATTGTTTGGCCGAAATATCAAATTATAAATCGTTAGAAAATGTTAGAAAGTTAGTAGAAAGTTTAAAATTATACAATTCCTTTGCTACAAGGTGTTAAACTCTTGCAGGTAGAGACCAGCCACGTTACAATTTCCCGCCATCTTTTCTTCAGTTATGACGTCATGACGTCTAAACGACGTCGTGTGCGTTAATTGTTTGGCCGAAATATCAAATTATGAATCGTTAGGAAATGTTAGGAAGTTAGTAGAAAGTTTGAAATTATACAGTTACTCTGCTACAAGGTGTTAAACTCTTGCAGGTAGAGACCAGCCACGTTACAATTTTCTTCCATCTTTTCTTCAGATTATGACGTCATGACGCCTAAACGACGTCGTGTGCGTTAATTGTTTGGCCGAAATATCAAATTATGAATCGTTAGGAAATGTTAGAAAGTTAGTAGAAAGTTTAAAATTATACAATTCCTTTGCTACAAGGTGTTAAACTCTTGCAGGTAGAGACCAGCCACGTTACAATTTCCCGCCATCTTTTCTTCAGATTATGACGTCATGACGCCTAAACGACGTCATGTGCGTTAATTGTTTGGCCGAAATATCAAATTATGAATCGTTAGGAAATGTTAGAAAGTTATTATAAAGTTAAAAATTATACAGTTCCTCTGCTACAAGGTGTTAAACACCTGCGGGTGCCGGGTGTAGACCAGACACTCTATAATTTCCAACCATCTTTTCTTCAATTTATAATGAAATAACGTCTAAACGACGTCGTGTGCGTTATTTATTTTGCCGAAATATCAAAGTATGGATCATTAGGAAATGTTAGAAAGTTAGTAGAAAGTTTGAAATTATACAGTTCCTCTGCTACAAGGTGTTAAACTCTTGCAGGTAGAGACCAGCCACGTTACAATTTCCCGCAATCTTTTCTTCAGATTATGACGTCATGACGTCCAAACGACGTCGTGTGCGTTATTCGTTTTACTGAAATATCAAAGTGCGGGTCATCATGAAATAGTAGAAAGTTATTATTAAGTTCAAAATTATACAGTTACTCTGCTACAAGGTGTTAAACACCTGCGGCTACCGGGTGTAGACCAGACACTGTACAATTTCCAACCATCTTTTCTTCAATTTATAATGAAATTACGTCTAAACGACGTCGTGTGCGTTATTTATTTTGCTGAAATATCAAAGTATGGATCATTACGAAATGGTAGAAAGTTAGTAGAAAGTTAAAAATTATACAGTTACTCTGCTTTCAAGTTTACGGGTCCTGTTTATTTTAACGACAGGAAGACTTTCCAGAAGCCACCAATCCGTATAGCAGCCGATTTTCTCACCTCTTTTCCTCAATTATTCCCGTCGTGGCTCATTAACTAAATCCGGCCCGTCCGATATGATAAATTTAGTTAATAATCTGGGTCTTGATCTATCATTACCAATCGTTGAAATTTACGGGCCACGTTTATCTTAATGACAGAAAGGAATTTACAAGACAAAGCAGTAAGGACGGCCTACCTGCTCTCTCCGGTAGGTGTCGCTTTTATATCTTTTTTCTAATTTTTTCGTCGTTTTTGTCTTCAAGGTTTAAAATAATGACCCCAATTGCCAGGGAAACGCTGATATATATAGTATGTATACATTCACGTCGCAAAATCTGTTCAATTGTACTAAATCAGAAAAATAAGATATCGAATGATATACACGAATCGGATGCTAGCTTTCCTCTACCCGAAAATCGGCTGCTAGAATGGGCTGCTCGAATGGGCTGCTAAATGGGCTGCTAACTTCCGGTCGGTAGTGTCCAGAAACCGTGGGTAGGATATTGCAGTATTTCAACTCGCCGTTAGGCGTCTCTTTTGTACCGTGCCCAATCTCACGCATGGATAATTTATCAGTCTATGTCTCCAAGTAAATTTATCTTACATGGTAATGGTGACTTAACCGAACAAGAGTTTGAAGACCTCTTACCTCGGTGAAATGATTAGCGCTTTTGCCAATTTCTTCTTTTACCTTGTATCATTAATAATGCAAATAAGGTTGTAATTAGCATAATGTATTTCATATGGTGGTCTTCTCTACCCAAATTACATACCAATACATTGTATGTGCGAAAGTTCTATCCTTTGGCAGAATGTCATTTTCAAAATTCTACCACTATTTTTTAATCGTATTGTTTCAACCGTTGGCTGTAGTATATACGTTGACATTTAGAGTCATTTCTGTATACTAGTATATCCCCATGGACTGACAGAAAGCAAGCAAGTTTCTTCTTGACATTAATTGCATCAGTCACAATGTCGCCCTTTTGTTTGTTGCTATGAGTGCTATTTATCTGGCGGCGATCTCAATACGTCATGCAGGCAAGTAGCTAGGATCAGCCGTCACCAAGGACATGCCAACAAATTAAATATGAATAATTGATGTATTTTTCTCCTGTATATGTCAAGGCATGGGTGAGTTGGCTCTTGCCGTTGTGCTGCAGGTAATGCATTTTAGTGATGGTGACTTCCGTTTGACCAAGACTGCCCCAAAACTGGACATGTCAATGCGGGTGTGAAGACTTGACGTTGCTCAGTCTCATCATCTGATCTGACCTCAAGGGACATCATAGCTCTGCTTTACCTGACAGCACTGTAACGTTACATCACGTGTACAAGGCAGGTGGGCAATCTCCAGTCATCCAAAAATATCAAACATGGCATGTTATTTCCGTCCCTGTTTTTGTTTACTCGTAGCAACAGTTTCTTGTTTAGTCTCCACCAGACTCCTTTGCAGGCTGGATAAATAGTAGATCTAGAATCGACCGAAAAAAGGGATATAATTGGCCAGGGGAGAAGCTCCAAGTGCAGGTAAATTGGAGCTTCTATGGCCGGCTAACTCCCCTGGCCAATTATATCCCTTTTTACGGCCGATTTCTACTATTTATCCAGCCTCCAAAGGAGTCTGGTGGAGACTACCCCTTGTTAGTATATTTATATGCTTGATGACGATGCATATTTATGTATGTAACGGTGTCCTGTCGGAAGTCTGGAGCTGTATAATTTATACATGTACAATGTATGTAGTACGGAAACAATGGATATCCCAAAAAGGTCTCGAGTCTCTCAAACATGGCGAAGAATCGCGCAAACAAAATCAAATTACACAAAAATCGCAGTTATCTTTTACTGATGCCTGAGGACGTTTAAGCTTAGCCTAGTACATTGGGAACAAACTGTTGCCTGAGGCCACAACAGCGTAAAACATTTATTTAACCCTTCCTAGTTTCCACCAGACTCTCTTATATATAAGGACGGGCTGCAAATTTAGTAGAAATTGGCAGAGTAGGGATGACAATTTTACAGCGGAGTTGGCCACCATTAGGAGTTGAAGGCAAAATTCTCCAGTTACTACTTTTTTTTGGCAGCCTGACGATGAATCTAGTAGAGCCGAAACCCTTCCATTGACACGGAATAATGAAGCGGTGACACCGGCAGTTGAAGGACATCGTTTTAACCCCGTTTTACCGAATTTTGCTTTGGGTGGTTTGATTGTAAGGCTCATTGCTCAGTAGATCTATTGAATATTCCCTAATCAAAGGCATGCGCATTGGGATCTTGTTTGATTATGATACCTTCCAGGTCTGACTCCTGTGTAACATCCGGGTCGGCTTTCCACAGCTCGTTTTCACCCGCAGGTCTTCGTGGCTGCTGAAGGGGTCAAACGCAGTCATCACACCTTCACACCAGACCAATCAACTTGATGACGCGCGCCCGCGGTATTAGGGGGACGATTTCAGGTGAGTAGCCGTTTGTTTGTGCCAGTAAAGCTTCATTTCATGTACACATATACATACATACTCAAACACAACACATAAGAAACAAGCTGGACACGTAAGAACTTAACGCCAAATTAGTCAACAACCATCACTGCACACCTTATACCCTAGGGCTAAAACATGGCATATAGCTTCAGCTGTAAGGGGATATCTCTTTTAATCTACACTGATGGTGGAGGCGTATCCTAACATGGCTGTGTTTTTCTTTAGTAAATGAGTAGGTTTTTAAATGGATGAGTTCCGCTACATTGTCCCTGCATTGAGACTGTAGGAGCGCAGTCAGGTATGGCGTGCGAGGCCATGACAGAACCAACCGTGGATAAGGATCTACCACAACCTTTCTGTCCCAAGACAGTTGAATTTTGTACGACACACCTATATACGCCAACAAAAACAGTTACTCAAGCAACAGGATAAGATTTTGGAAGATCAACTGGATATGATTTTCCAAACTGATGATCATATCCAGCAACAGTTTTTTGGCGTATCTTATCGTATCTTATGTCTAACCTTCACCGACGACACACCTATATATATATATATGTATGGCTGTCCCCGAAACGAAAACCTGTCGAACGACATACGTAACATTGGCCTAATCCCCAAGCAGATTCGGTGGGGCAAGGGGACTTTATATTGGCCGTCTGTATCTATTTGCCGACACTATCCAACGTTCGCCCCGTGGGCTATGGTAGGCGTGAGGCGAACGTTGGATAGTGTCGGCAAATAGATACAGGCGGCCAATATAAAGTCCCCTTGCCCCACCAAATCTGCTTGGGGATTAACATTGGCCTGCAACCTGTAGGACGTTGAAAAGGTGCCGGGTGAGAACTGAGGAGAGACCACGGAAATTACCCAGCCAGCTCTGTTTGGTCAAGGAGCTCCTTGGTTTGGTAAACTTGTAGTCTACCTTGTGTTTTTATTCGGGCGTAGACTAATTTCTCACATGAGCCCCAGGCAACATCACAGGTGTGTAAATATGGCATTTATGTGAATTTGATGGGAAAAAACTGAAAATACTGTAACATAATGTGACTACAGTAAAGATTGGAAAAGCGTTATTGCGATTTGTCGCCAAAATGTTTAAAAAAAAGGACTTTCCAGTCTTGCGTAATTATCCGAAAACTGGAATGATTTTTGATTGATAGAAATTTAAGGGGGC
Organism: Branchiostoma floridae x Branchiostoma japonicum; assembly: GCA_013266295.2. Taxonomy (NCBI): domain Eukaryota; kingdom Metazoa; phylum Chordata; class Leptocardii; order Amphioxiformes; family Branchiostomatidae; genus Branchiostoma; species Branchiostoma floridae x Branchiostoma japonicum. Next base: position 10,845,598 of record CM023829.1, on the reverse strand, counting down.
AATAAAAATGTTCCAGACAAAGGGCCAATGTTTAATGGACAGTGAGTAATAAGGACAAGGACACATATATAAAGACACACATGAATATGCCAAAATGGCGAGGTTTAGCGTCCTGGATATCTGTTCAGTATCCCAATTTCACGATTCACATTTTTTTTTAATTCTCCTTTTCACATGTTAATATTTGTAGTCATTTCACATTTCTTGAAGTTGCTCCGCCAAATTCACACTAGGTCACATTTATACCCCTGGTAGTGCATTCAGTCGATCGTAACTGACACCACCATATACCTGTCACATACCAGGCGACACATTCGTTGCTCGATAGATTTGCCACAGCAAATTGAATTCATTCTTGGAGAAACCAAACTGTGGATGTGTTCTACCTTGGTCCTCGATATAACGTCCAAAAATCAGCTGTCTTGTCATGGAAACGTTGGTCGAAGATGGCCGGAGGCTATTACAAAGGTTGGCCTCGTGTCAATATTGTATGATTACTGTTAGTAGCTGTTTAGAGAGAGCGGCCGCGGGCTATCTCCAAGCAGATGTTGGAGATTAGGACTCCTATAAACGTGTCGTAGGTCTGTATCGCATAACTAGCTGGCAAAGCGCCACATAGCGTAGCAAACTAGTTCTGCACTTGGGGCTGGTAAGAAAAAGAAATACATCAACAGAGGGAATTGACTGGGGTTTCCTAATCTTCAAGCAGATGTTGGAATGGAAAATTGTCCTTCGGTTATCATGTAATTCTAACGCCCACCCCTTTTGCTCATAGAAGCTTAGAGATGTATTCAATGTGGCGTCTCCTCCACTATTCCTTCTCCTTTCCTTCCCTATCGTTAATTCATCCGTAACCAATGTGTACTTTGTTGCATCCACGCAAATATGGGTCCTCCTGGTATTGACACTACAGCCCTTAATGAAGGTCTGCATGCCTTTTAAGTCAGTGAGGTGTAGCGAGATATTTTACCTCACCGTTAATTCAACGTTAAGCGTTGTTGATAAGGTATTTATAATAAATCGCTTTAGTGTATCACGTTTTTTAATTCATCGTTAAGCGTTGTTGACAAATGTTTCGTATAGAGTATAGTCGAGTGCCAGATTATCCAAGAAATGGAAGTTCCGGTTCTGGTTCTGGGTTGTGTCGCCGTTTGCCGCCTAGTTTTACCAATTGAGCCCGAATCCAGTGTAGTGTGGCAATGAATGTGCTCGTCAATTTACCGTTCAGAGTTGCCAACCTTCTTAAATTTACCGTTAAGCGTTGTCGGTCCTCCTAAATTTATTGTCAACCGTTGCCAGCCTTCCTAAACTTACCGTTAAGCCTTGCCACCGGCTCTCCTAAATTTACCTTTGATTGTTGCCAGACCTCCTAAATTTATCGTTAAGGGATGGAAAATTTTACCTGCAGGTTAGTGCGGGTAAAATTGGAGCTGTGCGGGTATTTTTAATATCTACCTAGTACTTAAGTGCTGACGTAGGTCCACGCCCAACTCCCATACAGAACCTAGTATTAAAACCGTAACATATAAACTATAGGTATGGCACGCCCGCGTGACGAGAATGCCAAACGCCGTCACTCAACCATGATAATGAAATCATGAACAGAAACGGTACACTCGGGGAGTGGCGTGACGTCACGTGTCACGTGATCGCACTGTACTGAAAGGTGTTCTCGTGAGGTGAAACTGTCTGCGGTCTGCTGAGGTCGCCAGGTAGCGGAGGTCACGCGACCAGAACTCATCGAGAATTGTTCTAACGCCAAGACTAATTGGCCTGCTCACCGTGAGATTGTCCTGCCTTGACAGAAAAGCAGACGTCGCCTGACTTTTCAATCATTTCTCCCGTCGGGAACTATACACGGCACTGTAGCTTCCGTGAGATGACGGTACACACGACCTCGTGAGGAGATACCCTCGGGTGAGTATTGCATGGCTTAGCATGGGCATAGAGAACGGACCGCGCGATGCCGTCTCCAAGCTGCACGCATTCTTAGCGTGGTCAGTCACTTGTAACGGTTGTGAAAAAACGTATCCAAACCTCTGCTGCGTACTGATTGAGACACCTGTCGCTAGAGCAGGCGGGGGCGGTCTTCGGGACCGTTGGTTCCCAGGGTTATGGTTCCAGTTAACATTGGGATATTGATATTGTTACCAAAGCTTGTCGTGTCTCATGACAATTCCAAAGGAGAAAACTTGGTGGTTTCAGCCATGTCATTGAATGTTAATCTAACACCAGGGCTCAGGAGCCCAAAATATACACTTCGTTGGTCTGAAAATGATTAAGAATTCCCGGCCCCAAAAGGTCAGGGTCACATTCGTGGTAGGATTCTCCGCGAGCCTTTGACAGAATCGCCCGGCGACAAGGATCTATGGAGACCTTACTAGCTTTTCCGTCAGAGGACAGCTGAGATTTGTACGACACATGCCTAACTGCTCCAAAAATCACCTAAATTTGCCGTCTTCAGAGGCAATTGACTCTTAGGTGGACACTGTTTGTGATCGTCTTCCTCTGTCAGAGACCTTTTCCAGTTGTTTGATTTTATTCTGTGTAATGTAAATTTGACCTCGCAAGCCTGTCGCGCGGCGGACTGTTAGTTTACGTCCAGTGCGGTGGTGAGTAGCGACTTTCCCGTCATCTTGTTAGCTCTGTGCGTAACGCCTCGTGACACCTGTCATGGCAGGAAGCGGGTATGTTTACACCGCAATCCCCGGCACCCGCATCGTGTTCACTCAGGCTTTTGTCAGAGACCCCGGGGCCAATGTTGTTTTGTTCTTGGTATATGATCTTGGTGAGTTCTTACATTCAGTAAACATAAAAGCATCCTAACCTTTGTCAGCTAAACAGGAGGCTATGGTCATATGGGGTTCCGCTGCATAGGCCGGAGGGGGCACGCTAAATCTTTGGCGCTCTTACAGCTTAACTCATTACCTTACAAGCAGAAACGTAGAAACGTAGTAACACATTTCTTTGAATTCATGAACAAACACATTATGCGTCACGTTAAATAAGAGCGGCTCGACTACGACTTACACTAGGTTAAAACTAAAATTAATTCACATAGACCATTTTATACGGGCTGAAAACAAGTGTGATAGACTGTAATACTAGTCTATTCTCATTTCCTGTTGTCTTTTGTTGCGTGATTCTTAAGCTTCCACGTAGAAGCATACCTGACATTTGGTGGGTGAAGCAAAGCCTACCAGCAGGAATGTTGCGTGTTTCAAATGTTGTTTACAACGAGGTAACGTTCTGCTGCACCGTAACTGAGTTTGAAATACGAGAATGACCGTGACTAACCGGTGCGTCACCAAAGACCAAAAATAGTTGGTCAGGTGGAGCTTTTCAAGATTTTAACCTGTCAATCACCGCTGTTACTTAGTGACAAAGTGTTGGTAATTAATGACATTCCAGTTCATAATCCTTTTTTCGAAAGGGAGCGATATCACGTTACAAATGAAGCTATTCTTTTGTCATTTTTTTTTTACCAGACTGTCAAACGTCCAGGTTTCTTAGTGTCTCCACCCACACGTTTATTTCTGGACTGCACATAACAGGTGGATACCCGTACCTCCCCCGGCTTCTCCTAAAATAGCTGAACGTAACGCGCGTTAAGTCTGTGTATTTGTGTTCATGGCGACGGCAATCCACCCCGAGCAATAACATCACGGTTCAGTAAGTTTCCTAACCGTTGAACTGAAATCGTCAGAAAAAACATCAGATCGGACAAAAAAAATAAACTTTATACATGGACACTTATGTATGCGTGGACCTAGCCTCGCTCCAGTCCTATGCAGGCCTCCGACCGGGTGCGCGCTTCAATACTGGGTTTTGTAGAATTGTTAACGCGTTCTTTTGCCGACCATCGTACAACCAAACGGCCATATAGTAGAACAAACTCGCCTCCGGCCGGTTGGTTGTACGATGGCCTGCAGAAGAACGCGTTAACAATTCTACAAAACCCAGTATCAAAACGCACACCCGCTCGGAGGCCTGCACGGGAGGCCACGTCATTGTCGGACATGTGTCGTGCGACATGTTTACGACAGCAAATTTGGACATATTCGTACAACAGACGTGGATGTGTCGTACAAAGCTGAACTGCAATGTGACGGAAACGATGTGTATCTAACACATCCTTGTCCACGGTCGGTTCTGTCAGAGCCTCGCGAAACCTTGTTTGGGTTTTACACCATTGACTTTGCAGAGATTGTATCTTCGCCGAATACCCAAGACAGTTCATAAATCATGTGCATGTTGGCATGTGGACGTAATGAGGGGTTTGGGTCTCTAATGCATGTAGGTATGAGTATGTCTCCCTCCAGGCGAAACACCAGACATTCCTGTTGTTCACGTACCAGTTAATCTCCAAGCAGATCCTAAGGTGGCAAGGCAGTATCCATGGGCCTGAGGAGTGACCATTAGCCACCAAAGCCTTATAAGTGGCGTATGGTCTCTCCTTAGGCCAATGGATACTGACTTGCCACAGTAGGATTTGCTTGGGGATTTTCTCTCTCTCTCTTCCGCTGTATTCTGCATCTGCAGCCGTAGAAACGTCCTGCAGCTGCATTCAGTCTTTCTTTATCTTCTTCCACTGTGTCTTTTGTTTCGCGAGCTCCCTTAGCTATTGGAGTTTCTTGGGGATTACTACAGGTAGAAACAGAGAGATTTTACCTTGGTCGCAGTTTTGTACAAAGTCGGTAGATATCGCTTTTAAAGAAGCAAAGCCAGCCACGGAAATGATGATACAACCTAAAACCGGTATGGCCAAAAGAGGCAGCTAAGCCCGACATTAAACATTGCCACAGCTGATAGCTATTACGTCACGTGACAACACGCTAGACCAAAATATAATTTTTTCATACTCCTTCTTTCTTTTGTTTTCTCCAGCTCGCAGAATGGCCGAGCAGAGGAACTGTTTGCCAATCGTGGTCCTGACTGTTTACACGCTGGTTGCCATAGTGATTTTGAGTGAGTTCATCAGCGACAGCCAGTACACTCCAGTCGAGCGCATGCGCGTGGACTACCTACTGCCACCCTCTGTGTCACCGTCTTTAGCCAGGTGGGCATGTGCAAGGAAAGAGAGATAGAAGGAAAGAGAAAAGGGAGAGCGAATGAATGAATGAATGAATGAATGTAAAAGATGTACTGAAAAGTCACATAAGGCAAGACTATGAACATAACTGAAAGTTGGTTCTTTGAAATGCTAGTAGAGACGTATCAGATGCCGTCACTGAACATCAAATTTTGTTTGTTTTTTCCAGTCCTGGGAAAAACCAGACGTCCAAGCCGGCCCTTCCGACGAAGATGGCCTCTTCCAGTTCGAACCTGACATCTACTAAGGTCCCCCTTATCAGAGTGGTCCCTGCCCGACCAAACCAGACACACGCACCCCTCCATTCGGCAAAGATCGACCATTCCAAACAGAACCACACAACCCTCCCAGCGATTACAGTGGACCCGTCCAGAAGGAAGGAACTGGCGGGAAACAAGGAGTGGAAACAAATGCAAGAATTTCCGAGAGAAAAGCAGCCCTGGGTCTACAACAAAACCGCCGCCGATAACTTCAGGTAATGAACCAACACTGAAGCAAGTCAAACAATCTATATGGTAACAGACATCACACAAGGTTGCCGACAAAAAACTAACGCTGAAGCATCAACAAAATTCCGTACATTTGGTCTGATGGAAAACGCAATTTTACTTTTACTTTTACTTTTACTTTTGAACTTAGAATTAATGCTAAGAACAAACTCATACGAAAAGGAATAAGACGAAAGGTTAACATGTCTGAAAGGCATTTCGCACATGCATATACTTGGGGATTACCTCTTTCTTTTGCAACATTGCTTACACCAGTCTCCTTTCGACGTTTTGATATCGCCATTCTCTTTCTTTTTTTGCTGATTGCATATTCTATTCCTTGTTTTTTTTTTCATTGTGTCATTGACAGTGACTTAAGATGATAATAAGTAAAACAGAAATGGTAAATAATGGTTGCTACCTTCCCTGCTCATAGCTATAAGACCGGCTTTCACGTGACGTCTACTCCTGATGTCTTTTAACTCACGCGTTCTGCGCCCCTCTGTCTTGTAGAAAAGAGCTGGAAGAGTGCTGTGGCGAGGATTTCATCGTCACGAAGAAGAACCATCCCGTGAACACCACCATCCAGTACGATGCCGAGGGCAAGAGCCGACTCTTCGTGTCTGAAGCCGTCGCGCGCAGGTTTCCCGACGTAGGTGATTTTTGTAACGTAAAGATGGACGCGTTTGGCAAGTCTAGTTGATAATTACCCTCTGGCTGCAATGTATCGTTTCCCTGATAAACCAACTTGTCAAACTATAACTTGCTGTAGTAAGATACCACAAGGACTGGGGCCTTCTTGGTCCAACAATAAGTTCTTGGTCCAATAATAAGTTAATGATATCTAGCTGATCGTGCGGTGCCATCTACTCTGCAAGCAGAGGTTTGGGTTTTGGCTTATTTTGGGTGTATATTTACTAGGCTTTTTTATCTTTTTGCACTGGTATCTTTGTTTATGCGCAAAAAATAAAGCCCGATAAAAAGCCTAAAAACACGACAAAAATAAGCCAAAACCCAAACCTCTACTTGGAGAGTGGGTGTCATCTATTTTCCCTCGCATATATTGTGTATGCAATGATCATCACCCAGAGCGCTGAAAAAACTCACAGCTGACCGTGTCCAAAACTCCTCCGCTACTGCCCTTGCAGGAGAACCCACTGTCACTGAAGAAGACCTACGCGCGGTGCAGCATGGTCGGCAGCAGCGGTATCCTCAGCGGCAGCGGCTGCGGGCAGACCATTGACTCCGCTGACTTCGTACTCAGGTCAGGCCTTCTGTTCCTCACATTTCCACCCTGTCGTCTGTAGGTCTTAGTCTCCACCAAAGTCCTTAAGTGGCTGAGGAAGCACTGGCAAGATTGTCCCGCTATGAATGGCTGACTCTGCTGACAAATTATTCACCTTGAAAGTCGGCCAATTTCCGAATGCAAACACTCTATTAAAAAAAAAATGTCAGGAACGTATATCTATAATACTAAAGACTAAAATACGCTTTCATGTCGACCAACTCGACCCGACCTTGTAACGTCGTTTTCAGCCGTTGTAGGAGCCTGGTTTGGACTAGGTGTATGTAACTGGGTTACTAATCACACTGCACAATCATCGGATCATCCTGCATATTAAAGTTATGGGACAGTGCCGAAGTCGCGAGGAGGGAGCCTAGACCCTGGAAATGGGCATTGATATCTAAGGTGGGTGGGCGGGTGGGAAGCGCCCGTAGCTATCTTCCTGATTCCGCTCTTGAAAACCCTTCATGCCCGGCCGCGAACCCACGTGACGGCCCCCACCTTGCTCTTCGGTGTTGCGGATGTCTCCGAAGAAATGGGTGCAGTGATAGGCCTATAGGGCACGCATGCCTTATATGGGGTTGGTTAATTAGGTTATTACGGATGACCAATGAGAGCGCAGTGTAATTAGCCTGCAGACTTCTCAAGTACCAGACGCCCTCAATTATCTGGGAACTTTTCACCTCTTTAAAGTTTTTTCCTTCTTTCACGGGTTCGTGGATTTTATCCCACATCTTTCTAGGCCCCATCAGTATTGAGTATTAGTACAAAATGTATATCATTCTTCTTTCGCTGTACTTCCAGGTTAATTAATCCTAAGAATCATGACATTGAATATTGTTGGAACCGTTTCAATACTCCACACGATGCTCGTCCTCCTCAGATGTAACCTGGCGCCTGTAGCGGAACAATACAAAGCCGACGTCGGACAGAGGACGCACCTAATCACCATCAACCCCAGCATGATACAGAATAGGTACGTATGAATATTATTGATAATACAAGTTTATTGTGCAAATTCATGCTCGAGGGCTAATTGCAACATGACACAATGTAAACCAGATACAGACAAGTGGAACAAGAGACTATTTCATAAATTGCTACAGAATATAATTTAAAATTTTTGGGTTTGACATTTTTTTTGGAAGCAGTTTGAGACGAAGTGCCCCACTTTTTCTACAATGAGTGGGTTTTGAGAGATTGATAGGGTTGTAGTTTTCTTTTCGTCAGTAAACGTTTGGAAGATGTGGTAAGTTTTGGTGGCTTCTTTAAATAACCCTTTTCATTCCTGATCGTTAGAGGGGCAGTTATAATTAGAGATTAGAAAAATATTTCAACAATGCTGACATCTAGAAGGTAACACTTATTAATTATAGACACATTATAGGTCGATTAATTATAAATACATCATGGCTGTTCACAGGTACAAAACCTTCAGGAACAAGACGATGAAAGAGCGGTTCGCCCACGACATTTCTGAGTACGGCAACACTAGCGTCTGGATGACGCCATTTTCCTATAAGTTCGGGACCAGTCTGAGCTACAGGGTTCAAGACGTCATGAAGGAGTTCAAGCTCAAGCAGGATATGGTCTTCGCCAACCCGAACTTCACTGGGCCCGTCAACATCTTCTGGAAACGGAGGGGTGTCAGGGCATTCAGGGCGTCTACGGGTGAGGGCCCTCTTGGTACTTTCTTTAGTTCCTTCTTTGCCTTCGTCAAGAAGGGTATGTTTTCATGGGCGTGCGTGTGTGCGTGAGTCTGTCAACAGTATAACTCGAGAAGGCTTTAATGGATTGTCTTCATATTTGGTAGGTGGGTAGGTCTTGATGAGACCTAGAAGTGATAGGAATATGGGCCCCCTGGCGGCTCGTTATGGTACTGCAGCGGAACTTCTGGTTTTGAAATATGGTGATCTGGAGGAGCTAGGGTCATGATTTCTGGATGGTAGATAGGTCTTGTGCTCAGGAAGAAGTGACATAAGTTTGGGTCCCCTAGCGGCTTGCTCTGGAACTGCAGGAGCATTTGTATGAAAATGTTTAAAGTAGGATAACTCAATAACCGGTCGACGGATCATCCTGATATTTGGGGCATAGGAAGGGTAAGTGATGCTTGACATAATTAGATGACCAGTATGCAAATGATGATGTAATTTGCATAATAAATGAAGCAATTCTATAATTCAGTTACCTTCCATGATACTCTACCTTCATTGTGACACATGGGCTACAGGCTGTCCCAGAGGGAGAAAGTCCCAGAGGGGATATTCATTAAGCAGTCCATGTAGCTGCAGGCGGTGGTGTTGCCTTACATTTCCTGCACAGATGTTTTTTCCCTTGCGCAATGCACGATTGCAGATTGCATCGGCAGGGGTAGTTTTCACAATCCAACTTCAATATTTAGGGGGACTAATATATCACTTCTACCTTCTTAAGTTATATAACGATAACATCCTTTGACGAAGGCATGAGATCGTTGACCTCTAGTTTTTGCAGTATTTTTATCTATATTGTCAGGCTCTTGTCAGTGTTTTTCTGTTCATCTCGCCCCAGAGAAAAACATTATGGTGCTTTTTGCGTTATTTTTTATCTCTCTTGTCTGTGTTTTTATCTCTCTTGTCAGTGTTTTTATCTCTCTTGTCAGTGTTTTTATCTCTCTCGTCAGTGTTTTTACATGTATCTCTTGTCACTGTTTTTCTCTCCCTTGTCACTGTTTTTCTCTCTTGTCAGTGTTTTTCTCTCTGTTGTCAGTTTTTCTCTCTTATCAGTGTTTTTCTCTCATGTCGACGATTTTATCTCTCTTGTCAGTGTCTTTCTCTCATGTCAGTGTTTTTATCTCTCTTGTCAGTGTTTTTATCTCTTGTCAGTGTTTCTCTGTTCATCTCGCTACGTACAGAGAAAAAACTTTTACGTACAATACGGTGCGTTAAGAAAAGTCAATTAAGACAATAACATTGAATTCCCTTGTGAATTTGTTCTACAGGTATGTATTTGGCAACTGTCGCCTTGCGGCTTTGCGAGGAAGTGCACCTGTACGGTTTCTGGCCGTGGCACCTGGACAGGCTGGGGAGAAACGTGACGCATCATTACTTCGACAACCCGAGAACAGGCTGGGCTCACAACTTTCCGCACGAGTTAAAACAGTACCAAAGACTACACGATATGGGAGTGCTACATTTGAATACAGGGAGCTGCACGTGAAGGATACCTTTCTTTATATTTTTTACTTTAAAGAATATAAAGAATATTCTTAAATCTAAATTATCTAATAAAATGTTGAACTGGTGTGCAAGTTGCGAAAAAGCAACAGTGGGATACGTGCAAAAACTTTGTCGTTTCCAAGATATCCATTATCGCCTTTTTGCAAGATGTCGACGCTTGGTTGACCTCTATATTGCAACAATAAAGTTATTTCTGGCAATATACCGTCTCTTGTGCAACTAGTGTGGCAATACCGTCATAAAACGTAACCCAGGAAATCACCACATTGATTGATTTTCTACCTAAATATAACTACTATAGTTACACGACTGAACTAGGGACAGTACATTGATCAAAGCAAAGGTTAGGCCACACCACTTTAATTTGTTGGTTTTAAAGAAAAACAAGAGTTCCACGATCTCATACCTTCGCCAAATGGCTTACATAGCTACAGGTATGACGTTAACCATTCCGACTGACGAAGTGATACATTTTTGTCATTGATTATGAAAATAAGATTTCATTTCCATCATGGATTATATCAGTTGATCATATTCTCCACCCAATGACAGCCTAGCATGTCCAGATCACGAGATATCAAAACTGGAAGTTACGCTGAAGTACCATAACAAGCCGCCAGGGGGCCCAAAATCTAATCACTTCGAGGTCTCATCAAGACGTACCCAACTACCAAATATGAAGACAATCCATTCAAGCCTTCTCGAGTTATCATGTTTACAGACACACACGAACGCCTCTGAAAACATAACCTTCTTGGCGAAGGTAATAAAGCTGACCTAGACAGGTAAGGAGAGTCTGAGATAGTTGACACAAAGTCTGCCAAATAACTGAATATCACAAACACAGTCATATGCTTGATAAAAACATTTTAATGTCTTATAATTTGTGACCACATTTATCTACAAATATCTCCAACCCTATGATTGCACAACTATACCTGGCGAACAACACAACTCTGCAGTGTAGCAAGTACACCTATTCCCACCCATTATGATTACAAACATGTTGAAATGTCAAGAATATAAATCTATTTGCACAAATTCATCTGAACCCTTCATCTAAAATAGAGGTTTTTCATTCATTCCATTCTCTTACTAATTTCTAGTAGTCATCAGAAATGGACTTGAAATCTGAAATACATAATATATTTTTGAGCACAACGACCATGGAGTAAGAAAACTAAGGGAGTTGTAACAACCCTAGTAGAGCCAGCTCTCCGTTGTGGATACAACAAGTTAAAACAAAAGCATATATTCATGTACCACAACGGTACTTACTGGCAACTTCTTTATCCAGACTTCAATTTGATTACTTGTTGTTGGCCCCAACATAGCCAGACTTGTATATCCTGACATACAGTCTGATTTGCATTTAGAACAGCATGTTAACATCAAAAATTTTTCCACATGCTGCAGGTACATTTCCATGAAAAGTCCTGTTGACTTGGAAATGTTTCTTAAATGCTACTGACATAATACTGCAAAGAAAACCCCTAGACATGGCAAGACAACTGCACAAAATCTAATACAGGTAACTTCACCTTTGTACAAGAATGAGGCTCACTTAAATAACAAAGACATGATAAATATCAATACAGAGGCAATATTCTGTCATATTTCTAGCACATTTTAAAAAAATTTATTGCATACAATGATTTAATATTCCACAGCATTAGAAAAAAAATTAGACCTTAGATTCAGCCCTGTAGAGCAAAGCTGAATCTGAACATGGCAAAGTTACAGGTCACTCCCTCTACAAACAAGAACATAAAGAGCAAAGTCTGCATTCACAAGCAGAAGTTATTTATGTAAGGCCATGATGACAGGAAGGAAGACAATGGCATTGGAGGAATGTGATGACAGCAGCTCAGGTTGCCCGGCCTACAACCTTCTCTTGGAGGTGGGTAAGCGTGACTGCGTGCCGGTAGGGGTGCCGCGGGGTGTGCGTCCGTTCCGCCCCGGGGACTGGAAGTACGGTGAGGTGGGGTCCTAGGGGAGAAAAAAAACAATCACTTATGAAGTATTTAATACATTTACTGCTTCCCACAATGTCCAGTAATGTTCTGTGACATCAAGGAGCAGGTCCAGTCAGTATTTCTGTCAACTCAACCTCCTTCAGCTATATCATAACAAACTGCTGCTTTTGTGCCTTTTGAAGGGCTGTAGAAAGGGCTGGGCAGCTATATTCTTGTTTTCAAATCCATGGTCGACGCTCTCCCCAGATATTTAACACATTTGGTGCTGGAGAGGGTGCAAAGCACCCAATACTCCATGTTTTAATGCAGCATAGGGAAAACAGATAAACAGTTGTATTTCTCCTTTGAGGGAAACATAAAGAAACCTGCAGGTGTTTTGTTCCTCCTGCCTCTCACCTGTTCCAGCTGCCCCAGCCGCTCCTTCAGCTGTGCCATCTCAGCTGTCTCCGTCTTCTGGGTGGCCTGGCCCAGCTCTACTGTCCGCACGCGCTGGGCAAAGTTTAGACTTGCCAACGTCTCCGCAACGTTCTTCTCCACCGGAGCCACCTGGACTACCATTAAGGTCTTACTGTCTCCACCTGTGCATGATAGAAAGAAAATCTTGAGCATGATGTTTGCACACACTTTCATTTTCAATACAAATGTGAAAACAGCAATACATCCTAACTCAGTCTAGCTTACATTCCTTAAAATACAGCAAGGATTGTTAGATCTATGGTTTCCCGCCATAGTTACTGCGCACATGCGCACTGGCCCCCGGAGGGGTCACTCTGTATTTATGTGGAGAGAGTCAAATACAAGTTGTGTTGCTGTATGGAGTGTTTGTCCGATAATGTGTTGAATCCTGGTTAGAGGTACATCAACTGTGAACAAATGGTAGCAGAGGGTGCACAAGTGTTTTTTTGGACTATACTATTCGACCTCTGGTGTCGTCGGTGAGTGTTTGATAGACGATTGTTTGTGCAAAGGTTTTGGGCGCCACTTTTCTGGGACACAAAGCACCGACCTAGAGACTCCTGCAGCAGGTAGGTGAGTTTGGAGTTCCTGTAGGGCACGTGAGGCTGTTTGCTGCGGAGGGAGTGGATGACGTCCCCCAGCGCGGACAGGGACTTGTTGATGTTCTGCGCCTCCTTGAGACGGTCGCCCGCAGCCTGGGACTTGTGCACGCGCTCCGAACCAGCTAGGTCTACAAGGTTCAGCTTGCCTGCAAAAAAAGAAGTACTCAGTCCATGTAAATTTGATCAAAACTTACATGTACTTTTGAACAATGGAAATGCTGCAGATTTATGCCTATAAGTATAATTGGTCATAGTTGGTTCTATTACGTATGCTCAATGATTTCATCTTTAACAGCTAAATCTTGTTGAATATTGTGTGCACGCTCACCAACAGCATGGCATAAGAAAGTGAAGACAATGACTCATCATGAGAAAATATCTGTACCGATAATTTTGGCTCCAGTTGTGACATTCGTTCCCTCCACGGTCACGATGAGCAGGGCGTGTGATCGCGAGCTGTGCTCGTTCATGTTAGTGCACGCCGTGGCCCTGTTGTTGATGGCTACCTGGAACACGTCGTTAACGTCGTCAAGACTTCCCACCTGGGTGTGGGTGAGGCCGGGGACGTGGAGGCCGCCCTCGTTGTGGAGTTTGATGTCCAGCTTTTCTGTTGGATCATCTCCCAAAAGGTCCCTAATAAATCAGAGGACGAAGGATTAAGTTTTGACAGATCCTGACATGGTGAAATGATCTGCTTTCCAAGCTGAGAATATGGAGACGAGAAAGCTTCATTTCTGTCATAACATTTAAAGTTATATATGACTTTAATAATTATAACATTTTAAATATCTCCAATCTGTACCTGTATCTGTACAGCTGGTATAACCGCCCTTCAGCGTAACACTAGCTTTGCAGGCACGCGGCGCGGCAGCAACTGGCTACATTACACCGAACAAGTTTTTTTGAACACCTCAATCCTTGGTTGATAACTCTGGTACTTGTTCTTTTCTGAGCTGGTATTAGGTGCTTGGTAGTTGGTATATCCACCAGTTTATCTTTTTTTAAACAACCATTTTGTACATCATGTGTATAGTCTAGACATTTTTCGCCTGTCTTCCAGTGACGCCCACTGTAGGTTTCTTTTCATATACAGAGTGAGCAGCCACATAGTTGTCACAGAAACAACTGCAACCCACATACCTGACCATCTCATTGTAGATTTCGATGACGTTGACGGTTAACGTGTAGGTCCAATCTTTACTGCTCTCCTCAACGATCCTGAACAGTTCCCCCAGGGCGCGCTGGTTCATTCCACGATTGGAGGGCGGACCCTGTAAGAAAGTGTTGTTTTTGTGTGTTATTCACTGTACATGACAAGTTAAGGTTGGTATTTCAATTTTAAGATCAGGTTTATATATCCCTATGTGATATTGAAGCGTAACATACCCAATGATGTACTAGTATTCCAATCACATGTGTACTACACGTTGTTGCTTTCACTTGGCAAATTGTCCCAAATCTTAGCTCTCTACTCAGCCCCCCTCCCCAATCTTACCTCCATAGTGTGCCCCCCTCCCCAATCTTACCTCCATAGTGTAAGTCTTGCCAGAGCCTGTTTGTCCATAGGCAAATATACACACGTTGTAACCGTCCAGACAGGACACGACCAGCGAACGGACCTCCTCAAAGACCTGGAAAAAGAGAAGGAATCATAGCATTTAATACAGCAAATGTTGATAAAGTCGTCCCCTGGAACTACCTCCTCACAAGAGAGGACAGCTGTTTGTTTCTAACCTTTGTTGAGCTGTTTGACCTTGAACCAACATGCTCTCAAGAGCTTATTTTTGACTGTGACATTATTGTTTGCTGTGCCTCCTTCTTGTCATTTTTCACCTTGTGGTGCAAGTTTGCAAGGAAGTAAGCTTGGCCTTACCTCCTCTTGTGTAGACTGTTGGGTAAAGACCCTGTCCAGCTCAAACGTCTGCCAGCGGCCCTTGTGCAGACAGTTCACAATGCCGTCATCTTCCTGGTCAAAGGTCACCACCTGTCGGGCCGACTGCCCCTCCCCATCCTCATGGATCACAGGCCGGACACGACACAGCACACGAATGTTTCCTGGGGAATTAATGAAACAAATACACGTCCGACTAGGATGAAAACTCAAACTCAACTGACTTTATTCACCTTATAACCGGCAGGTTCTCTAGCCCCTTCCTTCGAACAGGTATAGGTCACCTGTTTGAACACAACGCAGACATGTGCGCTCGCACGTGTTCAAACAGGTGACCAGCCCTGCCTGAAGGAGGGACTAGAACCGGCAAAATACAGCACATATTCCGTTACGTTGTTATATTACATTACGTTGTTATATTCCGTTACGTTGTTATATTCCGTTACGTTGTTACATTAATGAGAGGCCAGTAACACTGGTTAGTTTTAAATCTTTCAGAGTAGCACACCCAGCCACCC
Organism: Branchiostoma floridae x Branchiostoma japonicum; assembly: GCA_013266295.2. Classification (NCBI taxonomy): domain Eukaryota; kingdom Metazoa; phylum Chordata; class Leptocardii; order Amphioxiformes; family Branchiostomatidae; genus Branchiostoma; species Branchiostoma floridae x Branchiostoma japonicum. Next base: position 10,830,072 of record CM023829.1, on the reverse strand, counting down.
AGCCCTTATATCGCCCATTTATGATTGTCTCCTCCATAAGGTTCCTTACCTTTCAGTTCCACCAGCTCATTGTGATACTTTTTCCTGAGCTTCATCTCGTGCCGGTACTTTCTGACAAGATCCTGGTTGGTCTGTGAGATGTCGCTGATGGATTTACAGATCTGTGGGGAGAATTGAGGAAAAAGACATCAACACAAAGCAAAATTTGCAAACGGACACATTAGACTTCAAGCAGGTGGTTGCCAAGTCACTTTGCTGGAGTTTCATGCGAAACTTTTTTCTTTTCTTCTTCTTCTTCTTCCGGTGTAAGCCCACATTCGTTACGACGAATATTTTGGCTTCTTGGGAGAGAGCGCGTTTTGCGCAGGAGTCTGTGCAATCATGTAATACTGAATTTAGGGGTTGTCCATAAATCGTCGTCCATTGTCCATGCCGAGTCGTCACCAAGAAGGCTGTAAAAGTAGGTCTAAGACTGCTCTGCGGCCGCTCGCGACACAAACGCCTCCACTGTCGCGGCCTCTACGGTCTCCTTCTGCAGGTGATTCCAATCCCTGATTGACCTAGGTAGAAACGAGCCCCCCCTATACTGTGTCCTAGTACTGACGAGCTTGAACTGTTGGTTATGGGAGCGTCGCTGTCTTGGTGGGGGTGGAATAAGCTTTGCAGCAATGGTAGGACACTGCACTACCCCATGGTGGATCTTGTACAATATGCCTACCCGTGCAAGCCTCCTTCTATCTTCCAACGATTTCCAACCAAGTCTTGTGAGCATGTTCGTAACACTGGAAGTGTTATGGTAGCTATGTAGCACGAAGCGTGCTGCACGTCGCTGTATGGCTTCCAGCTTACTTATGTTTTTCTGGGTGTATGGGTCCCACACAGTTGCCGCATATTCCAGCAGCGGTCTTACAAAGGTTTTGTAGGCCCTCTCTTTGATCTTAACGGAACTAATCTTTAAATTCCTCCTCAAAAAGCCTAGTACTTGGTTTGCTTTGGTTACTATGTTATTTATGTGATTGTCCCAGCTCCCATCACTGCTCATTGTGATACCCAGGTACTTTGATGTATGGACCGTGTCTAAGGTGTGACCATGTAAGACATACGAGTACAACAACGGTTTCCTACTCCTGGTGACAGGCATATAAACACATTTCTCTGGATGGAACGTCATGTCCCATTTGTTTTCCCACTGCTCCAGACTTTGCAAGTCTTGTTGTAACAAGTCTTGCTGATCAGGGTACACTACTACTTTATACACCGCTGTGTCGTCGGCAAAAAGCCTAGCACGTGCATTCAAATTTTCAGGGAGATCATTAATATATGCCAAGAAGAGGCACGGTCCTAGGACCGAGCCTTGTGGGACTCCTGTTAAAACCCTGACGAAGGATGAGTGGTGACCATCCACCACTACCGCCTGTCGGCGGTCTGACAAGAAGTTGTCAATCCACGCTAGGGTGGAGTCTCCTACTCCATAACGATGTAGTTTGTGTACTAGCAGACTATGGTTTACTCTATCAAAGGCTTTAGCAAAATCCATGATCAATACGTCGGTTTGTTTGCCACTCTCTAGGTTTGTTGTTAATTCTTCTGCAAAGTCTAGTAGCTGTGTTTCGCAGGAACGCCCTTTCCTAAAGCCATGTTGGCTATCATTGAGCACAGCGTGGACTTCAAAATGGTGCATGATGGATGTGACCACTAAGTGTTCCATAGTTTTACACGCAACACATGTTAGGGACACTGGCCTATAGTTGGCCGGCTTGTAGTGTTCCCCTTTCTTAAATATGGGGGTGACATACGCGCTCTTCCAATCGCTAGGAACTATACCTGTACGAAGTGAAGATCGAAAAATTGTTGTTAACGCTGGTGCTAGTTCGTCAGCTAACTCACGTTTTCTTCCGTTAAGTGATTTTCATCCTGGTTTCCTAATGAAAGTTCAATCTTACCAGTTGCCCTGAGATAGAGCTTTTTGCCCACAAACCACAGGACCGTTATAAGGTCATGCTGAGCAAGAGTCATATTTAACTGCAGCATGCACCCACCTCTCTCTGCACCTGTCTGACCGAGGCCTGAAGCTTCATAGGGAACATGTGTGTCTCCTTCTTCAGCGCTGCATAGTCCTTCAGCAGCTCACTCACCAGGGGGCGTACCTGACACAGGGACTGCTGCATGGAGGCAACCTTGCCCGTCAGGCTCTGTACAGAAGGGGAATAAAGTTGTGTTTTAGAAAACACTCTGGCGACGTACGCACATTCAATGTCCTAGATGTGCATTTGGGAGCCTACTGCCTTTGAAATAGTTTATGCATTAAGAATTGATATGTGACCATACGACCTGCCGTCTGAACACTGACCATTGTCCTGACCTCTGCCTCCTTCTTTGCCTGCTGCACAGCATTCTGATTGGCCCGTCGGAGCTGGCTGACCTCTTCTGTCAACTCTGACCTCACAACCTCCATCTCGTCCTCATAGGAGTTCAGCTATAGAACAGCATAAAAACAATGTTTTATTTCACCTTGGGTATGCTACAGGCTACGCTAGAGTGCACCAACAGAAAGACTTTCTGGACACACTGTCAGGGAGACTACAAAATCTAAAAGCACAGTTGAACTTTCATGCCAGTCAAAAATAAAATGCCTGATACGAAATGAACATCAGACAACCAGTGCTCAGGTTGTGCGGGGAAACAAACCTTTTCCATGGCAGCCTTCTCTGCCTCCTTAGCACTGCCGAGCTGCACCTGGAGACCGCTGTTCTGCCTCTTCTGCGTGTCCAGCTGAGCCTGGAGCTGCCGCACCTGTTTGTTCACCTGCTCCAGGTGCTGCTTGCTCTGCTGTGACTCGACTTCTACGGTCTGCTTGACGATCTGGGTGGGGAGAAGTACATGCGGTGTATCACAATCTCTCAACGTCTGGCAGTGTTCTAGCAGTCCCTTTTTGTCATAACATTTTTCAATGTGTACAACTTATCAGATAACGTCGATCTCACAGATTCACTTTCACAACTTTAGAGGGTCAATATTTTCAAGCAGAAAGCAAATTCTAGGCCTATTAGACTTTACTGCAAAGACAAAAGCAGAAGAAACACAAGAACAGAAAACAGAAAACAAAAAAAATATAGAATGACTTCCCTTGGAGGGAAACAGTGAAATGCTGCAGATCCTACCTGTGGAGGTTGAGCCTTCAACTTATTGATCTCCAGCGTTTTCTCCCGCAGCTGGCGCTGAAGTGTCTGGATCTCGCGATCCTTCCCACTCTGCTCGCGGTCCTGTGTCTCCGACATCTTCTTGGCCTGGATGGCGAGTTCCGTCTCCAGACGGAGAATCTTGTTCTGCAGCTTGTCATTGGCTGTTTCTAGTTTCTGTAGGAAGATAACGGAGGAAAGATTTGGTCAGTCAGATGTGCTCATGTTTGGTTTTAGAGACAAGAAATTTTCCCTCACCCCCCATAAAAGATACAATAATATAAGGGGAAGTGTGCTCCAGCAAAGGAATTTTTAAAACTTCCTTAAAGATTTTCTAAAAAAGAGACAGGATTAAAGCTTGGAATGAATTTTTTTTCTGCTGCTTACAGTGAGCTCACTCCTGTCCACTTTGCTGGGGGATTTCTCCTCCAGACTCAGGTTGTGAACTCGAGACCTCAGCTCGTTCACCTCCCGCTGGAGTCTCTCATTCTCGATCTCTAACTTCTGGACCTGCTTCTCGTGGTCCGTGGCGCCCTGGAACAAGAATAAATGACAAGAAATTAAAGTAAATTACAAGTATTGACTGAAGTTGTGGTATAACCTGTCTGGAGGAGAGCTGAAATATTGCCACAAGATTCTGAGACTGTATTATGTTGAAGCCAATGTTTAGGTTGTCATCATGCCAGACAGTTAAAAGCAGAGTTGCCTCTGTTAGACCTATGGTTTCCCGCCACTGAAGGTGCACATGCACACTGGACCCCAGAGGGGCCACTCTGAATAGAGGGGCCACTCTGAATGTACACGAAGCAGAGTGAATATACCATGATGTTGTGTCTGCAATGCTGAGTCTGAGCATCTTTGTATGTGTCCTGGTCAGAGGATAGTATGCGGTAAAGTCTCCACAAATGAACTGTTCAAAACACAAAAGGTACAAGAAACCTTTATCACTTTACAGTTGGGAAGACAGCTGTCCTGTGACAGAAAGGTTGTCAGAGATCATTTTTAAAGATCCTTTCTGCCAGAGTCTCACTGAGAATCGTACAACAACAGAAATTGTACAACGTATGTGACTGCACCTTGAGGAGACTACGTCCATTCTCACCTGTTCACTCCTCATCCTGATCAGCTCGTTCTGGGCCTGCTGTCGTTTCTTCTCCTGGTCCTGGAGCTTCTCCTGCAGGAACTTCTGCCCTTCCGCAGCGTCCAACTGAAGGAACACAAAATACTGATTATTTCAAACCATGGGTATTTTCTTTACCGGCTGTTCTTTTCATTATTCTCAAAAGTAAAATACATAGAAAAGCAAGGCACTAAGTTAGTTAAGTTAAAGTTCCTTCCCGCATCAGGTGATGCATAGGGCGGCACCCTAAAAGTCTTTGATATGACTTGGCCCGGGGATCGAACTCACGACCTACCAAATGCAAGGCAAGCACTGACCATTGCACTGGTACCAAGGAAGGCACTGCTATGGGGAAATCTCCAGAGCAGCCGTAGCCTTACCTTAGCCTGCTCCAGGTTGAGCTGTGTTGTGAGCAGCTGCTCCTGTAGACTGCCCCTCTCCACCTGCAGCTTGTTGATCTGTTCCACCAGTTTCTGGATCCCTGAGGACGGCTTCTTAGTGCGCGTAACATTCTGACCTGAAAGCGCATCAGATGTTTTTGACTTCAAAGTTATTACCATGTACAATGTGGATTCATATACGAAGGCTGCTGTAACATATGTAGACATACAAAACAACAGAAGAATAAGTATAGATCAATATAATCATAGTTATGCAAGAATGTCAATTGTTATTATCAAATATGACATTAAACAATATTTGGAGTTGATCATGTTCAGTTCAGTTCAGTTCAGTGGTTCAGGTGTGACAGGTTGTTCTGTGTGATATGACCAGCTGCTGCTGTGTACCTAAGAAGTTGGTATGTTACACTAGTGGGCAGTTATACCAATAGATCAATACAAATGAGTTAGAAAATCAATTCCTACAGTCCACTAAACATTTCTTCTCTTGTAAACTGTTACAGACTTTTCACAATCTGCACTGCAGGCGTTTATTTTGTTCGCAATGATTTTGCTTTATTTGCAACCAAAGCTAAAGCATAATTTCAAACCACAATCAATCAACGAAACCCGACCTCTTTTCTCGGCCTCCATCTCGAAGATGCGTGTCTCCTGCTCATCGATGACGTCCTGCAGGTTGTTGATGAGGTTCTGCTTCTCCTGCAGGTTGTGGTCGTGTGTCTTCCGCATGATCTTAATCTGCTGCTTCTTGTTCTCCTCCTCCTTCCCCAGACGGGACTTGTACTGCTTGTTCTTGTCTTGTAGGGACTACAGGGAAGAAGAAACATGTCTTTTTAGACCTAGGAAAAAAATGTTGTGTTTCCTGTTTCAGTCCTGAAAAAATTAGGGTCGGTAGGTAGGGATATCTTTTTTTCTTTCTTTTTTTAAAAATTGGCAATCTCTAGTGATCCAACTTATAGTAAGTTATACAATAGAGTATTTTAACAAAGTAAAAATTACATGAGGACACTTAAATTTTCAATGTCAATGTTGGAAAACCGATTGTACAACGTTTCATCACTCAGGTGTCGGATCATGGAGCTAGAAAAGGTCGTTCAGCTCGAAAAATTTATTTCCCTTGCAGGGGTCCACCCCCAAAAAAGGCTAGGGTCGGTCGGGAAACAGGAAACACAACATTTTTTCCCTAGGCCTTAGAACTACAGAGTTTCAGAGGATACTCCTTACTTATTTTAGCATTTACATTGAGACAAGGGCCTAAAGAAAGTTGCAGCCTGACCTTGACTTTAAAAAGCAGGTCGTCTCTCTGCAGGTTCCGCTCGGTGAGTTCCCTCTGTAGTGCCTGGTACTCCACCAGAGTACAGCTGCCACCGTCCCCTGCCAACATCCCCTCCTCATCGCTCGACAGGTGCCCATCCTCATCTGACAGCGCTGCAATTTTAATCAAACATCATTAGTGAAACACATTGTGAAAGGCTGTTAAGTTCTGAATTGTTCAGGAGTGGTCTTTTGTTGCCTTTGAACACTTCGTAACCAAATATTACTGATACAGTTTTTACATTGATGCTTGCTGTAAAATGCTTTATTTCAGTGTTTGTTTCTCTAAAATTTTAAAATAGTAAGACATACCATATTAAAACTTTAATCTATATTCACTGTCCGAAACCAGGGTACAGACTTTAACTGCATATTTTCGAGTTGATCTTTCAGCATTATTTTCTAAGCATGTATAGTCAAACCTTTGGTGATCCCTTAGATAATTTTTCCCATGGACAGAAGTATTAGAATCTGGTCTATAGTGACCACCTGTCCACATAGACCAGATTTTATTGGTCCCTAAGTGGTCTTCTTGGGCAGGTTGGACTGTATTTCTAATGACCAACGAACTAAGTCAGCATGGCCTTAAAAAGAAAAACTCTGTCCAGTCCCACCGTCCAGTCCCAGCTCCTGCTTCCACAGCTCCTGTCGGGACGGGGTTGCCCTTTGACCCATGTTCCGGGGGCTGAAGGTCATGGGGGTCTTGAAGACCGGCTCTTGTCGCTGAAAGGGAACAAAACAATTCAAGTTCAACTCCACAGGTCTGGGAAAGGACTTCAAGGCAGGATTTCAACCCGAGCGCTCACAACTGGAAAAGAATTATGAGGACTTTTGAAACATAATTTTTCCCAAATTTAAGAAAGACAAGGATGTTGACATTTTGGTAATTCGGGAGGCACTAGAATAGACATTCAACTTTCTTAATGTAACTGGATGATATCAAATAAGTGGGCTAAAAATATCAAAAAGATTTAAAAACATCTTCACAAACAATGAGTTAAGAAGATTAACCCCCAGAATTTAAAAGACAACCCGAGTCTACCAGACAATGCTTTCATTTTCATTCAACAAAGAAAAGAAGAGAACATACAACATTTGTCATTAAACACATCAAAATGACACACTCTCCATACTGCCTGATACAACTGTGAACATCTATACCTGGTTTGGTGGTGGTTTCCTGGCCATTTTACCCTGCTGGTCACTAACAGAAGTTGAAAACAACCACTGTCACCTGTGCCCAGTCCAAATCTCACTTCAGCTGGCTACAATAGCAAATTTGCAGTAGCCGGGGCACACCCGCCACTGAGCAAACATTCAGGACGGCTGACCTGCTGTGTGCTATTTCTGCCTGAGACAGGTCATGTTCCCTCTTGTGTTATCTCACAGCATTTACTCTTACCCTGCACCTAGCTTTGACGTGAGGTAACTCACAAAACACTGGTTCCAAACATCACGCGAGGCGTACAACAACAACATACCTGACTACAGTTAAAACCAGCCTGCCATGTTTTGTGTCATATCACAGTAAAGGGTGTATGTTCCTCAGCATTACTGTCTGAAGTACCACAGTAAAAAAAAATATATTTTTCCCCTTTTGAAATCCTGACAGATATTTTCTTCACAATCTTAAAATCTTTTCATGCTTTTGCATTACATTTGGGTCCTCAGGATGATGTCATCTACAAAACTAACTTTGCAGGGCCTAAGTGGTGTAAGTGGTTACTTACCAGGAATGACATGTCCAGTCCAGGTACAGTTACAGGCCTGGTGCACAAACACTTCAGGTGACTCACAAGTCAGCGTCTACTGTCTCACAGCTTACACACTAGTCACTGACACACATGCAGCTACTGTCTTCTGGAATATAAAGAAAAAGGTCTTGTAAAAAAAATGAACAAATTGTGCCAGCACAGAAAGTCAGAGTGTTGTACAGGATGGATGAAGTCACCTGGCAGGAATGTTGGTGTTTGTTCTGTCATTCCTACCCACACTTCACCTTACTAACAAGGTGACTCACTCCGGCAAGGGTGGAATAAAGATTGAAAAGAACCGCAGGTACTCTACAACTTAGTAAAAACATGCCTCACTGTTTGTCACTCACCTTTAGTAGTACAAAAACATACTGTCATTTTAGTGTAATGCACAACACAGAAAATAAATTTCAAACACAGGTCACTTTAAATCTGGAGAGACAACTTGAATGTTTTGACACCATTCTAGCTAAAGCATCAAATACATAATACATGTATATACATGATCATCTAATGCCAAATACCGGTATATCATTATCACATTTATCTGTTCATCCAAGATATAATGATATCATATGACAATGTACCTGCAGGAAAGTTCAAGAGACAAGTTAGATAACTTAGAAAACTGCTACTTATGGCATGGTGTCCTTCAAACTCAAAGTTTGAAATGAGAAATCAAATTCTAAGTATTTTGAAAATCCAGTCTTTTTGACCTGTTTGTAAGTTGTAACTATTATCTAATAAGTAAAGCAACAAACCAATCACTGCTGGTTTGCATTTCGTGAAAAATGTAAACAAACGCCGTACAAACAATGCAAATAGACCGGCAAGGCTAACAAAAACCTGCATTCCATGCATACAATTGCCGCAGCCTATTTGATTGTACTTTGACCCCTACTGAGGTCTCTGACAAAGGGCCAGCTGGGTAACAAAATCTGTAATGCTCATATCACTTTCAGCAACAACCTTGCTGTTTTAGTTTTAAAGGGACCTCAAAACTGGAGGTAAAAATGACTGTATTTACCATAATTCAGGATAATAACTGAGGTACTAGTAAAGTTGAGGTTTAATTTTGCTTATTTCATGTGGCGACAAAATATCAGATTTTTAGATCTACTAGGCTCTACAAAATTATCAAGGAAACTATAGTTCTGTATGTCGAAACGAGTACTGAAGAAACATATTCAGTGCCAAGGTAAACTCACTTGTCCCCCACAAGGCCAATATTGAGACAAATGTAAATATTTTCCCACTGATGAGATTCACATTCAAGTAAACCAAACATTGACAGCATGATTTAAATCTTAACATTACTCGTGGTGTTTTTAAGTTTGCAGTTTTTGCCATAAACTCAACTTTCGCTACATGTGACTGATTGTCTTCCATTGTTAGTAGTAGTACATGTTTAATTGTCTAAACTGGGAACTCTTGATTTTCATGTTGCTGCAAACTTCAACTGCTGTGAACAGAAACAAATTTGCATCCAACAAATCGTTTTCGGTACTACACTAGTTAGCCATGGACTGATGGAGAGTACTAAACTTTCTAAAGTAGATTGATTCGGGCCTACATTATACCCTCAGCAAGGTTTAATATAGGCCCGAATCAAGAGTCCACAGCTATACACTAGTCTACAGTTAGCCGTGGCGACTCAGGAAAAGCCACTTTTACGAATTTGTATGTATATAACGTTACTGGCTTTATATACAGAGGACCTATACAGAGTATTATATCCCTGGTTATAAAAGAGGCTAAGCTTCCTGAGTCACCATGGCTAGTCTACAGTCTGAAAAGGCTGCAAGATAGTGACCACAACGCTACTTGTATCTACCATTCAGTACAAATAACTTTCAAAACCATAACCTTCAAACATTACAAAATGTCTACCCCTGTCAACTATCCTTATTTTTTTTCTACATACATACATACACACATGAACAGTCTCCCAAGGTAAGCTACACGGAAAAGCTAAACCCAAGAGTCAAGACCATTTGGAGGCAGGCAAACTCCTCTGCTACATATTATTTGTATTTTCATGGGGTTTGTCGTATGCGTAGAGTAGAGTAGCTTCTACGGCCAGGTAGGACATCAGTATGAAAGAAGAAAATTCGTTATCCGTGGTTTGGCCAAACTCCAACTCTTAACTTGGCTCTGAGTCTGAATCTCGTGGAAACTACCAAACTGGGGCAGAAAATAAAGCACAGCCAAGCCGAGAACATGGCGACCAGAAGTGCTTTGTGTGGACGGAGTGTTTACAGAAGCACTCACCTCGGTTCCCACGTTACTTACAAAGGCCCCCCTCCCCACTAAACTTTCGTCTAATTATGTGGTTTTCCACATCTTTAATTCTCTGTCACTGCTTAGCCTCTGATTCCAAATAATCTAGACCAAATGAGAATTTCTGGACAGTATATCTGAGGGTAGGCAAGTCCTAACACGAAGCGTCGCCGACAAAATTTTACTTTTGTTGCCAACATGTTTGCAAACCAGACTACGAGTAAAGATGCCAAATACACCACAAAGCGTCCATTACAAGCACTAAAGTTTCCCCAAACCTGTCAATAAACATTCAAACTCAGTTACAAAGTTCAAATTTACCTGGTAATTCTGTATTTTGGGCCACCAGGCACAGACAAGAAGCGAGAGAACAACCAGGACAGACGCGACGCTAGATTCAAATTCAAATTTTGTGCTCTGCTTGACATGACGTCACTGATCATGTGGTCCAAAGTTCGGCCTGTTCCCAAGAGTCTCTGCGACTAGGCAAACTGTGGAAAAGTTGTAGACTATGCGATTTTCTTTTCTTAAAGCTGATTAACGTTATTTTTGCCATCATCGATACGTAAAAGAATTCCGATTGTGCTCTTATTCCACCATTTTCCATCTTACATTATTGCCGAGGTAGGATGAGTGGGTTGTGCAATAGATATAGACTAGTCCGACTACTGTAACGGGGTTATTGCTGTGACTTTGAAGTGAACTCTCTGCATGTGAAACGTTACGGCAAACATTGTTAATATCACCAAAAAACAATCTGTGCTCTACAACCCTTCGCGCACGCTATTGGAAAGGGTTGTAGTCATGAGGAGGGAAAGTCAAGCTGTCGAAGTGTGAAGTAAATGTTCCAGCAGCACAGCAAGGCCGATCATACAATAGCGGAGCTTTATTAGACTTGTCTTGGACAAGAGTTTTCCGTCTATTTAACCCATCTGTTCTTCAATTTGAATCACATGTTTTTAACAAAAACAATATTGCTTGACAATTTGATGACGAAAATGGCCCGAGTACGAGGTCGCAGTTGTCATGATCTGAGACAGCTAGTTTCGAAGAAATTCGGCGATGCAATCACTAATCTTTGCCAACACCCTCTGTGTCACGAATCGGCCACTATCATCTGCTCATTTCCAGAAACTTTCCAACCTCTTCTCATCTTTCCTACGTCACTCATCCCCACCCCTGTCCCGCTTCCTCTTATTATCTTTCGCTCTCCGTATTTAAACCTCCTTGGTCCACCAAATACCCGTCGTCTCCTAATCTCCAAGCAGATCAATTTCGGTGGGAAACTCCTCTGGCTAATGCATACTGTTTTGCCACCGAAAGGCGAAAGGGATCTGCTTGGAGATTAGTCGTCTCCAGCGTAGGTCGAAAGGGTGGAAAACACACTCTCTCGGCATTATATAGGGTTCTTTGGACAGGTGATGATGTCCAGGTGTGTAATTAGAACACGATCGAGGACTGCTCGAAACCAGGTCAGGAGCGTACCCGTGCCTCAATTGGTAATAGTATATGTGTGTGAGTAAGAATAAACCAGAAACAGGGCAGTAGTTTGTTAGGCTGGGCCGTGTGAAGGTTAACATTATGCATTTGCTTTGCAAATATTACCTTTCTATTTTTAAAGCTTTATTTATACGTTTTGTCCGGCTGTCTGTTTTGTCTGCTTTCCTGGGTATCGAAAGAAAAGCAGATCAAATAGAAAGCCCGACAAAACGTCTAAAAAAACTAAAGAAAAGACAAAGAAGGCCTGAAAACAGGGCTAATATTCAAAGTTGAATATTAATTTCTTCAGAAAACAAAATGTATGAAAGTGACAGTACCGACAATGTCCGCTAGGGTTAGTTCTACTGACCATTCATGTCCATACCGTACTTGACCAACCCTCGTATGCATATGCTCTGTTCTGTTGGTGTTCCGATGGATATACAGACAGAGAAAGCTTAAGAAGGAGAGCCAACTGTATTCATATTTCAATGACTTGTAAAAGATTGAAAAAGAAATTTTGAAGAAATGAAGGTGAAGTTGAGGCTGGCTTCTCATTCCAAATTAACCCCGTGCGTAACTTATACATGATCAGGGTCGATGCTCAGATAAGCATATCTGATTGAATGAAAGACGGTGAGATTTCGGCTCGTTTTCATGAGCCCTTTCCCTCATTTTACGTCTTTAGCGCAGTGTAATTTTCCGTACGCATGGTTATGTGGCTTGTGAGAAAATTCCTTTATCTAGAAAACCTTCAAAAGAGCGAAAGGATGAACGTAACTGAGTCGAAACTTTACATAATGTTTACACTTTGACACTCCGGGAAGCAGACGACAGAATGTTTTGATGCACGTGCGCGCATTGCATGCTGGGTATTCGCCCCAAACGCATGCGTCAGTGTGCATTCCGCGGGGTTTGTTCACTTCTTTTCCGCTTCCGATATATTTCCGCACATTCCAAGTTAGGCCATGTAGTCCCCATCTATCACGTCCCGTCCCGGCGGTACCCCGGCCTGTCAACCCCTGTACCGGGACCACACGGGTAAAATACATCCGCCCGCGTCCTGTACAACACGTCACGTTCCAAACATTCGGCGGGGATGTGTGAAAAGCGGGTCCGGTTTGCATCATGTCGCTGGAATGCGGCGCAGATCCCTCCGCCGTAACCCGCCATTTTGGAGCGGGTCGTGAGATGGCGTTGTGAAAAGTTTTGGGGAAATTTCGGAGGAACTTTGAGTGACTTGGACCGGATTTTCTGGGATTGTCGCGAATTCCAATCAGCATGGAGGATTTTGACGAGGACCTCGGGAGGGAGACGGACAAAATTCTGGAGGAAATGAACCTGTTTGAAGAGCCCCGCGGGTACGGGATCGCTCGGCTCGCTAGCGACACGTCTGCGAGCGACCTGGCGTTCGAGCAAAAACGCGAAATGTTTGATCCCAGTCTGCAGAGGCAACGGAAGCGAGATAGCCGCGACAGTCCCTCTCCTTCCTCTCCGTACAGTCCCGAGGGACGGGGCAAATCATACGGCAGTTTCCCGCTGCAAGTCGAGAGGGTGTTAGTCGTGGACCCAGACCAGGACTACCGCCAAGCCCCCCCTCCCGCTTCAGTCCCGTCGCCAGGAGCGGTGCCAAGTTACGCGTCGGTGAAATCCAACTACTCAGGGGAGGGCCTGTCGGACGCCGGTCAGAGGAGAGGGGCCCCCCATCAGCAACAACAGCCACCCCCGCGACAGTTTTCCTCTAACCAAGGGGGGAGGGCGAGCTACGAATCCAGTCCGCGCTCTAGCGCCAGTTTCGACTCTCACCATTCCAGCCCGAGATCGAGTGTCAGCGGGCAGTCACCAGGTGTCATGCCACAACAGTCGGCGAGAAACGCTCTGCAAAATCACTCCCAAAGTCCGAGAAATGTTCAGCCGAACCACTCACAACAACTACAGGGGGAGAGGAACTCTCTGCCGAACCACTCGGCGGCTCTGCACGATTCCCGACTTTCCAGTCCGAGGTCTTCCTTGACGAGCTCCTCACAAGACTCGCGACACTCGAGTCCGCGGTCCAGCTTCTCCAACCCGACCGCTGAGAAGTTTCCTTCCCCACGGTCCAGCCTGGTCAACCCGCCGGCCGAGAGGTACCCCAGCCCCAGGACGAGCCTGTCGGGCTTCGAGCACCATTCCAGCCCGCGCTCGAGCGGCGCCAGCTCCGACAGTCAGCACTCGAGCCCGCGATCTAGCCTCGCCTACCCCTCCCCGTACCCGGGCTCAAATTCCCGAGCGGGGCCCCCGACAGGGTATGACCCAGGCCCTGTCTACAAGCATACTGGCCCCGCCGGGTCAGGCCTGCTCAGCACGGGGCAGAATCCCCTTGAGCCCCCCTCCCCACGGACTTCATCCCTCAACTACGATAAACACGGCCGGCCGAGCCTAAACCTAGAAGGCAGGGGGTTCGCCACGAGCCCCCGCCCTGCTGTCCCCACTACAACCACCGGCGTGTACGATGTCAAGCATGCGGGCCAAAATAGCGGGGGGCCGGCTGGATATAGCCCGGCCAAGCCATACGGCACGGACACCGTGGTGGCCACTTCCGGGGCCGGCCAGGTACAGTACTCCACCCCGTACGGTCAGCAACAGCGAGCCGTGGCGGCCGGCAGTCGGGTCCAGACCACCGCCAAGCCCAAGCTGCGGTACGAGGTGACGCCGCCGAGGGCCTCAGGGCCGACATCCGCCGAGCTCAAGCTAGAAGCGATGACCAGAGAACTTGAGGGTGAACTTGACGATCTTCCACAGGGAGAGTACTTCGGTAAGTGTTGACAAGGGAAATCCAGATTGTAAGGATTAAGCCTTGACCCCACCCCGACCTAACCATTTGTTGTCTAGTCCTTCGGCTTTGTTTTCCCTGTAAACATGTCAACGGATAAACCCTTCAAGTAGAAGTCTGGACCACTGCTTTATTTTTGCTACCGATATACATCATTGGTCGCTTGAGATTTTGGAAGCCGTTTTGCAAATACCAAAGGTACAATTGGAAGCCCTTCCCTTCAACCCAAAAACTTAACTATGCAACTGCTAGTATAAAATTGAAATATCCCTTGAAAAAAGTATTCTTACACCCAACCAAAAAGTATAAGCAGGTAAAGTTTTGAAATTGATGTTACCTTTGCCGGTATTGAGGTGAACATACATAGAGCTCTGAGTCTGACACATTGTCATTATTAAGACATACCGTACCAGTAGTTTTCAAAAGTTGACTCTTGAAATTCGAATGCTAAATCTGAGCAAGGAGGTCTCCCTCTAACCTCCTTGATCTGAGAGAGATGTTCTAGTGAGGTGTGAAAGTACTTGTTGACAGGGTATTGTAGTGTGGTTAGCATGTTATATGAAGGGATTACCCCTGGTGAGAGGTACTAGTATTATGTGTCCCATTCTGGTCCTTGTGTCCTGGTGGATACAAGATTTAAAAGGTCACCTAAGTAACAGGCTCTGTTGCTGTGTCAGGGCCTAGTGACCTCAGATCAAGGCCAGGAGCATCACGTTTTTTAGTTGAATTCCACCTTACAGTTTTCATCTTTTGTTTTCTTCTATTGCCATTTTTTGGCTTATTATGTGCTGATTTTTGATTGCCACAGGCATTTACCAAGTCAATACCACCAACAACAGCAGTCTGATTTATGTGCAGAAAGTTCCCCAATTTTCCTCATCATATACTAGTTACAACTTTTCACCCCAACATCTTCATTTTGTATAATTGGTGTTGTTTTGGTCATCACAGTAAGGTAATCAGTGTGTAAGTTTCTGAGGCATCTGTACTTTCTAAAGAAACCCTTGGTTTTCCCCAATGAGTATTTGCTGACCTGTCTTGCTCAGTACCATTCTGTGTTTACCAAAAATGTTAGCTATTGCCCTGCAGTGTCATATACAGTTGGTCCCCCTTGTCCATCTGTTATGGCTGTAGTGTTAGCTTAGCTGCTGAGTTCCCCACTGTTTCTCTATCTATTCCTCACCTTGTGGTCGGATAAACTTATCTATTGTCCACTGTTTCCGCAGACACTTCAATAAGGTTGACATGACTGCGTTCTTGTTTCCTTGTCATCATTTTGTACACAAAGGAGATTTGGAAGAACACAGTTAGGTTGACAAAGGAAGTCAGGAGTAAGTGATATTGGAGACTGTTGTTGCTGGTACTGTCACTGTACCTTATCCCACAATCCCCTTTATTCAGACTACACATCCAGATCTTGTATCAGGAAGTCTACATATTTCCTGACGTCGTCATGAGCCAATGTAGGCCAGAGATAGAGCTATTGAATTGTCTTTGAAAGCATGTCTGTGGAATGCTGAGTTAGAGTTGGAAAATGCAGTGAATAGAGGATTTTTCAAAAGGCAGTGAAATAACAGCAGTGAAAGGGTTGGTTTTGATGGTCTGTTGACATGGGGCAACAATTTGCATGGACTGCACAAACTGTTATTCTTGTCAAAACAAACAATACCCCTTATACAGGTCAGCCTTCTTGGTTGGTAGGAAGTTCCAAATGTTTTGCCTTTTGGATGGCACATTTTTTTCCCACACAGACACTAGTTGGTTTTTGAAATCCTATTTGAAGATGATCAGCCCTAATCAACATGTACGAGCAACAAGTACACGTCTAATTTTAAATACTGAAATAAAAGAACATCACACTGATTACATTCATATGACTGTAATCAGTGTGATGTTCTTTTTCATCACAAGTTTGCTCAAAGTAGTTTCACAATCACATACTTATTTCGTTGCTTTTCAAATTTTTTTGGCCAGACAAATATTTAGTTAATGAATATTTTTGAATGATTAATCGTTTCAGGAAAACTATTGATAGAATCTTTATCCCAACTTTTTGGGTTGGCCCATCACGAACTAACAAACCAATACCAACACACTGTTTAGGTATATTTGGTCTGGGAGAAGGTCTTATATCAGTAACATGTAGTAATGTTTTAACCTTTGGCCTGGTACACCTGGGCACATGTCTGACAAGCTTCCTCTCTGAAACTAGACATCACCAATGTGTGACATCATGCACATGGCAGAATCTGGAACTTCCTGAAGAGCCTACACTTGTACTGTAAACATGTATGCACAAATGTATCTCTAGTCTGTGAGTCTGTAAGACTATGTACACTAACTGAAAAGACACCATAGTTGGTACCTCTAACACATGTAAAGTATATCCAGAATATTATGAGAAATATATTATTTTGTACATTATTGAGGGAAGCAAGCTTTGAAAGAAGTTGGTGCTTGAAGTTTGAAAGTATTTGTGATAGATTGTCATTGCATACTGCAGGGGCGTGGGGTGTAAATCACCCCCATTAGCAGCTGGTGGGGAAGTGTGAGTTAATATGGTCCCTGGGGCTTCATTATCAGTACACCACTTTCCATACAAACACAGGAGAACCTCCTGAGACTTTCCCTGTAGAGCACTCTAACAAGGACAAATGGGATTAAATCTGGAACCTGTAACAAAAATATGTGTCTGCAAGTGTAAGTCTGTATATGTCTTGAAAGCAGTAATGATACAGGAGTATAGAAGAAGCATGCACTTTCTAAAGGCACAGAATCTTGAACATTCTCAAACATTATGATCTGAAATTCAGAAAATTCCTGATGCAGTTGTAATGCCCCAGTGTTTCAGGAGGTTACCTGACTATGATAACTATTACACAACATTTCCCCGTAGGTCAACACCACGCATTGCTACTGCTTTTACAGCTTACAATGACGGAAAAGGGTTTGTTCAAGACTGCAGCTGTATTTTTTGTTGGCAAACACAACAAGGTTAAGTAGTTCTGAGGACATTCCTTTTGCAGGAGAGTTTTGTAAGACTAAAAGCCGGGTACCACTGTGCTTTTAAAAGGTATTCCAGTGCAGCCAGGGGTTTTATATTTTATCAAGCAACGTAGTAAGTTTGGCAGATATTGCACACTTTCAATATCTTAGCAACAGCCAGTTGAGCTCTTGCATCAAATTGAAAAGCAGTCGTCTCTTATTGAATATTATGTGTAGAACGTTTCTCAAGTTTTGGTGGAAATGCCTGCCTTTATACTTAGACTCAGACAATATTGTCAGGAAGGGTGCGGCCTTTGGTCTTGGCTTATATTGTCAAAGTGCCATTTTGATTACAAGTTTAAAATTCCTCTTGTACAGTGTAAATGGGGAAGTGTACTGAAGGCCTGCTGTATCTGTTAAAAGGTTGTTCAACAGATGACCTTGACATCTTGATATCACCGTGGAAACTCGATTTTATGAGTCTTTTTTTGCTTCCAATGAAACCAGAAATGGTAAACATACCATACTTTATGTGAAGTATTACTAGTATCTCAAAATTTACTGGCACATTATGTGCTGTCATTTGCCATATATGCTGATCGTGTTATCATACTGTTTTGTTGCATTTTATAGTGAGTAGACAGAAACCGCTTAGATTTAGTTTTTCCTGCCACAGCATAGAGAGATGACCCAAGTGCCTCCTTCCCCGTGGAAGCTACAGAGAAAATATTGATAAACGTATGTATATAAATAGTGTATATTCATAAAGCAGTCGGATGTTATTGGCATATATTATAGACGTGGTGTGGTCGTGTCACCCATGTGTCAGATGTCTATGGATAGCTCCCATAAATAGGTAGGATTTATGACCTGGAATTTTCACCCACCTCGTACGGACTGGGGGAATCCCTCTCTTTTAATCTGTCTACCACTCTCAGAAATAGCAACATTTTTTAGAGACGTAGCTTTGGAGACGGCCGCTTTGATAAGATGTTGGATGCTGCATACCTGCCATTTTTTCTTGACCCCTGGAAAGAGCATGGAATCCATCGGAAAGGGCAGAGTCGACCTGGCAGTTAATACTCTGAAACAAGAGCCAGTTACAGATGTCAAACTCATAACGACTCTATTCTTGGACCAGGGCCCCATATATAGGGGGTGGGGAAAAGTACACAAAGTCCTGTGTTCGCAGAACACTCTAGAAAGAAATGTATGTATGTAATCGTCGTCGAATCCTTCTCTAGAAACTAAAACGGGTCAAGAAAAGTATCGTGTATGAACTGGTGTGTCATGTTGTTTTGCCCCTTGGGTTGGGTTGGTGCCTCCCATAGAATGTCAATTCACGTGTCACATTCTCACGGTTGCCAGGCAACCCGGACCTGTACAGGGGGTGTCGGGTTACCATAGCTGTGACATCAGAAGGTCAAAGTGAGATTGCCGACCCTATTTTGAGTGACGTGGCACATCGTTGTCACTATAACTTGGTTATAAAGTTATTTATAAAGTGAGTATATATTTGTGGATTGCAAGGTTAAGTTACAGGTACAGATGTTAGTTAGAATATGAGTGAGTTCAGGATGCTGTATAAAAAGTATGCCAACACTCAAGATATAGACACAGATACAACTTTTAAGGTCCAATTCTACAAATATGTGTAATTCTGTGTGTATGCCTGAATTACTTAATTAGATTGGCATATATGAGTGTTTTGTTTTGGGTTCAAATTCACATACAAATTTGCCTGTAACTTCTAGTGTTAATGGACCATCAGTGAGTATGAAATGTAATGATGACACAAAATGGATGTTTTTGTTTGTTTGTTTGTTTATTACAGGTGAGTGCCACGCATGTGGGAAGGCAGTGAACGGTGCCGGGCAGGCGTGTCAGGCCATGGGAAACCTCTACCACACACAGTGTTTCGCCTGCTGCTCATGTGGTCAGTTTGACATCTTCTCATGATGTTCAAAATGAAGGTTTTTGTGGTGCTCATAACATTTGCTCTGATTTCTGAGAGGCTCATAACATACAGGTTTTGAAAATTCTCCAAATAGTCCTTATAATATGAAGAAAATGTTGATCAGGACATATTGATTTGCTTGTTTGAGATGTTATTAATTGATCATTATTACAGTTGTTACAAATCATGTTACTAATGGTCTGTCTGTCTGTCGTTTGCAGGGAGAACGTTACGTGGTAAAGCGTTCTACAATGTCAATGGGAAGGTGTACTGTGAAGAAGACTATTTGGTAAGGAACTACAACCTTCTTAGGACAAGACTAAGAAGGGGAGAGACTGGAAGAAAAAAAATCACCTCAATTATGATGAAATAAAAAGATAGTGCCTAATGAAGTGGTTATACAAACACAGATACACACTAGAACCTGTTGCATGAATCCATGTTACGAAGTTTACTGAGTTTCTACACAATAGTTTATACAATCAGAATGCAGTAATTGAACGATTTGCAACATCATAAGCCAGACTTCTAGAAAGACCTTGTTGCAGTAGACACATTTGCTGAAGACTCTTAAGCACACGTCGGTCATCTGTTCCACAGTTCTATTGACTTGACTCTGTTTACCTCCACAGTACTCCGGTTTCCAGCAAACAGCCGAGAAATGTGTAGTATGTGGGCACCTCATCATGGAAATGGTACGTCCTGTGTGTATGTGTACTGTTTGTAAGGGCTGTTCCATTCAGAGCAGTTGAGGGGTGGATGGATGTTTCAGGGGGACAAATTTTACTATATTGTATATTCATTTTGTTTGACTGAGGCTAGCAAAGCAAATGTTTTAGGCATTTGTCAAAAAATCAAATACATTAAGTGTAAGAAAAGAATGAAATACAAATATGAAAATGGATTATGACTATAACAAGAGAATATGACACAAATATTCTGGCTGAAATATTCTTAAAAAATCCAATGATCAGAACACAAATGCAACTGAAACAAAAAGTCCAGCAACTAAATTGAAAGAACAGATCTCAAGATCTCAAACAAGCTGCAACATTCAAAACAATACAATAACACCCCCCCCCCCCCCTCAAAAAAAATCAAATACAAAAGGCCACAGCTAATCCCCCCTGTTTTCAGTATGTTCTTGCCTGTAATTGTTGAGATTCTCCAGACTGGCCAGCTCTCAGTAATAACATACCTGTGGTCAGGTAATAACAGCCTGTGTTGTTAAGGGTCGGAGTGATTGCCACCCTTTCATCAGCCAAACAAAGGGGGGTTAAGACCAGATGAGCCTCTGTGGAATTCCCAACATACCTGAACACACAAGCATTGGCATTACAATATGGCCCAATTCCAGCAAATTGGAGCAAAGGCTGATTGCACTGTTGCAATGCTTCAAAATGTTACATACACTCTCAAAACAATGTAGCAGATTTTTTTTCCCAACCCCATTCTTAGTTTAGCTGCCTAACAAAGAGCAGGGAGATGTTACAACTGATGCTTCAGTGACAGTTGGAGTTCTTGGAATTTTGATGGAATCAACCTTCTCCCTGCTGAGGTAGCCCTTTGGCACCCAATGTGTACATGAATTAGTTATGCTTAGGACAGCAGGGTTAAACGCTTGTTGTAAGATCTGCCAAAATTAATAACTTCTAAGCTAAGATTTGGAAGGCCCCTATCTAGACCATTCTACATAACGGTCTGACCTTTGTATTTATTATCTTATTTCGTCCTATACCAAAATAAGTAGTAGAATTGATATTGCCTAACTGTAATTTTGTTTTTACGTTTTATGGCAGATATTGCAGGCGATGGGGAAGTCCTTTCACCCCGGCTGCTTCAGGTGTACAGTGTGTAACGAGTGTTTAGACGGCGTTCCCTTCACAATCGATGCAGACAACAGGATATACTGCGTCAAGGACTATCACAAGTAAGACACGTGTTTCTTTTCAGACTCTTAGGGAATTTTGTTTGAAAAAGATATCTGAAGTTGTGTTGGATCAAAAGTTTTAACTTTAAACATGTAACTACCAACACAGATATACTTTCATGATGATATCTGAAGAAATTATCCTTGAGTTTTCTTGACTATCATTAAGTTTATTATGATTAGCATTATCATTTTCTGTTGGTAAAGGAAATTGGGTTGGGAAACCATCATATTGGAGTAGGACTTTAGGTGTTTAACTTTTCTCACCACAACATTCATTTGTGTTTTTTCCCACAGGAAGTTTGCGCCAAAGTGTGCGAGGTGTCGTCTCCCCATAACTCCGGTAGAGGTATTCCACCACTTGGCTTCTGCTCTGCTCACTAGACCCCCTCCCCCATAAATCCCAGCTACCAGTTCCTATAGCCAAACTTAGCCTCTACCAGGCTTCAGAGGCAGCTGGGAAGAGTGGAAATAGGCCAAATAGGAGGGGAGTTAGTCCACTAAAGGCAAACTGTACTCCTTTAGTGGACTAACTCCCCTGGCATGTTACCTGTTTCTGCGGCCAATTTCTACTCTTTCCAGCTGCCCCAGAAGCCTGGTAGAGGCTAAGCCAAACTGGTCATTGTTTGAAAAAGGCCAAATTAAGACCAAGTCGTCAGGGCTAGTTCATGTCTATAGGAATTGAAAACTGGCACTGCCAGGGGAGGATACCCAACCCTGTAGTGTTGCTATCTCTGCATCCCCCTCAGTTAGAACCTCTCCAGTACAACTACAAGTAGGCAGCTCTAATGTGCAACCATGCCTGAAAATGTATTTTCAGTCATTATAAATCTTCTTACAACAAAAGAAGCAAGCATTGTGTTTATGAGGACACTCCCAAGTAAAGCCAAATGACATATTTCATTACAACTGCACTTTACATTTCTATTTATGAAATATATCTATATCATATTAAATCTTGAATACAATGTTGAGTAATATATATATCTATACTAGTGTATGCTAGTGCTGGTCAGAATCAAGTTGGATGAACAGAACAGGACTAAAAAGGTTGTGTACAAGTGTACACCAATGGCACTTGTACATTCCACCTTCAAGGCCAGAACATTCATTCATGTTTACTTATTGTCATGCTTTTATGTAACCTTCAGAAATTCAAATAGAAATCATCATCAATCATCATCATCATCATCAAAACATGAATTAAAGACAGACCACCAAGTCTTTGCAGCTTGGGCCACTTTTCCTGGCAGGTTATTAGTTTGAAATGTGTAAGGGAGAAAAAAATGTTCATTTTCTTGATTAGTAAAAACTTGGATGAAGATCAGATTTCTTTTTGACATTTCAGATTGGCCACCATTTTTCAAATTTGTTCAGATTGTCCCTTACTGCAGCTTAAACACAAGAAAGCTTGACACAACAAACCACAGTATCTCTAAGTTGCTAACAAGCTATCTGGATTCATAATCTTGTCTTAGATTAAGGCAACCTGGCAAAAAGCTAGTGACAATCTTCTTCTCAGTGCGCCACCACTTTGGTCATATTAGAGCAGTCCAAAATCTGATCTAAATGCTGTCTAGCTGTGTGCATGCACAAACAGTACACCCCAACTTGTTTGTGCAAATATGTATAGAGTAAAATCTGTGACAATCATTGTCTATCCATTATAAGTTGTGTAACTGTCAAAATTCAGCCAAGAATCAAACGTTCCATGTCTCAATCACGCTACGATGTTTTTTTCCATAGGACGCAGAAGTGCCTCCCAACTTGAAGGAGATTGTCGTCTCGGTAGATGTCAGCTCTTTATTTCTTTCCTCAGTTCTTGGCTTTCTCGCTGCGTTAAGGAAAACTGGCCTGCTGTTTGCGACTCCTTCTTTATAAGCGTAAAATCTTGAGGTGACATGAATTAAAGGAAAAAAGAGAAAGCTCTCTCAACGCTTTGTTAAACTTCTTTCCAACTTGATTTTGTGCCAAACTCTCTGCTTGTAAATGTGACTGAGTGAAGGCAAGATAATCAGTGGCTTGCAAATTAAAGGTGCCCATGTGTAAGCTTGCTGGTGTCCTTCTCTGTGCTTAGTTTTGTAAATGCTGCAGATAACTTTGGACTGTTAATTACTATTCCTTACTCTAAATGGTGAACTTTTTGTGCTCTGTGACACACTGGGTGCTGAAGCATAAGAGAAGGGGATCAACAAATTGACACTTTTTCTGACCAATCTAAAAAATATCAGTCTGAGTCCTGGACTTTTCAAAGGAAAGAACCTTTGTGTCATCAAAGTCATGGACCCTCTTGCTGCCCTGTGTTAACGCTAAGCTCAAAATCTTGCTGTGCAGACTCTTATACGTTCTGCATTATTGCCATAACTACTAACTACTGTGAGAGGTGAAGAGGTGTAAGATTTGTTTGTTGTGAAATTTTTGTGAGTCAACTTTGTGTTCTCTTCTGTCAGGGTAAGGACGAAACGATACGAGTGGTGTCCATGGACAAAGATTATCATATAGAATGCTACAGATGTGAAGTAAGTGTTCCAACTCTCCTTTGAGTAAACTGTTATTTATAGTTCTGTGGAAGAAGTATAGATCCTTTTTTTTAATGAATCTGTAACTGCCAAAGATCTACTCATCTGTAGAGATCCTTTTTGGAAATAGTTTGATACTATTAGAATTGCTTGTCATCTGTCAAGATTAACTTACGGTACCTGTGATGGGTAGATGGAAAGGAAAAGGAAAGTGATCTTGATCCAGTTTTAGCTTACTGAAGAGCTTATCTCCCACTGGTCGTAACAGAGAGGACAGATGCTACACAATGAACAGTGGACCATCCTAAGGCCTTTGCAGTATTATGCATTTCGGGTGAGGGACAATAGTTGGGACTTGAACTCCCGACCTCTTAGTCCAGAGACAGGGTCACTAACCATGCGTACTGGACTACACACGCTACTTCATGGGTGAATGTCTTACTTTGAATGAGAAACCCTTGTTGATATTATCCCCAGGACTGTTTGATGTTGCCTATATTATGAATCTATGATTAACACGTGAATGTTACCCTGCAGGACTGTGCGTTACCGTTCAGTGATGAGGAGGGCAGGAGATGTTACCCGCTGGAGGGTCACCTCTTGTGTCACGACTGCCACCTGGTCAGGCTGGAGAGGATGAAGAGAAGACCACAAGTCACTGAGTTATGAGGGAAGCCCCACAGACACAACCTGGCAGCTCGTAGATCCTTGTAGGGAGGCCTTCCCTCGTGTAGGAGAGAGTCGTCGTGGAAGGAACACTAGCTTTGGACTAGAAGTGCCTTTACCTGTGCCTTGCCTGATAACCGGTGCCATGTTCAATGTAATTGTAAACAGGTACAACACAACCACCAGTCATGGTCATCTTGGACAACAGAGGATGAGCAACAACAGTCATGAGGATTTTAAAACCCTTGACGTCGGATTCTGCTGAGTTTCCTGTAACAGACTGTGTATCTCGGCACACTTGGCATAGGGGATGCCAGTACTCCGATAATCAACACAGAAATGGTTTGCTGCAGCAAATACTGCAGAATGGTGCACTTGTGTGGCCAGCTCTGGTGTTGACATACAGGTAGAGAGACTCTGGCACTGTGGTTGTTGAGAGATGTAGATGGTAGATAGGAACAGCAGGTTGTTCGGGACATTACAGTACACAAAACTGTACTGTCAAGTGTCATCTGGGGTGGAGCTGGTGTTGTGCCATATACGGCGACAGGGAAGTTTGTCGGTATGTCTTTGCCGGTCAGGCAACACCAAGAAATAAACCAGTCCCCCCACTTTAGTTAGTTTGTAAGAAAAGTTGATGAACAGCTAGTTTACAGCAAAATGGGTAAATTTATTGAGTGTTTAATTTGGGTACAGCTCTACATAAACTTAGGCCCACCTTGCAAACAGATACGGGAGGCCTGTCGTGGACCAAATCTGCACATAATGTAAACGCTGCATTTTTGCCATGCCCGAAAATTCATGCCATATCGCTGTCAGTACATACTAGATGCTGGTCTCTTTAAGATTTGGATCGCTAGCAGAAAGTCTAAAAAATTTTGTGCAAACCAAGATGTCTTGCACTGTTTTATTGCTGTATCATATAGGATTGGTTAAAGCTGCAGGTGCTGCAAAAAAAGGTTGCATTGTAATTTATACAGGGTATGCTGTTAGTGAGCAAGTCTTTTTAAGAAAGGCAAGTTGCTTTGTCAAAGCTTCAATTAAAGCACTGGGGAGGTACATTTATACCCATATCCATGTTTACATGCTCACAGGCATTATTTCATGCAGTAGTTAGATATGTATTTACTAAACCATCTAGTGCCTTTCATACTTTGTAACATTTTTGTCCTTTCTGTTATATGTTGTTGATGTTGAGGCAGTATGGCTGCCAAGTTTTGTGTAATTGCTGACGAGGAAAGCAGAGAATTGCTGCTTTTATGTGTAGAGTTGTATTATTTTTAAAGAGTATATTTTATGCTGGTCTGTACCATAGCAAAATATGTGTACTGAAAAATTCTTACAATATTCTGAAGAGTTCATTTGTATGTGAGGAGAGACAACGTGTTTTCTCCTAGCTGTAAACATGAGAAGGATGCATGTGCATTCTTTGTACAATAGACCGTAGTAAAATATGATATGCCCCCTGTCCTGTTGATGACCCTGTTCACCCCCCTGATAAATATGTACTGGTCCAAAATAATGGAAAAGACACGTGTTAGGCCTGCAATACTCTCAAGTAGGGAGGTTCTACTGGTACGTTTTTTATTTTAGTTGTGTTGATCTCTGACGTCCTGCTATTTAGTTAAGTTCATGAAGTATGCAAAATGTTGGACTGTACCACCCCCATAGGGGTGCTCAGGATATCTCTGTAGGTAAAGTGTGCTGTCGGTACACATGTGACAGCAAATGCTGCAATTGTTGCATGTATCATAGGGCGAGCTAGATAGGAAGAGAGAGAGATCAGAGAAAGAAATTAAACAATGAGAAGAAACTGTGGTCTGTTCTATTTTAAGATAAAGGAAGAGCAGAAGAAGCATACTGGTACTAGTACATGATCCTTTAGTTTTTGGAACAGCCTATTCCTACTTTATATCTTTAAGAAGTTTCTAGTTTACATAAATCTAGTTTAGCCATACAATTCACTCTTATGTTGTTAAATTTATTGCCTGCATACCAGAGCCTGGGTACCATCCATATTTAAATATATTTGTTACGCCAGATTTTTTTAAGTGGAGCGACGTAACAAATACGGATGGTACCCAGGCTATGCATACCAGACCCACTCCTTTTTTTCTTGGAATCAACCATTTCAATGATAGCCTGGGTGTCATCTGGTTTGCTGTGGGGCTCCTTATACCCCTGACCCCAAGGGAAGCAAGTATGAGGGCCCTGGAATGCAAAAAGGATGGCACCCAGGCTACTGCAAGACAGCCTCTTTGGGTTATAACACTGTTATCACGTATAAGCTGAGCAATTTTGGTGAAAGCAACATCATTGAAGACATTCTTTGAAGCCAGAATTGTCAATGAACAGTTTACCTGAATTTACCTGAATTTACCTGAACTGCAGAGATTTTCCTGTATATCTCTGCAGTCAGGAGCTTGATGGCGGGTAGCCTCTAGTAGCTCCTCCGTCTAACACGGCCTTGATGTAGCTGTCAATGCTACTCTTGAAGCCATTGACGCTGCTCTGCTGAACTACTTCGTCTGGTAGTTGATTCCAAGCTGGAACTGTTCTTACTGCGAACGATTTGTTTCTGATCTCCAGTTTCGCTGGGGGGATTTTGAGTCTGAGGCAGTGGCCCCTTGTGTTGTATGGGGTGACCAAAGGTTGGAAAAGTATGTCTTTTTCAATGCCTTCAAATCCTTTGAGGATTTTAAATACTTCGAGCATGTCCCCTCTGAATCTTCTAACAGCTAGGCTCGTTAGTCCCATTTTTTCCAGCCTTTCTGTGTAAGTTAGATCTTGCAGTTCAGGAATCATTCTGCTGGCCCTTTTCTGGACCCCCTCCAAGAGGTCAATATCCTTTTTTAACCACGGCGACCAAGCTTGGATACAATACTCGAGGTGAGGTCTCACGAGTTGTTTATAAAGTCGAGTTATAATGGTCACACTTTTGTAGCTAATGTTTCTTTTAATGATACCCAGAGTTTGGTTGGCTTTTTTTACCGCACTGGATACCTGTTGGGTTGGTTTCAGGGATTGGTCAATGTAGATTCCAAGGTCTTTCTCCAGGTCTGTTTTTCCAATAGGGACTCCGTTCATATTGTATATATGTCGGGGATTGTTATGTCCAAGATGTAAAATATGGCACTTATCCACGTTGAACTGCATCTGCCAGTCTCCCTCCCATCGACAAACTGTGTCTATATCGTGTTGTAAGGCATTTCGGTGTGTTTCTGAACCGACTTCCTGCCATAGTTTGGTGTCATCCGCAAACTTAAGACTCTGTGAGTTTATTGCTATATCCAAATCATTGATATACATTAGGAACATAACAGGACCCAGGACTGATCCCTGCGGAACTCCGCTAGTGACTTTTCTTTCACTTGAACACATTCCGTTTATTACCACTCTCTGTGATCTCCCTTTTAGCCATGCGTCCATCCACCCAGCCACTCTACCTCCAATCCCATGGGCTCTGATTTTTACCGACAGTCTCTTGTGTGGAACCTTATCAAAGGCTTTGGCAAAGTCTAAGTAGAGGACGTCGACAGGTTGTCCTCTGTCTAAGCTCCCTGATAGTGAGTCAAGGTAGCAGAGTAAATTAGTTAGGCAAGATTTCTTCTTTCTGAAACCATGTTGGCTCGGGGTAATAAGTGCATAAGAGTCTAGATGGTTTACAATATGGAGTCGGAGAATCTTCTCAAAAATTTTGCAGACAACAGACGTCAGACTGATTGGCCTGTAATTTGATGTTTCAGCTTTACTACCTTTTTTGAAGATGCAGGTCACATTTGCTTCTCGCCAGTCTTTGGGGACCACTGACTCATAAAGAGATTTCTTGAAAATGTTTGTGAGAGGTTCTGCTATAATTGTTCCAATTTCTTTAAGGAGTGTTGGATACAGCTTATCTGGCCCGGGTGCTTTACCCGGCTTCAGATTGTCTAGTTCTGTCAACACCATTTCCTGCGTTATATCAATGTCGCTCAGTTGGTCATCCTGTTCTCCGGAGTACATAACCTCTGGTTGTTGCAGACAGCTTTTTTTTTCTGCTCAAGTAATGCTCCTGGGGTAACACTGGGAATTTGTAACTGACGGTGTCAAACATAGCTCTAAATATTTTCCTAGTGCTAGTTCTAAGTGCTGACTGTAAGGCAGCACTTAACATTAACGTTACCCCTTAACACCATAGGGGGTAATGTAAGGTTACTGTACAGCGTCCGTCACGCTACCATTTTCGTAATGCATGGCGTTGACGTTACAAATATTTCAAAGTGATGGAGGAAAGCTACCCTTCCATTCTAAGAGCTGCTTCCATTCTAAGAGCTGACCATTGAAGGTCATTGAACAGCTATTTAATAGCTGTTCAATGACCTTCAATGGTAAGGTGCTAGGTGGCGCTGCTAGACATGCTTTATTCCAAGACTTTGCTGACGTTATTTTTGCAGCCCCCTACTTAATACAATGGACCGTCTAAAATCCACAATACAAAAGGAGTCTTGATATTGGGTTCAACACAGATCAACTCTATACTTTTGAGGTAGTCGAAACCCAGAACTCCATTTTTCCAAGGACATTATATCAGCTGATATATTAAATGTCCTTGATTTTTCCACCTGGTAGAGTAGAGTAGAGCATCTACGGCCAGGTAGGACATGGTAACTTGAATGCTTCTGATGGAAATGTCTTTTTTTTCCAACGCAACGCATCCGTGTGATATCAGTCTGGCACTGTAATTAGTCGTTCTTCAAGTTCAAGTCGAAATAATGAACGGACATGACGGAGCAGAATATCCTGGGGACGAGAGCGGTCCATGCATGCTGGGAAGGCCGTGACGTCAAGGGTGTGATTGCAGAGGCGAATCATCATGGCGGACACCAGGCTGTACGATCTGCTCGGAGTTCCTGCTAACGCGTCGGACTCGCAGATCAAGAAGGCAAGTCCTCGGTCTAGGTTAAGATTACTTTGTAAAGAAACGTCTCACGCATCGATTCGGTGGGTTACAGTGCCGCACAGATCGCCTGTAGCCCGTGGGAAGGCGGTTGCTCGTGCGATTATGACACCGGCCGGCCTGCGCGTTTTTCTCGCCCCCCATTCTAGCAATTTCTCTGGGAACATTTCCGGCGTACTTCTGGCATGTTTAACCCGAATAGTGGCGTGATCTCGTGGACGATTAGATAAAAAAATCATTTATAAAGGTAATCTGGAACTGGAAGTATCACAATCTTGGGCCAAGGAGGTTCGATATGATTGATACGTGTTCGAAAAATTGTAGTTTCTGTTTTACCCAAAGCCAGGCCAGGTCAGTGTGAACTTGTCTGGACCCCACGACCGACTGATCCATTCTTTGGTCTTACAGCCTTTTGTCCCTTTTCTTCTGATCACAGCGTCATCACCCAGCCTTATGTTCGATCAGTAATGCCGTATGTTTCCCCAGATATCTTAAGAAATATCTTTCAACTGGTTAAATTGATGAGATGGAAAATATTATGACGGGTAACATGTGCGCAAGCTCTTGTCCCAAGTAAGGTAGTAACGACCACATGCCCTCCCGAAGCCGGCATTAAAATTTTGAACAAAGGATCACCTAGAGGGCCGTTAGTTTCAGTTGTAACGATGATCAAGTCAGGGGATTATTTTTCTTGCACTGATTAAAGTATTCTGGTACTTGATTGTTCCCAGAAATATTACAAAATTCATATGAGGACCTTTCTTGATCAAAGTTGAAACCAGCCCCCCACCCCACCCATGGTTACAACATGGAGCCAGACTTGTTCATGTGACATGACTATTTTATTTTTTTCACATGATCAACTGAACAACAGCGTTATTTTGTGACAACCACGCTTTGACGTATGGCGACAGTTTTATAGTTAACATTGTCTCATATTGTATTTTTGGTTATTTTTCCAGGCGTACCACAAACTTGCCAAGGAGTATCACCCAGATAAGAACCCAGAGCATGGAGAGAAGGTAGATGTCATATATGAAAATTAATAGCATATCTGTATTCGTCAGTCTGTGTAAACACCTTTTTTTTACAAGTATTTTTACTAGTTCGACAGGGACGCAGCAGATGATAGCTACAGTTTTACCTGACATAACAACTTGTTGTAACATAATGTACATGTTTGATGATAACAAGTTCCAATCTACAAGCACAAACTCTTCTGTGGGCCCAGACTCTGTGTAGATAACACTCAAATTGTTACCATGGGTGTTTTCTTTTTCTTGATTACTATATTATAGCTATTTTATGTATTACAAGTGCATGTTGGGCGATGACTAGTTAAGATGATTGAAAAGGGCTTTCGGAGAGATCTTGGTTCCAGGAGTGAAATTGCAGAACTGCTATATTCCTTGTTTTGTTTCTCTTTCAGTTTAAAGAGATCAGTTTTGCGTATGAAGTGCTGTCCAATGCAGAGAAACGAGAGACATATGATCGCTATGGACTGGATGGATTGAAGGAAGGGGCTGGTGCAGGGGGAGGTATGTAAGATTTTTTTTTAAACGAGGCTGCGAAAGCTTCTTATGGCAGTGGAAAATTTTTAACTTGTTGTTTCACTTTTGAACGCACTGAAGACTGACAAAAGTTCAGACAACATTTTCCCTATCTATTTATAGGAAATTTATGTGAAATGTGTGTTTTGTACTTTTTCAGCGGAAGACCTGTTTTCACACATCTTTGGAGGGGGACTGTTTGGGATGGGGGGGTTCGGGGGCATGGGAGGGGGGCGCCGACGTGGACCCAGAAGAGGAGAAGACATGATTCACCCTCTTAGGTGAGTGTGTGTGTATTTGAGGTGGAAGTTAACATGAGTACATTTGTTACATGAGTGCATTTGTGTGTGTGCCAATGTCTGTGTGTGTTTGTGAGTTTTCCTGTGCAAAGAAACTGTAAAGAAATTAATCTGTTATGTTACATTTATTATGTTTGGTTGATGGCATATCCTTAGTAACAAAAACAACATGCTGGACAATATCTCAACCTGATTTCTATCTTGTACTTCAGAGTTTCTTTAGAAGACCTGTACAACGGCAAGACCAGTAAATTACAACTCAGTAAAAACATCATCTGCAGTAGATGCCGAGGGTAAGTAGTATCGTAATGGCTTATTGAGGAAATTTGGTGTACGTCATGTAATCATGAAAAGCAAAGTTGTAACAACAGTAAGATGCTGCAAAAAACACAAATAGTATCAGTCCAAAAATACTATAAAAGAGCGCTGCTCCCTCATGTAACCAGCCAGCACCCTCATGTCAATTTTCAGATTGAACCCTCGACCCTATTATAAGTGGCTACATACTAGTACACAACATTAAGTCTTTCTCAAAATGATCTTTTTCCAGTGAAAATACAAAAACAAAACATCATAACAA
Organism: Branchiostoma floridae x Branchiostoma japonicum; assembly: GCA_013266295.2. Classification (NCBI taxonomy): domain Eukaryota; kingdom Metazoa; phylum Chordata; class Leptocardii; order Amphioxiformes; family Branchiostomatidae; genus Branchiostoma; species Branchiostoma floridae x Branchiostoma japonicum. The sequence goes on along the minus strand of CM023829.1, from coordinate 10,798,311 downwards.
TGCATTCTAGCATTATTAATTACAAACTGTGTTACTCTTGTAAGAATTTGCATCACTCCCTTGCCATGCTAGTGATCTGCTCCCTCATGCAATTTTTTTCTAGAATAACCCCTGCTTCTAGAGTTATCATGTCAAAAAATAATGTTTAGAGATGACAACACCATATCTACCTGTTGATGTTTCTGTATCATAAGCTGACCATGTGAAGTACTCTGACTGGTTATTATCTTCCAGACAAGGGGGTCGACCAGGCGCTGTCCAGGCCTGTCGTATATGTCAAGGTCGCGGAGTCAAGGTCACCATCCGGCAGCTCGGGCCAGGCATGGTGCAGCAGATGCAGTCAGTCTGCTCCGACTGTAACGGAGAGGGTGAGTCGGGGGTTCAGAGGTCAGGGGTGGGCTTAGCATAGTAATATCAGTCATCAATGGTGCAGGTGAGGTTCAGATGGTACATGTCATGGCAGCAGAAGTTAAGTTTGTCCACACGGCAAGTAAAATACATGTAGAAGACTATGATCAAATTTCATGTAGTTACAGTTAGTGATGAAGTGGGTGGCAATGGCAATGATGATAACTGTTATATGAAAATGATGAAAATATTATCATTTTGGGAAAATCAGAGCCCCAGTTTTTGTCACCTTGTTCGATGTGCATTTATTGTTTTTTTCTACTTTCTGGTACTAGTAATAAAATTACACTTGTCACTTCAAATATAGAAAGTTACTTTCATGTAGCTAGTTTGTCATCAGATTGAAAGTGTACCTTTGTTTTGCGACTCATTTTCAGTCAAGTGCCACTTAACGATATGAAAGTTACAGAATGGAAGTAATGTATCTCCACATGTTCTAACATTAGTTAGTCCAACATCAGTAAGTCTGTCCAACTTTTGTTAGTATATTAAGCAGTGTTTAATCTATCTCTGCACATTTTTACCACCAGGAGAGATGATCAACGCTCGTGACCGCTGCACCGCCTGTCAGGGCAAGAAGGTTGTGAAAGAGAGCAAAATTCTGGAGGTTCACATCGACAAGGGCATGAAGAACGGACAACGCATCACCTTCAGGGGGGAGGGCGACCAACAGGTGGGTTATACCACTGGGTGGGGGAGTGGGGATAAGCATGTTTTTCTGTACATTACAGTCTCTTTATTTCTGTCATAATGTATAAAGTTTAGATTCCACATTTCAAGAGTCTGGCATAATGTATAAAAACCATTTCAAAATCATATCCAGTTGCTTGAGTAACTTGTTTTTTTGGCATGGTTAAAAATCATGTTCCCAATTTTCTAGTGTGTGTTTAAATTTAAAATGACCAGTTTTGATCCTGCCCACCCTAGCCCGGAGTGGAAGCCGGTGACATCATCTTGGTTTTACAAGAGAAGGATCACGACAGATTCCGGCGCGACGGTCCCGACCTCTTCCTCACGCACACGGTCGGGCTGCCGGAGGCGCTCTGTGGCTTCACACTCAACGTTAAGCATCTAGACGGGAGAAATTTGGCTATTAAATATCCCCCAGGATCTGTGATAGAACCAGGTATGTGATTGAGGGACTGTACATGTGTAATCCCCTGGTTTAGATGACTGTCTGTCTCACCCAGTCCTGTATGGCTGTAGAGTTGTACTTGAATTATAGATGCTGATTTTTATAAATTTGTTAAAATGCAAGATAGTGTGCCCTGGGAGAAGCAATAAGGAAGTACTCCCCACTGTGGCACTGTACTTGAATTATAGATGCTGATTTTTATAAGTTTGTTAAAAACTGTACTACATGACCTAACAGAAGTCTCTGCCCCATTGTTGTGTGACTAAGGCTTGACGTGAACATTTGCTCTGCCGTTGTTCCAGGCTGTATCCGGGGGGTTGTCGGCGAGGGCATGCCGATATATAGGAACCCGTTCGAGAAGGGAAACCTGTACATAAAGTTTGACATCAAATTTCCCGAGAATAACTTTGTTGATGAAGCAAAAATGAAGGTAAGTTTACTAAGTGACCTTACACATTACATCCTTTTCTCTGGGTCTGAAAGAGCTGGTGACAAATCACTTTCTGAACTTTGACCCAGTGTGACACTCAATGAGATGCTGTTTTGCAAAGCTGACGAGATTCCGTTGTAAGGTGGCCTTAAAATCCAATAAAAAACAAGGTGGGCCAAAAAAAGATTCCTACATTTTCAAAGTTAGAGATCATAAACCTTGTTAAAAAAAGATTGAGGCGTCAAAACATGAAATCACAACCAACAGGTCTTTTATTCCTGTATTTAACAGTATTTTCTGTCCTTGTAGATGTGTATACATCTCAACTAACTAACTAGAACAATGAGCTTGTCATACCATCATGGGCAGCTACCATACTGGGTATTCATATGCGATGTCAACACTTGCCATCAAACATGAGAAATTGGGCCTCAAGTTTGCTGGATCCCTCATGGTTTTTTAACAAAAAGACATTTACGACATATTTGCCCATTTTCGGCATGTTGACCAACGTCAACAAATTACTAACAATGAGGTGTTTTCCCCCCAAGGCCCTGGAGGGACTGCTGCCGCCCCGCCCTACCATGCCCCACCCCGCGGGAGACGTAGAGGAAGTGGACCTGATGGAGTACGAGTCCACCAGGGGAGGGCCCGGCGCCAACAGCCGGGAAGCCTACGATTCCTCAGACGACGACGATGGCCCGAGGGGGGCTAACGTTCAGTGTGCACATCAGTAGCATCGTTGCCATGGCAACACAGCTTCTGTACCAGCATGTACTTATAGAGACACACCCTGAGCACTTACCAGACATCAGAAGAGTGGGGAGGGGGCTGTCGTTACTATATTTAGGCCACATTAACTTGATTTTATGTCCAATCCTAGAAAGAAATTGTTGTCCTTTTAACAGATGGGCAGTGAGCATATTTGGGAGCCCTTCATAAAATTAGCACAGTATGAGAAATACAGTCAAACCTGCACTGGTGACCACTTTCACATAGGGGCCATTGTGGCCACTCCTTGGTGGTCCCTCAGACTGACCAGTTTCCTCTATAGTGTATTTTTTGTAATTGTCTTGAAACTGTTTAAGCATGTGTCATGAAACGTCTACTGCAGACAGAATTTCCCACCCACACTTTCCCATGGAATTGTACCTATAAAATCCAGCTTGTGTGGCCTAGTTAACAGTCCATGCTGCACATACATGTACACACATGCCCAGTCAGTCTGCATCATGGCTACTGTACTTGTCATAATGACAGTTTTACACCCTCACTTGTGAGACTTCTAGTAAAATAAAGGCTGCTTATACAGTTCTGGGGTTGCAAATGCGTGCAACCCAGCAGATATGCATAGACTAGTATTGTGGGTAAATATTTCAGATTTGCCTAATGTATGAGTACATAATGACCATGTACAGTTGTTAATAAGAAATAGGTAGCCGTAGAGAAACTGCTCAGCAGGTAATGCAAAACACTTTAACAGAGTGAGTAAAATGTCTGAAAAATAGTCCCACTTTCACTTACACTTAACCACAGTAGTCACGCATTGGGCCACACCAATGCAACGACTTGGTCCTCAGCCTAGCATTGTCTCAAATTGTAACACAGGGAAGATTTGAAGCCATTTTCGGTACTCATGACAAATGGAGATGAATGAAGACTGACTTCTATTGTGGTACATTGTGATGACATACTAATGTATGTTCTTGGCATCACAACATATATATCTGGCAGACATTAACATGTATGGAGTTACAATTCATGTTGTAGTTTTCAATTTGTCCAAGATACAAGTTATGTTGAAGTGGCCTTAACAGATTTTGTTTATACATCTATCTGACTTAATGTCTGTATTCTCTCTGTTTTGGGTATAGCCTGCTGCCATAGAACATATATATACATGTCCATTAAAAGATTGGTGTTTGAAAGCCTAACCAATAATATGTATGAAGTATGGTACATTGTTTATGTTCCCATGGTGATGTGTTTCTATGGAGATATGCTTCAACCCACGTTGTGCTAACATAACCTTTCAGGATGGCTCATGTTTGAGGAGCATTATACTAGCTGCTTTGCCCTGGATTCTTTGCACTTATATCATGGATTTTTTATGCCTGTCAAAATAGATAATGCTTTAATGTCACCAGTGTTTGCTTATTCTTTCATGCACACCAGTACTTCGCATTACTAATATGTTTCACACAATACGTTCTGAGAAAATGTCAGTTTGCAGTACTTGTACTCTGACCTCAACACAAAATTTCTGCAACTTAGTGAGGCTTTGTGTTAGTGCCAACTCCACTATTGCATTTATTGTGTTCGTTTTCTGTATCTGTGAGGACCCGGAATAGTATTGGAGTGGCCCAAAGGAGACATTGTGCAGACATGGGAACATACATGTAGTGTCTGAACTGTGTACAATGTATGAGTTGAGTCAAGTATCATAATTTGTACCTTATTGTACATTGATAATTCAGGGGGAAAGATATTACATTGATGTTGTTGTACTTTTGTTGTTATGATAGAATGTAGGCTAAGTTTAACTTAACATTGTTGTCTTCGACAGCAAAATACAAATGTGTTCACTCCCTCTTGTAATGTACAAAATGTAGGGAAGTTCCATTATTTCTGTAGGTTTTAGTTTTGTTTTCATGTTAAACTAACTTCTTGGTGTGGACTACTGCACTTACAGTACTATGTATAATATGTACAATGGAACACTGTAGTTGCTTATTATGGCTGCCACTAGAAAGAATGTCCCCAAGAATGGACTTCATTTCTGAATCAATAAAAGTTGGTTTACAACCAAAATAAGGCCTGAAGATGCCCCCCTTGAAAAGTAAAAACTCTTTGAAATGTTCCTACTCTCACAGGTGTCTAGAGCCTATTAGTAAACAAAGTAAGAAGACCTGCAATTGTACATGTACCAAGGCCCTAATCTCTAAGCAGATGTAGGAGTGAAAAATCTAATGTTATCTGATGGCCATGCTTCTCTCACAGCTATCCACCCTACATCTGCTTGGAGATTACCAATGCCGTACCCCTGTATCAAAGACAACATTCTTAACACCCTGGTATATCAAAAGTGGGGCTGTTTGGACTTCTGCCTGGTGAAGGGAATGTGGCTTGTGAATAGCAAGTGCTTGATGTGCAGCATTTTTTGTAAGAAAATTGTTCAAAATGCTGCAAGACGAATTAAAAGTGCTTTATATAGTTACTGTATTCCTGTTTTAACCATGTAACTGTTAATACACCACGGATATGTCTTTGTTCTATGCCTAGATTGTCCTGAAGGAAAGTTAATGTCAGATATACATAATAATATTTGTTGCTTTTGATGTTTATTGCATGCAATAGTCTAGTATAAGAACACTTGTCTCTAAAGTATTGGCCATATGTCCTCTGACACATTTATGTTTTGATCTCTCATTGATATGAAATAAACCTTATGAACACATCATGGTTTTGAAGGTATTGTATCCATAAGACATTTTAAAGACCACATGACACCAAGAGACGACCTTATTTCATTAATTCTGATATAGGTAATATTTTCGAGCTGAAAACAATCCAAAATGTGATATAGCTTTTCCCCATTCAAATATAACCAATGTTAGGGATAAAAGGAAGTCCAACCTGTGCCATGGGTAGGTTCTTCCGTGTTGCTGGAAAACTTGATAATATGTCAGGAGTTGGCGGGGCAGAGGAATTGTACTCCTCTGGCGTACTGATCAGTTTATTTGGCCAATTTCTACTGTTCTGCTTTTTTCAGCAACAAAAAGGGAGCCCGGAGAGGCTATGCTATGGTTGCTCAAGTTTATACATCTTAATGGACAGTCCCCTCTCTATTGCAAAGCCACCTGGATAGATTTCGTCACCATTGCGTAATGTCATTGGTGATGTCATTGTCACCCTTAAGTACACCCTTACACATTGCGCAAGCGCATTTGGTCACGGGACTTTCCAGAAGTGCCTCACCCTGCGGTTCGGGCAGGCGGAAACTAAAAGCTTCTCCCACTCACGCTTCGCGCGCCAAATTTACTCTCCAAAAGAGGAAACATCGCTCCAAGCGGGAATTTCGAAGGTAATACCAGATATCTTTCGGCAAAATATCAAGTTCGGACTACTGTGTATGTCGGTTTTCAATCCATAAAGGTTCGATTTTATCGAGGTTTTAATGGCAGGTGGTTTCACTTTCGTTGTCCACGTACGTAACGGTTAAAGCAGGTGGCATTGATGAGCCACAAAGACCAGAACAATGCACGAAGACATCGCTTTGTACTCTACATAAGTTGTATTATGATTACTGAAGTAGAAAACTGAAGTATTTTATCCAAATCTGGTTTTCTGATTGTCAGGTGTGCATGTTTCATAACTTACGTGTCTGATGCAACCGTCTCGTGACTCACGGTCAGTCTGTAACCAAATATTCAGTCTTGATTTAACATCGTACGTCTGCAGTTTGATACGACATTTATGTACACGGTTTCTTGTATGTTCATCCAAAATGTGTGCAAAAATGAGTTTGAGTAAATGTTTCACCGACGAGAATCATTCAGACGCCCCTAAATAACTATGGTGACGAAAACAATTCAATACCCTTAGCCGATTTTTTTAAAACATGCAGTTTCACTTTCATTTTCAGCGGGCCGCCCCAAGATCTAACCGGTCCCTTCATGTGAGGGGCCAGTTATAGCCCCGGACAGACTAACTTTTACGTTTAATCTACAGTAACTGACATGTAATTGTTTGGTCCCCACGACTCTGTAAGTGCCATTCGGGAACCCCCTTTTCTATGAGTCACTTTCTTCACAGTGACTCATAATGGGGGTTTCCAAAGTTTTGTGACCAAAATATTGCCAGGTGCATTGGAGAGCGTCATCCATTTACAAAATTTTTTAATCACAGGGGTTGATATACACCACCTGAGAAGAATACAGGTCTGACAAAGTATGGACAGTGATAGAGGTAAGGCTATGTCTACAACAACTTCTGTTATTCTTTAGATCTTTCTATAGATTTCTATTATAATAGAATTTACATGACTCAACATTTATAAAGAAAAGAGTCAATTTGAATTCTAAAACAACATCTGAACTATTCAGCCCCCTAAATGTTAGGAGTGGACATACAATATCCTTCCCTATATTGTAAATGTCAAATCATATACAGTAGATGCAACAGGTAGGTTATCTAGTAATATTTACATTGACCGTGTGGACCTAGCTGAGAAAGTTGAGGATGGAGACTTTATAGGTATGGTAGTTATATCTGCTTGGAAGATATAAATTGTCTGGACCCTACATCACTTACAGTTATTTTCACCTTTGGTACTAATTCTACTGTTTTCCTTTGGATAGAATTTTGTCGGCCATAAGAGAATTGACTATCATTGAATTTTGCAGAACACCCTAATCAGGTGGCTGGAAACAGAGAACACCCTAATCAGGCGACAGGAAACAGAGTAAACGCGAGTGGTCATGAAAATGTCATCATTCAAACAGGAGACAATGCCAATATCAACCTCAATTTAACTGCACGAACCAGAGGTATGCTAAAAATTTGAGACTTAGCAAATGCCTTTCAGTATCTGTGACTGTATCTGACTGGTGTTTATAATCCTTATAAATTGTATCATTGTATGAAGTTTTGATCGCCAGTTAAGTCCAATTATGCTGGATTGCAAACTACAGGTACATGTATGTAAGTCCAGTCAGTCATGGCTTCTAATTTCAATGCAAATACTAGTAACAGTCAGTAAGACAAAATTTAATTGCAAATAACATTCAGCAAGACAGAATGTATAAAAGTTTCAAATTACATGTACTTCTCTTGAGGCAATGACAGACCTTTATTCGTATCATAATGATTATCATTGTTACACATTTGATCAGATGAGTTCTTATGATACATTTAATTCACCTACAGTACCTGACAGTGTGTTCTTTTTTTCAAATCTAAAGCAAAGTTTAGAACTTAAATGTAGTTTATAAAAGCAGTGCATCTTTCTGGTCCTTTAGGCAGAGCTGATGATGCTGAATACTACGGCGCTGCAGCATCTGCTACCCCTAGGCCTGACAGTCTCCCAGACTTCTCCAGAATGCGTCCACCCTACCCCAGGCCCATACCACGGGCCTTCTCCCAGGATAGCATACAACAAAGGTATGTATCTGATCTGCTTGTTTTTTAAGTGTCCGATAACTTTGCATTTGTCAGCAATCAATTTTGGGTAATACATAAATATTTTTTAAAAAAGCAGGTCAAATAGTCTTATGCTAATAATAAGAAATTTCCACTACCATAGCCTACTGAATGACTGTATCAGCAGACTACAGGAAATGGGATTCACTGACATGGGGACCTGCAGAGGAGAAGTTCAGAATCTCATCTCTACTGGTAAGAACATGTATTATACATGTACCATTATCTTATTGCAGATATAGAGACTCAGGTCCAGTATTCTTGTGTTCATGCTCTTAAAGACTGCATGCTAATATACGTACTTAAATGGTGATATCTCCGTATAACCTCCTTGATAGAATCAAGTACATTTTCATGATGCAGAATGTTCTTACATGATAAATCAATTCATGGAATCATGCTCTTGTTCTGAGTGCAACATATTAGATTTAGAGTTGGCCTCGGTTGTGATCGGTTGTTTCCCTTCACCTGTTGTAGGCTTCAGAAACCCCCAAGACATAGTGCAAACAGTTGTAGAAAGGAAGGCACACTTGACACATGAGGAAGATTCAGGTAACACAATCTTGTGAAGTCTCTAAAATTTAAAATTGTATTTTGCATACTGGTACATATACTATATTACATGTAGGTATAATTAGAAGGTAATGCTTGTTGTAATTACAATAACTTGTACATATTCTTTTATCTCATTTTTTTTATATTTTTAATTTTCTTTTATCCATTTGTTATCTTGTTGAGCACTATTGGTAACATTTACCAAAGATGACATTTCCTAACCTGTTACAGGACAACAGGCAAGCCTTGTACATTCCAGCAAAGATGGTGTCACTGTCTCCAATAACACAGGCCCAGTTCAGATAGGTGAGGGGAACATCATCAGTGGGGTTAATCAGAGCTCACTAGAACACGCTGTTCAAATCGGTAAAAAGAACAGGATTTTGACTGATACTGCTGAAGACCAAAATCTTGGCAGAAAACATGACAGACCAAGACGCTCTACAAACCAACGGCAGTCATTTCCCAATAACACACAACCTCAGCAGGACAGGTTCATGGATGACTCAACAACTGGACAAATTACAAGTTTTGAGAGGAACAGGAAGCTGGCAGAGCGCCTACCTCAAGACAGAGCAGTCAGCCAAATGGAAAGGGAGGTTCTACCAAGTGATGGTCAAGACTGGCCACCCATTCCTGATGATGTCTCATCTTCAACTGAGAAGTCAGAAGGCTCTGCTGACACCCCAAGAGAAACTTCTGAAGAAAACAAGAGGGAGACTACAAGGTCATATTCTGGGGGGCAAGGCCGACAGGTATTCTCAACTGCACAGCTACAGGAGCCGGGAATGTCATCTGCACTTGATAGTCTGGATGGACCAACCACTGGAGGAGACGGAGAAGCACCCAACGAAGAAAGAAGATTCACTACCCCTAACAAAGCTCCTCTGTATGTTGCCCTTCCTGAAAGAAGTCCATCAGAATCATCTATGGCAGAAACGCAACAGGGGATTTCTCCACAAAATTCAACAGGTGGTTCTCCTGATCATCCCACTGATACAAGCCTGAGTGATGATTCTTTGCGTCTGGAAAGTGGTTATAACATGCAGGATAATCTGGCATCAAACCGGTTTGAGGCGGGGATAACCAGCAGTGCTGATGATGGAGAGGAGATCCAAGTAAGACCACTTGTCGAGCTTTATCCGGAGAGTTCACAGCCCAGTACGATCATGGATTCCTCAATTCCTTCTATGGGGCCACAATGGCTACCACTGTCCCCTCTGCCAGCTGAGACAAATGATGAAGCCAAAAATTCTGATCCACAACTGATCCAAGGTGGAGAGGATGAAAACACAGAGGAGCCATCAGACCTCAGTGAAAACCAACCCACTGAGCCAATGGTAAATGGAAGTGGGGAAGATGAAGAGACAGTGCCAAAGGCTCCACCTGAAGAGGCAAGTGCAAATGAAGAAGCTGAGGGGGCACCAGTGCCAGATGACCAGCATCCCGCAGAAGCCCAGCAGCAAGTGAATGAGGATGCTGATGGGAACCAAGCAGTGTATGACACAGAGCGCCGTCTGTACATCTTCAGAAGGGCTCATATTGAGGAGATGACAGAGAATTTCTCCCCATCAAAGAAGATAGCTGATGGGGCATTTGGACCTGTTTACTATCTAGGTATGGATGTATTAAGCTGTCTGCAGGTTGACTAAACCTACAATATGATACATTTGTACATGTATTGTCCATGATGTCTAAGTTTTAAATCAAACCTTTCTACAATGTCAAAGTGGTCAGCAGAGACAGACTAAGAAAGCTATGTTGATATGTAACTTTCACCTGGCTTGAACTAGGCTATGTTGATGTAGAGTACTAATTGTGAGACAAGGACATGACATTTTGGCAGTGCTAGTTTCTTTGTTAATCATTCTAATGTGACAGCCATGTCTCTTCTGTGTGTTCTTCCAGAGAAGTTTCCTTATGAAGGTCCACTAAAGGGTCGACAAATGGCTGTGAAGGTGAACAGATCAGATAAGCAAGGAAGGAGGGAGTTCATGCAGGTAAGTAGCAGACGCATTACATTTTCCTAACATGTGACTAAACGATATTTAGGCCTGTTTGCAGTGGTTGATTTTTAAATAAACATGGCTTTATGTCTAAGTCTGGGTTAGGCCAAACTTTCAATCCTCTGGTCTAACTAAATGACTAACTACTTAACTACTTATACAGATCTTGATCTCATTTTGAAACATGTAAGGGTGCAAGGAAGTCCTAATGTCAACTTATCAAATGGCTATTAATGTACAGGTCTATTACATTGTATCTCTATTATTTTCAATGAAGTTTATGTGGTCTATGGTTTTAGCACGAATTGCCCAATTTTCAGGAGCTGGCGGTGGCTGGATCCCGACATCCCCATCTCCTGCCTCTGTTTGGGATATGTGAAGATGAGAGGTAGGTGCCTTCTGCCTGTCTCATAATTTATCGTAGTCATTATGGTAATGTAATAAAACAATGTCATTCTCTTTCTCTGATAGAAGATAGTGGATGCTATCTAAAACATCTGACTCTTTAGAGAATTTATTCAGGTGCTTGAATTATTTTCATACTACTTCTACACTACAATTGTACTAGTACATTGAACTCTAGCTACATGTATCATCATGATATTGACTTCTTGTTCCTTTCTCATTGTCTTTACTCCCTTGAAGAGACCTGAAAGGTAACAGTACTGGTCTTTTCAGAATGTCGTGGACTATGTTTAAATCTAATACAACAGCTACTGTGGTTCAGTACATCAGCTATTTAAGCCAGGCCAAAATGTAGAAAGTGGATGTATCTATTCTTTATTCTTGAAAATTGCTACATTTATGGTCACCGTGCTATGAAAAAGATATGCCCAATGCATAGCAAAGATATTAAACTAACAGTAGTGCATGGTGTCTTCTAAACCAGCTAAATTGTCTGATATATGTTGCAGTTGTCTGTCTCTGGTCTCACCCTACATGGCCAACAAAGACCTGAAGTCTTGGATACTGGACAAGAGATCACCTACAGACTGGAAAACAAGACTGGTGATTGGTCTGGACCTGATAAGTGCCATCCGACATTACCACAAGCAGACCGTGGGGTATGTCCACTTAACTAATGAATAAAGGCTTAATAAATAAGGCTTTGACTTGACTTAACTTCTTGATATATATACAAGGTCATTATATAATGTCCTTGATTATATTCAAAAGACTGTCATCAGGCCACCCCAATTTAATTTGTTGCTTCTCGGATTCGCCTCTTCATTTTTTTCTGATTTGCAAAAAAAAAAAATAAAAAATTCTGGTTCTGAATCAACTCAAAAATGCTCATATTTTGCCTCCAACAGTTGAAGAAAGTCCTTTTCTCCCTAGTTGTTACTGTTACATCTGTCAATGCAGTGGTTTGATTAAAAGTTCAAAATTCATTGTTTAAATTTTAACCCAGTCTTTTGTGTTGACTTCATGGCACCTATATATTAGACTAGCATTTGGGGCTATAATAGGATGCCCAGGCCTGTTTTTATTAATTTTTTTTCTCGCCCTGTCGCTTCATATTTTTTCTGAAAAAATCCGAGAAGCAACAACTGAAATTGGTGTGGCCTCATCCTCTATGAAAAATGTGCTTCCTTTTTATGCTTTGTGTGTTTTGTTTTGCAGTTTGGATATATTTCACTTAAATGTATTTTGTGATGTGCACGATTCTGCAGATATACACTACACTGTATTATTTTGCAGATGGTTGAATAAAGTTTTGCAATTGCTCTGTTTACAATAGTCCAAACAAGAGGTTCCACTGTGACGTGAAGTCAGCCAACGTGTTCCTGGATGCCCAGCATCGAGCACGTCTGGGTGACCCTGGCTTGATGAGGGAAGTTTCCAAAGAAAAAACACATCTGACTCAAACAGGTACGCTAACAATTTGCATCAAATTTCTGTCCTATATTGTTTTTCTCTTGAGAACTATAAATTTAACCTGTCAGTGAACAATATAATCACTCATTGCACCCTTATTATGCAATGTCCAGAAATTGCAAACACTGACAATACATGTACACAAAAAAATAATCCATTCTTAAAACAAATGGCGTTAGTGTGGAAAGTATGCTTACATCATTAGTTGATTCTGGCCAATAGGTATGTTATAGAAAAGTCTTTCTCCATGTACATGTATGTTCCCAGGTTCTTTCATTGCTGACAGGGGTACCCCATATTACCAGGACCCCTCCTGCCTGAAGTATCACAAGTATCATGAGACAAGTGACCTCTACAGTGCAGGAAAAGGTATGAGGTGTAACAAAAATTATTTTCAGGCCAAACAATATTCTATGGATAATATACAATGTACTAGAGCCGGCCTGCAAGAATGACCTGAAAGAGAAAAAAAACATGTTCTTTTCCCTATATGTCATGACTGTAACATGAATTACTAGTATCTTATTTTGTTTTCAAATGTCTGCATACAATACAATACATGGACGGTACATTGAATAGAGACTTCTCAGGTACCTCTCATATTAACTGCAGAATATAGAAATTGCCAAGTATAGTGTCACTGGTACTTGGCAATTTCTATATTCTGCAAGTATGCTAGTGATGAAAAAAAAAAAGTTATGGCAGGTAGTAAACGCAGAGTCCTGACTGGTGAAGAATTGTCATGTTTTGATTTTATCTCCGAAAGTCCTTTTAGAGCTCCTCACAAGCATTACTGCTGACAAAGAGGAAAATGGACGTTTGCTTTTTGAAGTCTGGTTTGAAGTCCTGGACTACTTTGAAAAGAACAGTGATGGGACGAAGCTGTGTGAGGTGGCAGACCGTTCATCAACGGTGGTATGTAAATTTCATTAATACAATGTAGTAGCATATCTTTAGTCTTCTTGGGTCTGTTAATTTAATGCACTAATACAAGGCTGTTATTATTAGCTTCGAAATGGACCACTCTTATATGACTCTTACTAGTATTAGGTCTTAATTTCAATATAAATATGAGTACAAAGTCAATATGCATGTGTACAGATTGTACATATTCCCACCAAGTGTAAAAGTCACTGCAGATTGTGTATCCTCTTTCTAGGATTGGCCTGAATGTAATGAGGATGGGACTTCTGTGACGCAACAGTTTGCAAAGCTGATCATACACTGTCTTCAAGAACGTCTCAAGGACAGAATGAAATTGGAGGAGCTATACCAAAAGCTGAAGGTACGAAGTTTGACATTATGCACAAGGGTCAGTCACTAGTTAATTACTTATGTATACATGCAGCCTGTATTAACTTTAAGTACAGAACTATAAATAGTGTGTTTTGCCAATACACACTTAACTGGGAACAGATACTGATACTGTCTGTAATTGATTTTCATGTTTCTAATATAATAACAGTTGCATGCAGCTGTTTCATCTTTTACGCACTTTTCTTTGGCAGGAACTTGTGCAGACATCAGCTGCCATTGGGAATCATAACAAAGTAGTGCCTGACTGGTGCATGTACTGTCTTGCCTGCAAGCCATGTAAGTTCATTACATTGTAGGTTTCATGATCAGTTCAAGAGTACGTTTATGGCTTCAGCATGAAGGCATGTTGTCTGACTAAGCAGAATGAATTTACCACAATCAGACAAGACAAGTAAACTGAAATAACAACCGTCCTACACTAAGTCTTGTTCCACTAAAATGCTGCTGTTCACCTTATACAGGTCCCATCCCCATGGCCTGTGGATGTGCCTTGGTGTGCAGTGCCTGTATGAAAAGCCACACTGAAGCTCTGTACTGCCCTAACCACCTCAAGGAAACAACAGGCCTAGGTATGACATTTCTTTGTGAGAAAAACCTGTATCACACTACCACTTTGGTTCACATTTGTATACTCATAAATGATACTTGTTAACCAGGCTTCACTGAATGTAATGTCAGCATATAATGTACCGGTAATGGAGCTAACTTTAAATGTGCAATGTGTGTCAGTTCTTTTTAATATATAGTCTGTGGGATATGTATTGCAAATTGTTGATTGAGGCATGAGGTCTTGTATTATCTTATATTGCAGGGTACAACACATTTGCTATCATTGTTGGGCAGAGTGGATTTCAGGAGGATGCAAAGGGCTTCAAAGATGCAATCACCAATCCCCATATTTGTGGAGTAAGGTACAGATGTAGGCCTTTCCATCTGTCTTGTGAATAGCATGTTTAATTACTCTCAGAATCTGTTGAGCCTTAATCTTAAGTTAATTTGCCCTGACTTAACACACAGTATATGACTGACAGTCTTAGCTAAAGAATTGGGAGGATCTTATATGTAAAAACCAGTATTGACATAAAAATTAGTAAGCCAAGATGCCACACAGTTTCAAGTTATACTATGATCATTTAATTGCAGGGCTTGAAATACTTTTTTCTTCATACCTACAATGGTGCAAATGACACTCAAAATTAGCCTGAGTACCATCTGGCCTGGTTAGTTTACGTCCGCTCCCACAGTCGCTCCAACCGGTAGGAGCGACTGTGGGAGCGGACGTAAACTAACCAGGATGGTACCCAGGCTAATTTAAAAAAAACTGCACCAGACAAATCTTTGTCTAATACAAGTAGCATTTCCATGTTGGATGTTTTCAAAAGTACATGTAACAATTTTATTTTGTCAGGGAGGAGAATGTGAAGCTACGGCTAAATGCATCCAAACAGGATGTTGAAAGAGCCATGGCAGAAGTAGCAGAAAGTATTCAGCAGGTGCCAAAAGGCCAGGAGACTTTCTTCATCTACTACCACAGTGGCCACGGACTGCAACGTGGACTGTACTTCAACAAAGATGCCCCTGTAATGTCCGCTAAGCTTAAAAAAATCTTAGGAAGAAGTAAGGCAACGAAGTCCCTCTTCATCTTGGATTCATGCATGGCTTCATCTGTTGAGGTTTACACCATGAAAGGGCCAGAGGGGGCAGAAGGGAGCACCTCCAGCAGTGGGGAAACAGAGAAGAAAGAAGAAGAGCAAGGGCATCCTGGTGACAACATGGGTTGCCAAGGATCACAAGATCGTGATATATACATGCTTCCAGAGGGCTCCATGCTTTGGGCATCAAGCAGGAAAACTGAAGCTTCAGGAAAGAAGGACAGGAACAGATTGAGTGTGTTCACCAAGTACATAATACAGGGACTACAGGGAGGCAACTGTGGGGCAGATAACTGCTCCCACTGCATGTCCTTCCAGCACCAGGCCAGGGCAGTTGGGGCTGTGAACCTGAATCTGCTCCGCGACTACGTGTTTGACCACGTGAAACATGAGCTGCAAGAATTACAAATACCATCACTTCAGGGCCACCAGGAGAAGACATATTGGATGGCATATACACAGGACTGAGTGATAAGTATAGGCAAACACATCATTGTCAGTAATGTAAACAAAAAGCCAAGTTACAAAATTAGTGTCTTTGTCCACCCCGTTGTACCGTTAGCCTTTTTAACCTTATGGTACATGTATCTTGTGTCATTTCATATGATGCAAAACTGTTTGAATGTGTGCAGAAAGTCAAAACAATCTTTGATTATTGCAGTTTATCAGGATTTGGGAATCAGAAAACATGTAAAACTGTTGTTTTTTTTGCCATCAGTAGGACTCCAAGCATGTATAAAGCAATGTGGCAAAACCACTGTGACAAGTAATTGTGTAGTGGTGCATGTGTATATTATTGAGTTAACTTTTTTAATCTAACTGCTTTAAAAAAGTTTTAGAATTTTACTATTGGTGACACAATTCAGAATTCAGATGTACAGGTCTCCTTTATAGAACATGTTAGATTAGGAAGAATTGTTGATGCTGCTATTGCTTGACAATCATGTATAAATTACAGCAATTGTAAGCAGATTGGCTCTATTCAAAGTATTACTTACCTGTCTAAGGAATTTTACTTATTTGTGTACTACAATGTAGAATCTATCTCAGCACAAGACGGCAAGGATGTAAGATACAAGAAGAAGGGGGGATCTTATGGGAAGAAGGGGGGATCTTACAATTTTAGTACATGTACAATGGAGTTTAGTAACAATGAAGAATTGTAAGGGAAGTTACGTGGGGAAGTCCCAGAATTATGTTGCAGCATCTATTTGTGACACAGTGGAAGAGAAAAAGTCAACAACATAAAAGTTGATATTATTAGATGGATTGTACTGTGATAACTTCACTTTTAAGAGTTATGATCCCTTTTCTCATCCACACTCATGTCTGTGTGATAGCATGTAGTGTGCTATGGTCTGGAGATTACCAATCCTACCTCTTATAAACTCTACCATACACACACACACACACACACACACATAGACTTTCCAAACACTGGTTATTCAAAATAACAATGAATTTCTGAAGCCTAGATGAAGTGAACTATTTTTATGTGCTGAATCAAAGCAAGCACAGAATTTCTATTTTCAAACCAGACGAATGTGGAGATGACTTAACAACATCCTTCTTCATCACTAAATTATTCCTTCCTGCCTTGTGTCCCCTTTGACCTCCTTTAAAGCCCCTTGAATGCAGGATTTCTTATGTGATCCTTGTAGGCTAAACAAATAAAGACACAGTCCATGATCTTGGGTTACTTGCTCCCTTATGTCTAAGGAGTTCCTCCCCTGCCTACTATACATATCATAACCTTTGAGAAGCCCTCCCTGCCTACAGGCAGATGTCACTTGTATGATCCCAAAATACCCTCTTAGATGTCACCCTTCAGCTGCCCCCCTCCCCCTTAGAATCTGTCACCCTTCCACTGCCCCCCTCCCCCTTAGATGTCACCCTTCAGCTGCCTGTCTGTAAGGGTGATCTTCTCTCCTGACTTGAATGCAGGCATGCCCAAATATGGGCAGCTGGCACATCTGAAGGCATCTCCAAGGTAACACTGAAAACAGAGAAAAGGTACAAGTCAAGGTCATTCAACATCAGGCATATCATTCTGTGGGTTTGGGGAATTGATTTTAGTCACTTAACTACAGTTGAAAGGAACTTTATAGCATCAAAACAAGCCTAAATGTATTACTGAAAAGATGTAAGAAGGCCTGTAAGAAGAAGAAGTGCTCTATGTGTAACAGAGTTTTTAGGAAAGCTGGTCAGAATCATGTAAAACTATAACACTTGTGACAGCATGTACAAGAGAGATTTGAATAATTCATCATTTTCATTTCAATAAAACCATATAATACATATATCCTGTATGGCACTCTTACATTTCCACATGCAGATGTGGCAGGCTTGCTGGCAGTCTTCTCTGTCTGATCACCCTCTAACTCCTCTGCCAGACCACAGGTGCTACAGGGGACAGATGGGCTTTCTTAAAGAACATCTCACATAAGTAAGATACTGTATGAACCGTTACATGTCTACTGTATGAACCGTTACATGCAGAGAGCAAACAAGAACAATCAATTAGTGGCCATGGTAGCTAATCACCCTTCTGTCATAGTACTAGTAGTTCATGGATTCAAATTCAAGTTTGAATGCTAATATGAATGGAACCTATGAGGTATGCAATCCTGTGGAGGAGTTAGTTCTATGGTTATGAAAAAAATACAGATTTCCTTGGATATGTTTGGAGATTCTCTTCAACTACTAGTTATCACAGAGTCTGTTTTCTATGCACAATACTTGCTGTAAGAACTCACCAATTTTTACATGCTTTCCTTTTCTTTGTGTCTCCTCCAGTGCCACAGGCAGCTACACATGAAAGCAAAGAATAATATTAAGTATAAAAGCTCAGCTCCTCTGATTGATATAAAGCAAAAGAAAAAAATTACACTGTGTAAAAATTGTTCACTGCCAACATTAACAGTAATGTAAAGCCCTACTACAAAGAAGTAGGATTTAGATTCTAGTTGTCAAAGAACCTCTAAGATGACTACATAATCTTCACATCATCACGAGATTCTTGAGAAACACAATAAAGTCAAAACCGATCGAATTCCGTCTCAGCACTGTCATTTTTCCAAAGCTACGAATCATAACCTTCACATCTAACTCACCTTTCAAGGAGGCAGGGTCTGGTTTCTTCAAGTCTTCCTCATCGAGAAGTTCATCTGGGTCAAGGAGATCCTACAGAATCCAACACAAAGGTTATCCTATCAACACCATGCAACAAACCAACTTTCAACCAATCAAATGCCAGTAAAATGATGATCTTACCAGATTGATCCCCCATTGGTGGGAACAGTAAACATTGATTGATTAGTTTGTTGGTAACATCACCTTTGTTGATAGATTTCAATGTGTTAACAAGTGTCTGTGGAACTCACAATGTCATCATCGTTCATGTCCACAGCTGACAAACTCCAGATCTTGGCTGCATTCTCATCCAGCTTTGGCTTCTCTACTGTATTACATGGAGGAGATACATTTAATGAAGGCACATTGCTTGCAAATACATCACATGTCTCTTCCAAACCTCACGTTGACCTTGCTCGCCTTAGATGCATTGCTTTAAAAAATCAGGAACTGATACAGAAGCACTTGGACTCTTAGACTAACGTACCTGCTTGCCAAATTTCAGTTGGAAAGTATTGTCAAAGTGTGAGAATTGACTTCATGATATACATGTATTGCCTTGTTATATGCCAATAAATAAATAAAATGCCTTTTTGGACTTTGATACTAATATGATAAAACTTAGTCAGGCAATGTGTTGAAGAACCACATTTTTGCTATAATGTGCACAAAGGAATATTCAATCAAGAAAAATACAAATCCTTACCCTGTTTTTTCTTAGCGAAAGAAAGTGTAAGCTGTGCACTGGAGCCCACTTCATAACTGGGCTTGCTGGCTGAAATCTCAACCACTTGGACACCATCAACTGATAGGGCTTGTTTCAAAAGGTCTTGTTCCTGCTGGGACAAGGAGACTTCTTTTGCCTAAAAGAAAAGGAACAACCAAAATATGTCTTGAAGTTGAGTGTCTTTCTGAATACCTTTTTCCATAGTAGTACATTCCATGTAAAGTTGCAAACCAAACCATATATTCTCATCTTTGGCGTAAATTTTCATAAAGACACATGTTATACATATAAGTAATGAAGCATGGAGAAGATTAATACTGTCAGACAGTCCATTTGCAAAATTTGCATGAAAAATGCCTCGTCAGTAGGGATGCGTACCTAAACAAAAGTTTAGGTTCAGGTCCGGACTTGAATCCAGAGGTTTAGGTTCAGGTCCGGACCTAATGAGTCCGGACCTAAACCCATGGCATATTTGAAGGCTGTTATAACAGCATAACGCGAGCAATTTGGCTAAATTAAGTTGAAGACTCTTTAACGAAGACTTCTATCGAAGACTAAAAGGGTGAAAAAACTCAAACTCGTCTGGTTTATTCCCTGTGACACACCAGTGCAAGTGATCCCGGCACTGTATTTGCAAGATATACTAGTCTTTGTACTGGTCTAGAACGAAAATAATTTTGTGAGTGCTAGATTTTTTATTACGAGTCCGGACTTGAATCACTGGGTTTAGGTTTTTTTGGACCTGTACCTAAACGTTTTTACAAGTCCGGTTTAGGTACGGCATTTAGGTACGCATCCCTACTCGTCAGGACATAGAAAAAGACATGTACTTACCTCTGACACACTGACCAGCCCAGCTAGCTTCAGACTGGAACTCAGTTTGGCTGCAGTTCTCAATGTACCTCCATTATCTGAAACAAGGAAGAGGTTGTGTGAAGATATGGCCATCATAAGAATAAAGTTTTGACCAATCACTACAACATGCATACACTCAGACACTTCTTTGTGGATCACGTAGGCTACTGAAGAGAGTTCTACAGATATGAGAGTTTTATAGTTTCATCATGAACAAACATGTATGCAAATACACACACACACACACTCACACACATGCATGCATGTACACACACACACACACACATGCATGCATGCATGCATGCATGCACACACACACACACACACATACATGTATATACACACACACACAAACAAACACAAACACAAACACATACACAACACACAAGAAAATTTTAGAAGACACCCGAATTTGCCATGGATTTCTGGCTAACACATATCTACATTGTTATCCCAACTTAGCTGCTGGTACACCACGCATATTGTGATACATGTATAATGTACCTGTGCTGACCGTAGGCTCACACACCACAGCCTTCCCGCTGGGCTTCAGTAATCTGGCCACCTCCGCGAGCACGTCTCCCGAGTGGACGGTAGTGGGAGGGTTCATCGTCCCGGACAGGACAACGTCGAACGTCGAGCTACCGTGGTTCGCTGGAAAGAAGAGAATAGTGGTTCTTATTTTGTGTTTTGTTCTGTTTTGCTTTGAGAGTTCCTATCAGCCTATGGGTATATGCAAATCAAGGGGGAGGGGTAGAGGTCATGACATTTTACATACTTAGTTATAGGTAAAGATGTTTACACAGCATTCAATACATTACACACATTATAGTCAATAGTAGTATATTGATGTAGTCTGTGGATAACATAAAGAGTCAGATTACACATTGCACATATTCTTCATGACAATACCGACTTGAGAGTGCCACAGACCATAGGCTCTGAATTGTGACTTATAATCGTTAAGGTATGACATTTAAAAAATGACATATGACGTCAAATCATTTGAAACAGTGTGCATCCTATGCATCATGGTGTATCTTCAATTGTCACGAGAGATATATTTGTTAGGGATTCAAAAGTTCTACTGCCTCATAACATTCAAAGTACAGCATTGTTGACTTCTTAATGGACTCTGGTTGAGTGTAAAACTTACATGTATATCAAACCAACCAGGGTTAAGAATATCAGCACAAGCGTGTACTTACACAACAGCAGCCTGTCCACATGCTCCACACGTACATGACCTTTCTCTCCAACCTTGGCCTGAAGATTCCCAACTGTCGTCTGGATCATGTCCCCAGAGACAGCCCCGCCCCATAGCAACAGCACGGACTGTCCAGGATGTACAGAATCCATGTTTTCTTCCTGGTTGGGAAGAACTGTCAGGGGCCGAAACAAAAGCAGTGCTTCAGGATTATTTCATACATACATTTGTAGAGAAACAAATATGTTTAAATTTTGGTTACTAAAATGTTTCACTTATAAATGATTTGGGGCAGGAAGTTCCACACAATGATTGGCTTGTGCATTCTGGTCATTGCTTCAAGTTCAACCATGGTTCAACACAAATTATGGCAAGACAGCTATAATCTATCATCCCAAATGTGCTGCTTGTGCCTTGAAGTTGAACATTAGTTACTGAGACGGTATGGGGTATTTTTCTTCCCTTTTGTACAAACGTGTTACGCAGGCCCTACGAGTTACGCAATATATGCTGGGGATGAGTTTGCAAGATGTTTCCAGCCAACAGAGATTCTACGAGCACACACAAAATATTGTATTTCAACAAGAAAATACCAACCTTTCAAGAATGACATGTTCTTCCAACGGCAGTAAATTGATTACAGGAGGTATTTTTGAATCAAGTGGACTGTTATAAGACGCCAATAAGAGAACAGCTGAATAGAAAGTTGAGTGTTTCTCCACGATGACCCCGAGTCACCTGTCCCCGATTGAGTATGGCGGATTACCCAGCATGCAAAAAGACATGACGTCATGAGACGCTTTGCTCTCTTATATTCATTCGCTACACAAACTAGTTTTGATAAAAGGACAGAACATTATGGTATTCTTGGAAATTTCTAGTAGCATATAAAGGTATCTTTTGTACCATTATACTTCGTTGATTTTTGACGATGGTCTTTGTTGCGATATTGTCAACTTTATAACAAAAATCAACGCGGATGGATAGTCAGCTAATTACTGTAAAATATGTTTTCTTCCGGGAGGGCCATCATGGCGGAGAAGGGGACGTAGCATAGAAACTTCTCGACGACAATGACTCAAATCCACTTGTTTGCAATGCCGTTGTCCAGTAGGGCACCGTAATTTTGAAAGAAGGGAAACCGAAGAACGTCAGGATGCCGTTCGTTCTGCTGGACCGCGTTCCGCTGCCGAGCCTGAAGGCCTACACGGCGTGCAGCATCGCGCTGCTCGGCTTCTGTCTGATGTACGCACACAAACAGGTGACACTAGAGGGGAGGGGGTTGGAGGATCTGAACCCTCCCACTCCGCCGGTACCCAGCGGGGCGGACGCTCGCTGGTGGGGGTGGGGCAAGTTAGGAGCGAATCCCATACCTGAGCCGGTGCAGATAGAACTGAACCGGACTATTTACACCAAGGCCATGATGTCGGTGATGTTGGAGGAGACGTGGTGTATATGGGTGAGTTGGTGACATCTGTTTGTTTGTATTGCATAACCGGTAAAGCACCCCAAGGTGTAACACACCAGCTCAATACTGAAAGCTAGTCTGAGTACAATCTGCAAAGTGGGACTGGTCGGTTCCAGCCATGGCACACAGGGGTGTGCCACTGTACCCTTATCCAGAAGTGAAACTTGAGTTCTGAAACATACTTGAGGTGTGGCTCTCCTCAAACTAAGCACAAATGTCCTTGCACAAACATAGGGTCAATGGCTTCATGGCTGTTTCCAAGGACTAGATACTAACTCCATCAGACGAAAGAAAATCAGGGTTCAGAAAATATTGTCTTAAAATCGCAGCGACAATCAATCAAGGGGAGGAATATGTTTGAGGTTAAAATCCCAAATTCGATGCACATGTTGATGTCGTTCATAAAATTACGATAATTTGTCCCGAATGTAAAGGTGCATGTTGCATGTCAATGTGTTTATGTGAAGGTGGTCACCTTGTTTTGCATATTCTATGTCTGCATATTGCACTTAAGTCTGCAATTGTGATAATTCTAGTTATGATAATCCTGATTGGGAGGCAGTGATGTAAAAATATTTTGCACATCTAAAACTTTTAGTTACACATGTGTATAGATTATATGTATTGGGGTAAGTGACACCACTTTAGTGTGTAGTTGCTAATTAGTTGTGTTTACATAATGCCTCTTTTATTGGATTGACACCTGTTGTTAATGTGTTAACTTATAATGCAAAGGTTGGGCCACTCCTCTAAACAGGTGTTTAAACATGTTGTTGTGTGAGCTTTGGAGTTGTACAAAACATATAATTATGAATGCCTCTTCAAGCCTCACCAGGGCTAGAAATACCACCTGCAATATGCAGGAAAAAACACACAAACTTTTTTGTAATTTGGCAGGCTGGAGTAAAGGAATTCAGGCACTGTCTTATGATCACATACTGTAGAAAGCAGAACTAAGTATTATGAGCTCTGATTACTTTGGGAGGAAAATGATATAGAACAGTGTTACATCATATGCTAAACCAAACTCTTACAGAATGTAGGACAAATGAAATTGAGCCATGTGTGAAACGCTCATGTTATTTTAACAATGTCTACATAAGTTATAACGATTACAAGGATTCCATCCAGGCTTTTAGCTAGAGGGGTGTCCAGGTGTCTTTTGGACACCCTGTATTGAAAATAATGAGAAATTGGACACCCTACTTTTTGATAGGACACCCTAAAGACACCCTATTTTTTTCCACTCCTAACCTCTGCCATGCCCTCATGCCTCCCTTCAGCCTTACTATAAATACAAAAATGAAGTAACAAAGGGAAAAAACCTGGCTGTATTCCTCAAAATTTCCACCTCAAGTGTTTGAGAGCATTACGAATTTCAAAAAACTTTAAAAGTCCCCCTAAAAAGCTTGTACCTTATAGCATACCATACAAAAATGGACACCCAACAAAAAAATCCTAGCTAAAAGCCTGATTCCATCCCATCTATGTTTCTATGGAACATTCTTGTTGTAACAGGTAATTACCACAATATGCAAGTACAATACATACTATATGTTTTAAGTATACTATTCACCTGTCCCTGAGAGTGGGACAAGGCCAGTCTGTGTCACAACAACCATGCAGCCCTCTGACATTCATGACATGCTCCCAAAATAGACAAACTTCAACCTACATGTTTTCATTTGTGATGAAACTAATAGACTCAATGTTTCTACAGAGATTACCTTGTCACAATATGACACCACTTTGCCAAAAAAGATTGCTAGCATGTCAGAAAAGTTGTCAAGTTGGCATACTCGTCTAGAATTTGTAATTATATTCCTTGTAAAAGGATATCTGTAGCCTAAACCACTGTGAGTAGTCAGAGGTGGACATGGGTAAAATATTTGCCTAACTGTGCAAGGGCCTGTTGAGTTAGGTAAAATAGCACATTGTTGTATTGTCAACATCAATACCACTTCAGCATCACAGGAATGAGGTTCAAACGCTTAATTACCAGCTTACCTGTTCTTGGAAGGGGATGTTAAGAGCCAATTGTCCTGTGTTTGAGAATAGCCATGCCTTGAGCACGAACTTGAAGTTGAACTCACCTTCCAATTTTGCCTACCGATATCTCTATGACGTCTGTTGTGGTCATTATGGTAGCACTGGAGACTCAGACCCACGGACCTTTCAGAGTTTCCTGTGAGGATCATTGAAGATTTCATGGACAATACAATGTTGCAATGCTATCGCCTAATGATATACTTACCCTTTTTTGTTGGGGATGGGGTTTTGTGCGCGTGAAAAAGTTGCGCGTGAAAAAGTTGCGCGTGAAAAATCTGCACGTGAAGATATGCAAGTTAGCTGATTCCCTAGGGATTTAAAAACTTTTTGCTGTTTTGGACTTGAAATTTAGATAAAAAGTTGCAAAATAGAATTGAGTATCATATTGTTGCATTCTAGAGTACATAGCCTTGTTTTGTCAATTTTTAAGTGAATTTTAGGTGATTTTCACAGATTAAGTTTTCACGCGCAAAAAAGTTTGGAATTTGCGCGTGGAAGAATCTGCTTCAGAAAATGTAAAATCAAGCTTATAGAAAGTACAAAAGCCTAAAGTTGTTACATTTTACGATACAAAACCTTATATTAGTAAATTTTCCATGTATTTCTGGCAAATTCAAGTGATTTTCAAATTTTCCCTGTTATTGTACCAAATGCAAAGTTTCCCACTTCCGCAAATTTTTTGTAACTAGTGAATCCTGTGATGATAACGCATGTCTCAATTCACACAGCTACAATTAGATGTCAGTGATGTCGCTGACTTCTGTAAAGAACTAAATTAAATCCATTTGCCAAGTAGAATAAGAAGTCAAATTTGTCCCTTTAACTCACCTGTAAAATTACTCAAGAGAACTCGAAGAAAACACATGTATTTGTCCAAAAATAACCACTGCCTAAAATTAGCAACAGGCAACTTGTAAAAATACCAGCACATATGTTTTTTTGGACTTGAGCAAAGTTTACTTGACAGTTCTAATGGTGGCCACCTGTGTTAGTGGAACCCCTGCCAGTAAACACTGCTTTTGTACTTGGACTTGAAAGCAAGTCTAGTCTAAAAATAGCCGAGACCTCTCCAGAAACATCTGGAAACGGTTGAAGAAAGCTCTCTGGATGAACTTGGCATGCGGTGTTGATTAAATCTGCATGTTGTCTGACATGAAGTAGCTCTCAGCATGTACTAGGCATGCGTACAGGCCAGTCTGAGACCACAGGGCACTTAGCAGATGTATATAAAGCCAAACCACGTCCCCGGCAAGCCTCAGCAGCAGAGGAAAGTCGTGCATGTGTTACTGAGGACTTTTCTGTGGTGAATTTTGTGGGACAGTTTTTAAAGGTTCAGCTTTTAGTACTGTTTGTGAACATGCCTTTCTACACCTACCTGCACTGTTTTGAGTGTTACCATCCAAAGGTAAGAGCTGCTATGCCTCAGTAGGAGTTTTTATATGCTTCTTGTCACAGCTCTTGAAGTACATGATATTTCTGTTTTCTGCAATGTGTTATTTTGGTACAGAATACTGCACCAATGTTCTTTAGGGCAAATTGCAAGTTGTTTTTTCTGCATTCTCAAAATTTTACTGCAAATTACAGGTTGAAGTTGGAAAACCAAAGTGTCTTTCCGAATTTGGATGGGATCAGTGTTGGTGGACATGTATAGTGTTCTATCTCTGTGTGTATATGAACATTTGTATGACATCTGTTTCAGACATGGATCAACACAGCATACTGCTGCCTGATCCTGCTAGGGAAGGCCATCCAGTGTCTGGTGTTTGGAGATCTGAGAGTATCAGAGAGACAGGTTAGTCAAAGGAGTTATTGTCATTAGCTTGAGAAGAGTTCAATATGCAGGGGTCGCAAGCATTGCCCTGACTGTCCATCAAAATTAGCTGTTCAAAGAAGAGAGTACTTGGCCGTTTATCTGTGAAATTTTTGCATAACTGTGTTTCTGTATGTTAAGATTTTGTTCAGCATTTCGGGCAATATAGGATCAGTCTATCTCTATTGTGTTGTTTATATTTTTTTCTGCATTCTTAAAATTTTCCTATTTCTGTCCCTCCCCACAGCACATCAAGGACAAGTTTTGGAACTTTGTGTTCTACAAGTTCATCTTCATCTTCGGGGTTCTGAACGTACAGAACATGGAGGAGGTGGTGATGTGGACGGCCTGGTTCACACTGCTGGGGTTCCTGCACATCATGACGCAACTGTGCCGAGACCGCTTCGAATACGTAAGTCGGTCCTCATGCTGCGACGAAACAAGACGTACCTATCTCAATCTAGGTGTAGCAAGGCCATACCAAGTTAGTTTCTGGGCTCTCTGATTTTTTAAAGGACATAAATGCTAAGCTGGAACATCAATACGAAAACAGTCTAAGCGGAAAGCCTGCACCTTGGTACACACAGTTTCAGGGAGTGAATATAGTCAGATGCAGGCATGAAGGCTTATGCAACCTCTTTTCGGGTGGTCTGGAATGAAGTTTCCAGGGCCTGGTGCTTAATATAGCTGCAACGCATAGTTGTTGGAACGGCTTTTGCTTTGAATTCTTCCCCCTTGAGTCTGGCCTTGGTTCACAGCCGGTTGACTGCTAAATTAATGAGTTCCACACATCCTTTCTTGCTATTCCTGAAAAGAAATACGGCTTCTAAAAATAACCCCGCGGAGCCACCATGGCCATGACCTGAGCTAACAAGTTCCGCACTGTTCCCATGGTACCCGGTCTGTTTACGTCATCTCCGAGGAGGCTTGCCAAGTTTTACAGCTTGTAAGGTCTGGCTGCAGCATGTGTGGTTTAGTGTTGAGTAATACTAAACCCAAATTCAGTCCTTTGCTCTGTCCCTGAAAGTAGCTACGTTGGCCATGCTGTCTTATGTAGAGGTGGCCTCCAGCACACTGTTCTTAATCCTTTGTTCTGAACCTAAAGTCAGGCACAATGGCAAGGTGGTCCTCATACAGAGATGGCCACTAACACATATACAGGTTTAAATGTATTCCTCTGTCGTCCCCACAGCTGTCGTTCTCACCCACGACCCCGATGGCGACGCACGCCCGTGTCCTGGCCCTACTGTCCGCCGTCCTGATCATCTGTAGCGGGCTGATGGGCATGTGCATTCTGGTTGGTCTGGAGGCCGGGCTAAACACCGCCGCCTTTATGGGGGCTGAGGTAAGATACTAGTAGTTCTGGGAGTAAAGGTTGTATGACTGGAAGAAGCAACACAATCCAAGTTTTGAATCTTTGGATGCAGAGTACTACATGTATGTATTTGGGCCAGATTGGAACTGAAAATACAATATAGACTGTGAATTGTTCTGGTGATAGAAATTTTAAAAAGACACTGCTGTTTTCATTCATGCCAAGGTAAGGCAGTTCTGTGGTTTGAAGTTTTATGAAAAGGGAAGCATCACGTATTTCAACCTTTGAATCCTGACTGTTCATCAATTAGGAGAAAGGCTGGAAAATGAAGAAGAAGAAAATTTTGAGTTTCAGGCACTGAATATTTTCTTCTTACGTAACCATATTGTCTTGTCTCCATCATTTCTTCCAGTGTCTTCTCCTGTTCATCAAGACAACATACGTCATTGTGAGGTGGGTAGGATATTTGCACACTTATGTCTTAGTCATTCTCATTGGTGTGATTAACATTACGAACTGTGTTTTGTTGGTTCCTCATCATATTGCAAACAGTCTCTGAAATTTGTAATGCCTGTATTCAGGAATAATGGGGTGCATATGGGGTTTTCACAGGTATGCTATTCACCTGTATGACGTGAGCAATACAGGCACGTGGGAGAACCGGGGGACATACGTGTACTACAGCGAACTGGTCATGGAACTGACAGCGCTCATCGTCGACTTCTGTCACCACCTACACATGCTGGTTGGTACTGCAGTTTGTCACAGACAGTATTTGCCTCCTATATGTAGTAAATGGTACTGCAGCACTTTTTAGTCAGCCTCCTCCTAGTGATGTTACTTGGTACTGCAGCATTTTTCTTGTGGTAGAACTACTTCATGTAGTTGGTAAACTGTAGATTCATTTTACAGCAAGGGATCACTGCGAAAACCCAGAAAATCAAACCACCATGAACATTTCAAAATTTACCGCATGCTGACACAGTCGAATGCCCCCTACATGTGCCATATGGTACTGTGATGCTGTACAAACTAGCTTTTAGACTAGACTGTTTGCAACAAAACATTGCTTTCAATCAATTGCTTTTTTTCTCTTCTTGTTTTTTCCTTGTTTCTACTTGTTCAGAGCACAACTGGAAGGTTTGCAAGACATGATCTAAATTCCCACTTCTGAGTTGAAAGTTGACAGATGCTTAAGTTTACCAATACATGTGATCATATTGTGTATAATGTATTTTAATGCATAATATTGTTAGTGCTAGGTAGGAAAGACCAGGCAGTTCCAAATTAATTGTTTGGTTGTTGGATTGATGTATGGAAATACCAAACTATACATGATATTCTCCCTGTTGACTTGTGCTGTTGGAGTTACAACATTGATGGGAGGGGCAGTCCACAGTCCAGTTTTCGATCAAAGCCATTGATTGGTTGATTGGTGTGTTGTGTGTAGACGAACCGCTGGCTGAGAATATTCTGGAGGTACCATCTGTTCGTCAGGTCAGATAGCAGCGGTAGGGAGAAGCTATTACCCACCCGGGAGCTCAGGGTGAGTCCCCTAGGGCTCCGATATCCGTCGGTCTACGGAGTTTTCCCCCTCCCAGTCTTCTTCTAGATTTGTTTTTACTAGAAAAGGGCTCTGTGGTTAGTTGTTCAGTCAAATTGTTATGAGGGCAGTGTGAACTATAATGGTACCTCCCAGGAAGGGGCTGTATGAATCATCTCCATGGAGATATTTCATTCAGATGCTGTTGACAGTTTGTGACAGAAGTAAAGTCGACCAATGTCAGCACCTAAAGTGCAAATTTTCATATCCCAGGTGGACAAACCCTTGAAACACTGCTACAAAAAGAAATCATACGTATCTAAATGAAATGATGCCATGAAGACAAAGTTGACTTTCCATTTCAACATGGTCAGTTATTGCCAACATAAAATCTCACATTATCTCAGGATGGAAAAGATAGGTAAGGAGGGGGAAGATTCCAGTAGACGGCTTAACTTTTTTTTTTATATGATTTTTTATTTCTTTCTTTTTTTCTGTTTATCTGTTGCCATGCCAGCTGTGTAGGATTAACGTTTGGTTTGAGCGGATCCAGAGAAGAACGTCTCTCCCGTCTGACGTTACACGGGTCCGTGGGTTAGGTTTGAATTAGACTGTTGTGCGTTAAGCATACCCTAACAGTTCGTCTGTCCGCATGGGGAAAGCCTGCTACAGATCAAGGTTGTACCAATGGAAGTGTTTGAAATGTAGAGTCAGTGCAGGTGTTGTGGAGTAGACTGGGCCCAGGGTTAGCTCCCACTTGTGCTCTGAACATGTTTTTGCCTTGGCTGCTAAGGTGTGGTGTGAAGAGCTAAAAATGTCTTGGCTGCAGTATTTCTTGTAGCATGTAGATTTGTTATCTTTTTGTATTTTGTGTATAATTTTGATTAATATACTGTACTAGAAGTGGCTACATGTAGGTCCTAAGTGCTGTATGCTACTCTTACCATATACAAGAACACTTTTTATTGTATCTTCTTGGATGTGAAAAACAAAATGTCAAAAAAATCTGCTTCTTCACTGTAGCCGTGCATGTGCCGTGCTGGCAGCTGGAGCCAGAAGTGATTGTGCATAAACTGTAGGATGCTAGAATCAAAGGCAGCTTGATTGTCCCATTTCTTTTGAATGCACTCATCATTTGTGAGGGATGCCAGAAAATCATGACATTTTTGGGACTGTGGCCTAACATGAGTGCTTTGGCATCAGTTTTAAT
Source organism: Branchiostoma floridae x Branchiostoma japonicum (assembly GCA_013266295.2). Lineage (NCBI taxonomy): Eukaryota > Metazoa > Chordata > Leptocardii > Amphioxiformes > Branchiostomatidae > Branchiostoma > Branchiostoma floridae x Branchiostoma japonicum. The sequence goes on along the minus strand of CM023829.1, from coordinate 10,767,413 downwards.
TACCATCAGCCCATCACCCAATGTCAAAACTATTACGCTTTAGAGCATATTCATGTGACATCACTTCAATGAATCATATGTAACACCTTTTGGACATTTAGAGCTCTCCCCAATCTCTTTGCTAAACACTAGGAGGACATTTTAAAAAAGCTTTCCCTTATCATACAAAAATGTTGTATATGATTCACTCAGTTAAATGCAGATTCATACTAATATGGAGGACAGTATTCATGCTTTGGTTTATCAGAAAATTCTCTGGACTGTTAATAAACTAAGGCTGGGTTTATAGACTTACCTGTAGCCACTACCCTTCAGTACAGATAGCATTCGATACATGAACTGACCAAGACCTTCCCACTTTGTGTTTCCCTCTGCAGTTGTGGGGTAACATCTTCCTGTCCATGGCCAGCCTGGTGATCTGCATGCAGCTGCGTTACCTGTTCCACGAGATCCAGCGCCGCATGCGCAAACACAGCAACTACCTACGGGTGGTCAACGGCATGGAGGCAAGGTTGGTGTGGTCATTTGCTCATTTGTTCATTTGTGTCATGTAACCAGTAGATACATGGAGTTGGTTTGACAAGATGTGCATGTAGGCTAGGTTCTCACTTTTTAAAATGCTGTGATTTGGAAAAGCCTGACCTCACCCTGTCTTATGTAACCTTTCACACCTTGATCTTTCATGCCTTGACCTTTCACCTTGTGACCTTTCCCCTCCAGGTTCCCCAGTGCGACCCAGGAGGAGCTGACTGCGAACAACGACGACTGTGCGATCTGCTGGGACCACATGGACACCGCCAAGAAGCTGCCCTGTGGACACCTCTTCCACACGTAAGTGTCTTTTCTGTTTGTATCGCATAACTGCCTCATGGTGTGACACCAGTACTGTACTTTGATACTGTGTAAGGCCGGACTAATTAGGTTGATTCACTGTTTGGCATACCCCTTCTTGTCATCATGTAATGTAGTGGGATAAATGACTTTCTAAAATTGAAGTGACTCTTATATTGGTGATCGCAATATTGTAGGTTCTATGAAACCGATGGAAATCTATATGTTTCTTAAACTTTTAAACTACATTGTGTACTTTCTTCACGGCCTGAACTGCTACATGGTGGTGTTGTTAGCCAGGTAAATTTCCTCAATGTTGTGTAATATTTTTTACAACCTACCAACCTGATGAGGCTATTCACGGTACTGTTTCAGGTCTTGCCTTCGCTCCTGGCTGGAACACGACACCTCCTGTCCAACCTGCCGCATGTCACTCAGCATCTCCGACAACAACGGCAACACCAACAACCCCCCGCCCCCGCAGAACCTGCCCCTCAACCCCCCACCCCTCCTCGGCACCCCACCCCCGGACATGAACGCCCAGGTGGTGAACCAGAGAAATCACTTCTTCCACTTCGATGGTGAGACAAAAACCTTCCTATGTCAACCTAACGTGCACTAAGAAAGGTTTTCCCAGCGTTAGTCATATGATGGAATTTTGTTGCTAATGATGAAGAAAAGTTAAGGCCGTTGCATAATCTTCACTGACAGAACTGGTATGTTTGTATCAGACATGTACATCTGAAAAATAGACTGTGGAATGAAATTTGTCACTTTTTGGTGTTTTAGTTCTGTTGTGTTTTTTGTTTGTTTGTTTTTCCTTGGTCCTCAAAGTGCAGTCTTGAATACACCTGTTTTCAATACAACAATGTCTGAATAGTTCCCAATGTCCCTTTTCCACAGGATCCCGTTTTGCGAGCTGGCTGCCCAGCTTCTCTGTTGAAGTGATGCACACCAACATGGTGGGGCCTCAGCACGCAGCTAACTCCCAGCTAGACGCCATGGTGAGAAAGCCAGCCATTGGGCGGCACTAACTTTATTTTGGGCCATTTCACATTCATTGTACTATAGGTTATTGAGAGAAAATCAAGAGCTTTTTTCGAGACTGCTGTTGATGTATTGAGCAAAATTTAGTGTTGTGATGGAAAAACTTGTCATACACCCTTTTTGATACTGTCATACTTTAGAAATAAAAAAGCAAAGCTAAAGTGTTGGTTGTTATAGATACATGACTTATATAATATAAAATAGATAGGATAGTCTACAAGGTTGAGGTATGGTTGAATACATAGATGCACTTTTGGCTGAGAGAAGGTTCCATGGGGAGAAGACATCATCTTAAAAACTTCCACCTGTTTTCTCAGGCGCACCAGGTGCAGCAGATGTTCCCACAAGTCCCCCTCAACATCATCCTGGACGACCTCCGCCTGACCCGATCCATGGAGATCACCACGGACAACATCCTGGAGAGTCGCATCAACATCCCGCTAGCCGCAACCGTACGGCGCGGGGCCGACAACGCCGCGGAATTCCTGCCACAGCAGGCAGCACCCGATGGGGCCGAAATTGCTGTGAATGTTAGCCACGAGAATCTGGACGATGATGACGATGATGATGAGGACATCTCCCTTATCACAGACAGCGAGTCAGCAGAAGTTTCAGAGGAGGAGAGTGAGGAGGAGAGGGAGATGGGAGGAGGAGACATGTCTGCAGCTGGGGCCAGTTTGTCTGCAGCAGGGGCAGACATGTCTGCAGGGGTAGAGCTGGACCAGGCCATGTTTGGTGCTGCAAGGTGAGTCTTCGTGATAGACTTTGTACTTTTTGTACCTTTTTATCGTGTGTTTGTATTGTTAGGCCACACAAGTAGGTTCTCTACATCTTGTTGATGTAGGTGTGTTCCAGTGTTCTAGCCAGGGAATGTCATTTTGCTACTCATGACAGACAAACATTTTGCCCAGTCCGTCATCTTTGACGGACGAAAATCAACATAAAAGATATGAAAAGAGATGTCATTAGTCTACCAGCAAAATTTGCCCCTCAAAATGCAGAAAATAAAGTTTCAGATGTCAAGATTCAAAATTTTCCCAGAGGAGCATAGTGTGACCTTTGGCACTCAACATCATGTTACGTCAACAAAATTGAGATGACGGAAAAAAAATTCAGCCTGGCCAGAACACTGCTGTGTTCATCTTGATTTTCTATGTTTAAGAAAACAATCTACCTCCTTTCAACAGATACTACTGATACAACAGTAAAGAAACCACAAAATGTTTACAGCTGTGTAACTAGTGATAAAGAGTAACTTTGAGCTCCTCTGTGTTCTCCAGCAGCAGTTTTGAAGGGAGTGGTGATGGCAGCGGTGCACACGGGAGCGCAGGGCCGCTGGAAGGGCTCGGGTCACGGTTCTCCAAATCTCCAACAGAACGGGAACGAATGTTAGCGGATAGGAAATCAGCACTGATGGAGCAGGCCAGAAGGTGGGTAACACTCCATGTCATTACAATCTGTAAAATAGCAGTGTCTCAGTGTTTGTACACTGTAATAAGTGTTCAGTATGTGCTTCTATCTGACCTTCTCTGGTTGGACTTCCTTTAAAATTTCCACCTTTCTTATCATTACAGAAAATTTATTGAGCGTGAAATAGGAACACAGGGAGCAGAAGGCTTTGACGACATTTTTAGACTTTCGTCGTCATCTCAGCTGGAGGGGAGAACAGAGGACGAAGCGTCCCTGCGACGGCGAATCCTCGCGGCAGCAGCCGAGAGACGACTACTACAGCAGTGATTGTGCCCCCAACTAGCAAAGATTCTAAAGGTTATATTTGAAGTATGGATGTAATCTGGTCCTCCTACAAAAATGCTAGATGCTCACAGTATACTACTACAGTACTACGAATATCACTCAAGGCAAGAGCAACTACAATGTACATTAGCTTTCTACAGTTACTCAATACTTAAAGTACACAGTGTATGTTGATAAGTACAGGTGACGGAACCTGTAACACGTGGTATTGCTTCTTTTTTTTAATATGAATAAATATTCAAATATAGTTAGATCCTACCAGAGGAAAAAAATGTTCTTCATATTCACTTTGAGGAATTGTAAAAAATGATGCATTGAATATGCAGATTGGTAGCACCAATTGTTATTTCTGCTGTTGCTGCTCAGGGTTGTTCATATTGAAGGTCTAGGCTTCAACTTAATTTCTTACAACATACTTGTCATCCCAAAAGGTCCCCTGTGTGGGTAGAAGTAGTTGTAGTATGGATCAAACATTGATCAAACAATCATATGTTGAGAACAGTTCCTTTTATGAAGAGAACACATGAAAATCGTGCATGCATGGATGTCATACTTATACTAAAGACTGGTTTGTGTGGTTCAAAATTGAAAATCTATTTCCTTTACATGGATAAGGGTAAAAAGGTCATGAAATGAATTGGTATTTATTGTAATTGAGACAATATTGAGGTAAACAGTTGCTCAATCATGTCTCTAAATTGTTGGAGATGTTGGTCTTGATCTGAAGCCTGCTCAACTTCACCACAAGGAGGCTTTAATGTACACAGAGATGTAGAGATTATGTAAAAATAGTTAATATGTATATGTCTAACTTGTTCTCACTATGATGCAAAATGTATCAAGCATTGATTACAAAAAAATTGTTGTCTGCTTTTGCTGGGAAAATGGGATAGAAGTCTTTTTACCGTAGTTGTATAAACACTTTCAATTGGTGCTCCGATACATGGAATTTTAAGATTTGTTCAGTGTTCTAACAAGATGTGTATCCAAACCTATTTTAGCTGTCAAGTCGCTTTCATCCTCTCCTATTTGCAGAGAGGACAAAAGAGTCTCGGCAACTAAAATAGGTTTGGCTACCAGGCTAGATATTCTCTTGAAGCTGTGAACTACACATTCATGACAGGAATCGCTCTTTTGGTGCACAAGACGGCGCCCTAGCTGCTATCTTGCTGTTACTTAGTCAGCCACAGTACATTCCCATTCCTCTCTGCTTTCTTCTGTGCCAAAGAAAGTGACGTGACAGTTGGTCATGCCGGTGGTTGTTACCAATATGCAAATCAGCTATTTTACTGACTATCATGGTGGCCATGTTGGCAGCAAGCCTGCTATAACGATATCTGGTCACACTAAACTTGGAAAGACACATTAGAAATGTGTCAGATGTTTTTAAGTCAAAAGTTACGACAGAAAAAAACCCTCAATAACGTTACATATGTAGAGTGGAGCATGTGCTTTCAAATGATCTGTGAAACTTTGTTGAACTAATAAGTCTAAAGGCAAGATATACAAACTTTATACTCTTGAAATTAGGAAACAACTTTCCGCATTTCAGCAACTCGTGTTAAAAGTACATTTGTTACCATTGGCAGGGCTGGAACTAATCACCTGCAATTTGCAGAAAGATTTAGAGAGATTGAAGAAAATTCTACAACATTGCAGACAAAAAACAAGTCAGGCTCAGCATTAAGCACTTGGAGCTCTGATTAGTTTTGCAGAAGTTGTTTGTAATGAAGTCATGTTGCACTCCTGTACCTCAAAACTGTTCGTGTTCCGTTTCTGACATGGCTGTCAACAGCATCACTGTTTTAGTGCACAGAAGAAGGAATCCCTGTTCAAATCACTTCTTACCCTTTCTGTATGGACTTCTTTTGTAGCTAGTTCAAATATGAGTGCATACAATGTAGTTGGCCACATAGCAAGTAAGGTTATAACTAACTAGTTCCCCCTCTTGTGAAAAAAAAACCTAAAGTTTGTATAAATTTGACTAAATAGGAGAGGCAAACTATTTTCTCCCCTTATAAAGTGTAACTGGCAATATACAAATGTATGTATAGCACCTAGATAATTAGCCTGTGATGTCTGTACAGGTAAAACTTTGTTGTGAATAGAAAATTTTGTAATTATTGGAAGTTATAAGTGATGAAGTTGATATACATGTGGGTTTCAATGTGTGTGGAGGGTTGTTTTAAGCACTGCTTGGGAAGCCACTCTGTGAGGAGAGGCAGTTTTTGTTATTGTTTACAATGTATGCAAAGTATGTGTAAGTGCCTGGGAATTAAAAAGACACAAAGGATATGCTGAAACCATGGAGTCTTGACTTTTTTCTGGATAGAAGAGATTAAGGCATGTGTACTTACTCATGTCTAAAAAGGCAATACAAGGAGGTTGTGTTTTTACTAGATTGGCTATATTCCGGCCAAGTGTTAATATCATTTTCAATAGACATCAAAGAGTACAGACGCCCTGGTGATCAATTTCCGATAATTTATTAAAATTGCATTTTTACTTTATACTAGAAATACAAGTCAGGTGATTATGTTTTGACCAGTTGTACAAAAAGATGCGGGGAGGGGGGATCATCTTGTCTTCATAGTCCAGGTGGCACTTGTTCATCACTTCCACAGCGGATCCTAATTTGATAGACTGGAATGCATCTGTGAAAAAACAGTCAAGTGTGTCAAATACACCTATAAAACACAAATTAGCTTGTGTACTTTAAAGAAGCAGAGGTAACATACAAACACACACTGTCCTGTAGTAACACTAATCAATAGGAACACCTCTCCGGGCTCTCCCTGTATATTACGAGTAACAAGATCATAACAAGGCAGGAAGACAAAGATTGGAAGACAACATAACAGATGAGGGATGAGAGAGATAAGTATTAAAGATAACTGGAGGAAGATGATTCATTCGTCTTGAGTGAAACTTGAAAGACATCAACTGAAGTCAAAGGAAGATCAGTGATGTGATTTTTCTCTCAGACTAAGTTTTGGTGTATTTTTCTAAAACACATTGGTGCAGCCTTAATTTGGAAAGGACTTGCAACTTCTCTCACCTGTCTAAGAAGCTTGTACCTGGCTCAGCCGATGAAGTTCATGACCACAATATGTAGGATGATGTGAGCGAAGACGAAGTCTGCAAAGGCTCTCTCCGGAGAGATGTGGAGAAAGTCCTTCCTGTTCTGAGGGTTAACCTGGACTCTTAAACACACTGTGGAAAAAAAGATCCGGATGAGAACCTTCATCACCTTTTGAAGTTGTTTTTTTCTTTTATAAGGCCACACCAATTTAATTTGTTGGTTCTCGGATTCGCCTCTTCATTTTTTTCTGATTTGCCAAAAAAAATAAAAAATTCTGGTTCTGAATCAACTCAAAAATGCTCATATTTTGCCTCCAACAGTTCAAGAAAGACCTGTTACTCCTGGTTGTTACAGTTATTACATCTACCAATGCACTGGTTTGATTAAAAGTTCAAAATTCATTATTCAAATTTTAACCCAGTCTTTTGTGTTGACTTCATGGCACCAATTCTAGCATTTGGGGCTATAATAGGATGCCCAGGCCTGTTTTTATTTTTATTTTTTTTCGCCCTGTCGCTTCATATTTTTTCTGAAAAAATCCGAGAACCAACAAATTAAATTGGTGTGGCCTAAACACAAAATAAAAATTCGTAGTTTTGTTTATTTTTTTGCAATAACGTTACATGTACTTTATTCAGGAAAACCATAAATGAAGGCACAGAGATGCAGTTTTATTGAATAATAATTATTTTCGTGTTGCACTGCTTTTGGCGAACGGTGTTAAAGTTTACATATCCCTGCATATCCAGTATTTGCATAAGCGGACCTGCTTGCTAGGTGAGTAGGTCTCTCTCTCTCTCAACATGGCGCTCGTTCTACTCAATAACGGTATATCGTGACTAGATTCTGCCATCTAACGGTTAGGAACATTCCCTGCCCTCACCTGCCAGCACGAAGCTCGCCACGCACGAGATGAACCCGGACAGGAAAGAGTTGAACGGGAAGGTCCCGACCAGCAGGCAGTAGCCGAACTGGAAGATCCCGGTCAGCATGATGTAGGCCAGGTACGCGTCGATGATCTTCAGCCGCTGCGGCGTCGTGCTCACGTACTCGTCGTAAAACTTGGACACCACGGTGAAGACGTTCGCCTGAGAAGTCGCCATGGTGGAGGAACAAGAAGACGTCGCCGATAAGTGGGTGTTTTCGTGGAGGAGGAGTCCTTAGGTCAGTGCCACCGTGGCCGACAAGATGGCGGAAGGGAGGAAAGGATTATGGGAACGCAGGGGTAGTGTATCCGGGACGCCACCTTGCGGTTGGTTGCGGGAACTTCGAAGGTGGAAGGAAGGTTGGCAAGGTGTTTTTTTAACCGTTTAGAGCTACATTTGTTGACGTGTCGTTGCAAATTTGTCAACACGAGTAACAGTAGATACTACTTTGTGTTTATGAAATTCTGGAGCTTTTCTCTAGAAAGGCACGTAAGTTTTTTTGGCCATTATGCAGCTGAACCGTAGTGAAACGTTATCCGCCCCCCTCCCACCTTTGAAGTAAACAGGGTACTACGTCCTCCTGGCCTTGTTCAATTATATCCGGGATTTTGTCTAAGTGAAAAACAAAAACACGTCATCAGCATGTTAGTTCAGTGTATTCTAAACACGTATCGTTCATTTAGTGCACTTTCTTGTCCTGTCCATGTCCATGTGCATGTGCACAGCAATAGCACACAGCACTGTTTGAATAAATTATGATAATTAGCTATAGCGATGACGTTGCCTTTCAACAGAATGCTAAGAAACTCCTGAATGAACCCAACTTGCACTTTGTCTCTGTTCAAATGCACATATCTATTGTACGAGAAATACACTGTTAGCTTTTGACTAGTAGATTTCTGTAGATTGTGCAGAACAATACTGCAGTTGTAACAAATCTCCTTCCCAGAAGGCCACAAGCGAAAAGTGCAAATACCGTTGCGTACGTCAGCTAGTGACCTTCATCAGGTCATGCCTTAAACTAATGAGTAAGGAAAATAACGAGCCGGAGTGACGACCGGCTCCTAGCTCAGTTGCTAGAAGAATTTTTAGGGGGTACAGGTCGCCCTCGAGTGACCCGCTTACTTCGCGGGATGCTCGTGTTGTAGTGATCTGCCCCAAACCCCCCAAATACACAAGGCAGTTCAGTGGGACCAAAGTGTGATGTTACATGTACATGTCACAGCACACATGTAGTTAGAGAACTAGGCAGGGAGTCTGTTGTAAAAGTTGAGTTGAGGAGCCCAAATAAAAGTGAGTAAGAAGAAGAAAGAATACTGAATTAATTTTTTCCTGAGTTTGTTGTTTACTGATATCAAAGAAGTTGTAAGAAATGACAAGTTTGACCAATCTTCTTGAATGACAGGTCTGCTTCCCTCTCACCCCTGAGGTCATTACACACACCATGCACCCACCCCCAACACTACAAAGACTGAGACACGCCACAGAAAGTTGTGACCTCCATTTAATGTTATCGTCATCCTTTCCATCCATCTTATGAATAACTGGTGGAATCATTCCTCAGCTGACTGACATCTTTTGCACCACAATCATTCCTCAGTAAGACATGATCTGGTTCCCATTTAGAACCTTTATTTATTTATTTATTTATTTATTCTCCCAACAAGTGGTAGTACCCGGTTTACCTGAGAAAACAGGCCCGAGCACTCATCACCTATCACATTCGTAGTCGACATGATTCCCTACAGGATGCCAGGAGACTCAACTACCTCGTAAAGTTCGAAGTGCTCAAGAACTCACTGCGGGAGATCAGGAAGGTCAGGAGGACGGTCAGAGGACCTATGTATTGTTTTCTTTGGAAACTTGGATGTGGTAGAGCCCTTGAGAACGTGACAAGTTACAGGACATGTATACTCGACCACACACATTCTGTTGGTAAAATGAGAAGGAGACGTGACATTCATGGCCTAATATCCCATTGTTTTGTTGGTGAAGTGGTGAAATAATGGCATCTTGTACAACAACATGGATGTCAAACTCTCTTCGAACAATACTATACATGTAACAGACAGTAGAACTTAATACATGTATGTATCGGCAAACTTGCCAAGGTCAGACATTCAAAGTCCGCATTACACCTGTACCTGTCGCGTGACCGGTCACGTATCTACAACCTTTGCTCCCCAAGTCCTTGTGCAACCTTAAATGTCAGCACCAGGAGGTGTGTGTGTTTTTGAAGTCCCAAAGAATGAATGTTAACGATAACAGGATACAATTTGATAACCTCTGTCTCCCTTCAAACATTCAACACAATACCATGTCATTCACTAAAGTGGGGATCCCCACTTCCCCAAATCATGGAGTTATAAAAGGAAGTAATAATAACTCCATGCCCAAATCAATGAGGCAATGAAACATTTATGATTCGTCAATCATATAGGTTAACATTATTTGGCGAAGGTATGAGGTCGTGGAACTCTAGTTTGTAATAAATCTTGCATTACTTGAATGTGTCCTTTGTAGATAGAGCTATTATTATCTTCATAAACTGAAACATACAACATTTATATGTATGCATCAATCATTTTATTTTTCGTCAAGCCTTCATAGGAATACATCAACATTTCTTAAAGTGCCCTTCATGCTCTCTTTTGATAACCTTCTCCTCCTGACAAAATGCCATCAATCTTCTTCTTTAACAAAGTAAAGTTTTTCCGTTTCTTTTTCTGCTCCTCCCAGCATGTCTTTGCAATATGAAGAATTGAATTACCTTGTTCAGACTTTTGTACTGGCCTGTCGCCTTGTTTTACAGCAAGTTTTATCTCATGGGCACTGCCATTGGCATATTCTGGCCGGTCGTATTTCCCAATGCACATGAACCAAAAGATAATACCGAAGGCATAAATGTCACATGTTCTGTGAGCTGGTGATGGGGTATCGTAGTCCTCTGGAGCGATGTGGAAGGGAGGCTTCCCGTCTGGGTAGGGGATGCTGTCGTTTCGCAGTCCGAGGTTGTTGATTTTCACATGGCCGTTGCCGTCCAGCTAAACATGTAAATGACAACAGATCGAACAAGATTAAGTTTAACTGCCATACTTACAAGGACAAAAGGCAGACTTTTGCATTTGCCCAGGATCCACTAAAGAAATTACCAACTTTCGCATCTCATTTCCCGGGGTTTTAGGGATTGTTTGCGTGACTATCAAAACAGGGAATTGGAAGCGTTACATGTACATACCAAAATATTTGTCACTCGAAGATCATTGAACTGTTGGTCTATGTAGTGGAGATATTCTCCGGCCTCACAGATCTCTCTGGCGATCTGGAGGCAATGGAGAAAGTTGGGAGGATCCCCACAAGTCAGCATGGTGTAGAGAGACTTGCTGTAGGCAGGAGTGACGATTCCTCTCCGCCACACTCCATCTTCTTGGAGCAGTGTTGGGCCTATCCAGGGGACGACGCTTGCAGGTGTTGGGGTGAATCTGAAGACAAAGAAGACAACACCTGAAGATTGAGACGTCTGCAGTGAGATTTTACAAGAGAAAAATGTGCTCAAGAAACATTTAGGGTGCTTATGTGATGTACAAATGACAGCCGCCAGCTTAGACACTTGAATGCTGCATAGCATCTATTACTAGTAATTCAACATCCCCCCATCCAACGTGTGAGGTATTAGCTTGTCTGTATGTTTGTGTGTGTGTGTGTGTGTGTGTGTGTGTGTGTGTGTGTGTGTGTGTGTGCCAGTGTGTGTGTGTGTGTGTATTTCCGGCCTACTTTATACAAAGCAATATAGGTAAAGGAATTTGCTATTTCTGACTGCATTGTTACAAGTTTAGGGATTGATTGTCGAAGTAAACGGTAAATGTGACAAACAGCAAAACGTATCGTACTGACGCTATGTACCCAGCAACACACCTGTCTGTGTACAGTTGAATGACCAGTTCTTTATTCCACGTTAGAAAGGACTGTGCAGGCGACCTGTCAGATACGGCATCAGAGGATGCCGGTGGGGTATCGACATGTGTTTGCTGTGCCGGTTTCCCGCTGGCTTCTTCTTCTTGTGCTGTTGGTCCCCATGCCCCTACACTCGACTCCTGTAGACCATGTGGCCCTCTAGTTTCTTCAGCGTCGTTTTCTATGGTGGTAACAGCAGTTAACTCACACGAGCACCACGGCATGCACTTGCGCGTTTCCACGTTTAGTCCTAAGTAGATAGGAACAGCTGTCTCGTCCTGTACAAGCCTCACCGATCCATAGTCGATCTGATTCAATAGACAGTGTGTTTCGCAAAGTTCTAGAGCGATTTGTGGAGCTAAGACTGCTAGCTGTGTTTTCGTACTTTCATCATTCAGTATGGCCGCCGACAGTGATGTGTCAATGTTTTCTTTCAAAGTGTCCCTTGATGTCTTCAGTTGGTTTAACAAGGCTTCCTGTAGCTCATGAGAAACGTGGCCCAGATCGAGTTTTTTCCAAACGTCTGATGCTACCTCTCTTTTCCAGTCGCTGCCCACATCCACCAACCCGTCTCCAATGACGATTGACATCGCTGTACTAAACCAGTGCTTTATGGCTGAAAACATGTTCTGTTGACCATCGGGGAAGTCATAGGTACTAAGCACTTTCTTTGTGCCACAATAACAGTATTCTGTCTGTCTTCGCACAAAAGATACAACTGCATCATTAACTCCTGGCATTACACTGTAATCTACCTCAAATCGTACAATCTTTGACTGTACCTCTCGTCGGAACAGCTTACCGAGGTCTTTTTCGACGTCGGTGATGATTTGCATGATCTTACTGACAACTAGGTTGCGAATCTGCCTGATACACTGCTGAATGACTTCGTCCCTTCTGATCTCAGAACCTACACTAATAGCAGAATATGGCATGGATGCGGCAGCGTCCAAGACGGTGGATTTCTGACGTTTGAGTTCCTGTCTGATCATTTCTTCACTTTGCTTTGCAATATCTTTTAAAGTCTTATACAAAGTATTCTGAAAGGTGTCAATGGCAACAGTGCTCTTGGGAGAGTTAATACACGTGCTGTGTTTGTCCCCTAGATGAGCGATGATTAGGCTTGTTTGTAACCTATCAAGTGTTAACAGAGACTCCCGTAAACACGTCTGAATTGTCGCTGTGATGACACTGGTAAGGCGTTCTGTCATTGTCTTAAACGGCTCGGAGAACGACGAATCCCCTTTCCCCTTTCTAGCCTTGCGTACTTGTTTCGCGGAGATTCCGTGATAAACACTACAGGTACCATCTTTCTCCAGGGCAAGGTAGCCTTCTTCAACAAGCTGTTGACGGACTCTACTGTCTTTACTTGTATCGTCAGGGGCATCTTCCCTTTCTTCATCGTCAGACAGAGTATCGAGTTCACCGTTGTGAACGTCGACTTTGTTACAGACGAAGAAGAATGGGGCGTCAGGTCTTCGCTGTCTCAGGTGATCCAAGAGATGACGGTCCTACACATCACAAATACAGAACACCGCGACCAGTAAACCAAGAGTATTTACATGTAATTGTATATAACATTCTTGACTAAGCCTATCGCCATCGATTTAGCAAAACACAGGAAACGCGCTCAGACAAGTAATGATGATTTTCTGTCATATCAAGCACTATTTCAGCCTGGGTTGGTCTTATGGGTACGTAGAGGCGAGTATGGGAGCCTTGAAAAACCAACAAACGGCATGTGGGCTAGCACTATATGTGGCTGTAATATGACTAAAACTGGAAAATCAGCTAATGCACATCCAACAATATAAGGATTGCTGCCTTACCTCCTTCCTCAACCCGTAGTTTCCATCGATCACGTACAGGAAGAGTTGGAAGATCCCATCCGTGACACCTTGGATGACTTTGTCCAAGTATTCGTTTTGCCCAACACCTGGGGTGTCGATCAACTCTACGCCGTTCTTGAGTAGGTCATGATTCAACCCTACTTTAACCAGTAGTTGCTCGCTACTGCTAACATGACCCCTATCTCCGATAAAAGGGATGTAATCATGAATTTGTACCCGTCTCTTTTTCAACGGTTCCTTTGTACTTATTTCTTCTCCATTTTCATTGGCCAACTGTTGGAACTCCTGGCCATGTTCGCTAAATATGAGTTTAATAGGCAGCTTTGTACATGGCAGATCTGATACGGGAAGGACATCTCGCCCAAGAATTTCATTTATGACCGAACTTTTACCCGAGTTTGTCTGACCTAGCACTACGATTTGGAAAGCGGAATTTAGTGGTCTTTGTATTTGAGTAAAGTCCTCTTTGGTCAGGAATTTGCCTTGTTTCTCATCAGCTTTAGGATACAGATCGCTGATCGTGCTAAGGAAATAGTCAGCACACCATTGAAGGCATCCCTTCAGGTAGGCAAGGGTCTGCAGATCTGTGATGGCTCCGACCTCCTGAGTCCCCTCCATACTTTAAATAGAAAAGGAATCAAGGAAGGCTGTGGTTTCATATGCACTAGGATTTAATTATAGAAAAAACAAAATTTTGTATGCCAGAAAGGTAGCCATTCTTTTCATTAAATCATTACAAGTATTTTTGGCCTCGTGAAGTAAATTTTAGAATTCGTTTTCCCTACAGATAAAACAAAAGTAAGTAGATATCAAGCCTAGAACTACGCGTCGATATGTACATATACATTGTCCTATAGCTTGGTTTTTCTACAACGTAAATACAGCAACTGGTGGCTACGCTATTATAAAGTCCAGTGAATTGACATGACATGTAACGATACATTTCCACGGAAAAGAATATTAGCTTATGCAACCTTCATCTCTATAATCAAACAACGATGACATTTGTAACAGTGTACTTGCATAGCATAGCATTTTACATACCTCAGACGCTTTTATGTCAGCTCTACAAAAATCTTCTTTGACGCTCATTCTTTTTCATAGGTACGTGGACATCTCTAGAATCCTCATTGTAGTTACTCTGCAATCGAACAAAGAATAGGCTGATATATTAAATGTACATGTTAATCAATATGACTGTCATACTGTTTCATAGGCTTCTCGGACCAACTTGTCCCGTGCATGTGTCTACAGAGTGCTTGTCGGCCACATGAAAGGGCGCAAAAGTTTCACAGGCCCTACACTTGTAGAATGATAGACAGGCACGCTGGAGAAACGATGTTTGCACATTTAATGGCTGTTTTTCAACTCAATGTTTATTTTATTTGACCTTAGGCAAAGCACCTCCCATAACTCAAAGCTTATCTCCAACAGGTTCAATATTTGCTGTAATTTGCTGCGTCTCCAATTTTTATCTGAGGCGGATACGACAATGTGCGTTGCAATTCAATAAGAAGCAAATAGTTATCCTAGCGGGCTTTTCTGTCACAAAGGCGATGCCTTGTTTTGAAAGTAGAAGCTGGATTCAAGACAAAATTCACTACTACACTAAATATAAAATGTCGACAAAACGCCGTTTGCGGACGATGTTACGGACAGCTTCAGATATGCCACAGAAACGTTTGAAATAAAAATTTGCCTTGTTTTTGCAACCTGTCATTTATCTAGCTAAAACGACAACAGGCATAAACAGAAATTGACTACAAATGATAATGGTCCCTGTACAAAGTCACAGCACATTTTTTTCAAGTGGACGAGAACATGAATTTGCACCACAGAAGAGCTCATAACACTGTCGGCTTCACTTCACTGATCATGACTGAGCAAGCCTTGATGTACGGACCTCAGTCACGCATGGCTTCCCATGTCTGTGGTGGAATTTGACATTAGGTGGTTCACGTACAAGAACAGACTGGTTAGGTGGCATTCCAGACAGAAGTGACTCCGTGACGGACCAGCGCTGCTTGCTAAGATGTGTAAATATATTTACTGTGCACATTTTTTTAGATTTTTCACGAAGCTATGTTCTGTCGACGTGAACTTGTCTGTTCTTGGAGCCTTTGAGGCACAATGAAAGGTCTCTCAAAGAAATGGTAGCCCCCCTCCCTCCGCTATATGTATTTTATAGATATTTAGTAGGGAAATAACAAGGAGGTTAAAAATCTGTTGAAAATAAAGGACTCTTTGACATTACCCATAATTCAGCGGTGTTCTGCCCAGCAACGGCCACGTGCGCGATGCTATTTTTAACGCTGACCTCTGGGGAACATGTACCTGTAGCAGAGTTTGAGCCACTTTGCTGCTGCCAACATGTTTATTTGATGTATTGCTTGCCGCCTAGCAAATAGTTCAAAGTTCACAGTGATTACTAGATTTCTTAGTAGTCCCGGAGCAGAGCCAGTATCAGCGGGGACTAGACAGTAGTATCACCTGTCGTGCGGGCATCATACATCGATGATGAGTACTAGTTTAGTTTGGGCAGTCGTCAGTTGCAAAAGACAGTAAGAGTTCGTTGCTTTCATCGACCTACCTCCTGGCTTTTAAAAGTTGCAAGTGAAGGAAATAACGCCTGGCTATCATTCACATGATTTAAACGGGGGGGGGGCATCGTTATCGTGATCGTAGGACCGTTAAACTAGCTGAGAATTATGTTGCAGAGCGCTATCCGCGATGTGGGCTGGGATTTTCAAGTTAAACTTGACGACGTGAAGGGCTTGTGTCAAAGAACAGCAAAAATCGTTCAAGATGTACCTATTTCTGAAGTACAGGACGAGGTAGGGAACATATTGCTGTCCGAAACAACAAAGCGTAATTTCGACCAGCTTCCTGCGAATTACGAAGTTCCAATTTTCGTACTTGGGAGGAAGGGATGCGGAAAATCGAGTATAATCAACGAGCTGTTGGGCGGTGATTATTTGCCCGAGCCCACAACAGCACAAACCACATTTCGGCTACGTTTCGGTAATGACACTTATGTCAGCTCGCAAGACAGCAAAGGGAAGGAAATCTCTCGTGCGAAACTTGACTCTAAAAATCCAAAAGCGTTAAAGCGCACCATATCTAAGGAAGTTAAGGAAAGCAGCACCCGAGTACAGAGTAAGTCAAGTATCCCTTGCAGTGCCCTGGCCGTCGAAGTGGGGTTAAATCACCCAGACCTCAGAACGATAAAAATAGTTGAATCCCCAGCACTCGATGATCAAGCATCAACCGATGTCTTCATCAATGAATACCTCGCGACTGAATGTGACTCTCCAGTAGTCTTGTACGTCATAGATGGCAATGATGGAGTCAAGCTTCAGGTAAGTGTGAAAATAATCATTCATATGTGTGCATAATTTGAGGTATCAGACTCTACACCTTGAGCTTACAGTTCATACCTGACACCAAGTGATCACATTTGACAGCAAGTGACTTAGTTCATAACGTTGTATCATGCGCCACATGCATGCATGCATGTCCAGCTCAAATGGCTTCTGTCTTGTTTGCACTGAGATCTCTTAAAACCAAGAAAATCATTTTTTTTGTGAGACATTCTTCAGAAACATGACATCAATACCGTTTAACTGCAGGATGTCTACAATATACGCAAAGTGCAAGAGGTACTTCGACCAACGTTTCGACAACATTACGTTGACTCAAACATGCTTTATGTTCGCAACAAAATCGACGTCGATAAAGACCAGGTAGAACTGAATGCCACTGAAGACGAGGAAGAGGCAGGCGCGGGTGCAACTCAGCAAGTTGATAAAGCGGCCAAGGTGTACGAAGCTTTGAAACATTATAATTGCTTCGCGTCAGATCAATCAATCGTTAACTTTTACAAGATCTCCGCTAGGAAAATGCGCCATGAGCGAAAAAGTGAAGAGAAGGCGAGAAAAAAGTCCAAGCAGCATTCAGTGTCACCTGAGAAGCTAACAGCAGGCCAGGAGGACCCGGAGACAGGGCGGTTTCTAAGCTCCATCGTAGACCTCATGAAACTACGTGCAGACCAGAAGCTTGCAGAGATATTGTCAACAATGATAGTCGACCAAAACCACTGTCTGAGCATGTTGTCACTTCTCCAGTTTGACATGATCAACAAATGTGGCAAGGACTCAGCCATAGCCAGGCGTGGTGCAGTTGGCATGACGAAGCTCACGGAGACATATGACCAGCTCAACAGCCTCCTCAAGGAAGAATTTGTGTCGTCTGCCATCTGTAACGCAATCGTGACAGCAGCTGATCATGAAAACTGCGACTGTGCCAAATTCGACAGAAGCTTAACAGGCACTATCACAACAGACTATGATGAAGAAATCGTACTACAACTTATGCTGATTAATCATATGAGCAGAATAAGGGATACGCTAACACAGCAGCTTTCTTCTCAGGCGGCAAAACCAGAAATCGCAGGATTTTCTAAGTCGTTGAGTCCCATTTACATTGCTAATGACGAGGAGCTATCACACAAAGTATGCGAAGTGGTAATTGCAAACACACAGGGCATTATCATAGATGCCCTCGACCTGTCAGTCAGAGACGTATGGGGTACATTTCAAAGGAACCTTTCAAGCTTAAGCCCCGATGTGTTAAGCCCCAAAGTGTCGCGTGTGCTGTCACTAGCTGTTGAGACATTGGATGAGGAATTTGAAAGAAAAAGAAGATCCCTCGAGCCAGTCAAACTGTTCAGCATTGAGGCTTCGCAAACTTTCGAACTCCACCAGCTAGTCAGACACGTTCATGATGATGTAGCGGAATGCTACGTCAAAGCTCGCGCCATTCATTTTGGACTAAAGGGTTGTGAAGTTTCGCTGAGAAACGAAATCGCCCAGGGAGGTCGTACGGTCACACGCGAATGCAGAACAAAAGGATGGGGCAGCATTGGCACCGTGGTCACGAAGGTACTCAAAAGACAGAGGCTCATCGATGGCGAATGGGAAAGAGCGCACTCGGCCT
Organism: Branchiostoma floridae x Branchiostoma japonicum; assembly: GCA_013266295.2. Lineage (NCBI taxonomy): Eukaryota > Metazoa > Chordata > Leptocardii > Amphioxiformes > Branchiostomatidae > Branchiostoma > Branchiostoma floridae x Branchiostoma japonicum. The sequence continues at coordinate 10,748,973 of CM023829.1, read as the reverse complement.
TGTTTCTCGCGAGGTATGAGATATTGTTGTTTTATAATTAGTCTAGATATCTTCATTTTCTTGGATATCATCATCATGGGGCTTTGTAGTGACGAAAATCAAATGCTTTTTCAAAGACTAATTCTTCTTGTATCGATATCCCATCTTCTATTTTCTCCGTGCAGTTACGTTCTGGACAGCGGACGCACTCAGCATCTTACGGCCGTGTACGGGTGGTTGATGCCCGATCCCAACACACTACATGTCGTCACGGAGCGAGCAGAGATGGACTTGGTGACTGGACTCGTCCGAAGAGCTGTGCTTTCCCCCGTGGACAAGCGCCGTGACATCGCCCTAGATGTAGCAAGGGGGCTACAGGGGCTTCACGACATGGGCTTCGTGCTTGGAGACCTCAAACCACGAAACGTTTTGGTGGGTATCATTCAGTACGCCTCATTGGACTTATATAAGATGTGTTGGTAGACATCCCAAGCATAACAAAATGCCACTGTCAATACTCACGAGCAATAGAAACCCTCTTTTCTTACATAAAAATTCACATCAAAATAAACTCTCTGTCTTAAACTCTAATTAGCACTATAATTGCAGTGCTAAACATTACTAATTCGCAGCGACTATTTATTGTCACATTTCAGCTATTCCCCGGGCTCGTCGCAAAACTCAACATTGCCAAATCACCTCGCCCATTCTCGCCTACCATGGAGACAGGCACGCCGTTCCACCTCAGCCCCTATGTGTACAGGGCACACGGGCTGTCTGACGTCCGAGCCGACATCTACGCCTTCGGGATGCTACTGTGGTTCCTCTGGGATGCCAGGTGCCGGCGCCCGGCAGTATATGCGAACTGCAGGGACAATCTAGCAATGGAGCAAGCTGTTTGCGATGGCGTTCGGCCTGACAGGCCAGCAGAAAGTAATGATTTCTTTTGGCAATTAATGCAACAGTGTTGGAACATCGAAGACAGCAAGATTTGTGCAGACGATGTGGTGGAAACACTCTTATCAGACACACTGGCCACCAGTTGTAATGTTTCTTCTTAGTAAATGTTCTTAAGCAGGGACTAGGAGAAGATCGTACAGAATCGTCAACGCTGGACAATGAGAAAAGGCCCGGTAGATCACGATATTATCACCAGCACCAGAATAAACATCACTGTGCCGTATGGGCGTAAATAAATTTTTATGAATTACCTGTGAACGGTGTTTTGTGGTTTTTAAGTACAGCAGAGAATACCACACTCTACGAGGTAAGAGAAAAAAGATACAACGACTTTTAGAGTTTGTCTTTAAAACTACACGAGGCCGTATTATAGCACATATCCGCGTATCCCGAAGCCTAGAACTCTGAGGCACTGATATGGCTTCCAATGTGGTCAAGATTGCGGGATCTTTGGGTTGCAGACACGCCGTAACAACATTATTTGCAACGAATACCCAGTACAAGTGCAATGGCGAACAGTCCTGTTAATCTCCAAGCAGATGCTGAGGGGGTCAATTTTCTAGCTGCTACGTTTTCTGACACGCAGCCCTCTCGACTCTCAACCGAACACATTTAGGTCTAGCTTCGTAGCAGTTGCGTATGTACGTCCAAACAATGCAATTACGTATTTTCAGTTTGATTTTCATGCTCTTGGCGGAGTACACGTTTCAGGGAAAACTTAAGTGAGAAAAAATATAACATTGTAGAAACCTACCTTTTATTGTAAGGAACACACAAATGACACACGCTGACAGATTTGTTGTTTTCAGTACGTCGATGTTTGACACATCTCCAACTGAACGGTTGGTGAAATTTGAAGTAAATTAAGGGGTGCAGAAATTATAACGGCAGAATCCAAAGCCCTTGTAACTAACCCAAAGGTACAGACATACTAGTACCAGGGCCCGTCTTGTTTGAACAAACAACTGGCGGCGACAAAAATGTAAACACAGGTGTACACGTGTCACATACCTTTAGATGCATGTGACCCTTGGAGTATTTGCTAAATTGACACCCTTATCACAAGCCAGAAGGCAAAGCCTTGGGACCCTGTGTTCAAGGAGCGCAGTTACCAGCATGGCGGCACAGCTGACGGCAGGTCTGAAGAAAACTTTCGAAGACTTCACCAGTCAGAAACAACAGTTCAAGAAGCTCTATATTGATGCCGTGCAGATCTTCGAAGAGCTCAAGCAGAGTGTCAGTGACAGTCCTGTTTTTTTAACACCGGAGACCAAATCGAAAATTGAACACTTTTTACATAGGGAAACCCCATCGCTTCTGTTGGTAGGTCAGACCAATTGTGGAAAGAGCTCGCTCATCAACCAGCTACTGTTTGAAAGAACAGTTCTTGCAGCAGCAGAGACGCCATGTACCGCGCGAATGGTCCGGCTGAAGTATGGAGAAACACCGTGTATCCGGATCATTGCTGCAAATGGCGATGTTCTGGCAACACACCGACCGCAAAGGGCGGTCTTGCAAAGAGAGTTCGTGGAACTGTCGGACAAGGATCGGAAAGACGAGCAACTGACATCGTCCTCTGTCGCAGCAGAACTCCCCATTCCCTTCCTGGAAGGTGGCGTCGAAGTCATTGACACTCCCGGGAGGAATGAGAACAAGGCACTGGACGAAGTGGTTAACACACAACTGAACAGTCTGCTGCCCATCATAGTGTACGTGATAGACGGGAGAAAGCTTATCACCAAGCAGGTAGGCTACGTCTATTATTTTTGCATGCATAACTCTCCAACTAGACAAGATATTGACTTTTGGTTTTCAGTTTACAGCGCTTGGCTTTCCAGTGATACCAAGTTTGCCATGTATCAAGCGATTTTTCCTAGAGCTTGGGTTACGGTCGGATGGGGGGGTTAGGGTTTAGCCTGGGTACCATCCTCCGTAGTTTTTGCCGCTCCCAAGGTGGCTAGCGACCTTTGGGAGCGGCAAAAACTACGGAGGATGGTACCCAGGCTAGTTAGGGTTAGGGTTGGAGCTTTTAACTTTAAAACGTGCATAACTCTCCAACGAGACAAGATATCGACTTTTGGTTTCAGTTTACAACTCCTGGCCGAGAGAGCTTTCCACTGATACCATGTTTGTCGTGTTTCGAGCGATTTTTCCTAGAGCAAGGGTTAGGGCGCCAGAGGGGTTAGGGCTTTTAACTTTAAATCATGCATAACTCTCCAACGAGACACAATATCGAAATTTGGTTTTCAGATAAAACTCCTGACCGGGAGAGCTTTCCAGTGATACCGCAAGTTTGTTTTGATGGATTTTTCCTATAGCTAGGGTTAGGCCTTAGGGCGGGAGGGGGGGGGGTTATAGAGTTAGGGATTTTAACGTTAAAACATGTACGTTACTACACATCTTGGTGGTGTGACGGTGTATGTATTGTCTAACGGTGTTAGTGATTTAGCATCAAGACTCCAAAGGCTATGAATGCATTGATATGAAGTTTGGTATGCGGTTAGGCTTACGCCTATCGAAGAAATTGTTAGATTTTGGGTCCCTGGTGGCTTTCGTTCGTGCTGTAGACCTCGTGTTCTGGGCAACCCATGGTGATGATTTGTAGGTGGCAGATACAAGTGGCTCTTGTGCTCGTGAAGAAGTTACACATGTTGGGGCATCTAGCGTCTGTCCTTGGAACTGCATGATGTTTGGCAGGATGTTTGTTTATAGTTGGTTGGTAAGTTAATTGGTTAGTTGGTTGGTTGGTTGGTTGGTTGGTTTGTTGGTTGGTTAATTAGTTGCTTGTTTGGTTGGATTGTTGGTCTATTGGTTAATTGGTTTGTTGGTTTTACGTTTGGTTGGTTGGTGGTTTGAGGTGTGTTTAGTTACTAGTAATCGATTGCTCTATTGAGAGACATTCTACATTTGTTGTAAGGCCCAAAAATGACTTCTGTCATGACCCAGGTTTGATAATGCCAGCACTATGTAGAGTGTAGGTCTATATATAATATATAGCATGAATAGCATATAGCAACATAGCTTAAAAAAACGTTGTCTCTTTAGTCTGTCTCAGGTTGTTTGAGTCCTTTTCCTTCCTTCCTTCAGGATTGCGAGGATCTGAGAGAGATCAAGGCCAAGTTTCCAACATTGCCAGTTTTCTATGTCTTAACAAAGATAGATCCTGCAGATCCTGACATGTATGAGTCCGACAGTGATTCTGACTCTGATGCCGAGGGAAACAACATCGAGGAAGAAATTGAAAGAAAAAAGGAAGAGGTTTTCAAAATCCTGGTAGCTGAAGGCTTCATTGATGACCCAGAGGCAAACTTTAACACAAGTGAGTTCTTCCACGCAGTGTCTGCACTCAAGCTGAAACAACTCAGAACTGGTAACAGAAATGTGGAGAGAGTGTACGAGGTACAGTCTGACCGTCTGAAATCCTGTCTTCAGAAATTTGTGTCTGATGCGCTCACAAAGCATTTCCTTGTCATAGCAAACTGTCTGCAGAAGGCAATTGAGCAGTGTCTTGATGTTTACATCAAGACAGCCACAAGGATAAGAGAGTCCAACAAGGACATTGACAAAAGTCTAGATGCAGTGAAGCAGTACACGGACATGATGTACCGGCACATGACGGAAGAGCAAGAGAGGCACAAGGATGGACTGAACAAGGTAATAACTGAGATCTTTCAGAACTTAGAGACGCGCAGAAGCATTCTTCAAGAGATAACCCGTACGTACATGCCCAATCTTCAGATACCTCAAGAAGGAACTGTTGCAGCTGATACATACAATCTTGTAAGGGGAGATATCCAGGAACATGTGTTGACAAGAATACAAAACAAAGTTCTGAGTGCCCTAAAGTCTCACTTTGAACACAGTGAATGGCTCATCGGTATAAAGGACGCAATAGACAATGTAGAGGAGACCAAAGAGTCCGTGGAAGTGGTCAGAGCAATCAGCAAGCTTGTTGACTCATTCTATGAGGCTAATGTCAACATAAGCATCCATCAGCCAAATAAATTCATTGAAAAGCTTTTCTGCAAGATAAGAGACATGCTACGGGCAACCAAGCAATTCTTGAAACACCCGATTGACACAGTCCGAGGACTGAAACATATCGGCGAATCGTGGAGAAGAGCACAGTGTGAACATATTTTTGACAGCATCGACTGCAAGAGCCTGAAGGAAGAGGTTGGAAGGACAGTTGAACAGGTGATGACAGAAGGGGTCGAAGATCTGAACAGATGTCTTGATGAGCTGAAGGAACTGTGGCAAAAGCGAAGAAACCTGAGTTCTGAGGAAAGGAAAGCAATCTTGAAATTTGCCCCACAGCTTGCTCATGTCATACTCTTCCTGCAGTCAGACAGAGACAAAGCAAAGTTTGGTATCCCACATGTCACAGACCAGGACAAGATTGGTGAAGGGGGACAGGCAAAGGTATTCAGGTGTCCAGCTGACTATGGCCCAAAGGGAGTCACTTGTGCTGTGAAGAAGATGGAGATCAGCTCTACAGAGGACTTGACACAGACAGCACTAGAGGTGTATCAGAGTCGGTGAGTAAACTTTGTTTTCATTTTGCTGTTTGAATCTGAAATGCTGTTTTTATATGTATCAAAAAGGATTTACATCATGGAAATGCAAAACCACAGCTTATCAAAGGTTGAAAGGTACAAAATGTTTGTGTAATTATATGACTAATAATTTCAATCCAGTGGCCATTCCAATATTCTAACTTGTCACTTGTCATCCATACATAAGAGTAGCAATATCCACATTTTCCCATCTCTACCAATTGTAGTAAGCAAACCTATATTTCTGGCAGCCTGGTCCTTTTTTATTCTCTGCACAAGTAAAGGGCAAAAAATTAAAGCCACTGTTTATTTGTTTACTAGTATTTGTTTGTGCTACAGCCAGTGGGGAGGTAAACAACAGAACCTTCTCCCCCTGTTGGCCTGCATCGTCAGGAGACAGGATGAAACACACCATGATGTCTACCTGGTGACAAAACTGATGAAGACTGACTTGGCTAAAGCGCTACCAGGCATCACAGACATCTCAGACAGACTCCGCATTGCCAGAGAAGTTGCTGAGGGGTTGGCCTTTCTACACCAGCACGACATCATCCACCGAGACATCAAGCCCCAAAACATCTTGGTGAGTGTAATTAAGGTTCTTCTCTCTTTGCACAAAATGGGTTGACATGTACTCAACACCTGTTTGAGCCTCTTGCTGCAAGTTACACAAAGTTAGACATGCAAAAATTAGAATCAAATTATCCATTTGTACTAAATCATTTGAACACATCATGCTGACTACAGAAATGATCTGCAAGTTTATTGCTGGATACACATTATTTTTATTATCATTATTCCTTCTCTATTAGGGAAGAAAAAATAATGATAAAAATGATGTTAAATGAATTTGGTGTCTTGACTTATTAAAAATTAAATTGAGTTGATTTAAACTAGCCATTTAAATGAATGCACCTGCCCTTCTAACTTTCAGCTAGTAAAACAGTGGGAATCTAAAAGCTGCTGACCTCTTCAGTTTGCCAAAGTTCGAACATGTTCACTTTTTATTGTCAGACAAAACTACACCTTTAATAATGTACTATTGTGAGGCAATGACTACAGGCATACACTTGTTTTTCACAGCTGGATGAACAGAACCAGGTGTTCGTTGCAGACTTTGGACTGTGCAAACCTACAGGGCTGGTACAGGGCTCCTTTGTAGGCACACCACTCTTCATGGGACCAGAAGTGTCACAGCTGGAACAACGTGTGTTACTAGCAGAGGGCACAGATGAAAAAGAGATCTACTATGACTGTAAGGCAGATGTCTTTGCATATGGCATTCTTTTGTGGTTCCTTTGTGTTGGATCAATCACAGCCCCCCAAAAGTATGTACATGCTGCTCCCCTCATAGCTCTTCTCTTTCATGCGAGGTCGATTCCAAGTCCCATTGTAATGACAGAGATGGGGATACGTCCAGAAAAGCGAGACTTCCCTCCAGGCTGTTGGGATGTCATGACGAAATGTTGGGATGCAAACCCTGCTAACAGGCCGACCATGGCTCAAGTTCTGCAGGACCTCACTGCTATCCATGAGCGTCTATTAGTCACAGCATAAGAACAAAAGTGATCCCAAACTGGGAACTTGACGTGACATATTTTCGGTGGTTTATTTCCTGTACCGTTTGGTTATTCAAGAAAAAAGCAATAACATTACTTAGTAATAGTCAAATTTAAACAAGTTAATACATGTACAATATGCTAAAAATTACCTGCTGCATTTACATTGCAATGACACCATGACTTCATTGCACCCCCTGGGTTGACTTTAATTTTGTAGCTAGAAAGCTACATCATAGGGCATGAACCAGTGAGTCAACATTCCTATGGGAGTCAGTATTAAATGTAGGGACAGTGTTCACTGAAGAACATAAAAAGTAATACATACTACAATTGAGTAGAAGCAATAAGTTTATTTTACAGTTTCATATCACAATAGTGAAAAATGGGTGCACAACACATGTAACAGCTTCAACATGATCAAACTGGTGTTTTAATTCCCTCCCTAATAAAAACACAGTTCTCAGGAGATATACCACAGTAACCTGACCCTAAATGTTTCTTCATGTGAGAAGTTGACACGGGCAATACTGCTCCGTTTTTTTCTGAGAAAAATCATTAGAGTATGAACGTACCATTTTGCTGAGATTAGAATGAAGATCCCTAAGTATCTGGTTCCTAAATGAAACGTATAAACCCTTACAGCAATAATTCTAACTTTCAAACTTCAGAGCCCACCAACCATTCAAATGTGTTTCTCAATCTGTAAGCAAATGGTCAACATTTTTTGCCTGCACTACTCAAATGTGCATACATGTAGTCTGAACCACAATTACATGTTCAACCATTTGAAAACAAAATACTAGGACTACTGAGCAAGATATTTTGACTTACAAAGTCACAAGTTGCCATCATTATACACTCTACTTCCTCTCAAAATTCTGTCATACAGTCATGAGGTGTAAAAACCACTCTCTCTGTCATGGAATGTTCAAAATAATCTTTGGGAACTTCATAAGAAAACAATTGTCACAAAATAGGCCTAATCAAGTACACAATTTTTTTGGTCAGTTCTCAGATAAGCTGAAGGGGGATGGGGACAAATAACAACACTGTATTCCTTGCTTTATACATCAAGAAGTTAAAATGTGCAGAAACCTGACAAACTGGACTAATGCCATTGGTTCCTATGGATGGAATGAAGTATTGTTTGTAGCTTAGATATTCTTCAATTAGAAGTGTTTGTGACCACAAGTTGCTGTAAGCATCTATTAACCAATTTTTCAAAACACAACAATCTTTCAACAGACACATAGGAACAACAACTTAACATCACATCAAAGGATGTACACGGAAAGTCATCAATGCTATCCTACATGGAATGTTGTTCAGAACTTCTGGACTGTTAAAAGCTTAAAAGCTAATTTTATAATACACAAACTGGAACTGCATGAGGGAACCATGGAATTGACGTGGGCTACTTTTTCTTTGGATACAACAACTAACACGTTTACTAGAGCCCACTTAATCTTAACTAAGGTCTATAAATGAGAAGCAAATAAAGATTATAAGTAGCCGGTCAATATTAATAGTAGGGACAACCATGAAGTGACAGTAACAATCATCATAATAAAGATACATGTATGTAAATACAAAAGCTATACATTACTACCCTACCACCATTATGTACAATGTACAGCATTCTTTCAAATAATCTTGTCATCTAAGTGAAAACATAAAGTAGTTTTTATAGCAACTTATAACTTGAATGTAATACATTTTGTATTTGTTGAATACTTTCATCAAAAACTACATGCTTTTCTCTTACAATCTATAAGACAACAGAAATGTGGAGAAGGTCTGTACCAAATATTGAGTTGTATATTGCTGTTTGTATATTCAACTATTGTGTGTTAAGGTGCTGATAGGGAGAAGTTCAATAATTGATATATGATCAGAACTAAATATTCCCTGTACACTGGCCACAGAGATGTTCCTGTAACTACCAGGCTTACATCGTGCTCTGTTGTGACCATTGTCTCTCCTGTAAAGTTTCTCTTGCTTTAAGGCTTACATACATGAGGCCACACCAATCTAATCAATTGGTTATCAGATTTGCCCACTATGTTTTCTTTTCTGATTTGAAAAAAAAAAAATTCAGGTTCTACATCAACTCCATAATGCTCATATTTTGGCCACAACAGTTAAAGAAAGTCCTTGTCTTCCTAGTTGTTACAGTTTTTCCATCCATCAAAACAGTGGCCAGATTAAAAGTTTAAAATTCATTGTTTGAATTACAAACCAGCCTGGTACACATGTATGTTGACTTCATATTTTTTCCGAAAAAATCCGAGAACCAACAAATTGAACTGGTGTGGCCTGAGCCTTCTACAATGCAGAACAGATTATACGTAGGATTATAAGGAGGAGCACAGACCCTGCTAATTAGGATGTACAGTTATAAGAAGGTTGGATGAACACATGATACAGGTGCTTGTATGTTCTATTTGACCCTGTGTTTACTGGAGAGTTTGGACCCGCTGGCGGCAGGTCGTACAGCCAGCTGTGGTTGTGTGGTGCCTTGCCTGCTGCCTCCTCCCACCGCCGCCGCCGCCGCTGACGCTCCCCCAGCGGGTTTGGACATCGATGTGATCACCAGGTCCTCCAGCAGATCTATGGACCGACCTTCCTTTTCCTGTCATGTATAGAACAATAAACCACTCAGGGATAAACATGTATGCACGCAATCCAAACCATTTCATGTCGTTTCTATCATGTAGGTACATTACCAAAATTGTCATTATTACCACTAGGTTAACTTAAGCTTTGTTTCACTAGCTTGCTTTGGAATATACATATGATGACAAACGTAAAGCCATTCTTTCTCTTCTTACAATAGAACCTCTATGGCCTCTAACACACATTCCTGAAGAGTAAAATGTTAAACTACTGAGTACTGACAATAGTTTGATGTGGGAAACATCTTCATTGAGCACGCCTTTTCAAGCTGCTCATCTGGAGATAACACTGGTCATCTCATATTAGAATAAGTCTTTACATTGTCTAACTTTTGTTCCCCATTGGACTATCAAAAATTTGTCTTCACTTTATTTGCATATAAATTAATAGTTTGTGGTTTAAACACTAATGAATGCTAATGCTGTGAATCCTAAGAATTCTCCAGAGTCACTGACGAAAGGTAGTGAATGCTACCTGAAACGTCTGACCGTTTCCAAAATCATATCCAGTTGCTTGAGTAACTGTTTTATGGTGTATCTTATTATCTGGATGTCTAACCTTCACCGACGTTACAAGTGGGGCTACTTACCGCCCTGTAGTCCAGCATGAGCTCCTTGAAGGCGAGGAAGTCGGTAAAGGACACCAGCATGTCGAAGATCTCTCCACAAACCTCATCTTTTCTGGACCTGGTAAACACAAATACCCGGTATGATGCAGCGTATACATTCAGGTGTTAAACTGAACAGAATGTTGTCCTGCTGTAAGTAGATGTATCCAAATCTGCCAATGCAGTCATTATATCCAAATATCAATGTGTTACCATCAACAAAACAAGTTTCAAGACATCTTGGTGGGCAAATCATCATAATTTCAAGTCATTTGCCCAGACTATTAACTTTTAAGATACAAAATTGATATTGTTAGTTATGTTTTCAATGATCATGTGTCAATCCTTAAATAATATAATAGAGCTACACTTGTCGCAATGCTGATCACTTAGTAATCCTATACTATCCTTCTGTAGTCAAGATAAGGGCATAAAAAAGGCATATGCAATGACTCATAATCTTATTTCTTTTCAGCTACAGTGTATGTCCAATTCTCACAACATTGACATTTCTTTCAACTGTGGTAAAGCCTTATTGGCCTTAAACATACTTTTAAAACATGATCACACAAGAGAAGCTGACGGAAGCAAACTCACTCTAGAGCCTGTGCAAACTCCTGCATGTGGAACCCCGGCATCTTCCTGGCAAGGTTGGTTTCAAGGTACTTTTCTATTGTGTCAACCTGTGGCAGAAATCAAGCTCTAGTCTTACAGATACCTAGTATGACCATAACATTTCATACAAAAGAAATAGTCTTAAGAAACATGTGTAATTGATCTTAGAGTTAAAGCCTTTTAGTAGGTATGACAATCATTAATCATCCATAGAATTGCAGTTTGGTTAAGCTTTGATGAATAATAAATGAAGGGCAATGAAATGGCTAACATCAGCAAAGATAGCCTGATTACTTATTCATGACTTCAGTAATGCAGGGTCTGCATACCTGAAAGGAACATATAGCAGAAATGACAGCACATTTAAAGGGTCTGACAACTCCCTTCAGTCATAGTTACTGATACCTTCTGAATACCATCTAAAACAAGGTCATGTGCATTGAGGGTCATACAATATAGTTGAGAGATGGAGTAGCACATGTATCAATGACTAAATGACAACCCTTCAGGTCATTATCTATCATCATCAACCACACACTCACCCATTCCTTGTGAATGTCTGTGTACACAAACTTGTTCTCTTCTGTGTCCTCAAACTCTATGTAGTACTTGTCCAGAAAATTGTTCTGCAGGTCTTGAAACTCCTCATCTGTGAAAAATATCAACTATGTAAGAAGGTACTGTACACAAGAAAACAGTAACTCATTTTCAAAATCTATCCAGTTGCTTGAGTACCTGTTTTTTTTTTGTGTATCTCATTATCTGGATGTCTAAAGACTCTAACCTTCATCGATGTATGTAAGAAGTTGCAATGTCAGAAATGTTGCCAACATTTTTAATAGCAACAAAATAATATCAACGGCATGAATATTACAAGTAACAATTGTTGAAATGACACTGCAGGCAAATTGTAATTTGACAAGCTGAAATGAGCATGTCAATAAAATCCTGACTCATTCATAGATGAGATGAGAGGCAGTACAGTTGAACATCATGTGCAATGTGCATGCAACTTTAGGGTTTATGTAGGCACAAACACAATATGTGGCCTTGAGGGATCAGTTTTCTTTGTGGATGTCTGTATTGTGCTCCAGACTCTTAGCATGATCTGTCCTTAAACATTCAATTCATCATTCCCAGATGTGACTAGGCTTTTGCTAGTTACAGCATTATCTTTTTGCTTTACACCTTTCTATGTTACACCTAGATTCAAGTACGTGTAGTATGTATCTGTAACCCAAAACCCAGAGTGAAATTGCTCAAAAGGGTAAATGTGCCAAGGGGAGTATAAAATGATAATGCTATTAATAATGCATATATGTGAGTGAGAATATTAGAAACTTACCCATGATGATCTCTTCGATATAGCCGACTGTCACGTCAAACTTTGTGTCTGCTATACTAGAGCTGCAAAAGGAAGGATTTGGGCTTCTGAATTTCAAATTTCAACAGGCAAGACAAAAGAAGATCATGTAGGCAAAACTTTAGAGTGGGTATTTTCGAGTGGAGTAAAACAATCTACAAAGAAGAATACTGAGCTTACACTTCTTGCAGAATATTGAACCATCAATAATAATCTTGACCAATTCTCATAATTTTTTGCACTCGCATGCATTTTTGGACAATATGAAGCAATTCAACAAAGGCAATGATAACTTTTTATCATTTCTGTATCTTATCTGTTTAAGAAAGATTTCTCACTTGGAAGACCCCAACATTTCCTCCTGGAAGTCCATGGGTTCAAGGTCGTCAAACTCTGGTACAGCTGCAGGGAGGAGAAGGAACATTGGGGACTGGTGGCAACGATTTTCAAGGGAAAAAACTTTTCTACCCTTACATGTAGCATCAACTGTAAAACTGCGTGTTGTAAGATTAGATTTGAAAGAAGGCAGTTGTTCCTTTAACAGCCGTATGAAAATCTTGTCTAGGGCTCTTCTTCAAACACAGGACGTATCTACTGAACCTTAAGCAGACAAGTGGACAGTTAAATGCCGGTAGCTGTCACTGTTGACAGGTTAATTGTTTTAAAGTGACACTCTACACCCGATCGTTAGACGATTTGTTCGAACGGCACACACCTGGGCACAGCTCAGCCAAGTTTGCATCGAATGCTGAATGACAATTCCTCTACTTTAGAAACCAAATTGAGCTTTCTTACAACTCTGTCACTTGTTTAGTACCATTTAGAGCTGTTTTAGTAAGTCTAAGGTCATTTCAAAAGACGTAGGAAGTTCAATACTCTGGTAACAACAGGTAAACAAACGGAAAATCATCTTACCTGCGGTCGCCATCTTGAACGGAATGTCCCCAGTGCGCATGAACAGAACGGTTTGTGGTAGTCGTGATGTTGCAACTACAGATTTACGACAGGTGTGTTTTGAGGCAGGTTGGACCGTTCCACTACACACAACCTGAAAGGGGTGGAAAATTTTGAATTTGACACAGACCATGATACAGACAATTTTAAACGGGAATGGCTATTGACAGGATGATCCTGTCAATAGCCATTCCCTTTTAAAATTATCTGTATCAAATTTGAAGATATTTCCAGGATCATCCTGTCAATAACAGAAAATTTTGCACTATCATCCTGTCAATAGTGCAAATTTTTCCACCATTTACAGGATCTTCCTGTCAATAGCCTTAAGCATTTTAAAACGTAACAGTCTCTTGGTGTGTTTCTCTTTGTGTTGTATCGAAAGTTTGGCTTTGTATTGATCAAGTTATACTGCTGTAGTCATGGCTATATTTTTAATCTTAAAAAAAATTCTTAACGACTTCTGGAAAAATCTGAGAAGTAAAGAAAACTCAGTCAGCATGGTGTGACAATAATGATACATGTACTTTATTCCATACATCCAGCAATATTATCTTCAGGTGTACATCATTTTCCCATGGCATTATTTGTCTGCATACCAAGATAATGCAAGGATTGCACTTCACCTCCAGCTAAAAACAAATCAAAATTTATGTCAAAAGAAGAAAGAAGTTTAATACAGAGGATATATTACTTCAAGACATAGTTGTTACATTACCCACTAAATTTCAACTCACTCCAAATGTAGCTCTAAAGTACAAGTATGAACATCCAGACATTGCCATCTAAATTTGCTCAAACTTAAGTACAAGTTGGACAACCATATCTACACATGACTGCTTTACTTCATAACTAAGACTAGAATCACGATGACCAACAAACAGAAGACATAAGTTTTCTTTTAAAGCTACAAATCTGATACAATGTATAGAATGTAGAATCAACCTCTTTAATAGTACTCCACCTTACTCAAATACAACCAACTAATCTAAAGTGTTTTCTATTTATTCAAATCATTGAAACAAATACATGTACATACAACACTGTTCCACAATTTGTGCTTTTAACAAAACCTTTACAGCAATAACTTTAAAACTACAGGGACTAATCAAAAAGACAAATATCTAAGACACAACTGGTCTTCAGACTGCCATAGATATTGAATATTCTTGACATTGTTGCAGATTGTAGCTTAATTCTTTATGTACAATAAAGGTTTGCTTAATTCATACCTTTAGCCCATATCAATACTCAGGTGACAGGTTCAGCATGTTCACTCAGAGAGCCATAGCTAGCATAACATGATACCATAAAGTTCTGCCATAAAAAATGGTATTCATCTACTGTATCCCATATTAGAGACAGATCACAAAAGTTGGTGATATGGCTAGCAAATTTTAGTACAATGTATTATACATATCTAAGATACAGAAACACTTTCTAACAGCCAACTCTGGAAGTTGAAATAAGGATAATGCTGATCAGAAACTCACAATGTCTACTGATATATACACAGTCAAGCACCCTTAGTCACACTACACATCAGTAACAACTGTCTGGCATGACAAAGGTTAAATAAAACTAGTAAGAGATATTTTATTTTCTTGCCTCTAGAATGCAGTTCCTTTGTAATGATATCTGTTGAAGAAGAAAACAGTAGTTGGAATTTTTCATTGTTCATCAACTTCTTATGTCAGCATTTTATTTCTTCTCAGTTCCCCCCGAGGACGTTCCCCTGGCCCCACCCTTGATGCTGATTGCCGTTGGGCTGCCTGCGACTGGCTGGGGGGACTCCGAACCCTGACACACCACCCCGGCGGTTGGGCAGGTACCTGTACCTGGGGGTGAAAGGAAAAGGATATTGAAATACAAATATGTATTTGTTTCATTTTGTAAAGTCATCTGCATTTCTTGGTCCACACTGCAGTCAAAGAAAAGAAATTACATAATACATGTATTCCAAAAAGCTAAAATTTCAAACGTTTTCTTTCTTTTTAAGTCTATGCTATTCTGACCACATCCACACAAAGAAATAATTCTGACTTACAGGATCTCTGGTGTGCTGAGGAAGGACCTGCCTCCAAAGTCCTGAGGATACTTGAACATCAGGAAAAAGTAAAGATGTCCGACAAAGATTCCCAGTAGGTCAGTCCATCCTCTGTAACAGCAGACATGGTGGATTTACTAACATGATTTGAAACAGATCGCCATGGCAAAAATATAACTTTATCCTTTAGCAGGCTGAACTACCAAAAGCCTACAACTCCTTGACCTAATCTTTCTCTGAAGTACTAGTAGTACGTTAATTCAGTACAAACAAAGACACTTACCCTCCCCTTAGGATCATATTGAAGCCTACCAGCACCCACGGTAAGTACATGGCCTGAAAAAAAGGGAGGTTGCAAAATGTAATTTTTGTCACAAATATCTAACTAGTCTGCACTGATTGCATCAAGTAAATACATCATAGAATGTAGGATACAAAATGCTCTTAATACTAAAAGTACTTCCCGTGTTTAATACTATAGCTAGTAAAAAAATTGATTCAAGTGAAATCTTTAATAAGTTTAAAAATGACTTTATCATCCATTCACTGATCATAAGACTTGACCAAACGATAATTATGATACATTGTATATTGTACCTTGAACTGTGTTCCAAACCAGAAGGATACAATCATGTCCCTGTTAAGCTGGCACCAAACATACAGGACTGCTAGGATCATGGGGTCCATCAGTAGCTGAGGAAGTAAAACATACAGGTGTTGTCATTTCACAGGTACAGGTGTTGAAATATATCTTCTGTCTGTATTCTATGTAATATAAAATCAACAGAACTATTCTATATCTGTTACAGATAGTCATTATCTTTCTGATAAGTAATGTACATTCATTTTTCAAAAACAAAAAATCTTTTTAGGATATGTCTTAACACAACATTCACTGAATGACTCAATATGATACGAATTACAAGGTAGTGGACATAGAGGAACAAGCTCTACTTACAAACAATTCTGCCATGAATCCAATGATCTGGTGAACAGAGTTAAGAAGTCAAAGATGCAACAATCTTCTGGATCATTTGGTTACCCTAATATCATGACCATTTAACTTACAGTAGCCTTTGTGGTGTGCATATATTCTGGAAGTTATCCATACAATGAATAGGTGCAGAGATGTATTGGCGACAGTACAGTATTGCAATATGGTTTTGAAAAAGGATACAACAAGACACAGCCATTGGAATATCAGCATGAAGAGGTAGTCAGCCGGTCTGCCATCAAAGAGACCTGCAGGACATAGAAGAAAGAATGTGTGAAAAATCATTGTAGACATTTACTGGCCAACTTACAATGTTGTTGCTCTATCTGTAAGTTATAACACAAATTGTCAACTTTCTCTATGCCTTCAATGACTTACATTGTATGTACATTCACACAATGTTACTTTCCTTTAGAAGTAGATGCTGGTGGTTATTTTGTCCTCTGTTTAACTTTAAGATTTATTGTATTTATCCTGATTCAACCTTTCATGGTGCTTGTACAGACCATTGTACAGACTGACTAATATAATGTGATGCAACTGATAATGATATGGTGTAATCTAGAACAATGTCCTGATAAATATGAGAAGACAACAAGTCCAGTGATGAAGCGTGTATCTACATCATCATCACCATCATCATGTATCTACGGACCTGTCTCCAGTCTGGTGGAGTAGTTGTAGAGAAAGTACAGGTTGATCAGATAGTGGAAACCAGTCTGTGGCATCAGGGGGTAGAAGAACAGGGCAGTGACCGGTCTCCAGATCTGTGGACAAAACAAAATTTTAGTGCAATGTACCACCATGCCACATGCTCTCTAATAACCCAAAAATTAAAAAAAAATTGGTCTGGTTGCCAAACCTATTTTAGCTTTCAAATAGCAGAGAGGACGAAAGAGACTCGGCAGCTAAAATAGGTTTAGTTACCAGACTAGATGTTTTGGGACTTAAGTAAATATTCTAAGCGTTATCATTCCTTTCAATGACAACTGTTGTTTGTGTTTTCTTGCGAAATATTCGCAAGACTTTATATAATAGTGTGGCTCCTAGAGAGAAATATCACATATGGCATATCATCATCAGAATGGAATATAACGATAATCCAATTCATTCTGGTACCTCAAAGTCAAAACAAAACTGTTATGGAATGCTGCTGAGGTCTGTAGAATCAAATTATGAAGTAAGAATCAACATATGGAGGGTCTGATGCATTTGCCTAAATCTGTTATGTAGCACTAAGGCCAGTAGCAGTGGTACGACTGTACAAAATGCTTGAACCATTGGGATAACGTGACGCAATTTTCACCTAACCGGATTCAATTCCAGAAGAAGATTTTTACATAACAACTCTCACGTGTACATAATTTTTGTAGCTTCTACTAGGGTTTCCAGTCGAAAATTTTATGTATGCAAAGGGATTAAAACATTAATATTTTCAGATAGAGGATGTTGAAACATGAAAAAAGAAAGTTACAGAACGAAAATCGGACTTATCGTTCCCGAGATATGGACTCTCAAAGTTGCGAACAGGTGTGAACAGGTGTGCCACCAGGTGTGAAAATTGCATTTTTAATTAGTGATAATTAAAAAATTAAAAAGACTGAGACACTAAAAAGTGCTTTTCTGCACAGTCCAAGTAGCATTTTATTGCATTAAAGTAAACAAAATGTGTTCAATTACTTCTTTCTTTCACTACAGGTGAGGTCTACCTGCTGAAAATTAAGTTTTAACAGCATGGCACAGCTGGAAAAGTGACTAATTACAGTCAAATGAGCCCTTTTTGAAGATGGATTATCACTGAACTATTCATCCTACAGCTATGGTTTTTCAGAAATGAGAAATATGTAGTACATTCTCTTTATACAAGTAGTTGCAGGCATTTCTGAGACATCAATATCAAATTATCTGCAATTAAAAATGCTAATTTATTACATTTCTCAATAGGTCAAAGGTCACCCATCATACATACCTAGATACCTGTATAGTGTACAACATATTCTCACTAAAGAATCATTACTTGTACAAGTACTCCTTCTGAGAAATGTATGTCTTTCTTCTGAGACATCATTATCAAAGTATTTGCTATTGAAATTAATAACATAACTGTAATTTATAACATTTTTCAGGGGTCAAAGGTCACCCACTACATACTGGTACATGTATAACATTCTCACTTAAGAATAATTACTTGTACATGTACTTCTTCTGAGAAATGTATCATTGTATGTCTTCTTTCTGAAACATCATTATCAAATTATTTGCCATCAAAAATTACTATTATAATTATAACATTCAATTGTTGCCATGGCAATAATTTTATTGCATACCTTACAATATTTTTATCCATATCCTTACCTAGTCCTCCCAATGGGGATTTTGTACTGCCCTCTTCCCCTTCATAGGACTGACACTTCATAGACAATAACCTTCATATTCATAGTTTCCCTTCTCTGTCTTTCTGACCTCAACAACCACTCTATGTACCATTTCCATCTTCATTTTCAAATAGATGGTCAATTGTTTTTCCTACAAAATCAGAAAAGTCATTCATGTGATTGGCTTGGGGTGAAGCTTGTTTCCAGGGCTGATAATTCCCTTTTTTCACTATTTCTTTCGTTATTCCAAGATGAAGGCATCTCTTCCCTGGCCAAATGGTTTTATCTGAAAATAAAAAAAGAAATAAGAGTATTAGCAAAAAAATCATTGTCCCTAAACATTTTGCAACAAACATGACATTCACATGTTAATGACTTTGTGCTCATGCAAAAGAGAACATTGTTCACTTTCATTAGTTATGTTTCTTTCATGAAGCTGATGACGGCAAAACCAAAGCAGGTTTGTGTTCGCGTGGTCGGAAACCTGCAACATACACGTGCAACATTTTCCACACTTGTCTGGTAATGAATACAAGTATCAAAACGCCATAATCTATGAGAGAAATGCAAAGTTTTGAAGTTCAAGCAATCGATTACGTACAGTGCACAAGTAAAAGGATCAGGCGGCCATGACAGACGGCCCGGATTTGGCGCAAAGCGTGTATCACGTCGCACCTTCCTAACTCTCACATCGCTATCTCACAATTAACCCCAACATGTTATACATCATTTTAAAGCTTAGAAAACGCTTGTTATACACATGGTTGTACATCATAGAAAAGTTAAGATATTCAGGGTAAAAAACGGCTTCAAAATTTTCAAACTGATGGTAGACCACCTTAGGATTGCGATATAAAAAATGTACACATACCAAAATGAAGCTTGTTTTCTTCTCTATCCTGTCCCGACATGTTGACTGCTTCAAAATGAGACCCTGTGATGCAAATGAGGCTGACGTAACACGATACCCGAGAGCCGCCGCGAATCGGGTCAACGCGGAAGTGACTTTGCGGCTCGCGGAGCACTTTTCCGAGAGCGATATCTCGGCAATCCTTGATCCCAAACTTGAATTTTTTACATTGCTAGGGCCACCATAGTACAGACAACAAACCTGGTAAGTTTAAAGGTCCAGGTCTTTTTCAATTTTAAACGGCGATAAATCAAAAATCGATGTGCGTAAGAAAACCCCGCGGTGCCGCACGTACACGCGCAGCGACTGGAAACCCTACTTCTACACCATGGGGTAGTAACGTAGCAGAATTATTTCAGCAAGAGGACTTTCACTGATCATATCAACTAGAATGACATTAAGACATTTCATAGTTCACTACCACTACCGTCAGTCGGTTCTCACCTGGAAGTGGTAAACCGTGAAGTCCCAGTGTAGAATCATAGACATCGCGCTAACAAGCCCGATTCTACCGAGGAGGGGGAGGATGACCGACAAGGCGAACCAGTACCGCGTTATAAGCGGGATACTACGGAACCAATCCCCGATATCACTCCCTTCTGCCATCTTTGAACGTCTGACGTGTCTGTCCTGAGGATAACAGGTGAAAATTGTCAGACACAAGGGTAGAAACGGTACGAAATTTTAGACCTGACGTGGCGTAACACCGTACAACGAAGCTTATTTTCCAGTTTCCGGTTTCTCACCGCAGCCAAATATGAAAAGCACTACAATCATTATTTTCCTCTAGATAGAAGAATTTTACATATAATGCAATAAAAATAGTAGAACCTTGCTTGTACCATGTAATGGTTTTATGATTTGGAATAAAAATAGACACTTGTGGCAGTTTTGTTAACTTCTATATACCTTTGCTTGTGCGTTTGCCTGCACATCAATGAGAAATCTCGAACGTTCAACCTGCGAGAATTTGCGAGATGTTACGAGACGTCAACCCAAATGCCGCCATTTTATGAATTCTGGAAAGGTTGAACTCGCGGCAACACAATTTGTCAAGGTCTAGAATAATTTTTCTCGACATCGATTCGCATTAGAAGCTTTTAAACATAACAGAAACATCAGGTATAATCGCTGAAGAGAGGTGACTGGCTCGATTGCGAGAAAAAGAGGGAGACAACTTGCAGTCCGTGGGATCAACATTTTCTGTGATGGCCGACTGGGTCCACTGCAACCTTTGCTTTCGCCAACCCGGAGATGGCAAGAAGTTCCATCTGACCAACTGTGGACACATTTACTGTGCTGACTGTGTTGTAACAGGTACTCGAATGTATAAAGTTGTTCTTATGTCCCAAATCCAATTCAACTACTAAGACTCTCCTCAAACACCACGAGTGACGTTGATTTTTAAGCTTATTGAATTGATGCTTCTTTCTATAATTTTCTTGATCGAAGTTGTATTTCTTTTACTCTAGGTGCCAAAGACAGGTGTAAGATGTGTGGCGGCAAGTGCACAACAATCATACTTTCAGCCCATGTGAGTTTGAAATCTTCATTCAGTATTATTCTTACCTTGATTATGTGTTCAATCAATCATCAAAGTAAGTAAGAATGCGTGCTGTTCATATTCTTTTATCCTTTGTATATCAATGTCTTGGACATCATTAATCCAGGGCAATTTTCTCTGCAGATGAAGCCGGATGTTGAGATTTTCTTCACAGACCCAGCAGAACTGGCAAAGAAACAACATAAACAACTACTCCAGGTGTGGCCCTGGTCAAGTTCTCTAGCTCTCTTAAAAATGCATTTTTCCTATCCTTATGATAACACCCATGACCTGCATGCAGCTCAGCTTAAACCATTCTACTTAAAGTTTTGCTTTTGGAAATTGGAGGCTGATGAGAATGATTAGAGTCTAACATTATTAAACCCATGTCTGATCAGCTGGTATCTCTGTTTAATTTCCTTGTAGGTCATCGATTTCCAAAAGAATCACCGTCAGAGGCTGACTGCATACATGAGAGAAAAGGTAGTTAAGTTAGTTATAAATTAACGATGATGATGTGAAAATTGTATTACAAATAATGCATCATAGCAGATTTGTTGTCTAACTCCACTTGGAATGGTTAATCCCGCAATTATGTAGAGATTAAAAATATTTATAGACTGAAAATTCATATTAAGATACACATATTTTGAATTGTGTGTCAAAGTATGGTGTATCAACTAGCAAAAAGTAATCTTTGTGCTTTTCCCTAGGATGTTAAGTTCTCGACTGAAATGAAAAAGGTCAAACAGCAGATGGCTCTCCAGGTGCAAGAAATGGAAAGGTGTGAAGGAGCAACATTTCTTATGTTTTTCTAGGGATTGAATGTTTTGATAGCTGAATAAATCCAGCATTTTTATCATTCATCTGCTTAGACACTTGTTATGTAAGATATTGTAAAAGCATTTTTGCATCAACTTGTTAGATGTAAAATTGTCATCATGTGAATAATAAGCCATGTCATCTCTGAGACATCTTTGTATTTTTTTCAGTGAACTTTTTAAGTTTAAAAATGAAAATGCTGAACTGAGGCACCTTCTAGGAGGAAAGGTAGGTGTTAGGAAATAAGGCATTTCTCAAAACAGATCATTTTATTTATAGATAATTCCTGTCTTACATCTGTAGCTCTAATCTTATAATGTAACAAGATCAAGATATCTATTTTATTTCAAAATACATACATTATAAATCTTTGTTGCAGTCTTCCATGGCCATGGCAGGCAGGCTTTCACAAAGGTACTTCCAAGTTTTTATTATCATTCCAATATGACTACAAGACAAATATACAATATTTCTTTGTTTACTCACAAATAATTTCTTACCAAAAAGAATGACATGCTACAAAAAAGATACAGTCTAATAATACAGCCATGTCCGTGGATGCAGAAATAGTTCTCAAGCGACAAGACTGTATAAAATTGCTGATTTCATGTATCGTTGCATTACATGTTCTTATTTGGGGTACCTTTGCCTTGTATGTGTATTTGGTGTTCTTATACAGACCTGAAACCTGCATATCTTTTGTCTTAGACTTGTGACCTCTCCACACCCAAATATGCAACCAAGATCCCATCGTGAGTATAGTTGTCCCCACCACTATTACAGTCTTGTAATTTCTTAATTATTGGATCAACACAGGTACATTATTACCGGTATATCATACATGTTAGGTTTGTATATGATGACTGCCAGTTCATATTGACTGATAGGAAAATGTGTTGCCAAATACATTGTGATTCATGTTACAATTTAGGAACCCCCTCTCCCTCCCATGGACCACACAAGTCTCCCTACACAGCTGGCATCAGCAAAAGCCTGCCCTGCACGTAAGTAGGTTTGAGCTGTGTTACTGCAAAAGGTTTGAAAAAGTTGCAGTGATCAAGCCATAAAACAAAACATAGAAATTGAAGTCTTTGAGTTGCCCATTAATGCAGTGATTGAACAGGTAAGACTGCATAATGAGTGGGTAAACTGGGACATTTTTGTGAGAATGCAATGTAGAAATAATGTTCATGTTCTTTCCAACTGCTGAGAAGCAAATCAACATACAGTATCGTAGGCAGAAATACATAGCTATGTGTGAAAAGGCTGACTTATGTGAAAATGTTTTCAATCCTTACTTTCAGGCCCAATATGGGTGACTCACCTCTTTCAGTAAGTTATCCAATGGTTGTCTTTTCATGTTTCTTTTCTTTGCATTGCAACAGTTGAAATTGCATAGGATGTAGGCAATTGAGTTCCAGTTAATATAGCTTTCATCCAAAGCATACATGTACATTGTGTGATATCCTGCGAAATTATGAGAAACCTTCAGTAAATTTAAATGTGGTGCCCCTACAGGGAAGTCGCACACCAACAGGCCCTGCAAGGATCACTATGAGGACACCACCTATTGATGGCAAAATGGGTAAGATCTGATCTTATTAATCCTTTTTATCAATACAGCAAATCAAAAAGATATTCGTTTTCTACCATGTGTTCATCTGAGTAACAACAACAGGATTGTCAGCACCATGGATATTGTGTGCCTATGGCAGCTCATATACCATTAGCAGCAAACAATATCTAAGTTGTAAGCTGTACTCAATAGAAAGTCACATCAATAGATGCAACCTTTCAAGTAATGCAGAGTGGCTTGACTACTGGCACTGCCCAAGGACTTAGATAATACATGTAGTAGCATTAGTGAAATGTTGTTCATGCTTTATATCTTCTGAGAAAGTATAGTAAAATCAGAAGCCTGCCCAAGGCCTAGACTTACTAGAAATGTGCAGTTATGACTGGTAAAGCCAGAAACAAATGTGCAGCCATGTAATAATGCACAAGACTCGTGTCTTCCCTTACTTTATAGGAACCCCTCCAGTGGTCCCTGGTTTAACCAGAACTCCAACAGGACAGATCATAAGGTACATTCTTTAAAATACCTTTGGTAGATAGCAGATAAAGTTTCCATTACATTCTGCGGGTACCGGTATCTACATTTTTGAGGGATTAAAATATTCAATATTCTGTGCTTTCAGAATAACTTGAAGCTATGTTCTCCTTTTGAAGATGATCTAAGGTCACCAATTCAGACTTTTGTGATCTTATTTCAAAGCATTCTGAAGTACAAAATATATGTGGGTTATGAATTTAAGATTCCTGTGATGTGAAAGGATTTTATTCCTGACATTGCCAATGTGCATGTTGCAGGACCATCTCCAACCCAGGTTCCCATGGTGACTCAGGTTCCTCCAGCAGCTCCCAGCAGTGTGCAGGGTCCCCCATGTCCACTGGCTCATCCCCCAGGTTAGATTACATGTGACTGTCTGTAACACATCGTAGAGTTGTACAGTAGGTAAGAGCACTCCCAGGTCTGAGTTGATAAGTGTTTGTTCCTGCCTTACAAGATGTTCTGCAGAACTGTTGGCAATTTTTCCCCGTCAGCCAATACAGAATGATTTGATATGGGACATTCAGACAGCTATCTTACTGCTTTTAACATGTTGTTCACTGTATGGGGAACCTGTCTGTGTTAACATGGTGTTGTTGGTGAACAGAGGTGCAGACAGTAGAATTGCCAGTAGCCTGAGCTTGTTTGCGACTCCCAAGCACCAGCTGCCATACAGCAGTCCCAGCTCCCAACCTAGTTCTGCACATCAGGGTAAGGACACTAGCTCTCTCTTGCCAACTCCTCTCTACGGGACTTTTACTAGCAACCTCACGTCTAATGGCTGCATGCTGTGTTGAACTACATATGTATAGTTCAATTCTTCCAAAACACAATGAAATTCAATATCCTTTTCTTCTTCTGCTCCTGACTAAGCAAATTTTCTTTTAAATGTCACTGCTATATACTGTATATGTCATATCTATTACTGTAACAATGAAAGATATGAGGTTTATGTTTGCATTTGAAAGACATGGCCACGTCATATGATTCTGACAGTCACCAAAGTTGCAGGTATTTAGATTTGCCAAACTTTTAAAAGCAATTCGTGTGTTGACTATCAGTAATGACAATGCAACCTACATCAATTCCAGGTCAGCATACTACATACACATCAAGTCAGACCCAGCGCAGTCAGTGGGACCCAAGCAAAAGAAAGATCCATGTAGGTTTCACCATTACTTAATGTTGAAGCTATGAATCACAACCTCAAACAGTACATAAAGACACAGCAGATGAGCATTAATCTTCAAGTTCTTTGTTGAAATTTAAGGCTGCAGCTGACTTTTTCTTCCCTGTTCTTTCAGTTGAGCTACCAGCCAAGGTCTTCACATCTTACTCCCAACAGTTATCCGTAAGTGATATAAGGAAATGTTGGCATTGTGGTCAAGGTAGTACTACTACTAGGAAGTAACAAACATGTAGTAACTGTTGCATTAATTATGACTGACTTAAATCAACTATAGTCTTAGAAATAGACAAGTCTTATTGAATCCAGTAAATATGGTCCTACATGCACTGCATGTATATACCAGTAGAGGGCAGTATTAACAGTAAACTATTCATGGCTATTGCAGCACTCCTGATTGAAATCCAATGCATTTATGCCCTACAAGTTAGCCTACAGTGTTGAATTACTGAGAACCAGTGTGCTTGATCTAGCGTGGCAGGTTTATTTGTAGTTTATTCCTCTATATCATTTTAAACACCTACTTTTAATGTTCTTCCAGTGCTGGGTCCAAACAAGGAACTCCTGCTCTGAGCCAGCCAAAGTGACCATGAATGGGCTGCGGTTTACTTCAGGGCAACATGGAGAGTTCTTTAAGACAATTGTATGTCATATACAATGTACGTTTGGTGTAATTTTGTGACATGTTTGTTCCTGGACACTGACAGGAAATTCTGACATTTCTCTAACTAAAAATGAAAGTAAGAGAGTTTAATTGCTGAGACCAACAAAATGAAACAAGTTTAGAACAAACCAATCTCAGCACCAAAGATTTGGGGTTGAAGAAACTAAAAAAGGGGCAGGTTGCAAGTTTGTAAGTTTTATAACACAGCATTTGGTGAAATTCTAGAAACTTTATTTCACTTCAAAACAGTTTAACAAATGAAGCCATTACACTCATATGGTTCACATTGTTTTAGACTTTGTATCAGAATTTTACTGTCAGACAGTAAAAAAAAGATTCAGATTCTTAAAAGATGTATATACTGAAAGTACATATTCTGTCTTTCAGTCAAGCTGTTGCAAAAGATCAAAACATGTGACATTAAAGTTGTCTTTAAAAATATGAAATGCTATTTGGTTCTCTGTTCTAAAATTTTGGTATCTACATGTACAGGGACATTAATAGCCTGTACACTTAATTTTCAGTGGAAGGACAAACAATTCAAGTAAAAATGTTCAAGTTCTTAAAATGTACATCCACATGTCAAGTTCTACATGTAATGTATGAACTTGTTTTATCAACATAAAACAAAATTTTGTTACCTATTTTGTAGGAAGAGTACCCATATTTACAAGTTTAACTGATGAGATGAGATTCAAAACCAACAGATGCAAAATTTTAAAAATCTAATTTGCTTGTACCATCAACTGGTTACTGTTTCTGGCATAAAGGGTTCCAACAATGTTGTGTACAGTTGCGAACATTTTTGATTTTCTAATAAACAACAATTGGAAGACCATAAAGATGTTCTGCAAAATGGTATTTTTTCATGTTAAGTGCCTGAACCGTCAGGACGGTCTGATGAAGATAAACATTTTGCTTGCAAACGATCCCTCTCCTCCCCGATCTCAAGTCCTTACAGATTAGTGGGCTTGAGTGTAATCCTGGGGATTAGTACTAATGCTGAGGAACTGTAATCCTGGGCATGTCTGGTCTAGAGGCTTCCCCCACTGAGGTGATCATCATCATCATCATCCACACTAAAGCCAGGAGGAGGCTGGGTCTGTCGTGTCTTCTCAGCCAGCTTCTTCCTCATGTCTCTCACCTCCTTCATCAGTTCCTGCTCCCTTCTCTCAAACGTCTGACGGCCACGGTCCAAGGAAACTAAGCAATGGGATATACATTGTATGTGATATTGAAAAAAATCTGTCTAAAGTATTTGTCCCTGCATGTATGTCCTAATACAGCAGGTGTTCTGTTGTAGTTTGTAATTAAGATCATTAATAGTTAAGAAGATAAAACATTAACACATGTACAATGTACATAATTAATGATCACATACAATAATTTTTTTGGTCTTGCCTTTGCCTTTAACAGGTTTTAAAAAGAGGTATTTTATTCCAATGAGAATTAAACTTTGTGGGTAAGATGCCACTGTCAACAGATATTTACACATTGTTAGCACTTAGCTTTAGTGTAACCTCTTTTGGAGCAGCTTATACTAGAACATTAAATGAAAAAATCTTGATAAAAGGACAACTTATAATTCACTTACGCTGAGAAGATGCTTCTGATCCAGACCCTGAGTTGTTCAGGCACTTGTTCTCTGTAGTATTCCCTCCCACCTGACCGCCATCTGGCCTTCCCTTGCCCCTCAAGTCTCGCAACCTCTCTTTACAAGTAGGGACCAAGGGCACATGCATTAGTAACAAGCTATACTTTCTTGTTATTCATCATTATACAATTTTGACTTACCTCTGCATTGATTATGGATGACTCTAAATATTACATGTATGTTCACATCTGCACTGTATTCTAGTAACTGAAATGTTAAACACAGCCAGCACGTCGGCAAAACATACTGTGCCTGTGCAAAACCCTGATTTTTCACGTTTTTCGTTGGACGTTTGGTCAACGTTGCATCAAAATTTTGCCTGTTGCAGACGATATATTTTCCTATACAACATCTGAAAACTACAGACAGGCTGTCAACCTTATATGCCCTAATACAATCTTATATGAGACGTTCTGCCAAAGTGCTATGCACAATACATTACGGGTTTCACGCAGGTGCAGTACGTTCTGCCGACGTGCTAACACAGCCCTTACCAAAGGACTCATCCTGTCTGAGCTGTTCTGTCAGCTGCTGCTCCTCCCCTTGCTCTCCCCTCAGTAGGTCCATCCTCCTCTGCTCGGCCTCCAGCGCTATTTTCCGCTGATTCTGCAGACTTGCCCTCCCAGCGGCTTCCTCCTGAAGCTACAGGTTACATTCAGGTCACGCCACCATCATTCAATTGTTAGAGTTCAGAAAATTGCCATCAAGGGAGGAGAGTACAGTCATTAGTAACGGCTGGTGCTCATGCATCCAAAGTTTTCAGTGATGGGCAGGGCCAATGTGAGAAAAGCTTTCTATGGCTCCTCAACTTTGTTGAGTTCGTCAACCTTTGATTCAATAAGCAATGGCCTTAGCTTTCCTGAAATTTACTGTAATGTACAGTATACTGTTGAAAAATGTACACGTTGTTCAATCTTTAAATTGCAATCATGAAGTCAAATCCTTCTATCCGTCTTGGAGTTCCACTGTTACAACTTACTAGCACAAATTTCATGCCTGGCTGAATCCATTACAAGGATAAGGGCAAGGACGCAGACTTTGTCAAGTCTAGACGTTTGAAGGAAGTAAAATTCTCAGAGGAACTCAACACTTCATGCTACTGCTGCCTATTAGTATGCCAGTGCTGAGTTGGGTTAATCTCCTACATGTTTAATGCAAAGTTTAAAGCGAGCTTCTAAATGTTACTTCCACTGGGATGTTCACAAATGGCTTGCAAAGTGAGAGCATGTTGACAGGACCGCCACCCCTACGCAACATCAGTAATGTCTGCATACTTTTGTACATCCTCAGATGAATTACCCTTCCAGATAAGCAGTAAGTACTGTAGAGTATGTGTATGGACAGGCATGACAAAATCTAAACCAAAACGATATACCTACAGACATTGAAAAAAATCTTAGTGACACTACATTGTAAGTGTTCATGATGGTGTACTTTTACATCAAAATATGGGCACCATCATATTCATATGACATGGGATTATAATACAAACTTCCATGTCTATGTGGACATACCTGTTTATTCTCTAGCTCCTTCATAAGTTGGTGTACCTCCTCTTCCACATGCCTGTTGGCTGCATTCATCTTTGCAAGCTGTGCAGAAATGCAACATGTTAATGAGCATTTGCTTTTCCTATAACATTAATGACAATACTTAGTCTAGTACTCTTTTAGATTCTGAAACAACTTTTACCATTACTAAAAATTCATCATCGTCATCATCTTTGACTCATTTCAGTGCTTGGCACCAAGGTGGGCTGTCAATGTCTTCCACATTCTCTTATCTGTTGCTGGTCGCCGTGTCCCCTCCCATCCACAACCCATCTCGGCAAGGTCCCACTTGGCCGTCCTTTTCCAAGTCATTCCTTGGCCTCCCCTCTTCCTTTTTCCTGCTGGACACCAGTTCAGCCCCACCCTGGGAAGCCCTAGCCTTGGCATTCTAGCTACAATTCCTAAAAATTACTGGTTTGCAAAGTGTCATAGTATCAGAACCAATTCAGTGTTGCAAGATTCAAAATATTGCTTGTCAGCAGTCCTGAAATTGTTGTTAAAAAAGGCTCCTGGGTGTTGTACCTGTAACATCCTGATCTCCCTGTCCAAGTCGTCCAGCTGTTGTCTGTGCTCCACCCTCAGGTCCATCTGTGTGTCCACGTTCTGCTGCTCAGCACGCGCCAGGCCACGCTCAACCTCCTACGGTACACGGTGTAAACACATCAACTGTACACCACAAAACACTACTTGAAAGGAGCTTCTAATTTAGCAACTTCTTGACAAGCGGTTGATATGATTTTTTTCAGTGTTCAATTCACAATTTGTACTTCTTCATAAATCTAACAAGAGAAAAATATATTGTGCATGTTTAACTTTTACAGCCAGTCAATGTTGCCCTGAAGAAGGTGACAGACGGTCACTGAAACATCGGATGTGAAAACCCACTGATTCTCGAATATAGAGCCTTCTTATACAGTCTATTATCTCTCCTGACAAACACAACACAGCAGTGCCCCTCACCCTCCTGATGATCTGTTCCCTCTCCCTCTCCAGTACCCCTATCCTCTGCTGTATCCTGTCCTCCAGGTCCTGCTGTCTCTTGTGTGCGTCCATGTCGGCGCGGCGTAAGAACGATGCCGCAACCTCATCACGGGCCAGCTCCTGGAACAGTGGGTTGTCATTTTGATAAATGGGGCATACACTGTGGAAACTTTTACTGTCTGATGTCATTATCATCAGAAAGTAAAGTGAAGTGAAGGTAGTCCACTGGCATCACTAACCTTTAAAAGCTCATCATTCAAACAGCTTGCAAAGGTCACCATCCCTCCTGGATTATACGTGTTTTCTCAAAATGTAACACAGGATGCCACTTGATTTACATTACTGTCATTCAAGTGACCTCTGGGCACAAGTTAAGAAGTTAATTGGTGAATTTCAGTATACTGTTTTACGTATGTCAAAGGGATCACAAAAAATTATTTATTCATTTCTGCTTATGAATTTGTGTCTGCAAATTAAAGTCGGACAGTAAATTCTGTTTGTGTACCTGCTCAAACAGCCCCCTCTGTGCATGCAGCTCCATGTTCTTCACTTCCACATCATCTACGGCTGCATGTGTCTCCTGCTCCCGCAGTCGCACCTACATGTTGCAAGCACGTTTAGTAACCCTCCAGTCAAAACTGACTGATAAAAATATGTTGAAAATTGAACCATACTTATTTAAAACTGAGTTTGGACCTATAGTAGGATATTAATATTTTATGAGTCTTTTGTACAATTGGCTAGTACCAAAGTCACAAGTACAATGGATTAAGGATATCGATATTGCCACACCTTTCTCTCAATCTCATCATCCAGTCTCTTCAGCTCAGTCTCCTTCTGCCTCTGTTGGTGTTCCATGAAGCGCCGCCTAGCGGCATCCAGTAACTGCAGCTCCTTTACCCGCAACTCTCTCCTCATGGCGGCAAGCCTGAGTTGAAATAGATAAAATCTATTTACCATTTTTATCAAATAGTCTGGAAATCAGAAGTGATTTTCATTGGAAAGATGTGAGCACCTCTACTGCTTGTAAAGAGACTGCAGAATAGGTTTTTGAATGCTCATGCTTTTTTTTGCAGAAAATGACTATGACTATTCTATATTGGCAGAACGTACTGCGCCTGTGTGAAACCCAGATTTTTCACAGTTTTTGTTGGATGTTTGGTCAACTTTGCATCAGAATTTTGACCGTTGCAGACAATGGCAGACAGTTCAAAACTATAGATGGGATGTCATCCTTAAATACGCAAATACGACCTTAAAAGAGACATTCTGCCGAAGTGCTATGCACATTACGGGTTTTCCGCAGGCGCGGTACATTCTGCTGAAATCCTGGGATAACCCTTCTGTCCCACCTGACACGCTGGGCCGTCAGCTTCTGTTCTTCGTCTGCGATGACTCTCCTCCTGGTCTCCTCCGCCTCCTCCAGCAGCTCCTGCTGTCTGTACCACGCCTCCTCCTGCTGTCTCTTTCTCTCCGTCTCTCTCTTCAACTCTTCTGTCACTTGTCTACCAGCAACAAAGTAAAAACAGCAATGTGACAATGAAAGCAAAAACTGTAACATTTGCAAAGTAAATGCATAATGTTTACCTTCACATGGTCCAGCCCAACAAACTACTGCTCTGTTCATTCTTACTCAAACACATTCATATATAATATATGGTGACCAGCCTCTCCAACTCTGTCCTGCTACATAATGTAACCCAACACCACAGGGTGTCTGCTACAGCACTAGTTACCATGGTGACAGACGTCTGGTCCAGGTCATTGACCTTATTTGTTTGGAGGAGAAGAAGAAGGAGAGGAAGAAGAAGAAACAGAGCAAAAACAATTATGTTTTCCTTATACGAAGGTAAACATGAAAAACATGGGGTAGGTAAAAGCATGTGTTCCATCTCACAATCTCATCAGTAACTTAAGCATGTCTCAGTTAAACAGCATGTGGTCATATCATGATATCAACACAACTAAATAAGACAAGGATAACATCTAAGCTTGAGAAAATCGATGGTCTTTATTCACCTTTCCTGCAGATACTGAAGCTCTTCTTCTCTGATCCTCTCCCTCTCCTTAACCTGCAGAAACAAATCATGAGTGACAGGTGAGAGCCTCGCAGGTCAAACTGTACCCGCTTATGGTCTATCGATCCAAGCTAACACCTGTCTCAGTGTGTAAAGCTGATAGATGAATGTTGCCCCTACAACTTATAAAGGTCATGTTGGAAACAAGGATGATTATGGTTGATTGATAATCATACAATAATCGGTTTTCCAACATTGACATTGAAAACATAAGTGTCTCATGGAATTTTTACTTTGTAAAATACTGTACTGTGTAAGTTGGATCACTAGAGATCGCCAAAGTCTAAAAAAGAAAAAAAAGATAATCCCTACCTACCGACCCTAATTTTTTCAGGACTGAAACAGGAAACACAACATTTTTTTTCCTAGGCCTTACCTGGTAGTCCACGATGAATGTGGGATATTTGTTGAAGATGGGATACTGCCCCCGGGTCAGGGGTTGGAATTCCTCCATCACACGGCGGGGATGGATGTCTTCTGGGGTCGTGTCCTGGAGCCGGTACGCTTCCCTAATCACCGCGCCGATGTCTATGGCATTCCGATGGTGGAAGAAGTACTGGAATGACATGGACAGAATTGTAAGCTTGGAAAATGATCTGATTTCAAATCTCAAGAGGAGAAAGGTGTGGAGAAAGAGGTTTTTATTTACATCAAAATAAATACTTGTAACTTGTTTTCAGAGAAAATGAAAATCAATTTTTCACTTAGTTTTTCATATCCTTAAGGTACTGAGTACATTGGCAGAACATACTGCGCCTGCACAAAACTTGTAATGTATTGTGCATAGCACTTCGCCAGAATGTCGAATGCTGAATTTTAAGGTCGTATTCACGTATTTACAGATGACATCTGGTCTATAGTTTTCAAATATTGTGTCAGAAAAGATATTGTTTGTAACGGGCAAAATTCTGACACGACATTGACCAATCATCCAAAGAAAACCGTGAAAAATCCGGGTTTCACACAGTTGCAGTATGTTTTGCTGACGTGCCATGGTGCTTGAATGTACTTTATGACAATGCACATACAAGAAGAAGGTACACATGTTTGTACCTCAAAGTCAGCAACATCAGTGCATTTTGTGAGTGGTCCCCGTGCTGAGATGGCATAGGCAGCCACACAGAGGAGCAGGAAAGACGGGTGGTTGGAGAAGACATTGTCAAACAACTTCAGCCACTCATCTTTGGTCAACACTTCTGAGAAAAGGGTTTCCAACAGTGGCCATGCATATGTCTGGAGAAATAGGGCAAATATAAGTAATATATATGAACTATAATGACTTATTAAAGTTAGATAATACACTGTGCTAATAGTAATAATCTGCCAAGAGAAATAACAATTTTACCATATTCAAATTAAAGTTCATATCTGTGTTGGTAGAATCAATAGTTGTAAAATTTGAGCTTTGTTCCAACACAAAGGAACACTCACCATGAATTTTCAGTTGATCTCGCTGACCTTCATCAGATTCACAGTGAGTGTTTCATTTGTGTTGGAACAAAGCTCAAATTTGACAACTATAATTTTACCATATGTTGACATGTCAAACAGCTTTCCAATGCCTGCAAAAGATCAACACTGGATGCAAGTCCAGTTGCCATACACAGCGAGAACTTACTTCTGGAGCTGGGTTTGAAATACTGAAACCTACATTATGTACATGTATATAGTTTTAAGACAGGAAATGTGTGAGGAAATTTCTACCATTAGCACCACTTTTATTTCAGCACCAAGGTCAGTACCAACACAACTTTAGCCATGTTCTGTTTTATATATACTGTATTACACCAATATATAACATGAGTTGACCTGTGCAGTGATGTTATAGGTGATGAGGTGCTGTAGGAGGTGTTTGTCGTGGTAGGCCAGCAGGTTCTCTACCATGTTCAGCACGTTGATGGGAGGGTTGGGGAAATACTCGAACCACTGCTGGCACCAGTTTACTGCAACAGAGTAAAATATGCATGCATCTTCTATTTCATCTTTGGTTTCTTGTTTTGCTTAATGCCAAATTTTGCATAACTTTGCAATAGTATAAAATATAACTTTTGCGAATCTAGGCTGTGTAAAAATTGGGAAAAATCTATCCACAAAGGCCTCAAACAAAAAATCTTTCAGTTCAACAGTTAACCTTCTCTCTGCTATATAACCCTGTAACCAATAGAGAATTGGTAAGCCAAATGGCTACTTCAGTGTGCTAAAGGTTAAAGGCTTTTTTTCCTCATTCTTACCAAGAATCGTTCCTATGGCTTCGAAGCAGACCATCTGATTGTTCTGAAACAGCTTGACGAATGGGAAGGCCAGCAGGGCCAGGTAGTCTGTCTCTCCAAATATGGGCGACCAGTGGGCAAGTGCTGACAATGTCCTGTGGGAGAAAACATTGAGTATGTATTTTTCCAGTCTATTTTCTATTTTCTTCTGGTGTCTTATAAGCTCACATGGGCTGAGCACATAAAGTGCAAGACATCTTAATAAACATTCATTCATTCATTCATTACATTCATTACATTCATTACATTCATTCATTCATTCATTCATTCATTCGAAAGGATGCCAAGAGAAGATTATGTGCACTGCATGTATCTGCGTTCAACCATATAGACGCTGTCTGTATACAGTACAGATCTAGACTATGTCAGCATTACTGCATGTTACTGGACATGGTAGCATATCTACTGATAGAGATGAATATAGGATCAACTTCAGAATCTCCATAAGACATACTCTACCAGCAGCAACATAATCTCTAACATTACATGTAGACTAGAACATCATCAACCAGCAGTTTGCAGAAAGTAGACAGGAATTTGTGCTGACCTCTGGAGCACTCTGAGCAGTTTCTGGCTCTTGATGGGGTACAGTTCATGTAGCCGGACGTATGAGCTATGGACACCCTTGTCCAGCAGGGCGCTGTAGGCTGCATGGTTCTCCGGTAGCTTCAGCAACGACCTCCAGATGAACATTCTATAACGACAGGAAATTCATTAAACACATGACCGCCATTGACCTCTCTATCGTGTACGCTGCTGGATTCAATTTCAAAACATATGCGAACAAGCTGAAACAGTCTGTGAATCTGGGTTTACGATATTGCTTTTGATCACAGTAATGTCCCTAACATCACTACTATATATACTACAATGTTTCAGGGCAAAAAAATATATAACTTGTTCAGTATACTGTAACTCAAGGAAAAATACATTCTTGATCTCATGATTCAACTATGAACCTAAACAATGATGTAAGGGATATGTATGTACATTATATATAGTTTTACATGTAACATGTGAGTTCACACTAAGTTTACATATACTTTTAATGTAACATTTAAGTTCATTTCACCTGTTATACAATCTACCAGAAGTATAAGTTAGACCACACTGATTTAATTTTATGGATGACATCCGCGTGTGCATTGATTTTCGCCTATTCTAAAAAAAAAAAATCACCTTCTCCGAGGTTCTGGCCTGGGTGCCATCCTCCCTAGTCCATGGTAGCTAGCAACAATAGGGAGCCGGCGGTAACTATTGAGGATGGCACCCAGGCTGCTGAAGCTCCACGGAACTCCAGAACTCAGTACAGTGCCACTCATAAATTCAGCAAAAGGCCAGAATGTGCAAGCTTGTCCTAAAAGTCGCTATGTACAACTGTAAATTCACAATATCAGCTTTGTATTCCTGTGGTTTAGCAGCATTTTTTTGGCTGGAATTTTTTTATTTGCCCACGCACACTAGTTTGGGGGTCTTCAGAGGATGTCATCCATAAAATTAAGTCAGTGTGGCCTTACCATAATTTAAAGAGAAAAGGTTAAGCACCTGTATTTGGCTGGGTACTCTCCAAATCCTTTCAGTATGGACAACAGTCTGCCCCTGTGTAGGCCATCTGCCAGGTCAGCCTGCACAGAGGATTTGCACATGTAAGCTGCTCCACAGAAAGGGTTCACTTCACCCACAAGATGAATGTCTCTGTACATCTATAATATATACAGGGCATGACATGCACTCTCGTACTGGAGAGAGAGGGAGAGACCTAGCTATATCTAAGACTTATGGCCACAAGGCCTGGCTTACAATTATAGGATCTCTTATATATATATATGGATCTATAGCTTATTGCCTTTGGACAAAGTCATAAACTTTAACTCTTACAATCCTTTTAACAGCATAGTACCTAGAAGGCAGAATGGTTATTAGGTTGGACTGAATCCAACATTTGACGTCAGGGTTTGAAATCCTTTTTTCTGCATACCTGCACTGGTGCAGATAACACTGAAAATTACCTGCACCAGACAAATTTTACCTGCACCACTCAGAATTTAGGAAATATGGATCACCATGAAAACTGTTCAGAAACCATTGCTATTGTTTCTTTTACACTTCATTAAAAATTTAGGTGATACCAGTCAATACACCATCAAAAAAAGATCCATATCATATAAACCCAGTACATGGACCAGTGCAGGTTAGGTGCACAGCTCCAATTTTACCTGCACTTAGGTTCATATGCACCCAGTATTTCAAGCCCTGTGATTACCATACTGATGGAAATGTCTCACCTCCACTCCAGAGTCGGAGGTGTGCGTTCTGTCGGGAGGTTGCTGACCCCTGACCTTCCTCGGCACACGCGTGGCTGTTCTGCTGTACGGTCGGACACCCTGACCCCCCGCGGCAGACCTGGGTCTCAGCGTGCTGGGCACATTGCTCACGCGGGAAACTATGGACTTTTCTCTGTCCTTCTCAGAGGATACCACCTTCAGAAGTGGTGGTGGAGGCTGTATGTATCAGACAATAACAAAAATGTAAATAAGTTTCATTGATTGTTTAGTCTTATTAATATGTGAATGCTCAATGCATTAAATGTGTTATTTATAATAGAAATACTAAGTGCATTTTACAATTTTAATATAGTACAAAGTTATGTCAAGTTATATATGTACTTTGCCTTTTGTATTTATTTAACTGATGGCACATGATATCAGCAATGCTGCCAGGGCTTTCCACTGTATTGCATTGTTGCAATTCCAATAAAATTAAAATAAAGAAAGAAAGAAAAACTTTGTTGAAGCAAAAAAAAAAGATAACTTCAGATAGATCAACTTTGATGCTTTTATTTTTTCTTGGGTATTTAGCTTCTAGCAAAATATCAAGAGAGAACATGAAAGAACAACTGAACTACATGAAGGAACATTGAGACCTTGTTGAGTTCTGACGTCAGTGCTGGCACACTGTACACATTGATGGACCCATCCTCCATGGTACACACAACATGCCGACCGTCTGCACCAATCAGGGCATGGGTGATGCGGTTGTCATGGCTACCGATGTCAAACAGCAGCTTGCAGGAGTGGATGTTGATGAACCTCATGATGCCATCTTGACTTAAAACACCCAGTGTCTGCATGGGGAGGGAAACAGTGTGGGTTAACTGAGATAGTTTGACCAGGGCTCTAGCCAGCTGGAAATGTTTTTCCGTCAGCCCAGGTTTGTGATCAGATTTGGGTGGAGGAGCGCCTGCTCGCAATCAAGGGGGTCCGAGGGCATGCTCCCCTGGGAAATTTTTCATTTTCAAGCCTTCAAAATGTAATTTCCAGCATTTTGAGAGGCAAATCATAGGGTTTAGAGTGGTTGTCGGTGGTCCTTCGGATGTTTTTATATTTTTTGTTGATTTTTTCCGTCAGGTTTGATGGATTGGTTTCAAATTTTTTCCGTAAGGCGCCGCGAAGTTCCGGTAATTGAAGGAAAAAGGTGCTGACTAGAACCCTGAGTTTGACCATGGTATCGGTAAACTTATAGTTATACAAAATGGGCACTGACAAGATGAGTATCTCTGCACATTGAGAAATCTATGGAGGGCTTGACATGCACTCTAGATCTGAAGAGAGAGCATTCCAGAACTGCTCTCAGCTTCATGACCATAAGGCAGGTTTTAGTGTCCAGTAGCGAAGTACATATATCAACAAGTGCTCTGAGTCTGAAAAGTAACATTTTCTACAGTATTGCCTGGGGATCCCAGAAGTAGACAGAATATGACAGTCCCTTTCTCATTGAATGCATAAGGACAGGGAACGCAGAAATGTCGTCACCTTTAGAAATTAGGTACGGAATGAATCTAAGCTATTCAACATAGAACAACAACTCTTTAAAACACATGAACACCCGCACTCGCTCACTCACTCACTATCCGGTTTAACGCCAGTTTTCCCCCGTCTCCCAAGGGTTAGACGTGCTTCCACGCTGGTGCTGAGGTCTGATGGCCGTCTGTCATTTTGATAAAATAGAAAAAAAAAGAAGACACTTCCCACCTGACTTGATCCGCCATCAAAGTTGTCTGGCAGGAACTCCAGCTGTCGCACAACGCGCACCTTGGGAGGCATCTGTACGATCCTCAGCAGCCGCCTGCTGTCCAGAGCCCACAGGTGGAGGAAGTTGGACAACCCCCCAGCCACCAGCAGCCTCCCATCACTGCAGAAAAGTCACTTGTCCGTCAGTCTATTTGTTTATTAGAATTCTCCACAAGTATATTAGAAGAAGGGAATAATCTCCAAGCAGATTCATGGGGGCAAGGGAGTGTATATTGGCCACCTGTTAACCATTGGCCACCTGTAACCAACTCGAGTGGTCAATTTGATCATCCCTGCCCCCAAGAATCTGCTTGGAGATTAAGAAGGGAAGGCAAGTTAGCCTCCCAAACACCACTGTTACAATTATAGTACAATACATTATATACAAAAGCATGCTAAAGAAGTAAGAGCTGTACAAACTTATACTAATGAGGTCTTAGGGCTGTGCAAACTTAATATAGTCTGACATAGCTATGATGTAATCAAGGGATCTTATGCTATACATGAATTTAAAAAATGGTTACAGTTCTATTATTTCGATTGTTTCGAGCAGAACATTTATATAGGACGAAATGATATGACCTTAAATGTTCCCTACACTTCAGTAACCCATTTCATTGCAGCGAAATTGGGGATAATCCCGTACATTCATCAGCTGTCATCCTGTCCGAACCACAGCTCTATCTTGGCTTTGCAGCCAACCCTGCAACATCAACATTACTATCCTGGTTACGTCAATTCCGGGGAAGAGTGAAATGTTCCTGAGGCAAACAGTGAGTTCTTATCCCCTCGTAATCCTGCTTATCTTATTGCAGGCATCATGCTCAGTCTAACACATACATCACTTCCATATACAGCCTGATCTTGTCTCCTCCGAACACTTAAAAACATAATTTTCCACCAAAAAGCCCAAATGTCCGATGTGTACAAATTTTGTGTGACTTTTCTGATCTTTAAAGGCTGGTAAGTAGGTGAAAAGACTTTTTACTGTACACACATTACTGCAACAAAGCAGGGGGCATGTATCCTTGGTGTTCTTGTAAAAGCAGTTCAATGGAGCCCAATGGAAAGGTTAATGTTTTGATGGGATAGTGCTTAGGCCTAGGAAAAAAAAATGTTGTGTTTCCTGTTTAAGTCCTGAAAAAATTAGGGTCGGTAGGATTATTTTTTTTAGACTTTTGCGATCTCTAGTCATCCAACTTATACAATGAAAGTAAACATTGCATGAGGACAATTATATACTTTCAATGTCAATGTTGGAAAACCAATTGTACAACATTTCATCACCCAGGTGTCAGACCATGGAGCTAGAAAACGTTGATCAGCTCAAAAAATGAAAATAGTAATTGTCCCTTGCAGGAGTCCACCCCACAAAAAGGCTAGGGTCGGCAGGTTTTTCTAGGGTTGGTCGGGAAACAGGAAACACAACATTTTTTTTGCTAGGTCTCACCGAGGGCAGGCGAAGGCTTTGTACTGAGGACTCCTGCCTTCAGGGACGGGCAGCTGGAACCGGCACTGCAGGGTGTCGCTCTCCCAGCCGAATATGGAGTCGTCTTTGAAGCACGTGAGGATGGTGTTACTCAGGGGCACAAAGAACACCTGCATGGCACAGAACACATGGTTGGCAGTTAGCTTCAGGTGGGGAAATTAGCCATTGTACAGGTAGCCTCCTTTCAGGCATTCCGGGAGCAGTTAGCGTCGGCTGATTTTTTCATGGTGCGGTTCGCCTTTTTTTGGGGGGGGGGAGTTTTCTGATCACATGTATATCGCACACGCTTAGAACTCTGGCTGCCTTCCCTTGTAGCCCTTCTCTGGTTCTACTGGTCAGAACCCCCCCCCCCAAAAGGCCGACCACACCGGGAAAATATTAGTTGATGTCGACCACTCCTGGAACGCCTGCAAAGGAGGCTACATTCTAGGGAAGATCTTGATACTGGCTGATAACCTTTTATGGTCTTACAATTTGCCCTTTTGACCTCAGTACACAAGACCATATCATATCTTAGCCTTGAATTCTGGTTATCAACTAATCATGATTAGTTATTATATATATATAGAAAATGGTGATAAACATGATTTTGGTTTACCTTAGTCCTTACCCAACAATATTGAAAGCATGTCTGTTGTAATATGACAAAAGACTGATGTGCAATTAGAGCAAGTGACTTTTGCATTATCTTGTATTCAGTCCCTGATTCAGAGACAAATGCCCCATTCCAACAGAACACAGGTAGCTGTACAACAAACACGACAGGAGCTGTTGATAACAAATATCCAGGGATTTCTTACATGATATAAGCAGCTTTAATGTCATGCCAGAATCCCCTCTGACAAGATTTACTTCCTGCCTGTGAAACCTTCAGGCGAAATCTCAGTTTGACAGCAGGGGCGTTAATGAATGAGGAAACTACACAGTACAAGGACAGATATGTATGGGTGTGGGAAATATCTCAATCATTCATTTATAATACAACACAGCAGACTGGAAAAGTCTAAATTATGTTTGTACCTACATTCAGTACAACTTTGAAAAAATTGTTATTAAAGCAGCATGGCAAACTTTACATGTATCAAAATTATGTACACATAATGAAGACATATCCAGAATGAAACAGACTACATTATGACATAGGAAACAAGAATGATAGTTCATTGGACAAGAACTAATTAGGCCACACCAATTTAATTTGTTGGTTCTCGGATTCGCCTCTTCATTTTTTTCTGATTTGCAAAAAAAAAAAAAAAAAAATTCTGGTTCTGAATCAACTCAAAAATGCTCATATTTTGCCTCCAACAGTTCAAGAAAGACCTGTTACTCCTAGTTGTTACAGTTATTACATCTACCAATGCACTGGTTTGATTAAAAGTTCAAAATTCATTATTCAAATTTTAACCCAGTCTTTTGTGTTGACTTCATGGCACCAATTCTAGCATTTGGGGCTATAATAGGATGCCCAGGCCTGTTTTTTTTTTTTTTTTTTTTTCGCCCTGTCGCTTCATATTTTTTCTGAAAAAATCCGAGAACCAACAAATTAAATTGGTGTGGCCTTATCAACAGTTCTTAGACTATTAGTTATCTAACCAATCATAGTGTTTACTGTATAACTGAATAGTATCTGACCAATCATAGTGTTGTAAATGTTAACCAACTGAACAGTACCTGGCCAATCATAGTGTTTGCTGTTAACCACCTGAACAGTATCTGACCAATCATAGTGTTTAATGTTAACCAACTGAACAGTATCTGACCAATCATGGAGTTTACTGTTAACCAACTGAACAATATCTGACCAATCATAGTGTTTACTTTTAACCAACTGAACAGTATCTGACCAATCATAGTGTTTTCAGTTAACCAACTGAACAATATCTGACCAATCATAGTGTTTACTTTTAGCCAACTGAACAGTATCTGACCAATCATAGTGTTCTAGCTGACCATGGTTTACTCCCCTGCCTTGAATCCAGTGCCACCCTGTGCTTCCTGGAGATTATTGATGTACAAATTGATATGTTCCACAAACAAATCAACAGGTTGCCCCGATCCCTCAATCGATGGATCATGTTGGCACTATCATCCCTGTGGAATTATGCTGGAAAGTCTCCAAGTCCCGGAAAAGGAACCCTGTTAATAAATCAAACGTACGACCCGCCTACAATTTCATTACAGCGGCTTGTCAACGGCTTGTCAATGTCTCTGGGAGCTTACATGCATACAATATTATGTGTATATGGGTGTCAGATGAGATTTTCTATTTCTGCTTGCCAATTGATGAATATGAAAAGGACTGGTGGCTATACTCTAACCTACTTGAATAATTCAGATCTTCGCTACTGTTCAGGCTCGGATATAGATGCTTTTTACATCTTTTAGAAAATCATACTGGGAAGATAATCAAGCCAAAACAAACTTGCTAAGCTTTTGTCAATACCTCATGTAATTATCTCAACATAGATTGTCGCAAAAGTCAAGTCATGTCATGAATGCATTATTACCTGTGGCTAAAAGGAACAGTCTGCCAAATGAAGAAGAGTAGGGTGGAAACTAGACGATGTAATCAGATCTGCGAAGAGCATTACTGGATATCTTGAGTAAAAGTCCCTCTGCCCTAAAAACATTTCCTACAAGACTGATAAAGTTTTCCAATAAAACACTCTTCCCGTGTTCACAGGATGAGTGCCTGGTACCAAGTTCTACAGTAACTGCACACTTTATGATATAAAGGGACTGTACCTGTACATGTACATGTACCTCATGACTCTGCTAAATTTGACACACAGTTGAACAAAACATTTCCCAATTCCTATATCTATTAATGATTAAATTGCCTGGTTGCCTGTTTTCCTTTCTCTTCATCATCATTATTTCTATTCAAATTGCCTCTATTGCTCACTTAAATTATACTTGAAATATCAAGATATGTGCTTTAATTTTCCTTACACAAAAATGAAATAAATAGTAATGTTCATCTTCAGAATCTTAAAGATGATTTGTACACTCATCTATTTACTTAAAGTATAAATCAAAACTATTCTGGTTTGTGATTATGTTCTTTATGTTTTATAAGCAAAGGATCCTTATAAGCACATTATGTGCTTTCTGTCCAATGCTGTGAAATCTATGTGAATAAAATAAAATAAACTATTCTGGTTTGCATACAGGTATCTTCTTGGTGGTAAAAGTTTTTATGTTAACACTCACAAGAAAAGTGTAAAATTGGCATTATTAATTACATTTACTGCAACTTATGTCTGTGTCATGGGAAACTTGAGCCTGTGAAGACCTCCTCAGCACACCTCCACTTTTATAAAGCATCGCCATAAAAAGCGCTAACATTTGACATTTAAGGCCTGCGGCTCCCGCTGTCCCTCTTCCCATACGGTCTGACATGATAAAAAGACACGGTGGGACGCCACGTATGATTTATTACTAGTTGTACCGCAGTAAGGTCACAGAATATGCGACACTTTTCGGAGGAACCAGAATGAAACGGCTCCCTAGGAATCCTGCAACTCCAACACATAACATGATTGGTTGGATCAATATCCACTCTAAATGCTATTAACATCAACATTCAGGGTTTACAGTTCCCTTTGAAACACTTGTAGCATGCAGGAAGTAATCAGGCCACATTTGCAGGAAGTAATCAGGCCACATATTGTAAGTGGTAATGAGAGCACTTTATAACAGTAATTATGTTCCTCAGGGAATACATGTGCGTGCATGACACAAAACAAGATGAAAAGTTCACCAGCATCAAAGTTTTGTGCGCGAAGGAAAAGTAATTTGTTACTAATACCGGTACTATTATTACTGATCAGGGCTCGAAATAACACCTGCATATGCAGGTTGGTATGGGTAAAATTGGAGCTGTGAAAGTATTTCTAATGTCTACCTGCACCTAATCTGCACTGGTCCATGTACTGGGTTTAAATATACATGTAGGTGCATGTGGATTTTTATTTGCTGCAATGACTGTCACCACCTATGAAGTACAATAGAAGTAATGGCAATGGTTTCTGAAGTTTAATGTGATCCATACTTTCTAGATTCTGAGTGGTGCAGGTACTAGAATTTTCAATGCTACCTGCACTGGTGCAGGTATGCAGAAAAAAAGGACTTCAAGGCCTGTTGGTGGTATAAATAAAAGTAATCAAAAGAAATGTAGAAATGTCAATGATATTTTTAAACCAATTGTTTTGGGAAACAAGGTACATGTAGTCCATCCTGCAAAGGTTACCTCAGTCAGTACAGGTCAGACTGTATATGCTGATTTACAGCATACTAACATTTGACATTCACGGATGACTTCTTCTAATCTCAATACGTGTAAAAGTTTATTACCAGTACGGTATAGAGGATGAGGTCTCCTTCCAACTCCAAGTAACTGTCAGGAAAAATTAAAGTTCCAGCAAAAAAGTACCTGGAGATGGCTTTGACCCTAGCAGGTCTAGGCTCCATTCAGTTTGCAAA
The DNA here is from genome assembly GCA_013266295.2 of Branchiostoma floridae x Branchiostoma japonicum. Lineage (NCBI taxonomy): Eukaryota > Metazoa > Chordata > Leptocardii > Amphioxiformes > Branchiostomatidae > Branchiostoma > Branchiostoma floridae x Branchiostoma japonicum. The sequence continues at coordinate 10,704,473 of CM023829.1, read as the reverse complement.
GTTCATATTGGCTATAGCAGCGATCGGTAGAGGGAGGGTTAACTTACAAAGTCTAATATTCAAGATGAATGGATATGGATCATATCTCAAGGTCACGGGAAATCTGACAGTCCAAATATACTGTAATTCATGATTTTTTCACTGTACTGTTATGTTCACTGTTTTCACTGTCACTAATTTGTACCGTGAACTTATCATTACCGTTATCAAATCATTTGTGTTTTGCCCCTTCCCTTTACTTGCCACCACCGTGAAGATAAAGTTCCGTGAACAATCATGTCCATTTTCTTCAGACCGTGAAATTTTGCTACCGTGAACACAAAGTGAATTACAGTAGAAATATTGCATTTTGTCTCCCACCCCTATCTACGCTGCGTAGCGCGCACGGTGAGGAAGATTTGATCAACTGTGTATTTCCAGTTTGTTCTGTTGGGAAAAGATATTTTACTAGCTGCTCACTCGACTGTACCAAAAGGCAATTTCACCAGTTATTAACCAGGGCAGAAGATTGGAAGGATACAAGATACATTAAACCATGAACCATCAGACTCATCATAGCATAACAAAAAAAATATTGACGAGGCTATACTGTTGTTACAAGTGGAGAGGATCATTATGTAACATTAGGACGATACAAAAAGGAAATTTTCTGGTCATTTCTTTACAAAGTAAGTTGAATCAACCCTACTGTGTGAGAAATGTGAGATAATTGCACAAATATGTTGAAAAGTGGAAGTAAATTACAATCACACAAAGATTTTTTACAATTAAAATATTTCCATTTTTGGTGTAAAAATGTCACATAATGCCCCTTTAAACTCAGTATATATAGTATCTTAGAAGTGTAATCGGATAAAAGTTAACGACAGCACCATTTTCCTTTGCAGGCCAAAAAGAAGAGTTGAATAATATGGAAGTCAAGGAAGGCAATCTCTTAGCCCTGATAAGAACTGTGAACAGTGTGCTAGGGAGAGTGCTCAGGGGCTAATATGTCATTACCTTCACAATTCCAACCGACTGTTTAATATTCAGCTTGCGTCTCCTCTGGAAGGTGTCGAGATCCCAGAGCTGCGCCGTATCGCTAGACGAGGAGATTGCGTAACGCCCGGAGGCATGGAGAGAAATGGTGTGCACGCCAGCGTCGTGCCCTTTCATCTGCGCTATCAGCTCTCTGGAATCTGGAACGGGAAAAAGACGCATGACTACACCGCACATGAAAGGAGCAAGATGAAATAACTTTCTTTTCAATTTGCTGCACATTTTTTGACAGAAGTTGCATAATTTTTCTTTACAAACCCGAGTACTTGCACAACCTCCATTAACATCTATCCCCCCAGGTTATATATATCTGCCACTTTGAAGAACAGTGTGTTTGAGAGATCTATGGTACAACACCTATAGGCATGCAGAGTTCAAATATGGAGTGCACTATACTCAGGACTGATGTTGCATTGAAGATCTCTTGAAACCAACTTTTTTCATGGTGATAGATATACTAGTATGTGACCTGGCAGAATAAAGTAGACGTTACATTTCAGTCCTGGAACAAAGTGATTTTTAAAGCCAAGTTGCTAATATTTATGAACATATTACTACATGCTAATGTAATAAAGGAAATTCCTGTTTAATATTTGCATAAGACTGGCTGGAAGTAGATCCTTGCTGTACAAGTGCCTTTAATTTCAGAAGGGAGGAGCAAAACGAGACATAATTTTCCAATCTGCCATGCCCATCCGGGTTTAATCCCCTCACATAATCAGCACCTGTCACTAAATCTTACTCTCCTGAGGGAAATACGACTGCCGCTTGATCAGGCCACTGTTCTGATGGACGACCGCAGTCTGTCTTCACTGCCTCCCCTGCTAAATATGCGACATGACCTCCAAAAGGGACAATTACACTTAGAGCACTCCGACAGTTTGCCCAACACTTATGTTCAAGTCCTAAATGAATTCCTTTCCAACTGATTTCCCTTCCATCATCCGCCAGAGGAACGTAATCAGCAAACACAATCGCAGGAGGAAGCTGAGTAAATGGCAGGGTATATCTGCCTGGGTCTCCAGTGGGCCAGAAAATGAAAACCTTGTCTCAAATTTGCACATTAGACGGCCGACTGCTGCCACATTGCATTCCGCGCACATCGCAGGCATCTCTCTACATTTTACAGGTAACAAAGAGTCATAGATAGGGCCTAGGAAAAAAAAAGTTGTGTTTCCTGTTTCCCGACCGACCCTAGAAAAAAACTGCCGACCCTAGCCTTTTTTGGGGTGGAGCTGGGCTGCAAGGAACATAAATTTTTTGAGCTGATCGACCTTTTCTAGCTCCATGATCTGATACCTGAATGATGAAACAATATACACTCGGTTTTCCAACATTGACATTGAAAATACAAGTGTCCTCATGCAATTTTTACTTTCGGTTAAAATACTGTATTGTATAAGTTAGATCGCTAGAGATGCCAAAGTCTAAAAAAGAAAAAAAAAGACAATGATTGAATCCCTAATCTACCGACCCTAATTTTTTCAGGACTAAAACAGGAAACACAACATTTTTTTCCTAGGCCTAGACACCTGGCCTCTGTGCTACCCACCATCTATTGACATAACCAGTGTACTGTATCCTTTGGGAAATATAGAGTACATGTCAATGATTAGCAAATTGCCATTTTCCTGATAATTGCTGGTAGGGACAGACCCCTGCGGTATCAACATATTTGGAGGGGACTGTCGACACGCTGGATTATCCTTTCAATGGAAACACCACCTGTGGGGCGCAGCACGCCACTGCAGCATCTCAAACTTTACTCACAGTGTACTCCTGCCTGTTCCATTTAGTTAATGTCAAACTCCATGGTGCCAATCATCCGTCTGTATGTGAGGGGGTGTCAACTGTTACGGAGTGATACCTCCGTGTGTATGTGCACGGGATGCAAAACTCCCCTTCCATCCAGTATTTCGGACTGAGCTCTGCGTAATGTCAACCGTACGTCATGTATCACTGCTATTGTGGGAAGATAGCGAGACTTTTTCGCAAAAGGAAAAGGCTCATGAGAGATGAAAATGTATAGATGACATATCTGCACTGGCATGTACTTTGGCTTTCGTAACTAATGTGTGGTCGCTTTTATAGCAGAGAACTGTTTATCACTGGTATACAGCATCGTGGGATAAAAGATCATGAACATTGGTGGCAGAGTGATGGCCCAACCAGTGTACTTTGGCCAATAAGTATGCACTACGAACCATGAAAGTACACAGCAGCTTCTACAGTTCCTAATCTTCGCAATTATATTTATAATCAATATGTCTGCAGGAGATTCTCGTCGCCTGAAGAATGTAAATGGGAACTCGACGTCGGGAGAAGTCTGTTAAGGAGAGATAAATCAGGAAGTTCCAAAAGGGAATGTCAATCATGGGTATGGGAATTCATACTTTATATGTCTGAGCTATGCACAGGATTGTGCAACATTACCAAATGGATTCGGGCTAAATATGATGCAGCCTATTATCAAAACATGTACTAATGGTAGTTAAGGCTTCTTGGAAATTTAGGAAGTGTAAGTAACAGCATTGAAGAGTTTACCAACTGGTAACTTTGGCAATCTGATAATCATAAAAAGCATTGCCCAGTTACAATACTTTTTTTTGCACCATTAATGATTTGATCTTCAGACATTATTTGATGTACATATTTTTTCATGACAATGTTGTACATTACCGTAAAGGAAACAATATTAATACAGTACCTGTATCATAGCATCTGAGTGTGTAGTCTGCCAGCGCAGCTAGGAACTCTGTTTTCCTGCGAAGGCCGAATGCTAGAGCTGTGCAGGCCTGCCCAATCCTATGGACAAGGGAGAACCTGCAAAAACATGGGTCCGACAGGATCACATTTTTCCACAAAGTCATGCAATATGTAACTAACTTAAAGGTGTTTTTCACATTATCATATGTTTGAACATTGTTATTTTTCTACATCAATTGATGCTTTAATTTCATTGGTTTAAAGTTATCTGTGTCCCCATATGCAGGCTGCTAAATTTGGCCTCGGGCCAGAACACATATTGAAAGCACAGTCAGGCTATACATCAAAAAGTAGCGAAGCTCACAGCTACAGTCATTGATTGATTAAAATGACAACTTAAAATAGCCTGTAGGTATTTCTAAGCCACTGATTTCTAAGATAAACATCAATAACCAGCACTAGGTACATGATTTACTGGGATAAGGCAGTACAGTAGTCACCTGATATTTGCATGAACGATTTGTCAGAGAATTTTACCCCTATAACAGGGTTAGTCCAATAACATTAGGGGGCCAATTGGCGGGGGGGGGGGGCAATTGGTTACGGATAACATTGGGTCCAATTGAAACGACCACAAACACATGAAAATTGGTATTACATAATTTTATACACAACATACATGTATTATATTCTGACCTTACAGTCATATTTACAAACTCACAACAAACAGGGCTAAGCCTTAGCTTGAAAAATTTAACTTACAAGCATTTCACCTTCATACTTGATACTTTGAGGCAAAAACGTGTCCAAGGCTTAAAAACAACAGCAGCCAATCAAGGGTGCCAAAAAGGAATAAAAGGACTTTTCACACAATGTGATTTTTGCAGGTATGGTATTGTCACCTGGTCAACACACAAAGGGGACAGAGTTTATGACAATGGGGGTGCAGGGGTGATAATGAATAACAATAGGCTCTATGCAGATTTGCTAACGCTCAAAAATTGAACTGTAACAACTAGATTTTTGTCTGGCTGGAACAGATAGAGAGCCAAACTTTAAATAAATGGGGAGAATTTGGGTCAATATGCAATTGACTTCACAATATTTGACCCCAATATCAGGTTTATGCCATTGTCCCTGATGCGATTAAGCCATGCAATTTATAATGGAGTGAATAGGAAATGGTTTGGGTTTTCAGAATTTCATGCAAATACCAGGTTTACCCCATTATCAATGATGCAAATAGTTGGTGACTACTGTACCAGTGACTTACAAGAATATGGCAGGGCAAACGTAACATCAATTTAAGGTTTTCCACATAGCCTTCTCTGTCACTTCTGCAAAAGCAGTAGCAGTAATATCTTTTATATCATACCCGGGCCGCGATAACATTAAGATAACGGTGTTCCGGACCGGGCCGGACCGTGGCTTCCATAGAATAATTTGAATGCGTTTCGCCCTAACCACGTGCGCTGCTTTTGAAAATTGGAATACAGGATTCGGACGTTGGAATTGATGTTGTTGCATTTTTTGGTTTAGGGACTACAACACGGTGTATTCCGCATCACCCTCGGTGAATTGGATCGCGGTCAGGCCGATACCTTAGACGATACGAAATACCCTGTGTTGTATTCTATATGTATTGAGAATGTTTTGTGTACAGTTACAAGGCTGGTCCCAAGGGAATGAAGGGTGATTTGTTGCAACAACATATCATAGATGATCATGATCAAGTGTACTGTTATACCACACAGTCCTTAATACCACAGTGATGGATTGCCATGTACACATTATAACAGCCACACCATCTCAGCATGATCTGTATGTTCCTCAGGGACTAGTTATGGTAAAAAGGACTGGTAGTACAGTGACCTCTACAGATAAATGGGGCTGATAAATTTTACAGAGGAGCTGCCTTTGTGAAGGATGCCAAGGACGTTGGTCATAAGCGCACGTACCGTAGTTGACTTTCAGAACAGGCTACTAAAGTGTGACGCAGCATACAAAAGAACATCCAATGTACTTTTTCTATAAATATTGTACTTCTCCTTACAACAAATTTAAATACGAGTACCTAACAATGTTTATAAGATAGTAATCTTACAGAACACTAAAAAATTTAGTGGTCAGTCCTGATAACAAGCCTATTAAAGTATCATTAAATAATGTTTGAAGTATACATGTACAAGTTAATCAATAAAGGTGTCTACAATGTTATTAGTATTTAGTATGCTTATCTGATCATACTACAAATCTAGGCCACATCTCTTGGTACTTGTTATTACTTACAGTACTTACTAGTCAATAGGAATTATGCATGGGGCAGTATGTTATCATGCAAACAGCGATTTTCACAAAAATTCCAATCTAGTCTTCAACATGAAATTACATCACATCAGTTTTGTAGGTTACCCCCTGTTGACCCTAAAAGATATGCATATTCCTATCTGACCTAAATGGCATATTAACCTTCTTTCATGATTGATGGATCATAAGTATATAATTCATCACAGTTTTAAGATCTGTCTTTCCAGGTATGATGGAACCATTTGCATTTTTCTGAAAAATGTTTGCATCATGACCGAAACAAACAACATTAGGGAAGCTACCAGTCTGTATAGTAACAGAGCTTACAGTTACTTGCTGGCAAAAAAATGGTATCAGTCATTCAAGCATACCTGCAAAACTAGTAAGAGCTGAAACTAGTACTAGTGTGACTCTGATAATACAGATAAAATCTCCTACTGCTCAACAAATTGAGATTCTGGGATTCTTAACAATAACATATTAAACTTACACATCCCCAATTTCCTGCAAATGCCACTTTCTCAACTAAGTATTACTAGGTATGTCAGTAAGGCATCACTGTGTTAGTTGGTAATCTTGGAGGATTTCCTCTACTCCTATCTTATCCTAGTGACAACTCAATCAACTCATTTTATGTAACAGAAATGACACCAAATTTGACTAATGTTTGTAGAAATAAAGGAAAAAGTCTCCCTTAAGAAATGTAAATATTCCATAAAAGCAGTTGCTGCAGCAAACATTTAATAGATTCAATCTATTTCCACAAATTCATAGCTCCTGTCATGGCCAAAAAGAAAAATTTCCTCGTATCATACCATTACGGTTACCAGGTATCAACCAATTCTGCCCCAGGTTCTTCTGCCAGGAATGCCAGGTTTAATCCCATTCCTTCCAATTCCTTTAATGAAGGAGTGGGATTACCACCCTGCCAAAATCAATATGTGTGAGTATTAAAGGCTTCTAGCGTAGGTAAGCAGCACCAAGCTACAAGCTTGCTTTTTGCAGAAGAGAGTTGAATTCCTTGTCCCTGGTAAGATGTTTGATCTTAGTTACTGCACACTCTCCAAAAAGCAAGATGGATCACTATTCACTACTTATTCTATTGGAAAATCCATATATTGCATGTTGCTGTGCATCTTAACTAGGTTAGAAACTGGTTTCAAAGTAACATGTATCTGTAAAGCGCATTTAAAAGATTTTTCAAGCAAAATTAGAAGATAGTGACTGACAAATTGTTAGCCTGGAATCCGGCCTTGAATGCTATACCTCCTCCGGCCTACCTCTGCTCAGCCTTCATGAATGTCTGGATTCCAGGCTAACAAATTGGTAACTTCACAGGTTCCGGGTTAAGGTAGGTTACAATTGTACAGAATCTCCCTTGAAGAATTGGAAGTTTAAAAACGGTATTTGTAGTACAACAGTTTATACTGAGTTAAAATCAGCATTACCTATTTTTTGCCACATCAAACAAGTAGATGTTGCCCTGGTGGTCTCCCGCGATGAAACTGTTCCCGGTTGAGTCGAATGCTGCATGCAGGAAGCGGACAGTTCGCACGTGTGGAGACACTGCAGTTCCCAACGTGTGCTTGATGCTCACCACCAGTCTTTGTAAACGGAAAATCAAAATTGCACAAAACTTCAGTCATCTTATCCAAAGGCTCTCTCAGTCTCTGTTTATATAGCCTGGGTAGTACCATCCTGGTTAGTTTATGTTCGCTTCCAAAGTCACTTGTTTGTTTGTTTGTTTCTGTTTTATTTTATCTTGCTAACTAACTAACAAGTATGGTACCCAGGCTACTGTTGATAAAGTGTGGGCGTCAGAAGATCATGATGAAAATTTTCTTACAGTCAGTCAATAAGTGACAACCTTTTGGATCCATTCCCTCCAATTCCCAAAAGTAAACACTTAACCAACAGTACCCGATTCCACCAAATTGAGATTTTCTAGACACACTAGTAGTACTCTTTGTGGGCAGTATATGTAACATTATAAATTTCAACTAACATAATCTGCTACTAGAAATCATATACTATATGCCTCAGGTCTAACCTTAAATACCATCTTCATCTTCATCTTTGCCGGGGCTCTAAGATGTTATGTGAGTCCCGGCTACACCCCCATATAGCCCCTGTTGGGGCACTTTAGGGGGGATCTGTCTTGAGTCAAAACTATAATTGATGCACTTCATATTTTAGCACACCCAAAGAGTGAAAAATTATTTAAATGTATGACAAACCACCTATGAACATGAACACACCACTCACCCATCATCGGTGGAGGGGGCTGGCTTCCGATGCCAGATCTTCCCGGATTCTCTCTTGCAGACGTCGAGCGACTGTGCCATAATTTTTGTTGTTGCTTCAACTTAGTTCAAGTTCAAGTTGAGTCGATCGACAAATAATTTATCAACAAAAGATCGACCTACCAAAATGACGGTTGTAAGCTAAAAAAAACGACGGTTAATGTTCTGAGATCCCCACATCTATCCGTGTACGGTGTACGCTCTAATCTGCTGCCACTGGAAAATAAAAACCTGTTGTCAGAGAACCTGTTGTGTTGTTGTTAGTGGATACAGGAAGTGAACGTTACTGCAGTGAAATGTGGCCACCGTCGTATAATGGAGCAGATCAGAATGGTGATCTCCACTCAGATTATGCACCTTAAGCCATCTGCAGCTATAGGTCCATCATGGGCGATCAAAGTAAGAAAATCAGTCGAGGAAAGGCAGTTTTCTCGGACGTCCCACAAGCGAATCTCCGCTTGGTTCGCCTGACGAGTTTCAATATGGCGCCCAAAGCGGTCGGGCTAGAGCACTACATTTTAGGGGTAAAATGTTATAAATTATCTATTTAACTTTATTGATTCTCACAATTTAACATAAAACATTCAATGAGTGGATTATATCAAACTTTATTATTTATGATTTGTCAAATTTATTATAATATTATATATGTATAGTTGTGAACATATTTTATTTTTAATAGTAGCATTCCTTACAGATGGGACAGTCTACATCCTTATAGGGAATGATGGGATAGCTGAAAAATGAAAACGAGGCTTTCATTAGTTCGATATCTGGTTCGATTTCGAACGAGGTAATTTCCCACTTTCGGACGGTTTCTGCTTATTGTCATGTAAAGCCGCCTTTCCGTCGTTTGATCGGGTCAAAAATGTCTGTGCGCTTCGCGGTCAGCTCCGTGAAGGAAGATGAAGATGGAATAACCAACGAGCCGGCGTCGCCGAGCTCGCCGAGCGAGGCAAGCGGCCCGCTGTCCCCCACCTCCCCGCCGCCGAGGATCGAGATCGTGGAGTACGGAAGGGAACCCCACACGTACAACAAAGGTAGGACTTGACTCCCCAACAACTACATGTACAGCAGGTTGTTTCGCACAAGTTACCCTAGTTTCACACCTCTGTCTTAATAACTTGTAGCACCAAGCTTTGATTCCGTACGGGGTTGCTGCAGGTGTAACGGAGAATCCTCGATCCGTGTTGCCTGTCTGACCAACCAGGATTACCCAGGCGTGTCGGACTTCCTAACAAACACGTTTCAGGTCGTTTCAAGGAGAGAAACGCCTTCTTGGCAGCGTTCTTGGTGATTTTGGACGCTCGAAAGGGCAATGGGCGTTTGCTACAACCTGCATACATGTCCAATGTCTTGATAGGCAAACTTTTTGACATGCACGAGGTATTCGGCAACACCCTTCAAACTTATGATTCAATCCCCATGGAATGGAGTGGGAACTTGACACCCTACGAAGTCTTCGCGCTGTTGTTTACTTAGCTCCTTTATCCACACAATAAGTTATTGTTTCAATAAAGGGCTTCCAGGTGAAAGTTTGCTGTATAACTGTCAGAATTTTGGCACTTTCTACATAATGACATTAGGCAGAAGGTGTCAGAATTCTAATTACATTAAGATTAACAGAGGCTGAATATTTCATTGAATAGAATCCCCCAAGTTTGAAGTTTGCTACTGAATGTAGAATTAGGCATTTATGTAATTCACTTAGTGTTCACGGTAGCAAAATTTCACGGTCTGAAGAAAATGGACATGTTCACGGAACTTTATCTTCACGGTGGTGGCAAGTGCAGGGAAGGGACAAAACACAAATGATTTAATAACGGTAATGATAAGTTCACGGTACAGAAGTGACAGTGAAAACAGTGAACATAACTGTACAGTGAAAAAATCAGGAATTACAGTATGTATTTTATGTATTTCTTTTCCTTTTCAGTTAGGTTTTATTGCCTTTTACTGGGGTCAGGATTCACAGGTCTAGTTCAACAAACCAACGTAACCAGACCCAACTACCTAGCAATCAACGTAACATTCATAATGTAATGAAAACTGTATCTACTATAATCTAGGCCAATAGGAGTAAAAAGGTGCACTAGATAAATTGCAGATTGCTATCGTTTTATGTTCTTATCAGCATTAGATTCTTTTTACATGCATGTATGACACCTACACTCAGTCTGACAGGATTGTTGCTAATGTGTAGACTAGTCTGCCCCAGGCAATTGAATCTATCTGATTTTAGCCATTGTCTGATTTACAGTGCTGTTTTATGGTTCTTCAGCCGTTTGTCGTAGCATGTATAACTTCTGCTACTGTTTGAGCAAACATTTTTTTGCCCCCAAAAATGGTAGGTCAAGGATTATTGACCTCATTGGCTTGTTACTTGTTCCGTGTTTGTGAACACACGCTAGATGGTTGTTAATTACTTGTCAAATGCATATTGTAGTAGGTCCCCATTTAAGTTCACTGCTCACTGCCCCTTTGTGTATTCAAACAGTCATCATTAAACATGTAGACACACAAATAGACATGCCTTCAGTCAGATGTTCAGTTTTTTATTTTCTTTAGTCATTTATGCATTGAAATAAATAAAATGCTTACAAACTGTAAAACGAAACTGAAGCAATTGACCTTAAATCACAAATTACTACACTGCAAGAAGAATACTCTATCACTGGGAGTATTGTCCCCAGGGACTGATAGATAATGTGGTAATTGCATGGTTTAGTGAGATGTGGGGATACCCAGGCCCCATGGGGATAAGAGTCATTTGCCTCCATACATATCTGGTGACTGGAAATCAATAATGAGACCTGGGATTGACCACAAGTTCAAATGATCGTCAACATGAGCACCTGCTGCTGAAGTCAACACTGCCAGTCAACAGGGACAGAACAGCATGGAAGCAGAACTTAGAGTAAAAAACAAGAAATGTCACGATTTTAAATTTTTCTTATTGTATATGCAAGCAGTGGTGGTTTACAGTCTATGATTTGACACATAGATTTTTCTTAGAGCTTTGTTTTCATTGGCATTGTTTTCCCACATTATATATTTCTGTACCTCTTATTTGGTATATCCAGAAAGCCATTTTCATCCCAGAGCCAAATTAAGCATGAGAATAAAGATTGATGCAAATTGTTTTTGAAATACCAGGCTGTATTTGTGAACCTTATCCATCATTTGTATGCTGGGGATTGTATCTGTCCAAGGTCCTACGTACCTTTTGAAGTTTGGTATACGTAGGTATATGCCAGTATATAGGGCTACATGTACTGTGATTTTTCAATATCACAATATATATACCTATATAGTACTGTAATTTCTTGTTCTGTTATTAAGGTGCCCCTCACTCATCAGTGAGTTATGTGCAATCAGACAGACACATGTATGTGTGACTAACGGATTCTCATGGGCTTTGTTTATATCCAGTGATGTGTGAACCTAGACGATATCACTATCAGGCACCTACCAGTATATTGCGTAGACCCATACTGAATGATATATTGGTATAGAAGAATGTTGACTGCTACAGTAACCACACATATGGGATACAGTTGAAGGGAGATTGAGGATAATGCCCGAGGTTGCTGACAGCTCAGTGGTGGATTCTTACAAGCCTCAGCATGATTGTGCAGAGATGGGGTGCACTGCACTTTCTTTGTGTGTCTTTTTGGTTTGGACCATTCCCCAAAGCTTATAATACTTTAGAGGTGGAGTGTTGGGAGAGATAGTGAACCTATGCATTTTTGATGCAACACCAGAGCTTACTGCTAGAATAGGAGATATGAGTACAATTTTGTATAGTGAGTGTTTATAAATTATATAGACATTGGCCGGTGTTTATTCCACTTTAGCATTTCTTTGCAAATATGTTATTCACAATTTTTGTCTTGTAGAATATTAATGAAGAAATTGTAATTCATTGTAACTTAAAACTGATAAAGGCATGCACTGATAAATGAAACCACAGATTGAATATGCTGGTTATTTTTCATGACATTTATGTTGTTATGACATTTAATCTTCACAGATCGTAAGGAGACAATTAGTAGAGGCAACGTGAATGATATATTGTTACAGACCTAATACAGTATACGTACTTGACCCTTATCAAATTCTGGGTTGTGGTAATGACATGTCATTAGTCAGGTGCTAGCAGTGATTGATCCGCTGGCATTAGCCTTCCTCAAAGTTCCTGATTGGATTTTCTGTATCTAGTGGATATATCAAACAAACTGAAGGATTACAAAATGATATACCGGTACCTGTACATGTATTTTATGGCTAACAAGTTTATACATTATTAAAGCTAGTTAGAAGCATATTTACAATTCATGTGGAAATAACTATACCAATACCAATTGCAAAACACCAATGACCATGACCTCAACCAACAATCTGAGGTAAAGTTATGATCTGTCAAATTCTCACTCTTTCTCAGTTGATTGTTTACTGACAGGGAGCACATTCTTTTGTAGTGATCACACTTTGGCTGTCGACCTGCAATCCATATATGTACACAATCCGAGAATTATAGAAAGTTTTGGAGACAATTGCAAGTTCACCCATTGAAACTTTGAATTGTAATCAATGTCCCTTTCAGTGAAGGGCCATTTGTGGGTTATCTGTACGGTCTGCCCACCATTTCCTTATGTGCCGTGAATGCCATTTGCAGTTAAAGCCCATCCTTTTGTAGTGACTGTCAGGGATAAAATAGCAAGGTTGCCCTCAATGAACCCAGGGGATCATGGGGACTGCAGAATGGCAAGCTGCAGAATGAATGGGAGATAGCAACAGAACTTTGTATGTGTACTGTGTTCAGTACTAGCAAGTGAATTTACAGAGTCATATCAGCTCTTTCTCTTACCATTTCTATAGCCTGTATAGGATATGCATGGATTATACATGCCCATTAACAGACTACACTACAGTAGCATTTAAATTTGAGGGCTTAGCTGAAATGCCATGTTGTCAATGTCACTATTGTAAAGGAATATAAAAGCATTGTCAGAGGTAATGCAAAATCAAGTTGATTAATCTTGTTGCTCAATAACTTTGACAGTTAAATTCTATTACTAGTATAATTATCTAATTTGGGATGGTGAATAGGCTTAATATCCTGCTGTCAAAATTGTCCATTGTTTAAAAGCATGATATCCAAGTTTTGTAAATTATCATAGGCAGAACATGTGACAATATAAATTTGTTTCAGAACTTCATGCTGTTCAGCTGCTGAGGGTACCAATTTTTTTCTTGTGCCTGATGATATATTTGGTGGAGCAGTTCCAAAATGTTGTTGTGGTAGTGATATGTATATGCAGATTGTTCCCTTTTATCTTTAATCTTAGTAATATGTGACATAAGATGAATGTATTCTCATCCAGTAAAAAACCTAATCACAGAATAAACTGCCATGTAATATAACCATTTAGAGATGCAGTTTCAATGTTAATATCACAAGCCCACTAAAATAGTAGAAAGCTGCTATACATTGATTTAGGAATGGTATTCGTTGATTACCTGAGAAATAAGTGCTATATGATAGCAACTGCACCAAAATTGGTGGATGATTTCATCATTACCAAGGGATCCAGTTTGATTATCGTCATGAAGAAAATTATAATTAGGAACCTGCAGGGAATTCTAATGTAACCCTACAGAGTGTGTGTGTCTAAAGGTTGTACTGCCTTCTAGCTGATTTGTCTTTATCATCTTTATTTAAAATTTGTTTGCTTGAAAGCTCACGATACCTGTGGTGTATCTGATATGGTATAACATGATTAGTCACAGATGACTAAATCCCTTGTAATTAAATCAGGTATGTTTTCTACCTATATTCAGCAATCCTTTATCAGTATACGTGTAATAATGTGTCCCACGGTTTAGAGCTACGTAGAAATTTTCTTCAGATAGGTCCAACAGACCTTTTCTTGACGAAGAAGATATCCTTGTAATATTAGCAAATGTGTCTTTTGGCAACAGTGAAATGCCCTAGCCTTGGTACTGAATCTCTGTGTTGTTGCAACTTCATGGCTGTAATTCCATATTACATAATAACGCGACTATTTGAAATGCTGAGCACAGCCCGGAGCCTTTTTCAGTCACCTTGATGCAATGTCTCCATGGCAATTCCAAATTCAGAAATTGCCCTTGAATATAGATACCTAGGTCATAGGCACTGTGAAGCATGTTATTCTAGAAGTTTGTTTTGGTTGAGTTGAATATTCTACAAGAATTACCAAGAGTTACTAAGTTTGATAATATTATACATATAGCCACGGTAGCGTACCTATTTCTTATAAGGAGTTTCATCAATAACATTATATTTTTAGAATGAATGCTGATTGTCCAATGTCAAGTTTATAGATTACTTGCTTTTCTATATGTAACATACTTAAAATCCGGATGCCGAGAGACCCATTTTAGTAGTGGTTCATTTGCCATCTTGAAGCTATTTCTAGGCCTTTCCTTACACTGATTAATGCACCAGACCATATCCACTAGGTAGGGATGATGTTTTCAAACCCTTAACAGCTGAAGATGCATATATGCCCTTTGGGGGATGCTCTAGCTTAAGCATGTCTTATGACAGTACCACATGTCTTTTTGCAGTTTGGAAAGCTGGCAGCTGTTACAATGTCTTCAAATGCAGGGTCTTAAACTTGAAGTTGTAACATTTGTTTACAGTAAAACATTAGTTTTGAGTATAACACATTAACAGGCATCTCTCCAGGGATACCATACCATGAAATAGAGCATAATCAATCAACAAGTCAGTTGAGTCTCCATTGGATCTTCTTGCATTCCCAGTCATCAAAGGAAAATCCATTTCAAAGCCTCTCCAGACTGTCATGCATATTGTATACAAATTCATGCATATATTATTGTAGGCAGTCCAGAACGTTGTTATTGTGTTTCACGTGCAAGTTCGTGTCTGCAATTGGAGCCCAATATATCTTACGCACTGGGCAACGGAAGCAAATCAAAAACCACAGCACTCATCTATAATTTGTACGTCAGGGTAGAGACTCTGATCTGGTCGTTCGGTGTAATGTAGCCAGCTGCCGCCGCGCCGCATGCCTGCGAAGCTGGTGTGTTACACCGAAGGGCGGTTATACTTATACCGGCTATACAGATACAGATACAGATACAGATCTGGTAGAATCAGTGAATTTCTACTGGTAGAAATCCCGATTGAAGTCTTTGTTGACAGAGACTCCGATCAGGATGCTGTTGACGTGTTAGGGTGGTTTCCCGTTTACAACTCCTAGATTTCAAGTCAATCCATTGATCTAGAGTGACATGAATCAAAGTTGAGAAGTTCTGACTGTCTTTTAAGGGAATTTCTTAAAATTTACAGATTCCAATCGGGATCTCTACCAGTAGAATTGGCAGGGATCCTGATCGGAGTTTCTGTTGACCCCAAATTCAAATTTTGATCTCTAACCGGTAGAATCGCCCGATTGTACCAGATAGCAATTCTACCAGATCGGAGTGTCTATCCTGACATGTATTTATATAATAGATCATGTACAGCCATGTATAAACATAGCCCAGAGTCCTGTCTCACTGACAGATAGTAGGCAGCTATTCATACTAGTAATCAGGCTTTTACAACACACACTGTATATCATGGTGTACCCAGGTGGTATGTGGCTGCCTAAACGCACAATTCCGTCAGCCAATTTGAACCGTGCTATTCAAACTCATTGTAAGAGACATGCATCAGAAGTTTATGGTTACCATACACCAGGTCAGTCCTATATAGGAGACTAAAAACACTTATTAAGATGAACAACCCTTTTAGAAATGGCTAGTTCAATGGATGTGGATTATGGTTATGGAAAGATTATCTGATGTCTGGATTCCGAAGGACACTATTTGCTATCAAAATATAGCTTTGACATTTCAAGTACTTTGCCAGGTCGGAAATTCTACTAACATTTCTGGCCCATGATTGTATAAACCTGTTAAGAGTACATGTTGTACTAGAATAAGCATCTAGCTTGACGTTAGCAGGTCAGTTATAATAAATGGCTTATAGATTTTGCCTAGGACCCATCTAAAAGCAAGCAACGTCAATCTATGGGTTGTTGAATATGCATACTTGTCAAACCTCTCATTGTTGCTCCTACTGTGTAATTGATGTTGATGGGTGTCATTGTGTTGACTGCTCATGTTTATGCTCTAGTGCTCCCGAGCTCCCTTTAAATTATGTTACGGTAGCGGTGTATGATTACACGCATTCACTGCCTTTCCGTCTGCAGCATAACAACATAGCCCGGTCTTGATTATTAGGATAGGCAGAAACAGTGTGGACTCTACTAATAATATAACAGGAAATATTGTTTAGAACATATCATGAATCATGTTGGCAACACTAGTGAAAGGATTGTGAAATATAATGAAAAGGGCTGAAATTTTCAATGTAATATTCACTAAGTCCACACCAATTTAATTTGTTGGTTCTCGGATTCGCCTCTTCATTTTTTTCTGATTTGCAAAAAAAAAAGATTCTGGTTCTGAATCAACTAAAAAATGCTCATATTTTGCCCCCAACAGTTGAAGAAAGTCCTTTTCTTCCTAGTTGTCACAGTTTTTCCATCTATCAATGCAGTGGTTTGATTAATAGTTCAAAATTCATTGTTTAAATTTTAACCCAGCCTTTTCTGTTGACTTCATGGCTCCTATCGAAGCATTGGGGGCTAAAATAGGATGCCCAGGCCTGTTTTTATTTCTTTTTTTTCGCCCTTTTTTTCTGAAAAAATCCGAGAACCAACAAATTAAGATGGTGTGGCCTAATAATATAGTAATATGCACAAAGTAGGCAGGATGTTCCTAAATCCTGCTCCTGTTAATGGGTGTTCCGGGCATATTGGAGAGGTTAATAGCCGACTGTGAAGCCTGAAGATAAAGTATCCCTATCAAGAGTTTATGCTTCCAGTCCAGCTCAAAAATATTCCCAGAGTGCATGCTGCACCGCTATCTGAAACCCATCATCTGGTACTTTGTAGCAAAACGCATTTCGGAACCAGTTTGTGAGGCATGAGGTGCCAAGAAGAAAGGAGAGCCGTTATGGAATTCATGGCTTCCTGCTGTATTCAACTAGAACTGCATGCCTTTCAAATGGAGAATGCAGCTTATTGGTACAATGTAGATAAATATGTGCATTACTATACATCACAGTAACCCATCCACCATTATGCAGCTCTTTTATGGATATCAAAGTGTTTTTGACTGGTCTGAATGGAAGTCTTGGTGTTCTGCTTCATACATAGGATATAATGATGGTGAGAAATAGACTCCAGCATACTACATATGTCTTTTCTTGAGAGTGCAGCACATTGGAACACTGTTTGATCAGCACCAAGGACAGACCAGAAAACCATACCCTGGTATTGCTTCTTTGCAAGTCAGCATGATGAATGAAGATGGAATACTTGACTTATTGCCAGTGTTGCAATATCGACATGTTTCACATTTTGATTTATTAATTTAATATGCAAAATCCTGATTGATTTGAAATATAACAGGAGCTTTGAAAACAGAACCGTAAAATGTTTTTGTGATATACAACGTTGTGTTTCACTGGGCAGGCCATATGGGGAGCTATAAACTACACAGTCTTGTAAATGACTGGTTTTTGTATTGATCGGTTTGTGCAGCTGACAAGTCTGGGAGGGCTAGAAGGGCTGTGTGAAGGTTGGCAGTATTCCAGTGTGCCTTGATTACATGTATTGCTAACTGTTAGCATTCTGCATGTAAATGGTCTTGAAAGCCTGAATGACGCTATAGCTGAGTACACTTTAGATGTACATATTGGATTTACGACACGTCGCCTTCGTGAACTTTTTTCATGAGTCCTATACTGGCTATAGGGATACCTGCATCTATATGTATTCCTACATACTTGATTTATGCTTTTAATTACAAACTGCAGTGAGTACCTACTAGTAAAGCATGGCATTAAAAATAAATCATCACTGCAAGCCATTGACACATGAAGTGTTTTGCTCCATCACAATTTCCATGGAGAGTCACAGTCTGAATGCATTTAAGTGTAGGTCCTCAGTAGAATAATGATAGCCCTTACAAATTTAATGCAAGGCACCCCCAAACGGAGATTGACTTTGAAATACCAGCATAAATGTTTCTTTGTGTTTCACTTGATGTGGTAATTTGGTTAAGATGAGGTCGCAGTGCTTTTGAGAGGCTGACACAATGTACATGTGGGGCTTTTGTATTTTCAGCACTGCCTAAAGCTGAAATAGGATCGTGCTCTGTTAAGCTCTCATGTAAAATACAGTAACTTGTGCTGCAACAATTCAAAGCATTAAGCTATAGCAACGTGTTGAATACTAAGTTGATGTGAACAGCATTGGCACCGTATTGAAAAGGGTTTTTTTTTAATCACAATACAGTATTCAAGTTTTTATATGTCTGGCAATGTCAATAAATCTTGATACTGATTAGATATATGACAATTTGCAAATTTTAGATCCCACAGAGCTCACATTCCCAAACCAGTTTGATGTGTTCCCAGTTGACAACACAGAGAGCCAGACAGATCTATCTGGAGCCGTTACTTACCATGTGTCTCCTACATAGGAGACAGAACGCGCCATACAGACTGACCCACAGGCATTAATGAACAAGATCGTGATATTTCAAAGCATTATCGGCAGATTCCAGTCACCACTCTGACTGGAATACAGTTTCAGAGCCACAGTGAGTTGATTATCGATTCCATCTTTCTGTCATTGACCCATTCTGGGCTGGTAATGGCTCAGAATCGTCCTAAAGTGTCATTAGTCAGTGTCAGCTTTGATTTATGCCGTTCGGTAGTATTCCTACCTTCCCAAGTGTCAAGATTGTGTAGGTTTTTCTCATAGCTGACATTAGCATTGTCCTGTATGGGCAATGCGTATACATTACATGTACAATGGTACGACATGTATGCACTCTATTGATAAATAAAGATGGTCTAGCTGCAATGTGTCTGCTTCCAGTTTTGTCATCAATAAACTCACAGTGCTCAAAATCTTATCAGTGATATTGCTTACAAATAATTTTCCTTTGAGCTAAAAAGTGCACCTGCAACCTTCTATTTCTACACTCTTTTGTACCAAAACACTGCATTATGGTTGCATGATGCAGGTTATATATATATATACATGTATATATTACCCTGAACATTGGGTCGATTTTTCTTATCATGAATGAAAAATACCATTACCTAGTACCTGAATGGAATTGGTAAATATAAACCATTATATGGATTTCCAAACACAGAATATGAATGGCCTTTTATGACTGGCTGACAAAGATCTGACACTGATGACATTTGGTTTATCCAGGGATGAGGGCTTTCCGTTCCACCACAGTCTGTCACTGCCCAAGTTCATTTCATGCACTCTTCTCTTTGTCACATACCATCAGTCTGGATTCAGGCTTAAGGCTACAGTATATGGTGCAAGCTTTGGGGACAGTTTATCTTTAATAGCATTTATTGATCAAGGATTTCTTCTACATTAGGACTCATAGGAGGGTCAGACAGTTTCATTCCGCTCTCAGCATGTGAGCTGAGGGTTTAATCAATGGGTTTGAAATACATCTATTCAAGCAAAGAAATGCAGCAAGGTGGTGTCTTATCATTTGGATTTTAAATATTAAAACTACTGATATATACTTTTCACAGCACGTATTCACAAAGAAGCTTTTAAATATTGGTAAAAAGATAATGATTTGTAGTTCAGATAAAAAATGGATATTACTGCATAATTCAAGCAGAGACTTTGCCCCACTTCAAAAGGCTGTTTGGAATTCAGGTCAGGATCAGGAATATCCAAATAGTTGGCTGTCCTTCAAGAAAAAGGTTTTGCCAGTGGGGGACATTCACATCAACAGGAAGTGCTTATGAATGCGAGGCTTGTGCAGAATAAGCCAGACTTTCCTGCTGTAACAACTGACTGCACATACATGAACATGCTCATACCATCAGCAGCCCAATACCAGTAAGGCCTAGGAAAAAAAAAGTTGTGTTTCCTGTTTCCCGACCGACCCTAGAAAAAACTGCCAACCCTGGCCTTTTTTTGGGGTTGGACCCTTGCAAGGAACATAAATTTTTAGAGCTGATCGACCTTTCCTAGCTCCATGATCTGTCGCCTGAGTGATGAACCGTTATACAATCGATTTTCCAACATTGACATTGAAAATGTAAGTGTCCTCATGCAATTTTTACTTTGTTAAAATACTGTATTGTATAAGTTGAATTACTAGAGATCGCCAAAGTCTTTAAAAAAAGATAATCCCTACCTACCGACCCTAATTTTTTCAGGACCGAAACAGGAAACACAACATTTTTTTTCCTAGGCCTTAGCTGGAAGTGCTTATGAATGTGAGACTTGTGCAGAATAAGTCCAGTTTTCCTGCTGTAACAACTGACTGCACCTACATGTACATGCTTATACCATCAGCAGCCCAATACCAGTAATAGCCCGAGGAGCAATCTCCCCGGATAGCGGTTCAGCACCTTGGCCATAGTCCCTCCCAGTCTGCTGTCAGCACCAATAACCTAAGTGGATCCAATCATACTGTTGACCTCAGCAGCCTTTCTCCTGACCCATCAGGTCAAGTTGGTGATGCCAACCTTGATTCCTGGTCTGATTGTTGCATGTTGTAAAAGCTCTATGCAGTGGAGGGACCAGGTGGGGTTGGGATTATACTTTAATCTTTATTGAAGTGCTTACTTTACCAGACTTGATATCAGGACTTGTATTCATCAGCTCACAACAGAGGAAAACGTGTGACAGACATGTATAACAGTATGGCTTTGGAAATAATACAATAGTTACTGATCAATGGCTCTTAGCTTGTGATACAAGCAAGTTTGCTACATGTCATATATAACCTGCAGTTTATGCAAATGAAAGCTGAATATACATGTACAACAATTCAGCTTTCATGTATAAAAATGTCAAGGTCCCACATATCAAGGGAACATCCTTAGACCATCTTGCAAAACTTCAATTCTTCAAGAAATGGTGGGATTATTATTTGTATCACAATCTATACGGTAGACTGTGCCTGTCTAAAATTTCATCCACAATGCACATTGAAAGTTACAGTTCGTCATCAGTATGTATCACCATACTGCAGCATGACAACATGATGAGTTTGACGCTTGTTAGATATCAATAACACGATAATATGCTTGCCACAACTCTGACCTTATTTTGGAATGAACGCCCTGTCAGCTTGTGGATGCCGTAAAAATTTTTTTACTGAGGAATATCTACATTATTCCAGTCCACACAAGATATATCCGGACCATTCCGGTTTGACATAAAGGATAGATTTACATGCTCTGCGTGATGCTGACTCGAGCTTGATTTTCATCGATTTTACACGGTAGAGATTCAAATTACATTTTACTCAGCCGGAGTCTTCATGTTATCATGAGGCTTGTTGCCTCTCTCACGTTTGTCATCAGGACCCAATTTCGTTCAAGTTACACACATTAGATGAGGTTAATGTAATATGGTACTGACGCTGTAATATATCACTCGTCCTCTACGTATACTGTAATGGGAGATGATTCTGAGAGCAGAATTCTTTTTAAAAGATGCTCTTTGGGAAGAAAGGAAACTGATGACTTACCGTCTTTTTTTGTCTGACTGAATATCCTCAGTTTTACTGTGGATTTCTGCACTGTTTTTTTTTAAATATCTTTAGTGTCCTGAAATTTGTTCATATTTTTCACAGTAGATCGGATGTAGGTAAATTTTGTACTGTACCATAGCACATCTAGGAAGTCATACAATGTCATGTATATGTATAAATGTATGTTACATAAATTATGACTTATCCTTATGAGATGCCTTAGACTTTATATAAAATTATACTAGTAAAGTAAAGTACCTTTGTATTTATTTCAAGTAACAAGTTGAAATGACAGAAAAACTATACCCAAGTAATGTTAACATAGATGTCCCATATTCTAGGTCAGCCAGTGAATATTATACCTGAAAAGTTATCTAGTAAGTTATTTGTATGTGAGCTATTTTCTGTAATGGCAAATTTTAAGCTTGATGTTACTGAGCACCCCTACGAGGGAAAATATCTTCCCAGCCAGTGTAGTCGATGATGTGAAATCTCAGCCCATGATGCCGTGTCGGGATCGCGTGGTAAGTGGTCCTTACCGTGGCACCCCGGGGAGGTGAAGAGTATCGCCTTCGTGGCTGTAAGATAACAGACAGCCGACCGGAATGACCGAACATCACGCCATTCTGCCCCAAAGCTCTCTGAGTTCCACTTTGACATATAACTATAAGTTAGTTTTACGAGGCAATAAGACATGCATACGATTACCTATACCTTTGCTATATCTACGATATGATTGTTATATCCATTATTTTTCAAATTCTTAATTGAAATTGAATTGAAATGGGAAAAGTATGCAATGTAATATTGACTGTATTCCAATGTCCTGTTCCATTTATGACATACATGTAGTGTAATAAACATTGTAAATTAATTATTAATATCTGAGTTCTAATGTTGTTACAAGCCAATGTCTAATATAGCATGCAGCCATGTGGTGTTCTGCTGGTTCAGCCTTTTCTTCTGATGTCTTAACTCTATCTCATTAAAAAAAGCATAAATTGGTCCAGCTGCACAGTAGTGTAACTGTAAGGGAATATATTGCAGAGGGTTTATTTGGGTGCACCTTATATGAACACGTGTATATGATGATGAGCCAAAACAGCAGTTTTTGCAATGCATAGAATTACTAGCCAGACTGGATACTACTTTTGCACTGTGCAATTTAGTTGATGTTATCGTTAATCATAATGTTGTACAATTGTACTTTCTTCCCACAAAATATGAATCAGTTGGCCTGATCTCGTGCATCCCAAAGCTCTCACACCTGAACTGCAGTCACATTTAGGAGATGTACTCTGGGAAGCCAGTATGCCCTTCAGTCATCTGATATGGGCCATTTAGAGATCTCCCCACCAGCAAACAGTGTCATTTGTGCATTCTCAATGAGGTTGTACCCTTCATATTCAATGGAAGGTCGGTCTGATAGATGACAATGACTTCAGAGCCAGACAAGCTTGAGCCTGCATATTGTGTATACTCAGGTTCATGCTCATGTGCACACATATTATGAAATTATTAGTAATACATGTATTAGTTTTTATTACCACAGAATAGGGGGTTAAACTGGAAAAGCACTCTAATTTGTTCAACAATATCAAGAGAAAAAAATAATGTAAAAGGTAATTAGGACAGAAATATGAGAATTACGATTTATAACATATGGGGAAGCGTTGCAACTAAACTTAATGGAATCTGTACCTGTATATTCTATAAGTATAACCTGTAGTGTATCTCATCTAAAATTCTAAGACATTGGCTGCAACTGCATAAACTTGGTAAATTGGTTTTAACATAGGCATATGTTGTAAATTGTCCTAGAGCCCTGCATTGCCTCTGAAGTAAATTGAACAGATTTTCCGCTGAGCCAACTTGCAGTAATCATGAGCTCTGCTAGGGGGACCTGTTGCTCTATTTTCATTCTCTACTGGACTACATGTGTATGAAGAAGCAGCAATACATGAATTGCCTAGTGTATGTAAGAACCATAGAGTCTGTGATACCATGCCTCAGAAAGAAACTATAAACAGCTGTAAACAATGTTTGCTATGATGGGGCTGTAATTTCCATGCAATGTCAAGTTCATCGTGGCAAGCACAGAAGATTAATGTTTGGTCTTGCCATCTGCTTTTGATACCACCAGTAGGTTCAGTACCAGTGGTATACCATGTATATGTATGTCTTGTACCAGATGTTGCAGTTGAACCATTTTTTATACAAACTATCATTTCTGTAAAACTGTTTATTTTGATTTACTGGACCTTCATATGTGCATGTACATGTAATATGTAATACCAATTTATTTTTGTTTTCAAACATGATATCTCTATACAGAAATTACAGGCAAGGAATATAGGCAGTGATAAAGTGAATGAATCTCTGTCACTTGTAATTTCATGTATAACCATGCCTTGCCCAGCAAACGACATTAGCTAATGTTGTTTTAAAAAAATAAATCCGTAGACTCTAATTTCTCAGGTTCCACACCTTGACCTAAGTTCCATTGTGTCCGTCTATTCATATGAAAATGAAATTGTCTGACTTCTGCATGTCTAACTCTATAAGTCCACAACACTCAGTCAACAGACAAAGTAGTAACCTGACCCTTTGACCCCCATAGCCCTTGCCCACTTGGTACAGTCCATGCCGCTCCCTGAGGGAATGACAATTAAAGCCTGTACAGCTTTTGGACTGGCTCAAATAAAACGTCACAGACGGAAGACAAGGGAACCGTGATCAGGCCAGGAGTTTTATGAAAAGCTGACCCTTCTGTACCAGGCCCTGTAAGGGAGTTACAGCATGGAGGGCAGAGATTTTCAGGTCCGATATGTCAAAGTAGACAAAGCAGGAAGTGAGGAGCATTTAGACTGGGGTGAGTCCATGTTGTCTTGTTGGTATACTTGGGGTTTGTTTCCTACTGTACACACAGTGTGGGGAGGGGGGCAGGTTCATTCAAGTCTCAGCAGTAGGGACTAGTATGAGGTACTCATTCTAGATCAATACTTTAGTGTCCAAGACTTTCTGGGCACCCTGCTAAAGCCTGTTGTTCTACTGCCCCTATGTAAATATGGCTAAAAAGCCGTGATCAGGGTGGGCAGGGCTGCCCTACAAACCGGCACATGTGGGCTAAAATGGAATGTGTACATTGTCAGAGTGTCAAAGACAAGATCATATGATTTAAGGTCTAGGATTCAGAGTTCTACAGAAGTTTGTGTCATGTAGGCAATGAGAATGACTAAGATATAAAATGATATCCCAGTAACTGCTTTTATACGCCTTGACAAGTACATGTATTATACATATTTGATATGACTGTTCAACTAAGATTGAGACGTAACCATTTGTGTCAGAGTGTGACCTTGCAATCGTTTGTTATGTTTGGGTCATGGTAAGTACTAGTATTGATTGGAAGAGCAGGCAAATCCCATCATGGTGGTTGCACAGGGCACTCTCGGATCAATGATCCCATTTCTGCTTGTACGGAACTAATCACAAGTCACGTAATCTCTGAACAGTGATACATTTCAGCTCAATAGGTAACTTATCAACAGGAAACTCAATTCTAGGATTAGAACAATGTGGAGGAAGGGCAGCAAAAAATACACAGAGTCTTGATACTTAAATGTACAGAACAAATGAATAGAGCTACAGATTCAGTTGTGAACAGATATTGTACAGGAATTATTCTGTATCCTAGGGTTTTTACCATACATAAAAATGCTGTCTGGAAGCACTTATAACATAAGTTTGTCTTCACACTTATCAGGAAGATATCCTTCCTTGGTTCTTTCATTAGTCAGAAGCTGGAATACCCTAGCTGACCTGAACAAGCACATGTTTATTGACATTCACACTTAGTCGGTTACTCATGAATACGTTAAATATTTACAAGAGTGATTACAACACAAGCACACTGTAATCTTCTAGTGTAGTTTTCCCCCAAGATCTGTTTATATCTTTCAGTAAAACCCTCAATCTCAAAATATATTTTATACAAATAGAATAAGCAATAAATAACAGTATTAGCCTTGGATCAAAGGTCAAGAGGTCATGATACGTGACTAGATTTATTTTAATAACTTAACACTGACACAAAACAGACTCTGTTTTAGGCAGACTAGTCAGTAAATACTTGTTCTTCTGCACTTCCTTTCAATTTTTTTTTTCACAAGATAGAAGAATGTCCAAGCCAAGTGTTGACACACATACATGTAGAAGTGTAGAATTTGTATAACCCCAGACATGCCATGAAGGACAGTTTCATGTTTACAGTCAATAGAGCTGTGACATTTGACAACATTTCAGTCACAAGGTGGCTGGTGTTGTAGGAAATATAATACTGGGTACTTCTGATCAATTTCTTATTACAGTCTATTGTTCTCTCTCTCTCTCTCTCTTCCCCTCTGTGTGTATGTACAGTAGTTCCATTAGAAATACTGTGAAATTGTATTGTGTTGATCTGTGTGTAATTGTCATGATTGATAGTTCCTGTTCCTAATTATACATGTGTGTGTAACAGCTGAGTCACAGTGTATTATATGCCTTATCAATAGCAGATGGTAACTAGTGTCAAATTGCATTATTTACAATTGGTGATTTATTGTTAAAATACCTATATCTTTGAGTGGTAAGGAAATCCCAGTAAAAATACTAAATGAACTAGGTCGGCAACAGAAAATGAGTATTCAATGGTCATCGCTGTAAAGGTTGCTGTATTAAGTTTCATCTCTTTCACTGTTTCTCTGCTTTGCTGACCTGCAGTAGTTGTAGATGATCATGTTCGCACCATGTTATCAGATGAGAACTCATGTGATGTGTGCATGTTCAGATTGGTATATAGAATCACTCTTGTTACTCCTCTAATGTGTGTTGTACCAGTAATGGCACCCATAATATACTGTTCAAAAGGTCATGACCTTTCTATTGCACCCTGTACTTTACTGTGGGAACCAGTCCCTTGGTGGAAGTAATCAAATTACCTGACGATGTGTTCTATATCTCTGTGAGATATTTCATGGAACAAAGGAGTAAGGTTATTTTTTGGCATCCAGTGTAGGAACTTCAGTCAAATCTGTTTTTTTATAACCCACAGAAAGCTCATAACAATTAATAAAACATTACCAAATGCTAACTACAGATTTATTATTATAAATCAGCAAGCGATGTGTTATTTTCATTTCAGATAAGTCCTTGAAACATTCTAACCCCTCAAGAAAATATCTTTGAATTCAATCATTAAAGAGGGAAGAATTTGTAAACAGTTTAAGTCTTTTCCGGAACTTGTCATTCAACCTACATTTCACATGCAACTGTACCTCAAAATTTGCAATTTTTATCATAGAAAGCAACTGTATAAAACTGGTAGCAAATTTTCATTCTAGACTGCCTTCTTGTCACATGACTGGTTCCCATGGTAACCTATGTCACTCTTGCTAACCTCCATGTTGCTCTCTGCTCTGCTCTCTCTTCCCACCTCCCCATTCCCATCACCATGGTAACTGGTAGATGGTGTAGAAGAGGAGGATGAGATGGGGGAGACCACCTCCCCCACATCTCCCACATCTCTCACTAACTCTCACAATAAGGACAAGGAACCGGGAGTGGCAGACAGTAATGAATTATTACTCCAACCTACTAAAGGTAGCTGTGTACCGTGTTAGATGCATGCTGGTGTTGCATGGATGGAACAGAGAAAGTGTATGATGTAAGACTTAGATATTGGATTCGTTTATTTTCAATGCTTATAGAAAAAAAGAAGGATTTATAAAAATGCGATTTGCAAGAAAAGCACTTGTTGACCCTTGGTTTGTAAATTTTGCAGGTTGATTTAATCGTTAAATGAGAGAATATCTTGAAACTATATATGAGTCTGTAATATGACTTACAAGAAACACTTTTTGTATGGCATCAGATACAAAATTCAGGTACAAAATTCCAAGAATTACGTTATAACAGTTTATCGGTAACACAATACAAATTGTAACATCAATTATTGTACAAAATCAATATGTAAATTATTTTGTAGAATTTGCATGGTATGGTTATGTTTTAAAACCTCTGGATCCTTGATTCTAAGAAACACTGGTAGCACCAATTGCTTTCATCACAAAGTGTTTGACAGACATAAACATATAAACATTGATATCCTGTCCCAAGGCATGCTTCTACCTACATTTTGTACATTCCATTCTACACGTCTCATGTCTCTCAAATGTTTACTGTACACTTGTAAGCTTGCTTCTGCTGTTTGTTATCATTTGCATGTGCAGTGCTTCTCTATGCAACAGTAAAAATTTTAGTTATTTTGCTCCAAAGGAAGGTTTTTGGCTAACGACATTTCCAGCAGACAAATCAAGGCAGATTTGGCATGTCAACCTTTCTTACAAACGGGGTCAGTAAACCCGGTTACCCTTCCAAGGTTGTAGACGTGGTCGGTATAATTACTTGTCATACCAGTTTGTACTGTTGTACACAGACATCCAATTTGTTTGGCTGTGCACAAATGTCACAAAATGGACAAGCAAGGAAACCGTTTTACCACCACGTCTGCCAAAAATCAGTTGTTCATCAGCGTGCCTGCTACTAGGGAAAAGAAGCGTGAGCATTTTGGTTTGACGTTTTCATGAATGTCAATGATTTCAGGAGAATTATCACAAGTCAGATGATTTATGATTGGTATGTCTAGTGTCCTGATTGTGCAAAACGTGTAACAACTTCTCAATAGATTACAATGTATCTCAGATTTCTGATATCTATTTTTTTGTACCCGCAGGAAACGGCCCATCCAAACATAATGAAGCAAGCCCCTTCATAGATTTAGAGAAAGATGATCCAGAGACAAATCTAGCGTTGTATGAGGTAAGTCACATTTACAGGACTATCATGAAACATGTACATATCTAAGAGTATGTTTTTGATAGATAAATGCAGGGCTCGAATTACATTATTTGGTAAAGGTGCACATGAGAAAAAAATACTTGCACAAAAAGCTTACTTGCACTGGTACAAACCAGTAAAAAATTAGGTGCACAGCACCAAATTTATGTGCACCAACCTGCACAGGAAGGGGTAATTCAAGCTCTGTAAATGTATTTATGCTTGCATTACATACAACAATACAGTTACAGTTACTGTAGTACCCCAAAAATGCAATATGATAATGGTGTGTGGTTGTTCCATGTATCTGTAGGATGAGATCCACAGACGACCGGTGGTGTCGACCATACTACAGGGGCTGGTCAGCTACAACCCTGTCCAACCGGGAGAGAAGGAACACCAGCAGGGGGAGGGTAAACAAGTTCCACGGGTTAGTTAGATGTTCTAGCTTTGGTTTGAATAAAGAATATGCTGCTGATAAACTAGATATTATATTAAGCTGTCTGTCAGTGTGTATGTGTCACTAGATTTGGAGTTTGTGTTCTAGTTTGTGTCAGATTTATTCAAGCATGCTTAATGTGCTCAGCGAATCGGCTGTGTTTCCAGTAAAAAACAATATTAGAAACCTAACATTGTGAAAGCAAATACCCGTACAAAAAATAAACACTGAGTATGATACCATACAACAGTTTACTGTTCTATTATTATTAGCTTTGAACTTGAAGCTTATTGGCAGCAACAGATTTGCTCTTAAAGTTTCGGGATTATTATCATACTGTGCATGTACTTGATAACCTAAATAATGTTCCAACATACTGTATTAATATACACTAATGCTTACAACATATACACATGCATATACCATCCCCCTATTCAAACACGATACCTGAATCTTTATTGCAGAAAAACCAGCTGGGTACATTGATAGGAGTGTACCTGCCATGTCTACAAAACATCCTAGGAGTGCTGCTGTTTGTTCGTCTGTCGTGGATCGTGGGCATGGCAGGAGTACTGGAAGCTTTCATCATCGTCTTCATGTGCTGTTGCACAGTAAGTTCATAAGGAAACCATAAAGGTGTGATTTAAAGCTTTGAAAGAAGGAGAAAATAAGACATTATTCTATAGCTTATGTTTTTTCTGTTTCTTTGCTATAACTTGAACATCTAGAGAATGAGATGAAATATACAGTGTCTTTTATTGTGAATGAAAATATGATCTTTCAGCAAATCATTCTTATCAAAATTTATATGACTGACCTGTCCTTATCATGAGATTTCAGTACAGTTTGCAGAGAGTAAACAAAATTGAGGTGCCAATATTTTGCATAATCTTGAGTTCGTATAGAGAGTGTAAAAGACCATTAATATCTGCAGATCCTGCTGGCTTTCTTGTAATTGTAGTCTTACTATACACCTCTCTCCACAGACCATGCTGACAGCCATATCCATGAGTGCTATTGCTACCAATGGCATCGTGCCAGGTAAGGCTCAATCTTGTCAACACTTGATAAAGACAGATTGCTAACTCCATGTCCTCATGCGCACATCATGTATCATCCTGGAGGCACTTAGAGATGGATGCTGCCGATGAGTGCCAGAAATTAGAGAAAGTTTGAAGTCTGTGACTTAAATTTTGTCAGGGAGTCATTAAATCTTCCAAATTAACATATACTGTATCAGTGTGCTAGCCAGCCTGAAATCTTTTTTCTGTCATCTCAATTTTGTTTGACGTAAAATCATGTCAAGGGCAGGAGGTACGACAATCCTAGGGGGTCTAGGAACATGCTCGCCCAGAAAAATTTTGAAATCTTGACCCTCTAAAATGCTATTTCCTGCATTTTGAGGGGCAAATTTTGCCGGTAGACTTAGCTTAGTTGAATGATATCGCTTTCAATATTTGTACAAACTGATTTTTGGACGTCAAAGATGATGGATTGGGCAAAATTTTTGTCTGTCAAACAGCAAAATTCCATCAAATGACGGAAAAACGGATGCTGGCTAGAACACTGTACTACATATATAAAGAAAAATAATAAGTCACGCTAATGCTGATTTGTCCCAACAGCGGGAGGCTCGTACTTCATGATATCCAGATCCCTGGGCCCAGAGTTTGGGGGAGCTGTGGGGATCCTGTTCTACCTAGGAACGACGTTTGCATCTGCTATGTATATTCTGGGAGCCATTGAGATTCTGCTGGTGAGTTTAAACCTACTGGGACCATCTCTTTTCCAAGTAGTGTGTGTCATGGCAAAGCCTATTAGGGTTTGATTTAACCAGATGGAAATGCAGAGAAAAGTTTCTGTTTCTAGTAATTATTTAAACCCTCTGTTTTGCTAGTTTTTACTATTCCTATTTTAAGTTATAGCCCCCATAAGGGGGTTTTGCTGAGACTAAAAGAAGTCAATATTATACAATTACTGAACCATGAGTGACAACAATTGTATTTTGGACATTTTCAATCCATTTCCTTTTAGCTAGAAAGGTAACATTTGCAAAGCAAATGCATAATTATGGTTACCTTCACATGGTGTAGCCTAACAAACTACTGTTCTGTTCATTCTTACTCAAAAACATTCATATATACTGGTGAGCAGCACCTCCAACTCTGTTCTGCTACAAAATGTAACCCAACACCACAGTGTCTGCTACAGCACCAGTTACCATGGTGACAGACGTTTGGTTCAGGTCATTGACTTTATCTGTTTGGAGAAGAAGAAGAGGAAGAAGAAACAGAGCAAAAACAATATGTTTTCCTTCTCAGAAGTTAAACATAATAACCTATTGGTGTTGTCTGTTTTCCCCCAGACCTACATAGCACCACAGATGGTTTTGTTCGGCACCATCACTGGTCCAGAGGGACAGGGCAACCTCTTCAACAACATGCGTGTGTACGGGACGGCACTGCTCGTGATCATGGGCGGCATCGTGTTTGTAGGGGTCAAGTTTGTCAACAAGTTCGCCACGGTGGCCCTGGCCTGTGTCATCCTGTCCATCCTGGCTATCTTCATCGGGTTCTTTGTCACTGCTGGCATTCCCCCTTCACAACCAAAGTGAGTTGACACGCTAGAGGTGTACATGTACAGTTTCTGTCCTTAGATGTGATTCTTTTTAAATAGGTTTTTAAGTCTGTGGAGCAGTTCCAAAGAAGAGCATCTAGTAGTAATAATATGAAAAATACAAATATTTTTACATTTAATTCATCAGTAATGTAACTGTTAAGAGTACATTTCACGTAAAGAAAGGGTCACAAACAGTAAGCATTTTCATATCATAACATACAATGTACATGTATGAGGTATGAGCCTACTACATTGTAATACAGTCAATCCTGTACAAGGGACCACCTCTGCATAAGGACCACCTGGCTAATGTGACCATGTTTTGGTGGTCCCTTCGATATATTGTCCCATTGACACAAGCAGTAAGAATCCTGGCTATAGTGACCACCTGTCCACATAGACCAGATTTTATCGGTCCCCTGGGTGGTCTTCTTGAGCAGTATGGACTGTTATTGATAGAGTGGTTAAAAAAATTTCTTCCAACTTGACCTATGCATTAGAAACAAGTCACTGATGTTTGTGTGTGTTCCCTAGAATCTGTGTGATAGGAGAGATCCTGGTGAATCCACCTGATAACGACTGTAGCTACATGGGACCCAACAACACCGTCAACGACCTGTGGAAGGCCTACTGTGGGCAGGAGACCAACGCCACCTGTGATCCGTACTACGAGGACAACCACCCGCAGCGGATTCCCGGAATCCCTGGCCTCGGACGCAACAACGAGTTTGTTAGTAAGTATTCAACAAACATGTACAGGGTAGCTATCTACTACTGGTAATATAGTCACAAAACTATTTTTTCCATTGAAAATTTAGCCATTCTCATCTTTCAGTTTCCCCCCAAAAAATGGAAAGAAAAATAAAGTAACAAACTGTTGCAAACAAGTACACATTGTTTTGACACTATTAAATGTAATAGTTCATATAATTGGATATCAGCTATTTGTCCTGTGATGCCCTGTCGCATTGACATGCCTTACTCCGTAGAAATTAATCTTGTTACTTGCCAGCTAATAACTACTACTCAACTTTTTTTCTACCTTGTAGAAAACGGACTGAACAGCTACATGTTGGCGGGAGATGCCGCACCTCGCAGAGAGGGCTTCCCGGACAGGTACGAGATCGTGGCAGACATCACCACGACGTTCACCGTCCTACTGGGAATCTTCTTCCCTTCTGTCACAGGTGAAAAGTTCATTCTCTTGTAGAAAACCAGCTTTCTGAGCAGCAACAATTATCTTAATACAGGCGTTATAACAGAAGCAACTGTAATTAAGATAAAAGTATCAGAGTATGGTATTCGTCAGTGGAAGGTTATTATAATAGTGGCTGACAGATATAGGATTCTGAAATTGTTATTACATGATGGCAGAAAGAAATGTTTCCTGATAATTTAATTACTGATGACTTTATATTTACTGTGTGCAAAGTAATAACAGAGATCATTAGTAGTATTGTTTCTTGCAGTTTGTTTGCCACTCACCGACAATATATCCAAGGTGTTTTAAAACCATTTTGTTTGTGCCCCCCCCCCCCAGGAATCATGGCAGGTTCCAATCGGTCAGGTGACCTGAAGGACGCCCAGTACTCCATTCCCAGAGGCACCATTGGTGCCATAGCAACCACCTCCACCATCTGTATCCTACATGGTGATTTTGTAGAGGTTATTACTGGAAAGAGCGTTGCAGGTCATAAAGGGGTTACGATGGGTGTTTTCTTCACAAGTTATATTGTAGCGTGTCATTTTTCACACTGAATATTATACATTAGTAGTTCAGTCTTTTAAAGCAGTGAAATTATTTTCCCCAGGCCTACATAATGTGTATATTTGCTAAAAAAAAGTATAGGTGCTCAGTTATCCTAAAGCGATGTCTGCAAAGAGCAGCTCTTTGGGAAATTTCAAGGTTGAAATGCAAGCCAATTCTGCAGTCTACATGTTCTGAGGTGACACTAGTGTTGAAAATGTCCTGAGCATCAATGAAATTTTATCTTGACCATTTCAGTGATTTTTAGGCTAAGCTAAAAGGTAACCCCTGATATTAATGCCCTGCAACTGTTACAACATGCAATGTATGGATCAGAAGTCATTGTGTTTGATGTGCAGCAACTGGATATGTAACTTGCACCTTGACTCAAGCTTACAGATCTGACCTCAGTCCTCATGTATGGAGGAACAGCAGATGGACGACTGCTGAGA
This sequence comes from Branchiostoma floridae x Branchiostoma japonicum, assembly GCA_013266295.2. Classification (NCBI taxonomy): domain Eukaryota; kingdom Metazoa; phylum Chordata; class Leptocardii; order Amphioxiformes; family Branchiostomatidae; genus Branchiostoma; species Branchiostoma floridae x Branchiostoma japonicum. Next base: position 10,670,321 of record CM023829.1, on the reverse strand, counting down.
GACAAGTAGGTGAAAATTATACCTTATAGGGACTTGATTAATAGGTAACTGATGGTCTAGTCAGATGTGTTAATCAGGTTTCAGCTCAGACTTTGTAAGGTAACATTTGCAAATCAAATGCATGTTTACCTTCACATGGTACTCAAACACATTGATATATAATGATAATATTATTTATTATATGGTGACCAACCACTCCCACTCTGTCCTGCCACTTGCTACATAATGTAATCCAACACCACAGCACCAGTTACCATGGTGACAGCTGTATGGTTCAGGTCATTGTCCTTATTTGTTTGGAAGGGAAGAAGAAGAAGCAGCAGAGCAAAAACAAGTATTCCTCCATCATCCAAAGAGATCTGTTGTTTCTACATATTATGTCTAAATAGTACATTTTTTTACTGTCCAACAGATATGGTGACAGTATGGGAAAAGGCATGTTAGCAGCTCAAGTGTGCTGGCCCAATGAATGGGTGGTCCTGATTGGCTCCTTCCTGTCCACCGTGGGGGCGGGGCTTCAGAGCCTGACTGGTGCACCCCGTCTGCTGCAGGCCATCGCAAAGGTACAGGCATGATGTAGAATGGCAGAGTCTAAGCACAAGTATATATGAATTCTACTGAGTTGAATGCAGATGTTGTAACATGAGAGAAATCAAATTTTCAATTCAGTTGACTAGTTGAGTATTTTGTATCTTGCTTCATACAGATAAAAAAAGGTTTAAACTTAAAGATGAATGGAACATTTTCTACATTTTTTCTTTTCTTTTTTGGGGTACAGAGAAACTTGATTCAGCACAGTAGTCTAGCTTTACTGGTATGCTGTTTAGTGCAGCTATGCAACGGATGTACAAAATCTGTTATAGTTCATGAATTGTAAACCAGGAAGTAAGGTCGTGAAAATCCAAACGTATTAGATTGTTGCAATAAAATAATTATATAAGAGTTTTGTTTTTTAGAGCATTGAAATAAATATGTGATGATAGAATGTCATGCTTTAGTGTGCACATTTATGTTTCAGGACAATGTCATCCCCTTGCTGAGTATCTTCTCCCGCCAGTCCAAGCGGGGAGAGCCCACCTTTGCCTTCTTCCTCACACTCTTCATCTCGGAGGTGGGCATCATCATCGCCAGTCTGGACGCTGTAGCCCCCATCATCACCATGTAAGCTCCATCATCAGATCTACAAATCACAGTCTATGTAACAATGGTCTCCTTGTATCTGAAAACATGGCTGCCGCAACAATTTGGAACTACTCACAAATGTTCTATATATATATATGTTAATAAGTAAAATATTGATTCTTTAACTCTTTCACAAAATTGCGGTATGGTAAAGAAAGACACCATAATATAGAGTAAATAAATGATGGAACAGTCACTATAATATAGAGTAAATATATGATGGAATAGTCTCTCTCTCAGTCAACACACTTATAGCCTGATACCTATGATAGCTACGTATACGTTGTTACTCATATTTGTACTCATAAATCAAATCTGTTTATTGTATGCACATTAACATCAGGTGCTCATGGTCAGTTTTCATGTCCTGTTAACTTTGTTGTTGCCTGCAGGTTCTTCCTGATGTGCTACCTGTTTGTCAACGTAGCCTCTGCCCTGCAGACGTTGCTCAAGTCCCCCAACTGGCGACCCAGATTCAAGTTCTATCACTGGTAAGTATGTCTCCTGGCAAAGTCTGGAACTGCTTTGGTAAACCATTTGCTTTGTCCCATAGCCAATACAATGCTGTACAGTTTTTAATATAACTTTTTTATGGCCTAATGTATATAATGTATTGTATATAAATAATGTAATTTATGATATTGTATTGTATTGTATTGTCTGGGAGGCCAACTTGCAAAGGTGTTCATACACCTATTTTGCCCTCCCTTCCACTTGTATATTTCTTTTGGTGAATTCAATTAAACAAACAAATACAAATTGTTGCCTCAGCAAGAAGAAGTGTGAACTTTTTTTTACAGTGATCATTTCAGGTTGAAACTATCGTAAAGTTTGTGACACACAAGACGATTTATGACTGTAGTCTCTTTAGACTATTGTAAGAAATGCTTCACAATTAAATGTTGTATTTTCCCAGGACCCTGTCCATCCTGGGTGCAGGCCTGTGTGTGGCACTGATGTTCATCTCCAGCTGGTACTATGCCCTGGCTGCCATGGTCCTGGCTGGGGGGATCTACAAGTACATAGAGTACAGAGGGTAGGGAAACAACTTTGACTTGTCATTTTAGCTATGGCTGTAATTCAATAAGTCTCTAATGCTGCAGATTTGTATGGTTTACAATGAACAATCCAGTTTGAACCTATGTAATTAAAGCTTCTATTTATTTTCAACCCAGTGCAATGTCCTGTGCACACTGACAACTGTAATAGAGCACAGATGAGTTGAGTTGTTATTTTCCGCAGGGCTGAGAAGGAATGGGGAGATGGTATCAGAGGTCTGGCCCTGTCTGCTGCTCGCTACAGTCTGCTCAGACTGGAGGAAGCACCGCCACATACAAAGAACTGGAGGTAAAACCTCCTCATCACACTACAGTATGACATATACAGTCATTCCTTCAATTTCAAAGAGAAATGTTAGAGGGCTGCATTTTTTATCAAATACTTCCTTGGAAGCCTTTTACCGTATTTGACGAGAAAACCATTTTAAAACCTTCAACATTACATTCTGTAAATTTGCAAGTAAAGCATAGAAGTTAAAGACGCTGTTGAAGTAAACTCAGCAGTAGACTATGCTTCAACTAAAAAAAAATGTAACTATATAAAGGACTAATTGATTCATCATGTTGTTAAATTTTGTTCAGACCACAGATCCTGGTTCTGTGCAAGCTAGAGGATGACTTGGTGCCAAAACACAAGCAGCTGCTCACCTTTGCAAGCCAGCTCAAAGCAGGTAAGATATCATTACGATTCTCATTTTCTGTTCACAAAAATAACTCTGTGAGCACTTAAAATAATCAAGATGAAAGCAAAAAGGTATTTAAGTTGTCTTTTCTTATTACAACTTTGCTACATATCTGTACTGTTTTTCTTTGTTTCCTCCTTTCTGGCACAAGTTGAAAACTTACATATGATATCTTTACAGGCAAGGGTCTTACCATGGTATCAGCAGTGGTGGAGGGAGAATATGTTGACAACTATGGCACATGGCAAGCAGCAAAGCAGGTATGGACACTTACAGACCGAGAACCGTCTTGTTTTCAAATTCAATGATTTGCAGTAAATTTCCTACTCCTGGTCTTGAGTAGGACATACAACAACATAATGTAATCATAGACAGTTGTTTGATAGCTGACATTTTTATTTTCAGTCTCTGAAAAGAGTGATGGAGGAAGAGAAGGTGAAAGGTTTCTGTGAAGTCATGGTGACTACCAATGTTATACAAGGCTTGTGTCACATGTAAGTACCAACAGCACTAGTATGGATTTTGGTACCAACAGCACTAGTATGGATTTTGGTTTTTGAGAGTATGGATTTTTGGAGACCTTTAGGCCTTAGTATGGAATTGTACATTACACAAAAGCTAAATTCACTATCATGCAACCACTATCATGATATGCTATGGAGTTCGAGAGCTATTAATTGTGAAAAAGGAATGTTGGAATCTACTGAAGTGTTGGGTTTGATTTTCCTCACCGTTCTGTGCCATGGTAGGATCCAGACTGCAGGTTTGGGAGGTCTGAACCACAACACAGTTGTGCTGGGCTGGCCAAATGGATGGAGACATGCCACCGATCCCCAGGCTTGGAGGGTCTTCATCGGTGAGTACACTAGTCTGGAAAACCTAACAAAACAGTCAAGGGGATCACATTCTTTTTGTCATAAATCTGTAGCTACTGTCAACTTTATTGTGGACTTATTTTCATGCATCCTCGGTGATATTTTATATTTTCATGCTTTTGATTATGCATATTCAATTTAGCAAGCTATTTGTATAACTTTTTCCTCGTTTTAACACTTTGGGATTTTGAGATCATTTAAGTCTGTACAAACAGCTTCATCTGTTATATATTAGTCTCACAATGGTCTACTACTTTTTTCCAGAAACTGTGAGGAACGTGTCTGCAGGACATCAGGCCCTGCTTGTACCCAAGGGAATCCAGCTGTTCCCTGACAACAACGAGAAGTACACAGGCACCATCGACGTCTGGTGGATTGTCCGTATCCTTACGTGCATACATGTAGTTACCATATCTACAGTACAGTGATTTGGTGAATTTGGCAGTTTTGCTTTCAGTCTGTGATATTCAATTCATTCCAGCCAATTTATGAATGCTGGCTGGGGTTTGGATTTCACTAATTTTTTCATCTGAAAACTGAAATAGCCACTCAGTAACTAGCCCCTCCAACAAAATTCATTCCCACACTGGTACATATTTCTCATGTTCTGTATTGTCTTGTCAGATCTAGTCCTTTGTAATACCTACCGGCTGTATGCCTTTCATGGCCAATCCAATGAATAAATACTATATAAGATGTGTATAGCTGTATCTGCCGTTGTGAGGTCCTTGACCCATCTGTACAGATGACGGAGGCATGCTGATGTTACTCCCCTTCCTCCTCAAGCAACACAAAGTCTGGAAGAACTGCAGGATGAGGATCTTCACTGTCGCTCGTGAGACATCCATTTTCTTCACACCTAAAGAAAATTTCCTGAATAACATCCTTTTTGGTTTGTGCCCAAGAAGCAATATGTCTTTGTTAAGTGGTGTATTTCACTGTGGGTAATACAAAATCAATCTGTGTTAAGAGTGAAAGACAAAATGTCTGTTGTTTTTTCTGCTGGCTTGCAGAGCTGGAAGATAACAGCATCCAGATGAAGAAGGACCTGGAACACTTCCTGTACCACCTGCGTATCGAGGCAGACGTACAGGTTGTGGAAATGGTAAGAGCAACTGCAGCTACTTTTACAGATTCTGAAATTGAGAAGTTGTTGCATTTCTGTGCTTTGTACCCCACCACACTTTTTCAGTAGTCATGACTGTACTACAGAACTACTGCAGCATGGAACTCTCTGCCACATGGGTTACAAACAGTGTCATCACATGAGAAGTTCAAACAAGACCTACTAAAACACATGAGGGACATGTATTGTATAATATGTAATTGTATATTGATGTAATGTATATGTAATTGTATGTTGATGTATTTAATTGTTATGTTCATGTACAATGTACTCTCCTGGAAGAATAGCTGTCACCCTCGGGTGGGCAGCTAAAGGAGAGTTTTTCCTCAATAAACCTCCTCTATAAACTGTAGATTCTTTTTTTCCCTTAGATGACAAGCGACATCTCAGCATACACGTATGAACGCACACTGATGATGGAGCAGCGCAACCAGATGCTGAAGCAGATGCACCTCAGCAAGAGGGAGAGCAGAAAAGAGGTTAGTGAGAACTAAGGATCCTGTTGTATTCTTCAAATGAACAGTTAAAGTAGAACAGTCCTGGACATAGTAGTTCAAAATCTTTAGAAAATTTTTCTATCAGTTAATGGAAGGCATAGATTTCCAAAGGGTAGGTATTCTTCACATTTATCAAGACCTCTGCCCTGTATGTTGTGTTTGTTTAACTTTTTAATTAAAACAAATTCATTATGACTTTGGAAATGATAGACTAATTCAGTTACACAAGGAAGTAGTTTGACATCTTGTTAACAGTGACAGCAAAAAATGTACTTTTTGATGTTGAGTATTTCTCATGTGTTTACTTGGTGACATTATATGCTACGATGTACTAATTCTTCCCTCTTGTAGCCTTTGAGAACTTTACTTCTGCAAGCTACTTTTCTCTTCTACTTTTCACCAACCTTTTCCGAAGCATTCATAGCACTTACTGAACTCCTGCCTTCTCTCTCTCCACTCTTTCAGTAAGAACTTGCTCAATTTCACCTCACTCTCACCTGACAAGCTGTAATCTTGAACTCATGTCTGTCTGTGGTACGTTCTTCTGTCTGTCCCCTTCATCTTCTCAACATTAAACTGCGTCAGTGTTAAAACTAACCTATTTTGCATGTGAACATTTTCATAGTTACGTTGTCATTTGAATGTGTTGTTAGTTTCAAATTGTATGATATCAAGAAGTTGTTTCTGTACCATTGTTATACCTCATCTCATGTTATACCTCATATCTGCAAATGACAACAGCATGGATTTTCATTTTTCTTATACGTACAATGTAATGTATCCCTGTTTTTTCAATGGTTATGTTTTTTGTCTTCCTTCCTTGCAAAATGATTTCTGTGATTCAAAACGGTCCAATGATATCCCCCCCCCCCATTTTTCAGATCCAATCCCTGACAGATATGCACAGGTCGAAGGTTCCTAGCACTTCCGTCAGCGACAGTACCATCTCAGAGGTGGACGAGGAGGAGGTATATTGGCCTTGAACTTGATCTCCCTCTCTCTCCTACTCTCTCTGTCATGTGTTACCACTAACACTTTTCTATTTGTGCGACAGAGCAGTGGCTATGATGTAGTGTCTTGTCAGAAAACTGGTCAGTGCTCTCAAGTCTGTATTGAAACTGACTGCCCTTCCGTGTTAATGAACTTCAAATAAGTACAATTTTGCATTCCAATTTGGTGTACTACAGTAGAAGGAAAACCTTGTTAACAACGATATTAAACATCATGAAAGTTCATCTGTGTTGGTAGTTACATGTTTAAAGTTAAGACTTTTGATCCAACACAAAAAATTCTCTCACTGGGTCAGTCTACTGAGGAAGGCCAGAGTGACTGGTCGAAAGCTCTAGGTGAGAGAATTTTTTGTGTTGGATCAAAAGTCTTAACTTTAAACAGATATTAAACATGTCACAAAAGTCAGTTACTTCTTACAAAAATTCTCAGCATTCTAGCAATACTAAAGCACTGAGGTACTGACCAGTTGTAGTTTGGTATATTTGTGGGCATTTTTGAGTGCTGTTTGGAGATATTTGCATTTTTTTAGACATCTTTATGACATGTAAGTGAGAAAGTTGCCTTAGGACAAACCTCTGGCACAAAGCTCAGCTACATGTTACCTTGGTGTTCAGTAAGTGCAAATATCTGCCTCTGCTGTGTAAGATGCCCTACTAACAGATTTACTGTTATTGTAGCCTTGTGTGTAGGCTTGCATGTACCTCTGTATGAGTATCTGCCACTTGTAGTGTTGATTGGATGTAGTTGTCTTTGATGTGACAGTAAGATTTAATTAACTACTGACTCTGACCTTTTGCCTCCTGTTCAACTAACAATGCCATTTACTATCTATCTAACCGTGTTTGATTTTGCATGCATTAATGTCACCGTTCTGATAAGTTGTTTCTCACTTTGTTTACTTCAAGTTTGTACTTTGGTTTGTATGTATTTTTTACCTGGTCATCTTAAAACACCCTTTTTGTTTATCTATAAGTTAAAGTTGTGATCTGTTTGCACATGTGAATTAGTTGTTATAACTGTTTGCATAGTGTTTAAGTTTTCTTGTACTGCTTGTGTTGAGAAATGTTAAGGATGGATGAAATATTCTTTACTACTGGAGGAAACATTGAAAATACATTGAATCAAAAGATGCATATAAGTTATGTTAGAATTAAGTCCAAATAATAAGTGGGCAAACAAGGGAATGTCCTTTAAATGTGACAGTCACATTTTGTACATCAACAGAACAATGCACCTGCTAATAGCCTTTTTGATTAAGTTAATTGATTATTTCATTAGATATTTTTTAACGATAGTTTTATTAATTATTTTCCATCCCGACATCCCTACGACACATTGCAGCCTTTTGCCAGCGGGATGACTGCCAAGACCAAAGGCGACTATGGTTCACTCGATGAAAAGGTATCAAAAATGGACCCATGGAGCCCGGAGGTAGCCAAGTTTAAACACATCACACGGCGTGGTGGTGGCAGAGTCACTAACGTAGAGGTGTCAGAATGGCCAAGGGACTGAAGGAACATCGGTCAAAACTCTCACATGCAAACAACTTTTTAAGTTTGTCTTTGTGTTGTTTTACAAGCTACTTAAAAAGACAGAAACTTCAGAAGATAAGAACCAAAAAAAATACATTTTTCAATGCAGCTTCGCTGTTGCTGGCAAACTGCAACAATGCAGCTTGGCTGTTGCTGTTGATTTTTTTTTTTCAACAAATTTTTAGTAGCTACCTTTTTAGTAGCTACCTTTTTGTCCATGTCTGTCACCTGTTTTGCAAAGGCGTGCTGTTTCCCATTAAGTCCTTTAGAGTAGAACAAAATCCAAGCCTTGATGTGGACTGGGTAGTTCTAGCACATGTAGTGGTTTATGGTGGAAGGTACATGTAGCAGGTAGCAGGTCAGATAGGGTTGCTGTGGGTACTTGCATGGACAAGAGTACTAGAGAGATGTTCAGTAGAGGATGTAGTAAGAACAATACTGCATACTGTAGTATAGTAATTGTAAATCCCAATATTTTCATGCATGCTGTGCTTGCGCTGCTGTGTTTTGCTGTTTCTGTGATATTTTGTGATAACAAGTGTGTGACTTTACAGTACCATAAATGATAACAGATAACTGTCTTTGTGCTACTGATAATCCTTGTCATGTTGTGTGTTGCTGCTTATGCCCTGAAAATGAGTACACAACCATACTTGCCTTCACAGCTTCTAATCACACAAAGCTCATGGCTCTTTCCCTTCCCAGGTTTGCACCTTGGCTGTCAAACACTCTTTCATTATATACTGTAGTAACCACAACTACATTTTCTGCACCTAATTAACAACATTACACAGAATCATTATGTACCATCAAACCACAGGAGTTAGACAGCACCATGGCTGCAAGACTGACTAACCAAGGCACAGTTTTGGTAGTTTTTTTAAATCCATGCACAGCAGAATTAGTTCTTACATGCACATTTTTAACTACAGCTACAAATCCTTGGATACTTGTGTCACATGGGCATCTTTTGATGTCCTTCAATGGTGTGTCACTTTTTTCCTACAACCCTTCATCCCGTAGCCCTATAAAATAGCAACTGTCTTGAACAATCATCACCCAATGAACATCTGTGTCCTCTTATTTCAACCCACCCCAACTCACGTTCACTTCATGTTACAGATCAAGGCAAAGCACCTGGCACACATCTCGTAGAAATGCATGATTTGTAGTCAAAGGCACTTCTTGCAAGCCTGTATAAATCAGTGTTGATGTGAGGTTGTCCCGGTTTCACAGGTTCAGAAGGTGGTAGACATCCATCACAAAGCACGGGACAGCAAAGGGGAGGAGTCATCCCCCGACGATGTACTCCTGGAGGGAGCCACGCCCACCGAGGAAGTCGAAGCTGAGCCGAAGAAGAAGAAGAAGACTTTACCACCCAAGGGAGACTTCGGCAACCTTCTGGACATTAAACCGTGAGTGACATGCCCTGTTTTTACCTGCTTTACGCTGATTTCAGGAGAAACGGTGCAGCCTAAAGTGGCATGGTCTTGTGGGGTTGCTTTCACTAGCTCTGGCATGAAACGACTTTCACGGTTGTGCATTTAAGATTAGCCAAGCAAGTCAGGCGACAATCAGGTCAAAGTAAGAGATGAGATTATTAGATGCCATCTGTGGCAACAGTAAGTTCAATGTTGACATGCACACATACACTCAATCTTTAAAGAGAGCTTTGAGCTTACAAATGACAGTTTGCTGATGATGTCCCAATCTCCAACTTCCAAACAAATTGTGATAACCAGCAACCAGATTCTAAGGTTGAACTGATGTAGACAGTTACCTGTCCCAAAACACAGGTAGCTGTCTGATCTTCACGCATGCTTCTGAACCTTTAACTTGTCTTTTTTCAACAGGCTCACTATCCGTTCATACGTTTGTTTCTTTCTTTTTCTTCTTTGTTTCCTGTCAAGTTCTGGTGCCATTTTTTTTTTCTTTTCCTTACTACTTTATATAGACCACCACTAATATTCTGTAAACCTTACATAGTGGCTGTTTAGACGAAACTTGAGCAGAGCTAGGTAAATGTTGTGACTAATGTTGTGGCTAATGTTTTCCTTGTACTACATGTAGATGTTTGATTTATTCTCCTGTCTGTTCTTCTCTACTTTGTCTTTCACTCTGTCACTCCAACCAAGGGACGGCAGCCTTGGTGTGCCGTAAGTTCTATCATTCCCTCCTTCCAATGGATGGATGAACAAAAGCACTGCTATGCTTCTTTTAATCTGAAGTGATAGACTTTGGACTGAAATTCCCATTTTGAGGTACTGCTATTTTTGGCATTGTTATTAAAGTTTTAATCATAATCATATTCAAAGGGTAAGCTCATAAACTTGTTAATATGCCTTTTTCCCCACAGGGGTTCCTTAACTTTCTAACTGCTGCTTTTAAAAAAAATTATCTGCTTCCATAGCATTTGCATTGAAAAAAGTGGCTGCCAGTCCAGACATTCTTAGGTTTTTTGTGTTTAATCAATGTTTATATTTTTGCTTGCTGTGTTGTAGAGACGAGCGTAACGTCCGGCGGATGCACACGGCGGTGAAGCTGAACGAGGTGATCGTACAGAAGTCCCACGGAGCCAAGCTGGTACTCATCAACCTGCCAGGCCCGCCCAAGATGAAGGCTGGGGATGAGAACTGTATCCTTTTATAACATAGATGTGTTCAGTCTAAGTGTTCTACAGTAAGCAGAACACAGAACACATAGGCAAGACTAACTTTTGACACAAGACTAGCTTGTGACAGAGTAAAGTGGAACCAGTGAAGGGAAGGGTTCCTCCATCAAAAAGTGAACTAACACCCGGAGATGGACTAGTCTGGGTGCCATCCTATTTGTATACCAGGGCTCCCATACTCACTCCCTAAACAAGAAAGCTTTTAAAAGAAGCTGTCCATAGGCCGCCAAAATGGGAATAGCTGGTTGGGTGGCATGGGTGTGCACTATTAATGACTTGCTCACCTTGCTCGAATTGCAGCAATGCTGAAAAGAGTGAATTGAAAGACCTGAAAAAATAGACAGTGTTGCTTCCCTTTGCTTCCCACGGATGGATCGCGTTCCTAAATGACGTGGACGTCAGAATTGTCCAATTGCCCCGAAATTGCCGAAACGTAATTTGAATTGTCCCGAGCTGAAATTTAGCGTCGTTTTGACATTGGGACATTGTTAATTTCGGGGCCTGGCTGGGCATTGCGTGACGCATGCGATTAGACATTGCGCAACTTCTTGCGACCCATCATGCATTCACATGTTAATTTCGAGGCCTGGCTTTGCATTGCGTAATGTGCGGTTAGACATTGCGCAACTTCGTGCGACCCAACGTCCAACGACCAAGGTGATTCCGGTCTCTATATGCGGCCTATGGTAAAAAATACCATCTCCAGACTATTTTTAAGGAGCGAGTATGGGAGCCCTGGTATACAAATAGGATGGGCACCCAGGATAGAGATGGACAGTCATTCCTTTAATTGCTCTGTATGCTTGTAACTATATGTATGCATAGTTATATGTTGGTTGTGAGCTCTCATTCTCCAGTATGAGGATACAGGTTGCCCTTAACCCAGTTGTATCAGACATGGAATTCTTGGAGGTTCTAACAGAGGGACTGGAACGTGTGCTGATGGTACGGGGAGGCGGCCGGGAGGTGATCACCATCTACTCGTAAACCACAACCACCCCTGTTTTAAATGGTAGTGGACCACTCCACAACAGATGACCCACCCAACTTCAGACTAGTCCACTTGAAAACGGGGTACTTGTTAGATGAAAACTATAAGTATGTGTTACAGAATGTATTTTAGAGACTGCTTTATAAGAGTTGGATGTAGCGTTGAGTCACAGGTTTCTTGTTGTGCACTTAGATTTTGCTGTACTACTAAAAGATCAGCAGTCAGTATAGCACAAGAAGGATTTGATGTACGTTATGATATCCGGTTTGTACTTAAAAAGAGTTTGGAGTAGGGGCTGGCTGCAGTATCTGTACCTCAGAAGTTGGAATCACTACTGTCTACAAGTACAATCAAGCAATGCAGTTTTACCTCTTACCTACTGTTGGATGTGGCATTCTCATATTACCCTCCTGTTATAGTAAATGCATTCAGCTTGTAACAAACATATGTACAGTGCTCGTTTTAGATCCTTCAGCTACATATACTCGCCAAGTTTTATTTTAGTGACAATCAATTGCATGGATTTGTGTCCTTTGATCTCACATACACAAGGCAAAAACTTTAAAAACCAAGAGACCTACAAGTAATAGCCTGTGTTTACACAATCTCTTGCTGGCTGGGGTTAATTAACCCCCTTCAGGGGGCGGCAACTGTCGGGCAGGCTGGCCGCTAGGAGCGTGATTTAGTCAGGCTATACAAGTGAACGCTAGAAGACAAACTCATTTTTTTATGTGCCATGTTCTGCACTGAAGTGGTCTTGTACTATAATTTGTTCCCTGTCATGTTGGTTTGGACTGAAGTTTGACTGTACTGTAGCTGCTATATAATGCTGAAAGTAGAAGCACAAAGTTGTACATAGGACCATTTTGTATATTTGTTGTTATTAATTAGCTGAGAATAGAGAAAAGTTTACGGGTGATCTGCTTGTTTGTGCTCATTCGTGCCATAACAGAAGGATTCCAGTTGCTGTTACCGAGTTGTGGTTGGGACATTTTTAGACAGGGACTATCTAAAGAGTTTTGTCACAGGAGGAATGTACATGTTTGAACGTTTATACAGTGTGGTTCGACAAAAAATGGTTGTTTAATGTCAGATTTCCTTCACAGGAAAAGCCAAGCAAAGGTGGCTCTACTTTCTTCTGTACACACTGACTTCTACATGTACATCACATTGTATTATAGAATCTTGTATGTGTCGAAGAGTGATTTGTTTTTTGCAGGCTGACTTAGCACTGGCCCATATGAATAAGTAATACAGATTGTGCTGGCTTGTGAAAACTGTTCGAGATCTACAGATACATGAGAGATGTTCTTAAGTTTGGGACCTAAGTTGGTTAGAATTTTATTTTTACCTTCACTTGGGGCAGTACAATATTTAGAAGCTGTAGGCATATAATATTATCATATAGCATCTGTGATGTTTTACTTGCCTAGTTTTGTAAAATGTGGGGAAATGTTGCAGATTTATTATTCAGGTATTTGTATGTTACCCGGTATTATCATTTGGTCTACTGAAATAAAGAGTATACACTCTACTCTACACAAGAAAGCCAGAAAGCCCAGTAGAACAACGGTACTGTATTATTACTGTACGTACACAAACTGCAATTATTATTGTGGAAATGTTACAAATTTCTGAAAGTTGAGTGATCGGTTTCAAACATTGCTGGCATTAGCCACACTGTCAAAGTGTGTGATAGTGGGTACGAGAGTATGCAATGGACTTTTAACTTGAGAAAGGTATATTTAGGCAAGGTTGACCTCTCGTAACAGCGATTGAATGATAAAGTAAGCTTTGATTACAGCGATCCTCCGACGGACAGAAATGAGCTATGAGTTAGGAAGGTCTGTATGAAATTGACTCTACATACCAAAGACAATCGGCTTCGAACAATTCTTCCCTACCCATTCTACATGGTGAATGTGTTGATATATTTGTTCCTGATCGTGTACCAACAATTAATTTCTGTCTGAGTTGTGCAAATGCAGTTAAGACATAGCAGCTGCTTGTAAAGAATTATATTTAGAATATGCAATTTTATGATTATAGTGTATACAGTCTTGCTTACAAAACCTTTTGCCCAGTGAAAATTGTTGTGAGATTGTTCAGTTTTCAAAATGAGTGTATTTGTAGGCCAGTATTTTGTAGTGTATACTGTTTAAAGTTATCCTTATTTGATTGAACTGTTGGTACTTTTCAGTAGGCATTTTCATGTGACCAGAAAATCTTTATTTAAACTAAGGTAGAAACAACTGCCAGAAACATAGGTCACATGACTATAAAATGGTAGCTCAGTGTTGTATGGTCCTTACTTTTAAGTTAAATGTTACCAAATTAAACAGAAACTCATAACTCTTACAAACAGGATATTATTAACAATGTTTAAGATATTTCAGTTTCAACCGCTGTTTAGGAAAGCAACATATTAGCTAAAAATGTAACAAAGCAATGTGTCTTGTACATGTATTTAAAGCTTACCACCAGCTATTTTGGCTGAAGCAAAGGCCAATAGTAACTCTTCTTTTTATTGTATGAGTGGTTATATGACTGTCACAGCATTTTAATAGTAGTTCTAAATGACCAAGTTTTCATGAATGAATTGTGTTTTTATCTGTATGTTAGGATTCCAAAGCTTTTTTACATTACATGTACTTGAGTGAACTTATTTGGAAGACTTTTTTATGTTTCAAATTTAGTTCTGTAACAAAGTGTACATTATCGCTTGAACTTGCTGCAGTTTTCCGATGAAAACGTGATTGTTGATGTACATTCCTGTCAAACGGTACCCACCATTTGACTCTGCTGATGTGAATGTGAATGACATGTTTGATATTGAGCTGCTACTAACGAACTGCAAGAACCGGAGGATTTTGTACTCAATGCCAAGAGGGAAGACTTCGTCCTGAAAGCTTCTTAATTGTTTTTTTTTTAAAAGACGATCTTTGACTTAGAGTGAGTTTTGAGGAACCTCTTGACTTGGTGTACTTTCCCACTGTTCTTGCAGTTCTGGAGATAGAGAACGGAAAAGGAATTATTAAAACGCGCAGTGCGAGTTTGGGTGAATGCAATATTAAAAGCAGTTGCTCAACACAGACGTGTGTGTTTCTCTGAGATGTGATTCTTGTGACTTACGAATGAATCAGAAAGTGTGCAGGTACAACATAAAATGCATTATCTAACGCAATCAACCAGCGTAACTCATTTCCGTGCACTACACGTTTCTGTGCAAACATGTCTGTCCTTGGTGCTGAACGCCATCTGGAGGTCTGGCTACGAATTACGTGGGATTAAAATGGCTGATTACGCTTCAGGTAAAAGGTATAGATGTTGTTTTACGGCTCCCTACTTCAGGGAAATTCATTCATTTACGTGTTAGACAACTTTGATATAATTGAACTTAAAGTTTTTGTTGTTTTGAACCACAAAATTTAAAGATTTACTTTGTAAAAGCCTTTCAAAGTTAACAAATTAAAGATCAAACATAACCTTTTATGGTTTGTAAAAATCAATAATCTTTAGAAGAAAATGTATGTATTCTAGATACAACTTCAATACGACATACATGTACTTTTTTTTCTGAAATCGGGCGAAAATCAATGCGCGCGCTGATGTCATCCGTAAAAAATACTTGCTGTGGCCTTAGACCTGATCTGAAAGGATCAACACATATCATGATGCGCAATATGTTTAACACTTACGGTCCCTTCGTTTACCGTGCCAGAATGTCGTGTACTGTGCTAGGCGGCTTACAGATGTACATACAGACGATATGTTTCTCGGTTAAAACGTATTATAGTTGTTACGGCACACCTGTCGTATTCTTTCACACCGTGGCCGTGACAAGTTGAAAAATTATGACGTCACAAGTTCTAGTGTGTCCAGGGTGGAGGCGAACACGTTCCTTGGAACTGTTATGTTCTTTCCGCCAACCGCTGAATAGCAACACCTGAAATGCCCCTGTAAGTCAGGGCAGAACATTTTCGAGCGCCAGTCTGTGCGACTTTGATACAGACGGAAGTAAATTATCTTACATTATGGCTGCTTACCCCCCTCCGATGCCCAGCCCTTGCCGACGCTGTTACAGGGTAAGAGTCAGCTCTTCACCCCTGAGCGCTCAGCAGTTTCTAAAGAGAGGAGACTCCTCTCGTAAACGGAAGTCGCCTGTTGAATGGACGCCGTCCAAGAGAGCTCGTTGGAATAATTTGCCTGACACCATCCTCGTCGAAGTTCTCAAATGGATACCCCAGGTACGGTACATTCTCACCAGCTGATTTTCTCACGTAAATAACGTAGCGCAAACCTCCTGACAGCTGTACTAAAGTTTTTCCACCATGAACACGGTCTATCCTACATTGACTCCTGTGCCATTAACGTTACATAAGTGTTTGATAATAAACAATTATGATCAGCATACTTTTACAATAGTACGACTATGCCATTCGATGTTTTCAAAGTACATGGGTCATGAAAGATTATATAATGTCATTTGACACATCATTTTTATTATTAATCTTCATTTCAGAACGAACTTGGAGTATGTGCCCAGATCTCCCGACAGTGGTACAGAGTTGTGTACTCAACCGGTGTGTGGGAGGACAGGGAGATTCTGTTCGACTTCTCCGCCTTCTGCTCCATCGAGTACAACGGGAAATGTGAGCAGTATGAGTGGTTTGTGGAAAAGATGGGGCGGTACGTCAGGAACGCAAAGCTGGTGCTCAACCTGGTCTGTTCGCGCCTGCGCGACCCGAGGTTCCGCGGAGCTGCCTGCAGACGGCAGCAGTACGAGGTTATGGAGCGCCTGTTTGAGGGAGGTCGCCTGAGAAGTCTGCAGATCGACTTTGTCCCCCAGTTCAACCCGCCACACGTGTACATGGGGTACTGTGCTCACGAAGACTGCACGGAACCCGTACAAAATTTCCTGAAGAAGATTTCCTCAGACTTACCAGGCCTCCGCCGGCTGTCTGTTCAGTGTTTACCCGACTGGCACTGGGAGCTCCTGCTCCGGACCATCCCCACCATGACCAACCTGGAGAAACTAGAGATGAACCACAAGCGACACCAGCCCTTTCGCATCGTCCTGTACATGGGGGATGTTCATGGCATGATTCCCGCAACACTCAGCAACATGAGCACCCTCCGGGTCCTGAAGCTCGCCAACGTCGACGTACAGGACACTTTGTGGCACGCCCTCGCAAACCACTCCGGAATACCACTGCAGCAACTCACCATGGTGGCCTACACAGACTTCAACCCTTTCAGTCTTCCGACATGGGAAAGGGTCGCGCAGAAGTTCCCAAGTCTGTCTGTAGAGCTGTTCTTCCGACACGGCCAACAGAGACTCGTGCTGAGAAAGTCCGAGTTCGAGTCCTTCCTCCGAGACGACATTCGGCTGAAGACGCTTTGCGTCAGTCAAGGAAAGCTGTGCAGGGAGATAGCCATGATTGACGTCCTCCAGATTGTCGCAGAAAAGTACACCGATAGTTTAGAAACGTTCCTTTTCTTCCAGTCCCGGGGGCAACCCATGGTCGCGTCCAAAGAAGTCGAGCTGATGCGAAGGTTTCCGAAACTTGCCGAGGTTGCCATAGCTCCAGTCATCACCGACAAACGTCTGAAACAGCTCGCCAAAGGGTGTAGAGGACAACTTCGTGAACTTTTGGTAGGTGTAAGCAGGCTTGCTTTCATGTAAAAATAGTGTTAATGTAAGAAACGCGGAACGTTAACGACCCTAAATTAAAAGAATGTGGGCGCGAACTATTAATTATAAACAGGTGCGCTTGCAGATGTCTGTTTCAACTCCAATGTCCAGTTGCTGATACAATACTTTTGCAGTGTACAAATACTTTAAACATTTACACATGTTTGTCGTAAGTACTAAGCGGATAAGACCCCTGAAAAAGATTCTCCTGTCTATACACACAAGCTGGATTGCCTTGAATGCCTTGCAGCTTTGTCATTGTTTCTAGGTACGATCAGTGCTGAAATACATGCCGGACGCCAACAAACTGGTGAAAATGGAAGCCAAGGAAGTGTCTAACCTGGAGACTGTGGTGACCAGGCTGCTGGGTTATCCCTGGGAGATGTCCTCACCGTCTTGGGCGGAGCGGGAGTTAAACGCAGAGAGTGACATCGAGTTTGCGGAAGCGTGTATGGAACAGTACATGTGAGAATGAATACCACCTGTTCATATCACTGCTAAAAACTACACAAACAAATGAAATAAAAACGAAAACACCACCCTTGTCTGTTTTGTGTTACGTTTTTTTCCAGCGTCCAAATAAAACGGGCTGCACTTGACCGTTACTTGGTGCTCCTGAAGCGCCGACTAGTGGCGGGTGAAGGTACTTCAGCTACTGACTTCCAACCACCATATAAAACGGGCTGCACCTGACCGTGACACGGTGGTCCTAAAGCGCCACCCAGTGAAGGGTGAAGGTACTGCTGCCACTGGTGTCCATCAGCCGTACACAATCAGCGTGCTTCTGACCTTGATATGGCCGTACTAAAGGTACCTCAGCTCAAGAGAAACGGGTCTAGCCGCTAAGCAAAACCTTAGCCGTTCATGAGATAAGAAGAAAAGTACAAGAGAGTACTACAGACATATCTGACACAGTTCTTCGCTGTTCGCTTATGACGTTGTATTAAAAGTGACGCTCACAATCACACAAACTTTTGCTACAATACAAACGGCTGGTCTAACGTTTGCTGTTGTTACCGCGTAAGTGTATCAACTACCAAAACTCCGGACAACAGTGCAGTTACTGAATCCGAGTATCAAAATGTAGCTCACGATCTCGTTAAGTACAGATTCTTAATAAACCACTTCCAAACACCCCATGTCTTCGTGTTCTTACCAAGTGTGACAGGTATCTTCTTTAGGGAACCACTTACATCCTAAGATGTCAGGTGTGCACGTTGACAAAACGGCCGCAGCTGTGAGTGGAGGTACGCGTACTGATCAGTTGTGGTGGATAATAGCCAGTGCCTGCAGTATCTTGAACATTCACTAGGCGGCGCTAAATTGACACCGTACTAGTAAATCTACCGTGAAAGCTGCTTCCACAATTGTAGGCTAATTGTAGGAAATAAAGAGAAGACTCACGCTAACGTCCAAAACTATTTATTATTGCACATTATTGCCTTCCTCATGAAAAATCATGAAATGCTAATCCAGACACAAGGAAACGGCAAGAAGGACACATAGCTGGTAAGGCCATGGCTGTTTTCAGGGAAATCAGGGATCCATGGAAATTCTTTTGCCAAGGAAAAGTCACCAGTAGTCACCATTTGACTTTACCAAGCAAAAGTATAGATATCTTACAGTTTATCCTGATTTGGCTTTCTGAAACATAAAGCATCAATTGCAAGAGGACATGACTGAGATATGCTCTGTGCCATGAGTCCATGACAATCAAAGGAGTAAACTGAACCTGGTGCTGAAAACGTGATATTTCACGTAAAATCTGCCTGTAGCCCTGTCATGTCACCCTTGTGGAACCCTCATGTACATGAGGAATGGAGGAGCAGGGAGGGGAACCTGTATAGAACCCATCCCATACACAGGGCACTGCTTAAAGCTACAGGGGGTTTCCCTCCATGCATAGCGAATTGCAGTGACTATCTTGTTACAGTTGTCGGTGGACACCGTGACACTGTCTGTGGCGTTCGGACGGATGGCATGTACCATCGGAGCCTCCACCCACATGGCCGTGGCTTCATCGCAGGTGTTCGTCACAGACGAGCAGCACACCTGGAACAACAGACAGGTGGTACAGACATGATGATGCTTGTAAATGGAAGAAGACCGACTGTTGAGAAAAAAAGTTGAAAAACATAGCTTTCAGCACCAAGGACAGTGCTAATGATTAACAACATGGCTCTTGATATACCTCCATAACGATGAGATTAAAGTGCAGAATAGAATTGTGTTTGAACAGCTACAACATCTAGCTTTGTTACTAGCCTCTCACAACTACAGAATTAAACTTTAACACGTTGTTACTTTCTGACACTGAATCTAAAATGATGACTCACATTTTTTCTTAGTCACAAGCTATCCATTTACTCAATAGGATTATAAGAACTGTTAGATTTTACTTTTAGTTAGAATCCAATGTGTATCAAATAGAGCTAGCACATTACAAATATCACAAGGAAAGGCCAACAATATGTTAAATTTTTCTTCTTAATGAATGTTTGTTGACATTCACTACATTTCATCCTAACTCATTATACCCATCCACACCACACGTTGACAGAGAAGACATCCCTTAAAAATACTGACCTCAAACCCACCAGTCGACCTGACCTCTATATGCCCCGCCTCTGGGCCATACTGAACAACAACAGTGCTGTTTCCCAGCTCCAGACTGGAGGGGAAAGGTCCCTGGAACTTGATGTTCTTGTCTCCATATGCCACGGCCCTGGCTGCCAGGGACAGTCTGGTACCCATGTCCTGTTTGTCCTGCGGATGGACACTGGGGGAAACAATGGCAGAGGAAGAAGAGAAGGTTTAAGTGGATGTGAAGGGATAGGTGGGCCGTGCAAAGGCACTGATTCAGACTTTCTGGACATGAAGAAAATATTGTAGTAAGCTAGTACATGTATAGACAAGAATCAATGACTACAGTTTGTTTGTTGTATGTAGTAGTTGAGGTTTATTACCACATGGCCCCAGTCAGTTCCGTTTACCTTTAGATTTGTGCTTCCATGGGTTGAGGAAAGAATCATGTACATCAACTTCTGAAAGCCTTCTTCCTCTCTGCAGATTGACACGTGCAACACAAAATGCTCTTCTGCACCTCAAGATCTCATTGCACACTGTATGACATTGTATAAAAATTGTGCCAGAAGAACACTGGGCAGCAGATTGAACCAAACACGTATACTTTATTGATAGAACTCACGTCAACCATGGGGAGTCAGGTCTCCACAGGTCCATAGCCACTGCCATGAAGACTTTCTCCATCTTAAGGTTGGGAACATATCCAAAGTCTGCCGTCTGGTGCCAGCGGATCTCTGGGTAACCCATGTCTGTGGAGCCTGGCACGTTTCCTGAGATCTGAAATCAAATATCAAATGAACGAGAATGAATAAATGAACAAACAAATCAAGAGCACAGTATTTGTCTTAATGAAACCCACTGAGAAAATTACAGCACATCAAACCCCAAAGTTTTCAGAGCCCACGAACCCAAAAATATATAATGAATGTTGACTATCTCAAAAATCTAATGTAACCTTTTCTTGCTTTATAGCCTCATTCATACATAAAAAATACATATTGGTATGATATTAAAGTCTACATAGAGAAGATAAAATATGTATGCCTTTGAATAGCAGAAACCTCAGGTCTTGAAGACAGCTTTAGAACATCGATCCATAAAAAAAATTTAAAGCCATTTCATCAGAGAACAACAACTTTAGCTACAGTTTCTTGTAACAACCACACTTTTCCAGAATGACAATATTTTTACAAGTCCTTTCTTTGAGATCAACAAAATTTATGAGGTGAAACCAAGTGCCATCAGACACCCTTACCTGCATGAAGCCGAAGGGGAAGGTGGGGTCGGTCTGCCCCCCTGTGCCCAGGTACCAGCTGTTTCTCCAGCTGTCAATCATGGCAGGGAACAGGCACAGGTAGGAGTCAGGGTGGTCTGCGTTAGACTCACCTGGAGGCAACAGGTTGAGGTGGCAAAAAAACGTAATATTACTGATGGTATAATGAATACTGGCACAATGGCCAGGTGGGTAGAGTGTTCGCCTTGGTAGGTCGTGAGTTTGATCCCCGGTTCCAGTCATACCAAAGTCTTTTAAAAAATGGTACATACTACTTTCTCTGCTTAGCACTCAGCATTTGGGAAAGAGTATGGGAGTTTAAAACACACCACTACCAGTGAACTAGCCCCCTGCTGTAGTGATTGCACAACTGTGTGGCCCAAAGGCCACAGAAACAGAGATGGGCACCACCATATGCAGCATGTATGGTTGCGGGGAGGACTTTTTTTATAATGAATGAATAAATGAATGAAGGAGTGAGTGAAGGAGTGAGTCAGTGAGTGAAGGAGTGAGTCAGTGAGTTATGATTTATCCAACTTTTCTCCTTACCTTGATACCAGATGGCTCCTTTGATGGTCATGTTGAGTAAGGGGTGAATCATGGCGTTCCACAGAACAGAGTTCTGGTTGTCACCAGGCACTATAGGGACGTGTTTTGGAAGGTCCACAGACAGGTTATCTCTAAAGGAGAGGAAAATAGCAACATTCTTCAGACTTATCTCCAATTCAAGACACTGAAAGACCTGTCTTTTCAAGTCCAACTGATACATAAGCAGTGCCCTGTGAGCATATTCATTAAAAAATAAGCCAATGAACAAAAGAAACATAGATCATATGTTAGGGCCTTTGAAATAACTAGACTTGTTTTGAATTCATATGATGTGACAGAGTAAGAAATCTACACCAATCTACCTTTTAGGCAGGGTATTGTTAACATTGCACTTCTGCAGAACTTCTGGTGAGGACCAGTACTCTATGGGGGTTCCCTCAAAACTGGAGGCCACCAGACCAATGGGGTACTGGAGAGTGTCGTACAGGTCACGTCCGTAGAACCAACACAGCGCCGAGAAGTAGTTCCACATGCCGCCACCTACACTGGCTGTGGTAGCAATGAAACCAGAGCAGTTATGAACATCAAGCTTT
Organism: Branchiostoma floridae x Branchiostoma japonicum; assembly: GCA_013266295.2. Taxonomy (NCBI): domain Eukaryota; kingdom Metazoa; phylum Chordata; class Leptocardii; order Amphioxiformes; family Branchiostomatidae; genus Branchiostoma; species Branchiostoma floridae x Branchiostoma japonicum. The sequence continues at coordinate 10,647,999 of CM023829.1, read as the reverse complement.
GTTGTTACATCCATGTAAAAGCTGTTTCGACATTGAACAGTGTCTTATATGTTTTTAATAATCGGTTGATTTCCATGATTCATGGAATAGAGGAGTCAAACTTAGATTGCTCATCACTAGTATGTTTCTATGAAGCCAGTACCTGCACTTGCCACAGACCAGGGCTGTTCCACCCTGTGCAGGTTACTGAGGGGTGTGTCAGAGCCCACCAGCCCTGCTGTGAACAGTCGGATGTGGGGGTAGTTGTTAGCCGCCAGGATTTCCTCTGTTGAGTTGAACCCCTGACAGAGATACAGGGAAAATGTTAATGAATCATTAACGAAACTGCATTTAATTTAAGAAGGGTAAAGAGATGCATAATGACAGGGGAATGAAACTAGGAAAAAGATATGTCAAAATATGCATGTAACGTTACATTTGTTAGACTGACTTGTCAAACTGAAAGCACAAATTAACATATCAGGCTATGTTGGGTCAAATGTTTCATAACAATATCCTCTATAATAAGGCTATTACTAACCCTCTACTGGGGTAATGATGGATTATTAAATATGCAACTGTAAACAAACTTGTCTGTAGTGTATATGTATTTCTTGTGAGTTACAACAAGGAGAATTTAAACCTCCTTGGTTACAATATATGTGCGAGTAAACCAGCCACCTACCATCATAACTGTGAACTGCATGTTACTCTGCCCACTACAGACCCAGACATCACCAAACATGACGTTGAACAATTTGCGGATGGCCTCTAGTGGCGTTACGCCTTTGAAGTACTGGATAGCTGTGACATTGTACGGTCCACCAGCTTTCATAGGGTCAAGGGTCACATTCCACAAACCTGCATCACTGTTGACTTAATTGGTATAACGGCTGTTAGAAAATAGTTAGACTGCTAATGTTGTATCAAAAGCTTGACCCATAGAAGGCAGGCACACCGTACACAGTCACAACTCATCACTCATAGAGTTATGAGTCCACCTACCATTATTACTGTGAACTGCATGTTACTCTGTCCACTACAGATCCAGACATCACCAAACATGACGTCCACCAGTGTTCTAAACACCTCCAGGGGTATTGGATCTCTGAAGTGCTGCGTGGCAGTGACATTGTACGGTCCACCCGCCTTCATTGGGTCAAGGGTTACGTTCCACAAGCCTGCATCACTGTTGACTTTTAAGGAATAGAAAAAGTTAGACTGATAACAGTCTATATCATACAGAACTTTGACCCGACGATGGCAGGTGCACCAAACACAGTCACAGCTGTAAACCTGCCACCTACCATCATAACTGTGAACTGCATGTTACTCTGCCCACTGCAGACCCAGACGTCACCAAACATGATGTCGTCCAGTTCGATGACCACGGCTAGTGGCTTTGGACCTTTGAAATACTGGATGGCTTTGACTGTGTACGGTCCACCTGCCTTCATCGGGTCAAGGGTTACATTCCACACACCTACATCACTGTTGACTTTTTTTAAAGGGATAGAAAACAGTTAGACAGAAATTCATGGCTTTTGACAACCATTTCACCTTTACTGTGTTGGTCTTACACTAACCTTTCAGAGTTCATGATTTACTTTATAAGTACTACACACCATCAAACCATCAAATAAAGAGACAAATTTGTTGAAACAACCAACTCCTTACCACACCTCTCCTCACCTGTTTTGAACTCGCTGTCCCCTGGGGTGATCTTGACGGTGACGTTGGACCCAGGGTCCCCCTCTCCCCACACTACAGCCCTGTGGGGGGCCTGCTGTAACACCATGTGGTCTCCATACACAGAGGCAAACTTGAAGGGCAGGCCTGGGAGGGAGTGGGGAGAGAACATAAGTAACTCATGGACCTCATCATGATCTCTCTCTTCATGTTTTGTCATTTTATTTCGTTGTAACATTAATGTATGGTAGAGCAAGGTGGGTGGTGAAGAGTTTGCTGGCATATAAGAGGGGATCTAAAAAATATGTCCTTTTGGTTCTTCCCTGACACGTCAATGATTCCGTGCTGTTTGATAATAATATTATTAATAAACGTTATTGCACAACAATTGCACAAGGTACAAAGTATGGCATCTATTGCTATATAACAAACATACTATGAGACTAATCTAGTCCATACAAAGACTAAGCAGTATTGGATGAGAATGTTTCTATAGTCAATGTGATATCAATGTGTAATTGAATGATCATATCAGATCATCTCCATATCAAAGTAAAGAGGCATGCTGCATTACTGCGTGTTGTTGTAAAGTCTGTTGACTGATTCATCGATCTCACCTTCCCCAGACGAGAGGAACAAGGTACAAAGGCACAGGACAAGTCCACAGTTCCACCACGCCCCTCTCCGGCTCCCTAACGGTCTCCAAACCATCGCTTTTGTCTCCTGCCAGCCGGGCGATGCGCGTCTTTTCACCCCTAACCTCGCTTCAAAACGACTTCCTGGGAAACTTATCAACAGTTCCTTGAAACTGCCACGATATGCGAAGTTTGATCAACGCTAAAAGCAGGAAAAGCGAAGTTGCTCCTTCCCTGGGATACAACAGTCACGAGTACAAACACACACTTGCTTTGTTATGGTCAAAGGTCAACAAACAATCCCATCATGCCACACGATAGAGTAAACTTTGGTTGGGTGCATGTCAAAAAGTCTGAAACACATGGGATATAAACACACTTAGGCAAGGAATCAAATAAGAAAAGAAATGCAACACATACAATCCACTGCCTTAAAACTGAGAAACTCACAACATTTATCTTATAGCTCATTTATTTTTCTTTGCTCCATTGATAGCACTCCATCCACAGGAGTTTCTTTTACACATTTTTTTTACATTCCAATTCAGCTGTGTAGAAGTTCACATTCAAAATTACATTATAGGTAAGCAGTACAATTTTATTTCCATGTATGTTACATTCTGGGATATCTTTTTGTCTGATCACAGCATTTTCTTTTACAAAAAACAATCACAAAACTGATCAGTCCCCATCATCATATCATTATCACCTGAATTCATGAAGTGCTGTCCAGTGGTGGTACATTAACTGGACCATTTGGTGTTCAGGACATCGTTGATGGTAAAAACTGCACTGACAGTTACACAGGCTGTATCATGGATTTTTTTGCTACCAAACCCATTGTTCCCTGAAGCACTTACTAACATTTTAATTGAAAACTACAGACAATTCTGTAAAATAGGGGTAAAATAGTGCAAATAAAGAAACTGAACACCACCTGCTCAACCAACATGCACTTTCCATGTGTTATTAACTTGAGTAGATACATGGCCAGTCTGTTTCAGAAATCTGATTTTTTTTATTTTATTACTTTACAATTAAATGGATGAGGGAGTGTAATGTTAACATTGTTTTTCTGCTTTCATGGAACACATTTCTTGCCAATTTTTTTTATATTTTGAAAAGGAGTAAATAATTTCTTTCAAAATTTTCAATTTATTAAGAGAAAATTTTTATGTAACAAGACATGAACTTGCAAAGTTCCCTGCATCGAGTAGTAAAAGATTTTATCTCTTGTGCTTCCTTTATAAACAAACTTGTTTTTTCTTGCTGCAGTTCTCACATTTTCTTGGAAATATTCAAACATTTTTACAAAAACTAACAAACAAGAAAAGCTAAGATGAAAATCTAAAGAGCTATGCAACTACTTCTAGTACTTGTTCAGCTGTTTCCATGGGATTTCAAGCTCTTAAGTCCCATTTATAATTCAAACAAGCTTCAATAATAAAAAAGCGGCGTATTTGGAGCATAATACATTGTATAAAGACCTGGATTTCATAAAATGCACATCTATATACAATGTCATACAAAAATCATTGGCGGTAACTCTACAGTTCAACAATATGAAGAATACATACTCATCACAACAATTCTGTTCTCAACATCACAATTTTGCCATCATGACAAAGATAGTTTGGAAACTTTGTTACATTATCATTACATTGCACTTAAAAACACCCTTCGACAAATGAAATATCAATAGCTCTACTTTCGCATCTTTCCAACATTCTATTGTTGTATATGAGCTTGAGTAATGTCATAGTATAGCAATATTTTCAGTTCTATATATCCCAGGAAAACAAGCCTTGATTTCAATCTAAATGGTGTCATATTTGTTCAAGAATATGTTACTTCCCATGGATGGATGCTTGCAACTTGTGACATGTTGAATCTTGGCTTGAACCATCATTGTAATATACCAAGGGTGTTAGCACCCAGGACCTTAATACCAAAAGCTTATCATAAAAATCAAAGACTCACGAAGTTCTGAAAAAAACAGCATGTATCAGACAAGACTAGATTACACATCACTTAAGACTGTGGTACCTTAAGACAAGTTTCTTCACCTTTGGGAAGTGCTGAGATTAACCATTTATACAATGGACCATTTATTGGAATGATATCTGAACAATCCTTTCTACATTTTGATCTTTGAAGATTTTTCTGCTGTAAACTATTTAATCAGTTGGATGCCGTACCAAGTACAAGGGTAACATTATAAGAAAAATTAGTCACGCTGAGGTACAAACTGACCACTTGGAATAAATACAACTTTACCTGGCCCAGAAGAAAACTTTTGGTTGTTGGTGGGCATCTTTGCAATGGCAACTTGAATAACCTGTTATATATCATATTGCAAACAGTGGTTTGACTGTTTCTGATTGCCATGTTACACATCGATAGTAGAAAATTCCAGCACCAGTGAGTGCCAAGCAAACAGGTTGTTAATTTGAAATGTTCACAAATTTAGCAGGAAAACTATCATCTTATATCAAGCTAGTTTTAAATATATTACACTACAGTGTGTGCTAGAAGATGACACTTTTTCATAGGCTCCCTTTACTTTAACATTACTAGCCTTACAAACAGACCAAAAGCATATAAAATCCTTTCAGAAAACCCACAATAAAATGATTTCTGACTATAGTATACATTGTTCCCATATAAACAGCTCTTATTGTTCTCTGTTTACTTTCTGTATTGGCCTATACATGTAGTTTGCATGTGCATTTGACAACTTCATTTGTTTTTCTCTCTGCACAATGCATTATATAATGTCAAAGGGAACTTCAAACTCTTGATAATCACAGACCTTTATTGGCTAGGCCCACAATTGTGTAGCTGCTTGGACAACTTGTACATGGTAAGCTTTATGTTTTAGCATGCTGTTGTTATTATACAACAAGGAGGATATTCAACCACTGCAGCAGTTATTCCCCTACATCACAGAGACATAATGGATAAGCCTGACCAGTTGCCGAGTACTGTGGAACCTTTTCCCAAACTATTATCAGAGCAAAACCTGGAAAACAAACTAGCAATGCCCAGTAAGCTGTTCTTGATCTCCTTCTCTCCACCCACTATGTGTGACCTTACAGTAGGAACTAAAATGCTGGCAAAATGCCATAACCATCACAAATTCTTCACACAGCCCTGTGATACGTGAGTAGGTTAAGCAATGAAAGACCAAGTCCACTCTTTATATGACTACAAGGCGAGAGTTGAAACCTTGTCCCCCCTCCCCCTCAGTGCCTGAGGGACTTGAGGGAAGAGGTACTGGCAGAGCTGGGGGTCTTCCTGGCTGCCATGTGTCTGTGGTTGGTGATCCCAGCGATCGCTCCCCGTCTGCTCTTGTTCCTGAGGAGCAACAACATCATGTTGGTTTCTTATGAGAGATAATGGATAAAAGATACAGATGCTACCTGCATGATAAAAGATAGTGGATGCTACGCGTCCTGTCTCTTCTTGGACCGTCCTTCTACCTCATGGTAGGAATCCAATGAGTTAACACCAAGCCACAAAGCTCTAATCTGCTGGTTTATTCTTCAGTCGCTCAATAGACGTCTCTCAGTCTGTGAGGGTTCTCTAGATCTCTCTGTGGTATCTACTCTTGTGCATGCGTGTTAGTCTGTATGTTAATGATCCTAACTATTAACACCTGTTACAGTGGATGCTAACATAACATTGTGGGACCTGGTACAAATCAAAACAACAAACTATAGCTAACACGTTGCTGTAGTGAAATACACAACAGTAGACAACCATGGACCACATGACCCAATGTTACCTCCTCGCTCGCCGCTGTTCGTTGAGTTTCAAGAGCTCCTCCTCAGTGTGCCTGAGCTCGGCCATGTACTTGTTCTGCTCCTCCGGGCTGGTGTGGTCCCTGCCGATGTTGTTGACTTTGTCAAACAGCACCTGGGTCTTGTCTCGTAGTGTGACGATGTTGTTGTAGATGTCTTCATCGTCATCCTCCTGAAGGGGAAACAAAGCAAATTTCCACACATAAAATTGTATGAAGGATGGGGTAAATGGTGGGAACTTACGACAATATTCACCTGTCATGGATTGCAACTATCTGTAGATACACTCATCACCTTCCACTATCTATCACATAACACCAGCCCCCCCCCCAAGTATACATGTACATGTAAATAAAATGTACACAAACTTGAGATGACCACAGCTTATGAGGGAGTCCCTCAGAGGGACTATAGGTGTAAGTGCTGTCTGAAGAGTATTAAATTCCAAATTTTGAACTCTGCAAGGTCTAGTGAACAGGCTCCAGTAACAGCTGTGTTTGCATTACATAGAAGACAGTACCCTCCATTCTCTACAAGCAAAAAACACCATCTCCCAAAGAAAACCATTTCCATACCCTTGCATTGCAGATGTCGATGTAGACCAGCAAGCTGGCCATCTCTATCTCCTCGTTGTGGCCATTGTTCAGTGGTACGGACCGGAACCCCCTCCTGAGAGACTTGACAGGGTAAGTGGCTTGGCCTAGGAAGTTGGGATCACCAAACATGTCTTCATCTTGCACAACGAACCGCAGGAATGCTATCTCTGGATTGGCCACATCAAACTCACACTCGGCCTTGGTCCACAACGGGTTGAGGCCATTGTCATTAACTGTCTCAGTCTTGAACTTGCTGTTGTCGTACTCTGCTCCGATGACCTCAACCTCCACGAAGGGGCTCGCGATGCCTCGACCTGCCTTTGGCAAATGGCGGCCACCAAAGATGGTGAGAGTTACAGTGATTGGGTCTACCCCCCTCAGGGTGCTACGGACGAAGGGGTCATATACGGGGTCGCGCATGCAGTCGGGCTGAAGGATGTACCCACTGCGGCCGTTCTGCTGAAACATGGCTTCGTTCAGCTGCATGGGACGGTCGGGGGTCTGGTAGTTGAGCGCCACCAGCTGACAGCCCACCGACCACAGCGGCATGGGGTCGTAGTTGGAGGAGTCGATCCGCTGCCCTTTGGGATAGATCCTGCTCAACTGGTGATGGTTGTACTCCAGCAGCATCGGAGCCTTCCCCTTCACGGCCATCTTCTCCATCTTGGTCTCGGGGAACGAGGACATCTCGTAGTACTGCCCCCGCCTGCCTTCCTCGTAGGAAACCGACCGGCAGTACACGACAAGGTCGGACAGTTCACGAGCGATCCGTTTCCGCCTCTCCAGGTCTTTGTCCTCGACTGCTTGGACCACCGCCATGCGAGCTGCATCTCGGATGGTGTCGACCCACTCGTGCATCTCTTCCTCTGACCTGGCTGCGATCTCGAGGGGTCGCTCGTTCATGGGCGTGATGATGCGGAAGACCCATCTCTGATCCCCCTTCCCTCCCTGTAGGAGGTCCACTGTGCAAGCTGCACGAGACAGAAACACTTTATAAACTCCAGAGCAGGTACAAAGCTCTCAGCTTTCAAGTTAATTTAAATGCAGCATTTTATTCATCTCTTACCCTTCAACTGCACAACAAAGTTTAAGCTGACATACAAGTCTGAGCTTCTCAATATCAGACAGGTTACATGTGACCAACTTTTTTTTTACATCAGCAATTATGCCAAGAAAGATCTTCATAAATTCAAGGCAGAAAGTACATTGATAAAATGCTTAAGTTTTCACCAAGCTCAAGCTTTCACACAACTATAATAATACACAATCATGCACAAGCCTGACACTCACACTGAATGTCGATGACCCCTTGCTGTAGACTGCCCAGCGGGTTCTCCTCTATGCTGCTCTGTTTCTGGTCCATCTCTTCCACGTAGTTGGATGGGAACCACTTGTGTTCCCGCACACCTCCATACATCCCTCGCCACCAGCCTCCGTCCTGTTGCACAACGGTACAGTCGTGTTTGTATCTCTCATTCTTTCACTATATACTGACTGGCTGACTGACCAGAAATGTATGACGGGCAGCCAGGGAATTCAAAGTTATCTATCCACTCCAACTTCTATTTCATCAGTTCACTCCTTTGTTCACCTTGTTCCCTTTCCTTTTGAAAAACTTATTGACAGACACCTTTTAAGTTTTTCATAGAATAATCTTGACATTCCAGTTAAGAAATAATATTTTGACCCTGACTACCTTTGCAATAAATATACTTCTGCTAAATCTGACAATATTCCTTGTCTACCAGCCAGGGGTTTCCTGAACATGTGGTTAGTAGAGAGGCAAGAAACTGTCACAAAGTTATGCTATAATATCCACATGATTCCTGTTACCTGTTTGAGGACATTGTAGATGATAGCATGTTTACAGAAGGACAGCTCATCGTCCCTCTGTGCGCGGTAGTCGTACAAAGCCTGCACCTTCACATTGGACATGAAGAGGTTGGGCTCCATGTAGATGTCTGGTCCACTGTAGATGGCTTCCTCCTCTGGTTCCTGCACAATTTACAGCAAAGTGAATTTACAGGCAACAGTTTGTATCAGTCTCGAATTCAAAAACCCCTTACTCTTTTCACAACATTAACAACAACAGCTAAAAAATACACTAAAGATTGATACTGCAGGATTTCTTATCTACCTGTCCCACACTTTTGACAACCTCTTCATTGACTGCATAGCGTAGCTTCATTCTCCTGTACAGAGCGTTTTCCTTGTAGTAGTTGACAAGCTTGATGAGACTCTCGAACTGTGCTGTCCCGATGACAAACAGTCGACCATCCTGCTTGATCCGGCAATGTTTGATCTTCCCTTCCGCCCTGAAAATGTCAAAATATACTTTGTTCCTCATTGGTCCTTCAAATTAACCACAAGCTTTGAGTAAAATCAGGCAATGTTAACATGCAGCATCTTTACATTCTGACAAGACAGTAAATCATGATAGCAACCTCATCTGAAACGATTCACAATTTTTTCGCAGTACTTTTATGTTCGAGGTTTTCGCGGTCACTTCTGTACCGCGAACTTATCATTACCATGAACAAATAATTCGCCGACTTTCTTTTTTCTGCACCTGCCACCACTGCGAAAATATAGTTTCCGAAACATGTTCATTTTTCTCAGGCCACAAACTTTTCCTACTGCGAACATAAAGAGAATTACAGTAATATAAGCACCTGAAAGAAATCGCGTAAGACTCAGAGTCCGTCTCGCTCTTTCGCACCAGGAAGGCTCCGTCCTTCCTGACTCGCTTCAGCATTTCCTCGGCCTGGGCACGGCTGAGAGGGTGGTTGTACCAGTCCTTGCCGACGTGGCTGTGTGGTGGTTCCACCGGGTCCGTCAGGACTAACTCAAACTCGTTGGCCTTCAGCGGATACTGGCGGTAGTACGTCACCATGCTGACAATGGGCACAAGGACATCTTTACGCACCCATTACATAGTATCAGGGGTTATATATTCATTGAAAACATCTGCTGAGCATAAGTTTACATGTTCTTCAAACGGAGACTGTTTGCATTGAAAGTTCATAAAGCCAGTTTCAGCATATTTGATACCATGATACGTAATATGTAAATAAAAGTACAGGTACATGTAGATTCAAAACATCAAAGCCCAGTACAGGCAATTTAACAAGAAGTGTTACCAGATGTTGAAACCCTTCTTCATTGAATAACATCAGAGATACTGTCTGCAGTAGCAGCTCAATGTATCTGAGATTAAGTCTGTGCAGTCACCTGTAGAGACTGTCAAACGGCATGTTGTCTATGAGATAGAAGGTGGGCTTGCCCTGGTCCTGCCTGGAACGGATGCGGCAGTGGTTGGGGCGGTTTGACTTCCTGTGATTGGGGAAATGGGCTCCGCTTAATGATTGTACACTTAAAACAGGCTAGTTTTCAGATGTGATAACCTGTGACAGCTTCAGGATAAAAAATACCAATTAAGAACATAAGTATATCTTACAGAGAATCTAATGTAGCACATATTATTGTATTAGTGTTTATACAAAACTGACTATACTCAATACTCAGGTAGAAATTAAAGAAACTTTCTATACAATAGTTCTCAAATTTCTCATGACTGGTATTTTACATACCAAAACATTGCATCTACCTTCATCAAATAGAATTTTTTTCATTGTAAATGTTAGGGAAACATCATGCTGTACAAAAATCGGTATCCCCCATAGAACGACGCAACATTTCTTACCAGAATGTGAGAGAGAAGTCGCCGACGAAGGTGTCGCTGTCCCTGACCAGGAAGCAGCCGTCGGGGGAACTCTTAGTTCTGACATACTCCCTCAGCAGTTTGTCTGCCTGCTTCCTCCCACCTGCCACCTTACCATAGAACCACGGCTCGCTGAAGTGGAGCTCCTGGATCGGGATATCCTGCAGGAGAGGAGGTTAGACTTCTCTTATAAACTAGGTATCAGGTATCTTCCATGTCAGATTAGTTTATTACTTTGTCGTTTCTTACAAATACAAACATACATTGGCAGGGAAAGACACAGATGTTCCTTCCATGAACTGCATAAATTTTGCATAAGATGTATAAAGGTTTCCATATGTGAGTTCTAATAATCAAGTCAAGTCAAGTCAATGCCTTTCTTTATTCTCAATGCTTGTTCGGCTTTTCGACAAGGTCGAGAAGGTGGGGGGTGAGTGACGGATGATACAATAAACAAATAGAAATAAAGAAACAAATACATAAATAAATAATATCAATCATAAATCATTTAGTCCGCATTCATGTCAAGACTCAAAAAGTGGTTTTTCTTTGTTAATCTTTACTTGTTAACCAATATTTTGAAATTCATAACATGCAGTACTGCTCATTTGCTAATCTTTACTAACTTCTAAGATCAAAACTGATGAAACATTGCCATAGGCTCAACATGGACCTCTGTCTCTACTACTGCATATCTCCACAGTGAAAGAGTAAAGCTCACCTCAGGCACCTGGTCTTCATCTTCTTCCTCATCTTCATCATCATCATCCTCCACCACCCTCCGCTCCTGTTCCTCAGTGTAGGACAGCTGTCTTGACGTTAGGTTGAAGAAATGAGCACTCCATGTCTGTAGAAGGTACAGTCACATAAATCATGATTTTTTCAGGTTCTTTTATAGTCACATTTTTCACGGTCACTTCTGTACCGCGAACTTATCATTACCGTGAACAAATAATTCGACGACTTTCTTTTTGCTGCACCTGCCACCACCATGAACATATAGTTCCACGACATGTCCATTTTTCTCAGACCGCACACTTCTGCTACAGTGAACATCAAGAACTTTGAAAGACCAGGAAATGGCGTTGATGAAATACTCACGCGATCCACACGATCCTCCAGCAGAAGGATCCCGTTTTTCAATGCATTGCTCAGGTCTCCCTCCCTTCCTGTGTCACAAAAAGATTATTGTTAAACATTTGTTGCAACATCAACTCTTTGACATAATGATTCTGAAAAGGAAATACAATCATGATGAAACAATGATAGGTCTACCATGCATTAGAAGCAAATACTAGTATGCACTTATAATTATGTTAGATATATTAAACAGTTAATAACAAGGGAGTGTGTGTTAAAAGGAGCTTAACAAGGAAATATTTCTTAATATGTTTCTTGTACGATATAAGTGATGGTGATACATTCCATTGTACAAGAAGTCCTTACAGCCCTGAAAGATTAAGAACAAGGAGGACAGAAACAACGTGATTTAACACAAGAAGGGTTCACCAGCTGAAAACGAAATCATACCTTCATCTGGCCAAACACGAGACACAATATGAAATGAAAATAATAAAACAATTGTGACCTAGTAGGACCATACAGCTGATTACTACTTATTGTTGTAAAGGCCCAAGTACACATGAACATAAGTGCATGCATTTAGCAGTATACTTCCATCTTTACTGTTTGAGGTAACAGAATTTTTACTTCAGCAAGGAGGGGAGGAAACCAAAATAGGCAAGGGTCCAAAATAAGGTTAAGGGCAACAAAAATACTAACATGCGGTAGGATCTAAAACAAACCCAAGGAAAACGTTTCAATTCCACCACAGGAATTTTCAAATGGAGCAACCCTTCAGAATGCATATGGAGCAGCACTTTGATTAGTGTAAATACTAACTGCATGTAAAATCCTTGTACAACCATAATTTATTGGCAAATGCTATAGATGATGGCTGAGGTGTGCCAAGTATCATGAGGCAAAGGCCTCTTGTGGTCATGTTTCCAATTTTTTTCATTTGAACAGAATAACTTATTATCATATCCTGTCTAAAACCATAAAGTGAATCATGCAAAACATCCTGATGTATGAACAAGCACAGTACATGTACAGTAGTCTTCCTTTGCCATCTAACATACTAATCTACACAAGGAGAGATTGAAAACACCATAATTTACCTTCTTCAAGGGAGTTACTGGCAGATGTCCTTGTGTCATCACTGCCATCTGGGAGCTTCTTGTGCTGTTGATTGAAATGGGACAAAAGTTGATGAGAAAGAATATCAGAACTCATTCTAAATTTGTAGGTTGTCGTCATGTTTCCGACATACCAGTTTATGCATTCTTTAATACTTGCTTTGTTTTCCTTCTTCTGTCACTATTTGTTTCATTTTAATACTGCTTATAGACTGGGTTGTAACCCTTCACAAACTCACTTTGATGATGATTTTCCTCTTCAGTTGATTGGGGGAGGGCAGCTCCATGGCATTGGGATCCACAGGCTGGGTCAGGAGCATTTCTGAATTGAATTAAGACTTTTGTAAACACACAGACTATGTAATTCATTGACAAATTGCTTTATGACATTTTTGACTGGTGAAGAGGCTTAACACATCACAAAATATCCCAACGTCTGGCTGATTTGGTTAACACTTTTAAAAGTTTTTAGTAAAAATGATGCAGGCTTGTACAATCTCTATTGAAAGATAACCACAGATTTACAATATTTGAAATGAATCACATTTTTTTTCTCTCTTCACTGAAAGCTGAAAAATTTTACACTTCAATTACTGACCTGCAAAAGTTTCCTTCAGGAGAGTTGCCATGGTTCTCTGCTGGGCTATATTGCAGTGGTTTTCTATGGACAAGATGACTGCATATCTGGAACAGAAGATGTGTAATGTAGAGATAATTTTTTTTACTTAAATATCATGAAACTCTTACATATGACACTTGGTATCAATTAGTTTTGCTTTAAACTTTAGTCACGAGAAATATTCACTAGATGCCTGTGCCACAGCTATGTAAAGATATTTCTGTGCTAGAGTAGTGGTTTCAACATCAGATAGTTTTAACAAAAGCTTGCACTTGCACAGGGCCTAGGCATGACATGACCAGTGGCTACCCTCTACCTTTGCTACAGTTACACCAAAAGGCCTATACTGGCTTATCAAACCCATACTGATACAGTAAACGTTTACTAACTCTGAGACGTCAAATGCGTGATCCCGTACTGCCCTGATGACGTCCAGGAACTTGATCTTGCTGGTGAGGGTGTGGCCGTGGTAGATCACAGGGATGCCATCAGGACCGTCCCAACAGTCCACTACAAATAGAACAAAAGGACAACATCAGAAAATATTCTCTCAACTGTGTGTTCAATGATGAGATCAATCTTGAAAATCATACTATAGTGGAAGTAATAATAACTTTGAAGAGACTAAGGAATTTGTAAAATCATTTATACATATCATATCATGATCCTGGCATACATACATTCCACACATCTGCATCCCTTGCGCAACACCTGAACGTAGGACTCCACGGACGAATCACTGCTGAACTGGTCACCAGTTAGGTACCTGTACAGGAGAGAAACAAATGCTTTTGAAAAAAGATTGCATTACAAGGCATGTGTCCATAGGGGATAGATAATATAAGGGCGTTGGATCTTCGTGCTTGATAGTAATCTAAAACTGTGTTGTTACATGTCACTTGTATTTAAGATGGCTCGAAGAGTCAATTTAGTCTTGGAATCTGCTTGGGTTCAAGTAATGCAAAAACAAATCTTTCATATCTTATATGCATCAATAAACTGGCCTATTAAGTGACAGTTTTTTTTTCAGTTACGCTACTGTTAAGGACCTTAATTCCAAGCTACAGTAGGTTACAATCACTTCATGTACCACAGAGTACAACAGACATACGTGTTGTGGGAGGAGGCTATCCAGTAGTTGGAGAAAGGCAGGTCCATGTTCATGTGAACCTCCTTCTCCTTGGCTTCATTGAAGACGGAGTTCTCCCGGGAAAACAAATATTCTAGGAACTAGAAAAGAGAAAAAATCATTTAGTAGATGCAAGACAAGTTCAAACAGTGATGGTAACAATGATTAAGAATTCTTTCCTACAGCTATCAGACTTAACCTGTATCATATCAGTGACTGTATAAAAGGTTCTGTTTCATACACTGAAGGGATATTCTTTCTGACATACTTTGATGACACATTATCAAAAGATGGGTTTAGCTCCAAGCTAAAAATATCAACATGACTTCAGAAAAGGAATACTAAAGAAACATAGTACATGTATATATTATTATAGAGAGAGGCTTACCTCTTGTGCAGTAAAGTATGGTTCCACTGCCTGTCTCAAGGGATCATCTAAGTATCTCTTCACATACTCTTCCAACTGGAGGGCACTGATAGCTGTACCTTCACTAGCTGCCTGTAGAGAGTACCGAACACAACATTGAGAGAGCATGGAGCTAGAAGACTCGGCCATGTAATTTGTCGTTCATTCAGTTTTAAGTAAGCATACTCTCGTCAACTACTTGACAGGATTGCTGAAGTCTCAGATGTCTGAGGCACACCACTTACAAAAAGAATTGGAGGACAGGGCTTACCAATTTCTAAAAATCTGATTATATCCAGCCAGTACCTAAGATTTTTCACATACTTCCATTAATGTATTAACAGTCAGGCCAATCTATCTTATTTTCGATTAAATTTTATAGCCTTATTCAATGTGTTAAGCTTAGAGAAGGTAAAAACCAGAGACATATATCAATCAGCACATTGTACATTATGCCTCTCACCCTTTGTTCTTCCGATATAAACTTCTGAAAAGCTGCCATGGTCACTGTTCCGCTAAAGTAGGGGTAAAGAAATATGTTAAGGTGATGTCTCTGTATCAAAACAATCTTACATTGAAATATTAATCACTTTGAAATCATTCAAATCAATTCAAATGAATACAAGTAACTGTTAAACATTATGTGATACTAACAAACTGGACAAAATGATCAGTTTCCTTTCCATATCTTGATCTTGCAGATTTGTTTTAACTATTGTGATTGGCTGAAATTTCTTGCCTTCCAGTTACAAGTAGTTTTCATAAGCTTTCTAGAAAAAATCTTTTTTTTCTGTTGTATTGATTCTCTCTACTTACACATACCTTTGTAGGTTTCTTAATCGGTTTTTCAATGTAGCCTTATACATTAACAGCTATATGAAAGATATGACTATAGAAAAAACAAGATGATCCATACCTATCACTAACACATCCAGAGACCTTGTCTTCGATCTGAAAAAGAAACAATTCAAATGACAAATACTGACAATAGCTTGTCTCAATGAGGTGGTATATAAACTTGACATTGCACATGCTATTACACATATATAGTACAAACCATGAACATTACACAAAATAGAGGAGCTAAAATGACAATTATATATGTACGCACCTCTTTTCTGTGGATGAGATTGTAGTAGAGGGGTTTGAACTGTTCAAATGATATTTCAGATTTGCTCACAGTGTCCACTTTCTGCAAGGAAAACAAAAGAAAGCATCTTGTTATGACACTTAGCACAGTACCAAAACATTGTCTATGAAATTGCACAAAATCAATTAAATACCAACTTGAAGCTATTTCAGACAAATCATATAGCCAGTCATTAACCTGGAATTCTTCCTTGAGCTCCTTCTTGTTGCTCACTTTCTGGTTGACCTTGGGAAGGAATGCCATGATGTCCTTCAAGGTCACTCTATAAAGATAAAAATCCACACCAACATGTAAGAAAGACCATGGCAATATTTTCTATATTTGATTCAAAGTTTGAATAATTTATGGCCTAAAGTGGCTAAAACTAGTAGTGAACACCAACTTACGTATTGGTCCTGTTTCTGTCCATGTCATAGAACTCCTTCCGTAGCCATCTGAAACAGAAAAACATTTTTACCATATAGCCACATTCAAAAGAACAAAAATAACACCTTGATTACTGTAATATCCATAACAAAAAAATGCCATAACCCAACATTTCTCATCATAATTCTATTTTTGTTTTGATATACATGTACCTTTAATATCAGACTTTTTATGATATTATAGATTCTGAAGCAAAAGCGCTGTACCTTTCTGCTTGAAGTGGCCAGGGTGACTTCCTGGTGTTGTCTATTAGATAATGGATCCCCCGGACCCACAGGCTCTGTTCCTCTGGACTGATTGCTGGAAAATTAAAGACAAGTGGCATTATAGCAAAGTTGCACACAAAATATTTATGCATGAAGTGTCAGATATCAAATAGATATGTAGATCATCATTGACGGGCAAACCCTGCTTGACTGTGTATACTTGTTATATGACTATTTCATCTCAAAAGTAACACTTCTTTTTACTCCTTGTTGCATGGAATAAGTAAAACCTTCAAAGAAACTAAGTTTTCAACTTACCAACAAGTGATAGAAACTTCATCCTGAAGTCAGTACCATAGCAAATCACAAAACACTGTGACTCTTTAAACTTCCTGGCTTCATCCACAAAACGCTCGAAGTCCCGAGACTGCTTACTGGAACGAATCTCCTTGACTTCCCTAAGGTCCACTGGAAAGACAAGATTTTGATACAAGATTTTGAGGGGGTTCAAGATGGTGTTGTTATCACAAGCTAATTGTACAAAGTACAGATGTCCTCATTATCAAATCAGCATGCACCAAGTACAGCTTCACATGCAGAAACATGCAAGGTTATAAGATGCTAAAAAAATGTATTAGAGACTGCTGTATTTGTAACATTATCATGCCTTACCAAGAGTTTTCTACGCTAACAAAACAACAGCTTTGTCCAGTAAACATGCACGCTTCCATTCCACAAGAAAAATTTTTGCAATAAACAACATGCTCAGCATGAGGACTGTAGAACAAAACAATCCATACCCAAGCCATCATGATGCAAAGAAAAGAAATCAAAGTTAATGCAAACAAATTTAAAGTAATTCAATAACAATCACACTAATCAAAATTGCATTCAAGAAAACTATCTTTTAGTCAATAACTTGAATAAGGCTTTTTAAACAGAAAGAGCATTATGAATATGATAAATAACTGTTGAATTGAAGTAATGCTCATATCAAATACATGTATAACTTAAGTATAAATTAATATTCCAGCCTTGGATAGATACATTCACCATCATATCTGTGCTCATAGAAATGTTTTTATTGATATAGCGGGAAACATACTAAGGCTTAGCTAAACTAATGAAATCTTACTTCCACCGTGTTCATGCCTGGATGTTAGTCTTCAATATTTCGATACAAGTACAAAATGTTCATGTAGATATTGTAGTACCCAAACACCAAAATCACATCCATAAGCATCACACTTTGTGTAGAATTCTATTGCAAAAATTTGAAAAGCAGACGTATTAAAGGGACAACATCCTTAGTAATATTCTTTAGACTTTGGCACAGTGTAATTCCCTGTACTTGAAGCAGACACTAAACCTTTAACACTAGTACATATGTCATTCACCTGGACTCCCCCCCCCCCCCCCCCAAAGCCAAGACTGCGACATTCAATAACAATTCTCGGAATCGAACCACAAGTTCTCTGAAACGCACATGACTTATGCAGATTTCTAGTGCAGCATGCTGCATTGATCATGCCCCAAGTCTTCTTTTTTTCTTGGCGAATTGTCATCATGTTTAACATTCATTTAGTAGGATGTAACATTAATTGTAATCTCTAGAATTTTACAACTAAATATCAAGCACACTTTCAAACAAAGTTTGACGAACTAAGGTAAGAATTCCTTAATTTTGACAAGGATAACATGTTTCAATTGTATTTTAGCCCTAAATTGCCTTTTCCAATTATCTTCAATACAAATTTGATAGGAGTAAACAAGCAGCCGGGTTATGCATATCATGTGAACCATCCTGCGGTAATGGTCCCCTGTGAGCATGTTTGAGGTCTGGGCTTTCCATACCGAGGACACACATAGCATTCTTCCCTAGACCTTAATGCTACTCCCACATTAATTGGGCAGACTGAGATTGGTCTGGACCACTTTCTGTTGAAATTCTAAACCGAAGCTTGTCTAAAGATTGGTGTTTTCCATCAATCTTGGCTTGCTAACAACCAGTATACAATTTCCCCCATGGCCAAATTTTCTGAAGTTGGAGTCAGAGAAACGCTACGGACTGTCTACACCCATATAAAATGGCCGGTGATGTACTAAATGTATGCTTCAACTGCCAATGTGTCAACACACACAGGCCAGAACAGACTTTTCCATTAATTCTGTGGTCTTTGATGTTACGGTTATGGCCACATTTTGCCCATTTGCTCTCAGACTAGTGAGCTACATGGTGTTGATAATGTTTCCGGACTACTTTGATTTGGTGAGATACTCGCTGTTCCTCACAGATGGCACTGAACAGTGGAGACCTCAAACAAGGTCACAAAATAAGGAAGGAAGACTCCTTTCTGCTCACATCATCATGTCACATGTTTAGCAAGGTACAATACATATATGAGACTACGACCAGTTGCCAAAATGTGTTATTCTTAATCTTAGTTTCTTATGCTAAAAAGAAGAAAAAAATGTAAGCAAGGACAAGAAAAAATTGGAACTGCTTTTTTATTACTTTTTATTCTCCATGTGAGCTAATAACAGCAGGTTGTTGACATCCCCTGACGGATTTACTGAGTTTACTTCCCTATACATATTTGTAACAGATCGGGTCACTGCCCTATCAGGTATTTAAACCCTCCAGGTAAAGCCCTGGATATTGTCTCCCCTTGTATAAAGGTAACATTCAGTCAGGATTCTCTGTCTTTACTTCCTGTGTCAAGAATGTGCTTGTTGCTTGACAAATGAATTATCATTAGGCTAGTGTACAATACTGTACGCACATCTTACTGGCTTTCATTTCAGACTGATTGGAAGAATACAATGACATTTTATAGATCTTGAAATGATAAAGACTTAATCATTGACCAACTACCTGCTACCTGCAGGGCACCAGAATCTGCTGTGCCAACTACCGTATAATCTGCACACAAACTGGATGCTAACTTCAGTGTTGACTGAGGTTCCACCCCTTGCACCTGAGGCAGAGCAGACAACTACATGCTCTGTAACCTTACATAAACTTGCACGCACCAAGGAACTGTTTAATCAAGCACGCAGTCAGGGCTCAAAATACATACATGCAACCTGAAAACTAAATTTTGGAGACTGCAGATAAAATACAGATGATTTCTATTTGGGAAACTTAGAAGAACACAAGCTTGGTATTAGAACTTTATGCAGAAGCATAGAAGCATAGGCCTGGTAACTGCAATAGCCATTCTGCAATTTCAGTATTCTACCCACTTTTCTATCTCCCTCTAACTCCTTAATGGCTGGTTTGAAAATACCTTGACGTCAATAGACCAATTTGTGCCTATTTTCATGCGGATAAAATCCTGGTCACTCAAGTCAAAGTTACTACATGGAAATCTTTCCGTATCCTTGTTGTAGAGGAGCTAATCAACCTTCATACATTTCAAATCAATAGAGTTCAATCCTCCATGAACTGTTACAAATGACTCCCTTTATCTCCATTCATTACTTTGCAATTTTCAGGCCCTTCTTTGGTGGAGGGGGGACTCCCACATCAGTCTTGTGGTTTGAAGATTATATCTATTCAATCAATATTGCATGGCCTGAGCTAGGAGATTTCCTGTGCTATAGGCTATAACAGTCATATATATTATTAATAGTACATTGAAACAATAGAATCTGGACTGTTCCAGGGGAGGTCGTCCCATACACTTCCAAACCAAACAGACAGGTGTTCAAACATAAACATATCAGTAAAAGCACAATCTTCTCATACAGTAACTTCTTGAGAGTTGTTGAAAGAATTTCTGGATTTGAACACTTCTAAGGCTATTCAGCTGTCCTGAACTGAAACAACACCCCTCAGGAATGGTTTGATGTGGGAACCATGGAGTGACTGGTAATGACCATTAGTCCAAAATCAAGTCAATAAAACACTGCAGGGTGGGCAACTGAACTGAACCCTCTATGTAAACAATACTTTTATGGCGAGGACTATAGGCCCTTCTGACTAACATAGTGTGAGGCTAAAAATGTTACTATAAAATACAGTAGTGTGATACCCAGGAAAGATAGATACATTGTAGATTTAAGGTTATACCAGTGGGATCTATGTTACCATGATATCCTTATCCCATCACATCAAGGAAGTCAAGCCAGAAAAATTCAACAAATGACTCATGGAAACCACCTATACAGTCCCCAAAGACACATATTTGTTGAGTGTGACACAGGAAAGTAAGGCTTGAAATATCCAAATGGATTTGTTCCATACACATACCCCCAGGTGTGTACTACCTGACCATAATTTGGGTGCTATTTTTCCTCACCCTTAAGGTTAAGGTTAGGGCAACCACTCAGAATGAAACCTTTGAAATTTTGGCATGCATCACGATACTCTCGCA
Organism: Branchiostoma floridae x Branchiostoma japonicum; assembly: GCA_013266295.2. Taxonomy (NCBI): domain Eukaryota; kingdom Metazoa; phylum Chordata; class Leptocardii; order Amphioxiformes; family Branchiostomatidae; genus Branchiostoma; species Branchiostoma floridae x Branchiostoma japonicum. The sequence continues at coordinate 10,627,063 of CM023829.1, read as the reverse complement.
GACAAAAGTCCAACAAGCACAACATCATAATACCTTTAATAATATTTTAGATGAAATGATGTAAATAAACAATGTGACAGTTTATATCTACATCACGTAAGATCATGTCTTCTGTTTAATTGCTTGTAGTGATGACTCCATCAAAATAGATATTTCAAAAGTCTAGTTCATATTAAAATAAAATAAAAAACATGAAATAAAAGCTGGAAGTTATGCTACAATACTGACATTTACGAAGGTGATCATGATGAGGTATTATTTGTCATTAATCTCGGGGTGATAAAAACACCGTAAAACACCTATAAAACTGTGGATTGTGGTGATAAAAATAGCTGGAAGTATCTGACTTGTGATGGTTATGTTGTCAGCTATTTCCCTGCCCCGGCCCTCCGCTGTGCAAACACTTCTTCCCGCCTACATTTGCGCGAGCAAACACGCCGCCTGGCCTGCGAAATTGCCCTGGTAAACTCCAAATACTGTCCAGAGCAAGCAAATCTTCCTGCCCGCCCCCCTCCCCACTCAAACACTTTCCAGGAGTTGAACAACAGAATTTCCTCAACAAATTCTAACGCTAATTTTGTGGACAGTTTCGGTAAACTGGACCAGCATTAATGTTTTTATGAGCTTTGTGGCGGTTATTATAGCTCTACATAGAGAAAGCCTGTGGCTTTTTTGTAATTTCATAGTGCAGACTCATAACATATAACGTAACACTCCCACGACCTGGACGAAATTTGAAAGGAACCCGGAAAACAACGTGAAGTCAGCTCCCAGACCGGTAATACATTCTTACCTGCTCCTTCCACCCGACCGAGTGCCCGGCTCCACACGATCTGTCTGGTCTCCAGCTTCACTTGGAAGGTCCTGTTCTCGGGCTTTCTCTTGTGAAAGAACTTTGTCAGCACCGTGCCGAGCTCGAGGGTCTTCAGGATCTTGTTCAGCTCTTGCCCGGTGAGCTCCTGTTCTGGGCTCGCTGTAGCGCCTTCCTCCCCCATGGTCCCGTCGCCGGAGGCACCCTCCAGGGATAGGGGGGACCCGCCCGAATACAACGACCCAGAGTGCGACATATCTACAAACGTAAGCTAAAATCTCTGCTGCACGCACAGACTCAACTCATGGGCCTAGATTTGCTGCAATGACCTGCCTTGATTACAGTACTTGGAGCTCGATCTGTCTGCTGCTGAAAATGGCGAGTCCGCTCAGTTCCGGGCCTGATTACCTATTCATCAACGGGGGCATCTGGTTGGTCAGTACGAATCAGCTGTTTGGCGGGAAAAGACTTTCAGTTTCTCTGCCAATCAGCTGTCTTCCTTTGTCACTTACCTGTCTGGGCCCACGGGTACCCAGAAAAACAACAGGTGATCGAAATGACTCATGAGCGAAAAAAAAGAAAAATGTTTCTTGGAAATATCGGCTGACAGATGGTAAATGCCCCTGTGGCTTGGTTGTATCGATCGTCTCCGAAACCGTTGATTAAATACAGGAAATGATCCCAGCAAGTGGCTAGCGCTTCTGGGAAACGAGGGCAATCTATATACTAGTATATGTGGAGCATTGATTATCATGATCCCGCCAAAATATTCAACTACAAACGCTACTTAGCCACTATGGAGCGCAACAAATTATAAATGGACAGTCACAAAATTTATGATTTAGTAACTGATGATTTCCAATTCAATTGAAACTGGTTACAATACCGATCCCAAAAAGTGGTCTGACTCTGACCGGCTATATTATATTATACTATACATTTATTAGCTTCCAATTAATTCATGTATTGAAGCGTGTAGGATGTTTTATTACAGCTGTCATTAATTCCAGATTGCTCTACGTGAGCAATTAATATCTGACATATCCTAGTATATCATAACAATCAATCAATCAACTTTATTGCTCAACAACTGTAATTGGCACAATGTATGACAGAGAATAAACAACAAGAGTAGATACATGAACTATAACAACATGGAAATAGATGACTTCCTTAATTAGCACTTTTACCGTTCAGCCATATGGAACGGCTGGCACAATACGCAATTTTTTCCCTGAATATTGTTGACTCCTATAATGGTCTTCCTCGTGAATGTGCCATTTAACTAAGCCTCTTGCCCTTTTCTCTGCTTTAAATGTTTGTAGACGTCTAACTTGCGCCACCACTAGATAAAATTTCCACTTAGATTTACGGCGCTCATGCGTATAAAAATGCCATCATTACAACAGCGAATCTTTCTGCATCACACTGTTACCTCACACTCACACCCGATGCGCACCCATGCATCACACTCAATAAACACACTACTCATGTATAGTAGGGGGTGACCGTGTGCCTGGACACCGCAAGTGAGGAACTTTATTGGTAGAAGTACCGAAACGTAACAGGCCGAAAGTCGGCTCGAACCGAAACATGGACCAAAAAGGAAACATATACACAATGTTCTGTAAACTCAACGTCAATTGTTGACAGGCCGAAGGTCAGATTGGACCGAAAACATGTACCGAAATGGAAACGTACACACGATGTGCTGTAAACTCAACTTCAAATGTTGACAAACACAAATGTGACAAAAAAACGACTTGGTTACTTGTCCAAAACAGAAACGAGTATACTGTATACTCAAATTTCCCATATATGACATACACTGATACATAGCTATCATCGAAAACATACAGAAAATACACAACAGGTCTTTACCTGAAAACCAACATTGCGCAAATACATTTGCAACACTGTTCTTCAAAGAATGACAAATGTGTGTTGTTTGCCAGCCACGCAACCCCTAAAAAACCGTTCCCTTATGGAAGGCCAAAAAATGGGGGACGTGCACCAGAGCCTTATGCAAAACAACAAACTTCTCTGGGATTTCTGAATAATTTCAAACATACAAAATTGTACCAAATACTGTTCTACTTATACTATTCGTCTTAGGCTAACTACAATTCGCCTAACAACCATTCATGGGAAAAAACTTAAGAACTGTACTGTTCTTTATCTCCCGGATATATATATATAAACAAGAACATTATTCATAAGTGAGAAAGACGCCTTCCGCAGACTTCAATTTTGTGAAGCTTTGTTGTCCCAAGGACATTACACAGCTAGTTGTCCTTAGTACGCATCTCGCTGATGCACATGCAATGAAGGTCCAACTTCCCCTCCGTTATATTGGCTGCTGGATGAGAGGAACGCCTGGAGAAACAACTCCAAAATAACAGGCAAAATCCACATCAACATTAGTACGACAAACTTCGTACTAAAAATCGCCGTAACAACAACCATTTCTAGGAACAAAACTTAAGAACTACACTGTTCTTAATCTCCATTATATATGCATTCAAGAACATTATTCATAAGTAAGAAAAATGCCTTCTGCAGACTTCAATTTTGTGAAGCTTTGTTGTCCTTAGTACGCATCTCGCTGATTCACATACAATGAGGTTCCAACTTCTCCTCCGTTATTGGCTGCTGGATGAAATGAATGCCTGGAGAAACAACTACAAAATAACAGGCAAAATCCACATCAACATTAGTACGACAAACTTCGTACACAATATGAACAACCGACATTAATCCGATCAACACAAAGTTTTCACTCTTGACACAAAATCCTTCAACAGTTCTTAAAAAAAAACTTGCGAAGTCCGGAGTCGAGGCACAACGACGTCGAATGAACAGACTACTCCTCATGTCCCTAATATACCTCTTCTACACCTGGAGATCACGTCATGTCCGCGTGATCTCCCACCTGTTGTAACCACAGGTGTTACTGCAGAAACACAATTTCACGCTAATGACTACGTCAAACGCTATAAATTGTGATTTTCTGCATCACACTGTTACCTCACACTCACACCCGATGCGCACCCATGCATCACACTCAATAAACACACTACTCATGTATAGTAGGGGGTGACCGTGTGCCTGGACACACGCCCCGCATCGAACGACCAAAGAACGGGCAAGTGAAACACGACAACAGCAAGTTCCACTCGATACACAATGCCGTTTGTAACCAAACACATTTATCTCTACGACAGCTGCCCTGCGTTTTTGTGTCTGAGACTGCTGGCCGCCATACTGCTGTCAGAGAAAATTAGTGTCAGTAAATGTCTTACCATTGTCTTAAACGTGCGATACCTCTCCATCATTTTGAACAGAATCTAAATACCAAAGACCCGAAGTCGGTCCGAACAAAATATTTGTAAGTATTTTACCAAACTTCAGTGTACCTAGCTTAAACATCTGAATCAACATGATATATTCAATTCAAATTTTATTTCAGTTCCTGTAACCTTTGACCAATGCTCGAGCTCCTCTCATGATCACCCCATCATGGGTATCAGTCCCTGAAGGAAAGAAAAAATGTGAAAATACCAGATAAAAAACTTCTGATACCTGAAAGAAGAAATACTTATTTATGCTGAAGAAAAATATTCAACGTTAATGTCTGTCGATCCGCTATCCTAGGACTGCATACGATATAAGCTCTGAAATCGTACGTACTAATTTAAGAAAATTACATCAGTGTTAACTTGTGACAGCTGCCAAAGATCTCACATAAAATTGTGTAACTATTTGCACCAACCCTCTGTCTCGTGTTGTCAAGGTTCCACTGGAACGTAGGAAACTATGATAACTTCACCGCCGGATGGGCCAGCTTCAGTCACTTCTTTCTACTGTGAGGTCCTTCTCGTGTTGCGACCAAATGCCTTGTTCTCGCTTCGTCCCAGGTGCCTGTCTGAAGTAGTGCAAAAACCACACCAGATGCCTGCAACAAACTTCGGCAATTCTCATGCCTAATTCAACATTCCGAGGCCAAGTGCCTTCACATGGATGCAGTGTGCTTCATTCTATGTGGATGCAAAATATCCACATTTCAGGCCAAGTGCCTTCACATGTGGTTCAATCTATGTGGATGCAAAGTATCCACATCTCAGGCCAAGTGCCTTCACATGTGCTTCATTCTATGTGGATGCAAAGTATCCACATCTCAGGCCAAGTGCCTTCACATGTGCTTCATTCTATGTGGATGCAAAATAACCACGTCTCGGGCTAAATGCGTTCACAAGTGCTTCAATAATTACTACGTGGATATAAAGTGTCCACTTCTCCGGCCAAGCGCCTTCACATGTATGCGATGTGCTTGATTCTATATGTCGATGCCAAGTTTCTACATCTCAAGCCAAGTACCTTACATGGGTGAAATTTGCTTCAATCTATGTGGGTACAAAGTATGTACATAACTGGCTAAGTGCCTTCCATGTGCTTGTTTGCATGTAGATACAAAATTATGTACGTCTCTGGCCAATTGCCTTCACATGGATGCCAAGAGCTTCATTCTGTGTGGATGCAAAGTTTGTACATCTGGCCCAGTGCCTTCACATGGATGCAAAGAGCTTCATTCTATGTAGATGCGAAGTATGTACATCTCTAGCTAAATGCCTTCACATGGATGCAATGTACTCCATTCTGTGCGGATACAGAGTTTCCACGTCTTTGGCCAAGTGCCTTCACATGGACGCAATGTGCTTCATTGTTTGTGGATGCAAAATTCTCACATCTCTGGCCAAATTGCCTTCAAAATACCCGCTGTAATACTCATGCCAGAGCTAATACTAAATAGATGCGATATTTCCACGTCTGTGGCCAAGTGCCTTCAAATTTCTTGCAGCAATGCTCTTGCTTATTGTCTATGGATCCAAAATTTCCGCATTTGTATCCAAGTGCGTAGAAATACCTACTGCAAAACTCATGCCAAAGGATTTCCTTTCAATAGCCAAGTGCCCATGCACAAATAATATCATTCAATAACAAAAGGCCTTTATGGTCCCATTCGTAGTTAGGTACCAAACATTTCACCACTGTGGCCCAGTGTGATCAATACATTGCCCAAATCTCAGGCAAGGGAAAAAACCCTGGAGAAAATATCACAAAATCTTACTACAGAACAACAGCTTGTTGTAACATCCTTGGTAAATCCACCAAAGCACCTATGTCAACTTCAGAAGACCAAGCAGTCACAAAGCTTTCCACAATGATTATCCAAAAACTGATCTCATTATCTCCACGTTTCCCAAATATCATATAAATATGATGATTCTGTGCATTCACAATAGCACAATGCTGTACACAACGGAAAACCAGTGAATTATAAATTATTCTGAGCACCGAACACAAAACTACACCACACGATTACTATGCATGGAATAAAAACAGACTGTATTCTCGAAAGACCTGAAAACTCTTTCATGTAAAAACGTGACACAAATACCAACCCAAAGGCAACTGAAGTGGAATTTAACAAAAATTGTCACCATTCCTCCGCTAAACCATGGTTACTGGAGTTACTACTCAAAAACTCACTCTTTCCGGCTGCGAACCCAATCAACAAACAAACTCAAACATCTCCATACCAATACTGCCAAGTATTTCCCCAAAGGATGCAAACATCCAAAACAAATTCGTCCATCCCTATTAACAACGGAGAGTTCATATCAAATACTACATCTGCAAAAACACACTGCAACAGAGGCCCATTCTGGGAGCATCAAATAACATATAAATTACTGAACTTGGTTTCCTGTCCAACAATGTATCATACCGCTCCCTGGTTAAACAACTGACGCCAAGTCAATAACAGGCACAACCAACGACCTGCTAACACATGCAAATGTACTTGTCCCGTGACCGGACTCATTCGTAACAAAGGACTACGTGACATCGCCATGACAACTACCTGCTCAAAGCTGAAACACACATCACCTGTACGGCTGTAACGGAAATTACATTAATTATCATACGAATACAAGCAATTTGTACCGTGCAGACAACACTTCAGCCCTCCATTGTTTGGGCATACCAAAGACTATCTACCTAATTACTGCAGAAAACGAAACCTGTGCAATGTAAAAACGTCTCACAGACAGTATACGGCCATATTCCACGGCACATATCCTATACCACCGTTCAGTCGGCAAGATGAAAGCTGAGAAACAGCATAAAGAATACCATCTTTCTCCGAGCAAAAAAGTCTACCAGCTTATCAAAGATAACTCTAAAAAACGCCAAAATAAATGGACATAATAAATGTACCATAATCGATACATCAATCTGTTTATCCACCTACTAAACGCATATCAGAAAGAATTGCCGACACAAAGCTGTCTTCTCAATAAGGCAAAACAAATTCCTTGCCGCCTCTTAGTATATCAGTGTTGCAATATTATATTGTGTAGTTTCGCCATATATTCAAAACTACTTAACAGAAAACAACACAACCCAGAAACATTATACATGTACAAGCAAATAACTGACAGTATGTAGTCAACTTGTTCCAAACAGAACACCTTGCCGCCCTTTGCGTATATCCACTATTAATATGATAATACAAAAATCTACAGTATCTGCTTGATACAGACAAGACATTAAAAATACCGTAGTCGAAGGATATAAGAAAGTGTCGCAATCTTGAAAAGATCGTGCACCAACACAGTTTCCACAGCTACATGTGCTTTCCCGGCGTGCAGAGTCCATTTCCTCGTGGTCGCCAGGAAGAACAGCCCGCTAACACTCCTCCTTCCGCGAACTCCTAAAGGAAAAACTTGCGAAGTCCGGAGTCGAGGCACAACGACGTCGAATGAACAGACTACTCCTCATGTCCCTAATATACCTCTTCTACACCTGGAGATCACGTCATGTCCGCGTGATCTCCCACCTGTTGTAACCACAGGTGTTACTGCAGAAACACAATTTCACGCTAATGACTACGTCAAACGCTATAAATTGTGATATCTGGAGCTCTTGAGCGACACGGATGGAAATTCCGCATTTCCAGTTCGCGCTTCTTATCCCGACTTCTTGCTGAACATATCCCCCCTCCGGCGTGGTTTTGTCTTGAAATCTCATAATCCTTGGCGAAAAAGATACTCGATTTTCCATTTCTCCTCGACTCTGCATTGCATCTTTTGAACTTTTAAAGTTCATTTGCATGGAGTTGATCTTGTACAGGTTAAGCTATGTCACCTTTGCTATTTCAAATGAAAGTCAGTGCTCAATCAAATTCTCCCGAGTCAAATATCAAAGGGCACTGTACGTCTTTTAGTCTGCCAATATCTGATGATTACTACGATACGGTAGACACTAAGCGGTAGACTTGGCCTCGATAATGCCAGCCATCGGCGAGGATTAGGAGGTTTGTGGTCGGAATCGTGTGCCGAAACGTGATGTTACAGTTGAAAGTTCTGAGGAAATGTCATTCAGCAAACATTTTGCATTTGTTTCTTTGTGTTCAGACGGAGGCCCTTATATATTCATTGAATAAAAGTATTGCATGGTACGTCAATTTGAAAGTTTCTACGTCATTCGGGTCAAGAATGAAATGCCACTGAAGTAATGGGTTCTTCAATGTTTTGTGTGTCGGTAACCTAAAGCTTTCATGTCCCGCTTGGTTAGTGAGGACATGAACAAAGACGAAGTATTACTTTCTGTTTGCCGAACCTGAAGATTCTAGTCAGGCATAAGATTTCCAGTTCAACTTGCATACCAAGTCGGACTGTTACATACTATGTTATGTACTATTAAAGTGAGGACTTTTCAAGGTCTTCTCAGCAACTGAATACAATTTCTAGCATCTCTCGTTGTTCAACATATATAAATATTGGCTTACATTTGTTTGATATTAATTTTCTTCGCCTGAAAGTGACCATATTATTGATATGATTGATATCACAGCGATGTTTACCTTATTATTGACTTCATGAAACACAAGTGGTCAGTAAATGCCCTGTAATCCTGAGTAAATAAGAATAGCGACGCTCTCGATATCTATTGACGCTCCTATTGAACTGAACCACGATATCTAATAACTGGGAAAAGCCCTCAGGGACATGAGCGAGCACAACCTTCCACAAAGCGTCGAGAACTTCCTTTAACTGCACTCAAGATGTTACTATTAATAGTATTATGTTATATATTACCACCATCGGACTCCACAAGATGCGTGAGTGACCTTCAAATGCTATTTCTGTCAAAACAGCGCAAAGGCAGATATTTTGCCCAAATTACGATATTTCGTCCATAGGTGTTCAGAACATGAATGGATTGCTTCACCTGCAATAGCCAAGGACATAACATACACTGTCTTTGGAAAAGTTCACAGAAGCAACACCCCTCCTTCAACGCAAAATGGTTTTGTCTGTTCCCGTATTGCATGCCGGGACTTCAAGATGGCTGCGCCCATGTGGTAAATTCGCCCGAGGTTTTCCGGTTTTTTGTCTGCGGTTTGTGAAACTTGAGGATACCCACCAAACACCCGGAGTAGACGCTGTACATGCTGCAGAACATCCAGATATTTTGCGCTGGTTACGATTGCATCCACTATGGCTGCTTTCTTACAGGTGACATATTTGATACCCCTTTCCATCATCTGAGCTCCAATTATGGATTGTCAACAGTAAAAACTACAAAATTTGTCCGACTCAAACATACTTCTTTATTTCTAAAAGACGAGTGATATCAGCATAATGTGTGAAATGACACAAGTTTAGTTGTTGTTCATGATAGTGCCAGCATTTGACAACGATACATGGACATAGCCTGAGCTATAATTTTAGTAAAACCAAGTTCAAGTTTAATATGCCATGGGTAAAACAAAGCTGTCTTCTTCTTCAGGAAAGTAGAGTAGAATCTTCGGCTATGACATTGCTACAGCTATTCTTTATGTATATTTTGTTGACACCATATGTAGCATAAACAGTATGAAGTGTTATAGGTTTGATTTATGGTTGGTTAAAACTTTCATTCAGATAATAAGGTTTATCATTAATTTGCATTTCAGACTCTGAGATCATCATTTCAGGCATGCCATCTGCCCAGAATTTACCCTACAAGAACAGTGTCAACATTGCTGTACAGAAACCATGCAATTAGAAGGCACATCATGAACCCAAGTGGATCAGCACGGTCTATCAACACATTGTCTTACCTCGTTCACCACAGACACCTCTTCGGAGGACTGTCTCTGCAACAGGTGCTTCTCAACTGCTCCAGAACCATCTCAACTTCTAAGCCAAACTGTTTTGATTTGTTTGACCATGATGCCCCAAAGCCCCATGAATGGGAAACGCCGGATGGCCGCCTACTCTACAAAGGTGCTCTGGCTAATATCGTGGTGAAGGTGAAGTTTTTCTCCTACTCAACCAGCCTCCTCGGCATGTCGTTGATGACCCCTATCTTCTGGCACGGAGGCGTGAGTCACTTCAACGTGTTTGCACAAGTCGCCATCTATTTTATGAGTATGGGATTCATCCTTGTGTCCCCAGCAGTGCTGCACTACCTGTCGAAGGGGTACGTGATACGTATGTACTACGACGCCGCGAAAGACCAGTACACGGTGGTCACGTACAACGTAATTCTGAGGGAGAAGAAGACCCAGTTCACCCAAGAGGAGGTGAAGGTGCCAGAACTGAGGAGGATGTTCACAACTTTCATGGCAGGGGGGAAAGGGTACCTGGTGAACGAGGCGTCGTTCTATCGTTCCCAGGACTATGACCATCTCATGGGATATGACAAGCCGTTTGACTTTGACCTGGAAGTCCCAAATGAAGCAGTAAAGGAAGAAACAAGCAAAGATAAAGACTCTTAACTTGAGATACTGTTGATGAGAAAAACTTTCTATTACATCAAGAAATTTGTATTTTATAGTTGACATGCTGTATTTCAGCAATGTGGAATTAGAGTTCCATATTTGTATAGGAATTCATGACAAGAATGTTATAAGAGACATTTGGACTTGTTTGTTTTCTCAGTTCTTGTATTGTTTTAAGGTACATGTATATCATGCTGACAGCTCCTTGTGCTAAGTAGATTTATGGCTAAATAATGAGGTATCTTATTGTTTTAAATGGAAAGTTACTGTATCCTTTAACCACTTATAGTTCTTGAGAAATTATTGTTCAGAAAGTTGTCTGCTCAAATGAGAAAAAATAGCATACATGTACATATACTTGCATTAAATACTTTGCAGTATTCAATGATGGCATACCTGAGTAGCAAATTATAGATTGTTACCTAAACCTGTTGTATGTTGCTTATATACAACTAGATGTAATTGGAATTAATTAAAGTCTGACATTGGATCCCTTGAATATGTAGTACTACTGAAATGTTTACAGTAACCACAATGTTCTTGAGGGAGGGAAGGTCCCATTGAAAACCTTGATATCCATATTGGGTTTTAATTTTTTTTAAGCCTTAGAAACATAGTATGCTGCTGCTGCTTGGCCTGAACTAGAAGTGCACCTCAGCTGCATGAAAAACTCTGGAATCATCTGCAAGATGAAGAAAGAGTAGAAATTTGTGTTACTGGCATGTTATCATTTTACTCTGCCATATTTTTCCTTTGATTTTAGGGGGGACAATTTACTTCTTACCAACAATCTACCTCTTACCAACTGTAAGTAGATTGTTAGATTTTCTCAAGTTCTCAATATCTTTTCAAACATAAGTGGTACTACTGAACTACGATTATTACTCCTTACCGTCCCGTCCTGAGTGTCGGCACATGGCACGACACAACAGTGCCAGTGCTGCCCCAGCCAGCATCCCCCCCACACCTGCTGCTGCTGTCATCAGGATTACTGTGACGAGTTGGACTCCACTTGTACCCGCTTTTGTGAAAGAAATTAGACATTAAAATGGGAAATATGTTGTCTATATCTAGTTACTCCTAATGGTCGTCAACTCCAAGGTACATGTATTTACATCAATTGATCATAAGTGTAACACCTTCTGACCTGTGATGTTTTAGTACTTATATGTAAGCACCAACACATAACCGCCTTCAAACCAGTTAAAGGACCATTTCTACTAGCCTCTACCAGGCCTTCCTACAGGGGGTACGGATCGTAGAATTCAGCAAAAAAGGAAAAAAATTGGCCAGGAGAGTCAGTCAGCAGGAGGGTTAATTTCCCCTTCCAGGCAAATGATCCCTAGGGTGGCTGAACTCCCCTGGCCAATTTTTCTCCCTATTTGGCTAAATTTGACTGTTTTTGAACCTGCATTGTTAGCCTGAATCAGTGATGGAGACTACCTTTCTGTTCAGACAGACAGCAATTCAACTTGCGCATGTAAGAATCTCGTGCTGTTAGAAATGAAATTTAAAAAGTTACCACACAGAGGACCTCCCCGTCTTGAGATGACATCATCACTTTCCGTGGTAGTCATTCCTATTGAAGAACAAACAAAAGAGCGGTTTTTCTGTAGTCCGGTAATGTACTTGCTGTATTATTTGTATAACTTGACATTTCTATGACCTCACCAAAGCTTAACTGATGCTTACATTTGGATGATACAGATGTTGGGCACCAGGTGCGGTATGGAGACAAGGGAGAGCCTTGTTTACATGCGTTCTTTATAAATCTGTCCTACGTTTGCCTGTCAGACAAAAATCAACACCAGTGACGTGAAACGGTTCCGATGACGTATGTGCTCACCGTCAACTGTTAATGTTTGCCTGGCTGACGTCACAGGTGGGTCAGAGGTCGCCAGGTTTCTAACACTGCAGTAAAACTCTCCGGAATCTGTCCATTTCACGGATGTTATACCCAGGTCCATCTGCGCTCCAACTATATATATAAGGGATACATCAAATACAAACTTTAATCAAACGACAATGTAATTGTATGACTGTCAAATAATTCTTTTCTAACATACGTCGTTTAAAATATTGCTTGAGGCGTGAACAATTATCAATCAAAATTGAATGAGCCACCCAGCTGTCTGAAGATTTAATAAATAAATAAATATATCTAATCGATCCAAATAATCAATCGATCAACATAAAATTAAAGACATGTATACCGAACAATCTAACCCATATTTCCGTTTGTATATGTAAAACATAACAGGTGTAAGGTTAGAAGTAGTCCAGTATCAATTTAATCACTGATGCATATAATTTGTAGTGGAACAAACATTCGGGCAATACTTGTCAAAAGAAACAAAACATTCGCCTCTAAGGACAACTATTACAAGTTTGAAGTTACTTTGACAGCACTTACCGAGGGAAACTCTGCCAGCGAAGCTCTGGGCCGGGACCACAGCGGCGCCTGAAGTGCTGGTGTACCGGAGAATCACCTGAGCGCCCCGCTTCCACTCCAGCACGTACTCTCTCGGGGTCGGAACATCACACGGCAACTGCACGTCTGAGCCCTCCTCACGTCTAATGGACGCACAACCTGCTACAAACGCACACTCAGAGTTCAATCTATAACAGGAGATAATGCTCAAGAAGGAGACTTACTAATTGTTTGCACAGGTCATTTTAGGACAGCTAGGGGGAGGAATGGCCTCATCATGTCTCTGTTTGTCATGGATGTTAGAGGGTTCTCCTTTGAGAATTCTTATCCAAATATCCGAGTTAAAAGGTCTTGCCGAATGGTTTTGAAAGCTACCTGGGTACGACTATCCACGCGAACTATAAAACGTTACTGTGAAACTATTTGAAAATCACGGTAGGGAAATGTTGACAACGCAGTAGTTTTCTTCTTGCCAACTGAGACGAGCGCGCAGCTAGCTTGCCCTGGAGCAACCAACCGAAACCTGTGTACGGGTGCCCGTGATCTGTTACGACAATGCACCAACAGACACGGCTGTAACGTTACACCTGTCTCCGTCTTGTTGAAACAAGGTCGGCGCAGTGTCGCATCCTTTTTTGACACACGTACCAACAGCGTTTTATGACTGGTGGCCAGGTGTGAAAAACGGGGGGAGGGGCAGTGCTGTTGTGGAACCATAGGTTACTAATTGTACGATCAAATAAGTGTATGTTATTTTGAAAACTATAGCCAGACCGGCCGTCTGTCCTCTAAAGCTCATTTCGCCACAATTGATAGTTGTCAAACATACTGAGGGAGAAACTACAAGTGCGTTAGACTTATGATCGTCGCAAATTTCCACTATGTCAAGAAAAATGCTTCATGTTCCAGGCACTACTGCTTTACTCGTACGTAAATAGACGTCAACAAGACACATACAAGTGGATATCATTGCTTATTGTTAGCTCAGCACCGTTACCTCAAGCGAACAGTATAGTGGTAACACTTTATATGCTAAAAACAAACTCACCTGAAACAAAAAATGCAAACAAAATCAGCCACAAGGCTCCCTTGTGTCCTCTTGATGACATCTTGGGGGAAATACAATGCGCCTACACTACATCTCCTGAAGAAGCCTGTAACTCGGTCATGCATGTCGCTGCCTCAGGCCCAGGACCTATACTAGTCCGGCCGGTGTAGGCGCATTTCTGACCAAAGGCCTCCGGTACTGCAAATTATTTTGTTCCGTCGTTTTTCTTGTTTTGTACGTCAAAACTCACATTCCTGACCTAAGTTATTATTATTATGCTTCCTTGTCGCATGCTTGTTGATACAAGTTCAAGTACAAGTCGAAGCGAGACGGTACGCATCGCACATGTGACGAAAAAGATATTCAAGGGTGACAAAGTTGTAATGTTAGTATCCAGAGAACATACCGTATGCTGAACCTTCCATTCCATGCATAACAAACAGTACTAGTGACAAATAAAGCTATGGTTTCAAGCTTTATTGAATTCAGGAGCACAATGACTACAAGATCGATCGATACATCGTTTCTAACAATTACAACATTCAAGTGAACTTTGCGTTCATATGTTTGCAATAAAAAATGGTCAATGCGGAGGCTATCAACTCTTTAATAACAGTGGATTTGTTCTGACGTTATGTATTGGTGAATCTGAAGTTCATGTATACAGTACTTCTCATTAGTACGTTGTTCTGTGGAGGCTGAATCAATTGTCGTCACTTCTGCTTCCACGGATCCGTTTGGCCAGCAGCAGGTCCCTGGGAACGAGTCGCCGTGGAGACTTCTGGGAGCAGAGGCGCTGGTCCTTCCAAGTCTGTCTGAGAATCGCCAACATCGCCTTTCCTCTCGACATGTCATGTAGACGTTTAAGAACTAGATTCCCTGACAGTAGATAAGCGGGAAGTCAAAACTGATAGGTATAATGCAGGAACCTGCTTTACTTCGATGGTTCAACATGATGAGCAGACTGGGGTGTTAGTTATCACGTACCTGTTCATTTGGTAAATTATTCAAATAAATACTATAATGCTGTAATAAAAAATGTGTCTTGTGAATGTTTTCAAAATACATACTTAACGTTAATTGGTTTAAAAGAATCTAGGCGGAGAGAGAGGTTGAAAAAACTGTCCAGCTTTACAAGTTATTATGTTACGTGGACAAATTGATAAGTTCTCATATGCAAATTACGGGTTAGAAGTCGTTGACATTCATACTGATTTTGTAATAGAGACTTTGAAATTTTTTTTACACAATGATTGTCTGATACAAATACAGTTTTATCTTGTTGGATTTCCAATGTCTAAAGAAACATGAGGAAGAAAAAAGGCGACAAGCGGCCAGGAAATATTCACCTGGTCTATAACGTCCTTTCCTTATCCCCCTTTTCGCTACACATGGCGCCGGGCGTGTGGTCTTTCTGTCCCCGGCCAGTCTTCTCACCGAAACCTGTGGTCTTACCATGATCCTTCAAGTTCAGATGAACAGCCGTTTTAAATGTACACTCAGATATATTATACAACCGCCCTCAGACGGGGTACACTCTCCCGGACCCGAGGCGCCGCAAAATGAAGTAATCTCGGCTCAGCTGTATCGCGTTAACACCTGTTCAGCTTTTATCACATACATTTCTCTGATTTGATATCTCGATCAAATTAAAAAAGTTGACGACATGTCCTTCAAGCCGTTGGCATCGGATGTGACCTGTACTTCAGAAGTTCTCTTTAATATAGCTGTACCTTTCTTTTCGGTTGGCCCTAATGAAGTGACGTGATATTGATCGACAGATAGTCCATTTGCGTCTTTTTAAGTCAACGAATAAACTTAACGCTAACAACATCGTTTTTCATCATCTAGATTGGAGAGTTCAACACATCATGAGTTAGTCCTTTTTCTTTGTTCGGACTTGTGAATGTACAAGTACAATGTAACGTTACTATGTAGTGGAAAGGCCTGGAACCACCTGTTCAACGATGTAAATTGCAATATAATAGAGCATTTCGACGATAATGCTGATGTCGTTTTGTCTCTTCAAATGGAAAATCATGAGGTTAGAATTGTACACGTCACTCCTCCAGCGGTCTTCGAAAAGTCCACATACAATTGCATTTACTCCCCCGTATTGTTAATAGACTATTCTTGTGACCCAAAGCATGTGACTGACCTTCAAACGACTTGGGACAAACCACCAATAATATGGGGGGAAACCTGTAAACATTGCTCTAAAAAATCCACTACTTCTTTAAAATGAACTCATGAAACTACCTATATCATAAAAATATTTATACAAATAATAAATCTGACAATTTAATTCTATCTGTTAAGGCTGTGAACCTTTATTGGTGATTTATAGTTTGTCCCAAAGATAAGGGACGGTGGACTGACCGGGTCGGGTGAGCGAGTCGAGCGTAAATTTCAGACAAAGTTGGTCGTGCACCGTGGAAGTCTCCAGGTTTAAAACAGCACCACCATGGGCGAGGAAAAGAAAGAACAGTCGGACCTGAAGCAGTTCTCACAGGAGGAGGTCGACAAGCACACCACCGGCACCTCAGCATGGATTGTGATCCACGATAAAGTGTACGACGTGACCAAGTTCTTAGAGGAGGTAACGTTTTTTGCGCCATGCTTTTTGCCAACATTCAAATGATTCACATCTGTTAGAAAGTTTGTACCCTTATGCCACGTATCGATCGACCTTGTAGTGTAGGTTTGACCACCGAAAACCTCTTTTGAGATCATTTTATTCCTATGAAACATACGTGTAGCATATTGTGTTGTGTGAGATGGATTTCATAGTGTGTGGGGAGGGGGGCTCACAGGGGAGGAGGGCGGCCACTTTTGATTCGTGTTGCGTAACGGTATAGTTGCATATGTACGCCATAAATAGTTGTGAACTTACAAAATCTATCGATGTAAAACGTTACAATACTGGCCAAAATGACACGTGTAGAACTACAGAAAACTCAGTAGTCATAGTTTGTTAAAGGTTTGGTCACCTCATAGTCATACACGTCCACCAAGTAGACCGAGAGGACGTTGACCCCTCCCATATGTGTGTTAGTCATCTCACGTTTACTTGAAATTGTCCGTGATGATCATTTTACAATTCAAAATTGGGCCGTCTTATACACATACTTTACACCTCAGGAAAAGTGACCCTTGTTATATGTTATGAGGTGACATTCCAAAGGTTCACCCAGTTGAGGGTCAAGGTTGCTACTTGCTACTGAGTCTCTCTCATCTCAAAGTTCAATCTTCATTATCTGAATGTTCTCCCTGTAAGTTTGTGTAAATGACATGCCTGTCTTTCGTCCAGTTTGAGACAGCATTAACATAGTATGAAAAAATTGAAATAAAAAGTACCAACAAGAAAGACATACAGTAGCAATATAGCCATGCCAGAGTCCTCAGCTAATTGAGGTTGTGCACATACAAATGTATAAGGAAGCAGAAGAAGTATATTAACCTCATTTAGAAAAAAATGTAACATTATTTATTTTAACTCCTTCACAGCATCCAGGTGGAGAGGAGGTTTTATTGGAACAGGCAGGTGAGAGATCTGCTTTCTTATTATGTTTGTATTACATGTATTTACTTTTGAGTGGTGCCACTCTTCAGGTAAATATACATGTACTGTTTCAAACTGATAAGAGCTATAACATTACATGTATATATATGTAGCTGTATGTTATATGTTTCTAGGTTATATTCATTTGCCATCCCACTTCCAAGAGAAAATTAATGAAAAGGACTTGAACAGAAATGTTGAAATATTCTGTTCGACTGTGCATTGCACTGGAAAAAAGTGCATGGACCACAGTGTTATTCTTTGTGTACAGAAGGTTGTGTTATCTTTTTAGATTGCTCAGTTAAGAACCTGTCTATTTTTAGCAAATGATGTATGGAACAACCATTGGTCAATATCATGTTTATTCCTTTCATGTTAAAAGAAAGGGTGATTGAATATTTCTTCCAATCTTGTTTGTTGTTGAACGTGCAGGGAAAGATGGAACAGAGGCTTTTGAAGACGTGGGTCACTCGGAGGACGCCCGTGAGCTGATGGAGAGCTACCTGATTGGCGAACTTCAGGATGTAAGTAGATGTCAAAGTTCAGGCTTTAAAACGTCATCTGTCTACTTTGGTAGTTGTTAAGAAAGTCAATGTATATTTTTGAGACAGATACAAGACGAAATGAGGAAATCTTTTTGAACATTCCTTGCCAGATCTCTTTTTACCTTAATTCATGTGTCATCTAATACATGTATCATCTTGTATGGTTTTGTGTTTGCCACAGGAGGACAAAGCAGCAAACAAATATCCAGTAAGTTCCTTTCTCTGATTGGTAGCACTGTTGAAGAATAGACTGTGCTTGTAGCAACAAACTGTGACTGAGGTCCCTCTTCAGTGTATTCAATGCATGGAGATTTGGGTTTTCCTTAGTGTGTAGTTTGAGGTACAGATGGTAACCATTAAATGTACATGTATGTCAAAGTGACCATAACATGCCTGTGACAGGGGACAATTAATACAAGGTTTGAGGATTCAACAAAATTCAAGCTGTGTCTAGTCCCCCTGGTACACTATCAGAGGAATGTGTTCTTGGGAAAGTGACATTGAATTCTAACTATGTTCCAACCTTGGGTTCATGTTGTCATATTACTTTTTAACTTTTTCTAAGAACCTTTATAAAAACCTTAACGCCTTCCGTTTCTGCCCTCAGGAGAAGCGAGACATGTGGAAGTCGTCCAGCAATGGCAGCACGTAAGAAATGATCTTAAGTTTAACATTGAACCATCTCTCTGTGTAACTGACTTTAACCACTAGAAGTCTTGTGCCCTTGGTAGTGATTAATTAAGCCCTTAGTATACAACAGGTTAATGGTAGGGATATGATCAAATGGAGGGAAGGGTGTAGGGTGGAATGCATGCTTGTAAAGTGGAGCACACACATTCAGCACATACTGTACATGCACACCACATGCACACATGCAATGTACACATTATTGAGTGTGCAGGGTTTCATGGCAGTGAGAAAGCCCTTTTTGCCAGGACATGAAGAATGTTTTGTTTCTACTTGTTATTTAGACCTGTATGATTTACCATACCAACAAAATAATAACTGGCAGTAGCATCTGTTTTGAAACCACAGTTTTCATGAACAAGGATCATAATGTGCTTTCTTTAATGCATGTATCTGAAGACTGATAAAGCTATTTAATGTGTAGGTGCTCTCTAAGTTGATGCAAGCTTGATGTGCAACCAAAGCTTTCTTAGGTAGGCCCCATTAACTCTGTATGCCTTACAGATACATGAGTATTCTAGCCCAAATGAACAATTAAATATTCTTACTGGATTGTCACAAAGATAGTTTGTTACAGGAACAATATTTTAGCACACATGCCATGTATCTATTTTTTGTGTTGTTTAGGGGTGCTTAGGCCCAATTTACACAGGGCAAACAAACTCATTTGTGCCAAGATATTTGATGCGCGGCGCATGTTGTAGCAGTTTTCGTGTGGCACCTTCAGGGTGCGCAACACAAAATTCACTGCGCGGCGGCGGTGGCAGGCCTGTTTATACGCTAAAAAAAATCTGTCCTACGGCATGTGCCAAGCGGCGCCATGCATTGAATGTCCTAGGACAAATGAGTTTTTTGCCCCGTGTAAGTTGGGCCTTACTTTTGTATTATAAGACAAAACTAGTGGAATGTGAACTCCATTATTTCTCTCTCTCTTTACGTCCACAGTCCCTGGGGCAGTTATCTTCTCCCTGCTGTCATCGCCATTGTTGTGGCTATAGCCTACCGTGTCTGGGCAGCCAGCTCCAGCTAAAACCAGCCGCATCAACATGCCATGTTGTTAGGTCCAACCACCATCCTTCATCTGTAATCCACAACACAGTCTTTCACAAGTGGATGACTTCTCCCCGAGTTTGTAGCTTCACCATTGTAAATCTGTAACAGCACTGTAACTGTCTGGCTATATTGATTCAAACACCTGTTCACTTTATTTCCTATTTGGGAGGTCCATAGGAAAGAAAAACCCCTATAATTGAGAATGATATTCTATATTATGTATGCACACCTTGTAAAAGCTACAATGTAAGTACCAGTTCAGCAGCCTGTGTTTTACCCTGTACCATTTGTTTAACTTAACATCAGGAAAAATAGACTTCACCATTGATCATGGATTGTTCCCTTGCTTCTTGCTCTGAATCCAGCTTTTGAGGGGAGGGTGGGGCAAAACTGCATGCAAGGGGCCACTGTCATGTTCTCTTCTGTTGTCGTCGCCCTACCTGCACCATATCATTAATTCATTAACTTGCACATCAGGATATTCCTGGTACATTGTGTTATGCCAAGATTCTGCAACATTGTTGTCTTATGCTCATTCCAGCAACATGTTTATTAATCAGTTACTTTGAGCATTTAGGTATCAAGACTTTCAACCTTGATAGCTTTGCTTTTGTGATTTATTGAGAAAAATGTATTTATGGTAGTGATATACTGTAATCTCCAAAGGGAAAATTAGTAATTATTGTAGGATGATTTCTTCACTTCTTAGCTAACGCCCTTTTATTGCTACTTCTGCCATTGGTGATAATTCTGGGGCCTATATTAATAGTAAAAACATGAACTCTTTTTGAAAATTATATTGATTAAAACCTTTGTCAGATAAGGACAACATAACCCGAGATATTATGAGATTATGCTTCTTGACTTGCCTCACAGTAAAACGTTGATTCAGCTGTGTTACAAAAATACTCAAACGGTTTGATATACCAAATGACATACATGTACTCTTGTTAGGTGTGCCACTATTGACACTTTCTAGAGTATGTCAAAGACTAGGGTGATGCAAATTTTCTGGGTTTCAGTAAACGGTAATGATTGTGGATGTTTACTCTTCTACAGCTTTTACTCAATCTGTTAACACCTTTAATGTAATTAAATCTATGGAGTGATAAATTGAAGTGATCACAGACATGGCTTATTGTTTTGTTTCACTTATAGGATTTAGCTGTGAGAGTTAAAAGACATGACATTTAGAAGCTAAGTGTGACATGAACACCTAAAGCTTTAACACTTGGCTTTAACCCTAAATTAGGGTTCGTAAAACCCTAAATTAGGGTTCAGGGAAAACCCTAAATTAGAACTTCTGAGTATATAAATAAGATATATCAGAGCTACAGGTACTGAGAAGCTCATAATAACTTGTTGCATTGAAGTTGCATTTTGAGAAGCCATTTAGACACAACTGAACATCTGGCGTAGGATTAGTGAACCATACAACAAAATTACCATGTAATAAGTATAATGTCAAATAGATACATACTTCTGTTGCCTACAATATCTGTTACAGAACAAACAGTTATTGTTGAAGTCTCCAGATTCAAAACAACCCCCACCCACAAAGCTAAAGCAATGACACCCATCACATAACCGCCTAACTGTAATGAACAAAGGTAAAATACTGTACACATAGTGTAGGATTTATACAAATTTCAGGTCTGCACGTGTGGTCCTCTTCGAATTCAAACAAGTGACTAGCCAGTACAACAGGCTTCCTGGCTGGACTTCGTTTCTGACGGCCACCCAGCGGCCAGAAACGAAGCTGGAATACAGTCAGAAAGCCCAGTCATGAAGGCTGCTGTGGAGGCTAAGTGTGAGCTCCTCAGTAGCTCCCCCTCACGGCCTGTCTATGAACTCCAGGTGGACCGGGTCTCCTGGTACCAGCAGGGCGCGGGTCACGGGCCGGACTACCTCTCCTGGGGTCAGCTGTCGCACCTCAAACGTCTGCACCAACTGGACGACAGAACAACTGTCATTATATCACCGCCAGATTATATTTGAGTTTGCAGTCTGGCGCTTTTATATCCAATAGCCGTGGCAAATCTTTTTAGCCTGGACACCAGAACACATCCTTCCAAAGTAACCTTTTAAACACGTTGATCACACTGATGGTCGTAATGTTCTTTTTTTAATAAAAAAAAAACAATTTTATTCTATTTACACGACGATAAATGACCGATCGTACTGCTCAACCTTATAGATATAACTACAAAATGTATACGCTACTGAGAATTGTCGAGTTGAGAATTTAACTCGATTGAGCAGAAAACTCACCCTTGCAAGGACCAAGTACATCTCCATCTCTGCAAGTCGCCGCCCTTTGCAGATAATAATACGAAAAGTGTCATGTGAATGGTAAATAATTGTGTTCTTGTTAAACATTTAGCAATGTCGCTTTAAAAAATAACAAGAAATAAAACATAATGCAAAGTGATACGTTGACTGATCATCAAAGTTTACCTGCACATTGCCTCGGTCCGAACCCGAACGGCACCGATGAGAAGGTGTTGACCTTCTCCGTGCCCATGCGCGTCCAGCGGTCAGGGTTGAATCTTTCCGGTTCTTCGAACGCCTCCGGGTCACGTGTCATGTTGTAGTGAAGTATTGCAAACTGTGTCTGTGGAGAGTTTACACACGGTACATCTTAGGGTAAAGAAATTCTGACAATTTCAGATAGCTATAGCACTCGGCAGTTGGATAGGATCTTAACCACAAACAAAGGAAGGCAAGACCTACCCCCTTAGGAATATGATAGCCACCAAGCACGATATCTTTGTCCAGAACACGTCCATTCGCCGGCAAGACTGGATACACTCTACATAAACATGTCAAAGCAAAGCGCAAATTTTAGATACCAGATCATGATGACCCGCGAGCTTTGTAGTAAGTAGACCATTGATCGAAGCATTTATAGCTTTTGCATGTAACCTTAAGCTTTGCACAACAACACTGACAGCATAATTTATAAACTGCGATACATCGTTTGCACGCATTCATAAAAATCTCAAAACATGACTTTGTTGAACAAATGTCGGACGAGAAGATTGAATGACAAAATTGTCTAATAAAAACTTCGAGTAAAAATATTCTTCATTCAATTTGTTACTTGGCGTACCATACCTTAGTATCTCCTTGATGACGTTCTTGAGCAGAGGCATGTTCTTGACGTCATCAACAGTAGGTATTTGTCCCGCGGACACCACGCTGGTGACCTCACGGTGCAGTCTGTCCTGCAGCTCCGGGTGACGAGCTAACTCATACAGGGTCCATACCATCGTGTTGGACGTCTGAAGAAACAAGGACACGTGAGGACATGAATACTAAACAACAAACAACTGTTGATGAAGAGACAGAGTGCGTCTCGAAAGCTCCCCAGAGTAGAAAACTCTTTTTATTGTGCGTATGGTTTAAAATTTTTGTCAAAACTGCAAAATCGTCTGCAAAGTTTAGAGAAGCTCAAACTTAGCTTCATAAGCCGTAAACTGTTACCGTTTCTGCCCCCACTCCCGTCCCGAAGATCTGCTTGGAAATCATAGCAGCGCTTTACGTCAAGGTTTTACCTCCCTGCCCTATATGAATGCCGTATTCCGCATGCATAGCTATAACATCACGCAGGCACCATTAAGATCAAACCACAGTGCAAGTTGCATTGTTTCTCTACTGAAATATGAAGATTCATGCACGAAATAAATTTGCCCATTGAATCTGTAAACAACATCGGGTTAGAAGGTATATCTCAGAAATCCAGCATATGAAAATTCTGGCTAACATTTTATGATGTAATATTGTTATTAAATGATGTTATTAATTGATGTTAAATGTGCAATTTACTTTCCGAAACCTAGCAAATGATAATTCAGGCTAACACTTTATAATACTGTCTGAACTATATGAACGGTCTCATTACCCTGGGAAGGGTACCGACTGACCCGGATTCAGGTGAATATTCAGGTGAATATAATGTAATATTCTTAAATGAGGTTATGGCAAATGTGAGTAAGACAACGTTCCTTTTCAAAGTAGTTAGACGTGAATGTAAATAGTATTTATGATGTATGTATTTTATGTAAGAAGACTCCAGGAAGAATAGTGTATGTATTGTCAACACTAATGGAGATTCCTTAATAAACAAACAAACAAACAAACAAACAAACAAACAATCTACCGTATCCACCCCCGCCAACAGCAGCTCGGTAACAGTGGCGTACAGGTCCTTCTTAGTCACGTCTGTCCTAGTCAGCATGTAGGTCAGGAACGACCCGTCCAGCTCCTCTCCACGACTTAGCCTGCCGTCGATATCCAGTACTTTCCTGTCAATATTCTCGTGAGCTGCAAGAGTTGCGCCAATATATGCTTGAATACGAAATACGTAAGTTGTTTTTATATCAGGGCTGTGGGAATCCTGAGGTATATAACCTTCTGTGGTCCGACAAGAAACAAAATAATACACGTATTGATGTCACAATGATTGCCTTCATAACATTCAAAACAAGTCTTATGAGTCAGTTAAATCTAAATACAGCTTACAGCTCACTGCAAAGTTCAAACAATCCATGCTCCGTCTTGCACAAAATGATGGCGGGACAAAACTTGGAGACTTTGAAATGGCGCCGGCACATAGATCGTCCTTGCATGTAAACAGAACTCACCGACACCGAAGATGACGTCCCACGCCTCCACGTGACGCTTCCAAACCCCCAGGCTGAAGTATTGCAGCATCCACGGTTTGAGGGCTGATACAAGAAACGCCGTTTTGAACATGGTGGCGATGGAGTCAATAAACTGTTGGGTCTTCTCTGGCATTTCCTTCTCCAGGCACCCAAGCCGTGTGTCGAACAGAACTGTGGCAATGGCTGCAAAAACACAATTTGCAAAACGGATTTCTATACCATTCTAACGGCCACTTAGAAAACCACCGTGTCTATCATTGTATGACATGCCACAGACAAGGACAACTTTCTTCACTGATGGACGCATGATGATCATTACGGATGTATGGACACTTCTACTGTATTCATGTCGTACAGTGTTGACGCCATTGTTTCGGGTAGAAAATAGCCGTGGCGACTCCTTTTGTGAAGACTATACAGAAGACTACGAGCAAAAGACGGTCCCTTAAAGATAATCTCCAAGCAGATCCTATCCAATCGGCCAATCGGTGTCTATTAGCCATCTTAGCTGCTTGGCCGAATGGATACTGCCTTGCCACCGTAGGACCTGCTTGGAGATTACCCCAAGAGTCTCCAGGGCTACTACGCTACGGACATGGCCTAGGGTTCAGCGTTGTAAAAACCTACACTCCATGGCCCACTTGTACAGCTCATTGGTGAGGTCCGGCACGGTCTTCCCTCCGCCAGTACTGTCCCTCAGGTACTTGAACCTGGCGATCATGTCTGTCACAACCTCGTTCATGCTGTCTCCATATCTACGTACAGAAATCAAGAACAGTCGCATTAAATTGCGGGCAGTAAGAAGGACGGATACCTAGAGACGGGGGTATGATTGTTATTGCCATGTAGACAATGATAGTAGTGGTTTGTAAGACTTGCTGTAGACACTACTACATGTGTAGCATGTATTTATATGTTACCCGTACCTCGGGACTTCTTTAGGCCGCATGATCCGCTTGCTGACGGCTGTCCTGAGATGGCGCCACTCCGGACCGTTACTATGGAAACACAGACAAGAAAGACATGACACGTACGTGGGTTTCTCCTAACTCTTCTGCCTTTGCCAACCTCTGGAGGGCGGCAAACTGTAATCTTGAACGGACCAACTCCCCTAGCATGTTACCTGTCTATTTGGTCTACTATCATGTTCAAGCCGCTTCCCGAAGCCTGGTAGAGGCTAATGGCGAAGCAGCGGTGTTACGTTGCTTTTATTTTGCTCTTGCCTTACATTGTAACCAGGCTGTCTAACGTCCAAGTCAAAGCTGTAACAAAGAGTGCTTACTGATTGAGTAGCCCGTAGGAGTACCCTCTCAAGTCACGGTACTGTTGCATGAAGTTCACCTCGATCCGTTTGGGGTACTTCCCCTCCTGACGCAGGAGCTGCTCCGTTAGCGCCACGTGCGCCACGTTCACGTTAGCGTTGAAGCCGAAGGACGAGCGCCACATCTGGCCGTACTTCATCTCCAGCTCCATCTAATCTCAACAGCGAGAACATAATAGTAAGTTATCGAAAAGAAGAACGGGCGGTAAGGCACATAACAGATCATAACAGTGGGAGAAGGCCCGATCACGCACACGCGCACGCACACACACATACATACATACATACATACATACATACACACACACACACACACACACATATATACATACACACACACACACACACACACACACACACACACACACACACACACACACACATATATACATATATATATATACATACACACACGCGCGCACACACACGCACGCGCGCGCGCACACACACACACACACACACACACACACACACACACACACACACACACACACACACACACACACACACACACACACACACACACACACACACACACACACACACACACACACACACACACACGACGACCTTGCGAAATATCCTAGGATACAAACAACAATACCCAGCGGCTACAACACAATCCCCGTGACTACATCGTCGAAGTTCAAAAGTGCATGTCAGCGACAACGTATCAGTGTTTGAAAATGCTGAGTCACCTCTGAAGGCCGGGGGTGGTGGGTTGGTGCTAGTGTCTCCCAAATTATATGGACGCATACTCATACTGCTTTTACCTTTAATAGTACGTACATGTATCCCTACTGCGTTACACAATCTCTCGCCTCCTCCCCTCTAGGGGGCCATCACGGTGGGGTGGGCCGCTAGGACCGAGTCAGAGGCTAGCCCAACGCGCACAGATCGGGATTCCTACCTGAGCTTTATGCATGCGAGACCTGTTCTTGTACCCCCACCATAGCTGCGCCAGTTTGTTGGTCGGTCCGGGCATGTCTTTGAGCGATTTGTTGAAGTTGTTCTGCTGCACTGTTGCAGACGGCGCGACCGAAGCAAGGGCTCGCGAGCCGGACAGGACCAGCGAGTAGACGGCGGGTTTGCTGAGGATCTGCTGCGCCATGACTGTCCTGCAGACGTGTGTGTCCTTCAGTCACAAATCAGTCTAAACGGCAAACTTGAAAAGAAATTGTGGCCAATGTATTCAACTCACGATCCATTTGCAGACAATATGAATGACCCACGACTACATCCGGCCTGACCCCACATAGTTGCGTAAGGGCGAAAGTAGGGCCTCATTTACATATTGTGAACACGTGTTCTGTTTATATTGCGGGTCGCTAGGTGGCCTCATGATCGAGTGTAGAGGGCCAAATGCAACGCACCTTGATGATCCTTGATGGTCCTTGATGGGAGAGAAACTTAAATTGAAGCAAGGTAAATCGACAGAAACTTTATTGCTTGCCTAGCGTATATGTCAACGTAAACATTAAAAGCTTAAAAACGACGTGACTTGGGCATACCCAGCCCTGTATGTAGCAACAGGTAGTTCTCGAACAAAACGCAACAAAGTGAAACAACATAAAACTAGAAAGGCCGACATTTGCTCCGGAGCAAATACAGCATATTTCAGCCATTTCCTTCCCATTTTAAAGTCCCATTTTACACAATTTGAAAGCGGTGTATGCCAGCAAGGTGAATAACGTTCTGTTTGCATGTGTCCAAGGATCTCCCGTACCCAATATTAGGTCATTTGGTTTTATCAGGTCATGGGAGCCAAAAATGTAAATTTTTTGTCTGGAAATAGCAAAAAAGGTCCATTTTACACAATTTCAAAATAGTGTATGCCAAACTTTTGAACAATGTTCTGTGGGCATGTGTCAAAGGTATCCCCATAGCAAATCCCAGGTTATTTGGTTTTAATATCAGGGCACAGGAGCTAAAAATGTACATTTTTGGGCCAAAAATAGCAAAAACACCCTATTTTACACAATTTCAAAGAGCTGTATGTCAAAAGCGTTAATGAAGTTCTGTGGGCATGTGTCCAAGGTATCCCCATACCAAATTTCAGGTCATTTGGTTTTAATTTTAGGGCACAGGAGCCATAATGTACATTTTTTGTCCGAAAATAGGAAAAAAGCCCTATTTTACACAATTTTGACATAGTATAGGTCAAACGTTTCAATGGCATTCTGTGAGCATGTGTCCATGGTATCCCGGTACCACATTTCGGGTCATTTGGTTGTAATATTAGGGCACAGGAGCCAAATATGTATATTTTTTGTCCGAAAATAGCAAAAAAGCCCTATTTTACACAATTTCGACATGGAATAGGTCAAACATGTCAATAGCATTCTGTGAGCATGTGTCCATGGTATCCGGGTACCAAATTTCAGGTCATTTGGTTGTAATATCAGGGCACAGGAGCCAAAAATGTACATTTTTGTCTAAAACTAGCAAAAAAGCCTTATTTTACACAATTTTACAGAAGTGTATGTCAAAAGCGTAAATGACGTTCTGTGAGCATGTGCTCAAGGCACCTCCATACCAAATTTCAGATCATTTGGTTTTAATATTAGGGCACAAGAGCCAAAAATGTACATTTTTTGTCTGAAAATAGCAAAAAAGCCCTATTTTACACAATTTTGAAGTGGGGTATGTCAAAAGCGTGAATGGCTTTCTGTGGGCATGTGTCCAAGGTATCCCCATACCAAATTTTGCGTCATTCGGATTTAATACCAGGGCTCCAGATCCCAAAATGTACATTTATTACCTAAAAATGACCAAAAAACCCAAATAAAATAATTTTAAAACCCTGTATCAAAAAAATAAAAAAACGTCTGGGGGTATCTGGTTCCTCTACCTCCATGCCAAATTTCAGGTCCTTTGGCTGAAAAATGACAGAGTTGAATCCATTTAAAGAAATGACAGGAGGAGAAGAAACATGAGGGAATACAATACATTTCATCCATACCTATGGTATGGCTGAAATATAAATACGGCACTGGAAACCACCAACAAAACACCTCTCAATAGATTAGTGTTGGAAACAGTGTAAATTGTGGGGTCTTGAAGCTTGATAATCTGATGTAGTTTGGATAACATCAAATCATGGAGGTTAAAGGGAGATAACCTCCTTGATCAAAAGAAGTCTCTGAATTCAATAATTGGTTAGGCAACCCCTCCCTGTGTATCTCCAAGATCTTGCTACTGAAACAACAATGATAACTTGCTCCTCTATGTGCCACTAGGCACGAAAGTGACCAAACAACAACTGCTGCCCTGAACATGTCTTCAGTCCTTTGTTAATAAGTATGCCAAGTAATTTGCGTCATGAAAAAAAGACACTGATATCAGCCACAATTAGAAACATGTTTATTGATTGTATTCATGTTGTCTTTCTAATCTTCTATTTAAAACACTGTGGATATACATTGTATACATGTACAAGCATATCATCATTTTTCTTACAAAATCTAATATACTTTGCATAGTAAGTATGCTTTATAAGCACATACAAAATCTATTTAGACAGAATTAAATAATGGCTACGGGAAATACAAACATTATGTCCTTTGAAAGGAAATTTGAAGCGAACTTAATATGTTGGTCCCAAAAGGACTTTGTTCAGATGCAAAAGGCAAAAACAACTTCCTGTAACAAGGCATGATAAAGCAACATTGCATCTCCGGAAGCCATGCTTACATAGACAGTGGTCAATGTAAACCTAGGGGGATACTTAGTGGGGGTAGGCATGGGCATTTATAATCTGTAACATTTAATTTTCATATAAAAAAAGCAATATTAACATCTGATCTGATGCATTGGGATCCGGCAAACAGCAAATTAAGTATTATTCATATAAAGGAGGTGATAATTGCACAGAGAAGTCATACTTATCAGAACAGTATCATTTACATAGACAAATAGTTCTACTACACTCAGCTACCATCTACATAACAATACACATTCAACTTATCTAGCACAAATACATACAACACATCCAAATACACAGAGATACATACACTGGTTTTAGAATAGTTTTGGTTGCAACAGCACTATTTACATCAATTGTAGACAACTTGATCTACAGTTAACATTTACACTTGAACTTGGACAGTCGATGGGCAGCATACTGCGCCACCTTCCCTGTTGTTACCCGAAAATCTAGCATGCTAACTTACAAAATGTATCAAACTTTACCAAAGCCATCGGTCTTACATTTTCCACAAGCTATCACCACTAACAGTTTTTATTCATTTAACATTGATATTATCTTTTTTTTCTAATATGAATATCATATTGATATGAATGCATATTCTAATGTCTGATATGTCTCAAATTACCATTATACCTCTCAGTCTAGCAAACTGTCCATGACTGTCCTGCTACATCAGGGCTCGAGCCAGCACCCGTTTTTCCGTCAATTACTGGAACTTTGCAGCGCCGGCGCCTGACGGAAATATTTTTAAATCAATCTGTCAACCTTGACAGACAAAATGAACAAAAATCTTGGGTAAAAATATAAAAACATACGTAGGACCAACAACAACCACTCTAAACCCCATGATTTGCTTCTCAAAATGCAGGAAATTGGGTTTTTGGAAGGCTTGAAAATCCAAAATTTCCCGGGGGAGCATGCCCACAGACTCTCCTACATTGCAAGTGCCCCCAAATCCGATCACAAACCTGGGCTGACAGAAAAACATTTCGATCTGGCTAGAGCCCTGTGCTACATGAAGTGGATGTTAGTCAAAGTAATAGTCACACAGCAGCAGAGGGCAGTCATTGAACTCCACACCATAGTCGTAGTACAGTGTGACCTCCTCCGGGTTCTGTCTGCTGTCACCCTCGTACCCACACTCCGCAAGGGTCATGTCTGGGAACAATAGCGCCTCCTGTGGAGGGAAAAAATACTGCAGATCAATCTTCTGACCAAGAAAAGGGAAAGCGATGTTGATCCAGTTTAGCTCACTCAGGTCATGATAGGAAAGACAGACGGTCCGTACAAATACAGGTTCATTGTACCGGAGAAATTCCCCGAGCTCTTTTTGACAAGTACAAATGAACAGTAGACCACGGCTTTAACATCATGTCATATTTTGGACTTCAACCCTTTCCAGTAGCGTGCATGTCAAACTACAACAGCCGGGATTCGAACTCCCAAACTCTTGGTCCAGAGGTAGGGTCACTAACCACTGGACTGCACATGCTCCCTATTCCAATTCAAGTCAAGGTGGCACAATGCTGAAATAATGACACTGAATTTAAAAAGAGTACTTAAACTTTGTATTGTACCTTTTATTCACAAAGTGTATGCTGACCTTTTAACTACTTAAGGTATTTGATAACCTTACACACCTGAGTTCTGGTGTCATCCCTGAAAACCTTCAGCCTGGTCGTCGCAATGTCAGTCTCTTCTTTGATGATCTGGATCACCCCAAATATGGTCAGGTGGGCGTGGACAGTGATGTTGAAGTGACCAGGGTGGTTCTTCATCTTGTCGAACGTCACCAAACGTAGCTCCAGGTCTATGTATCTGTGGAAAAATCACCCAACCTTTAAAATCAGGACTAACAAAAAAAAACTTAAACGTCAGCAGTTTTCTCTTATTGAGCTATAGGTAGAAGTATCTACTACACTGTGTTGTCATAATGGGCATCACAAAGTAGGCTTTTTGCCATAGAAAATGCATACTAGTATTCCCACAAGCTGTACTGTCATGGCAGAGACACTGACTTTGGGTTCTTTTCCCTGTAAGGTCCTTTCCAGTGTCCCATCTTGCAGCAGGCCAGCGGGCAGCTATCCAGGGTCTCCCTGGTAATGACCAATCTGGGGAGGTCATCCTCCTCCTCTTCCTCATCATCGTCTAGATCAGAGTCCCTGATTGGTCAAGACATTGCAGATCAATGCACTGCAAATTCATAAAGGCTAGTTTCTTTTAAACTGATGTATTTTCAATTCTGACCAATGCTGGGATAAATTACAATTTGTGTTTGAAAATTTTGACAGATCTGTCAAACGCTTTTAAACTAGAAGGTGACAAAAAAAAAGACAATGCATTTTTTAACACTACACGTACATGTACTTCAAAAAACATACATGGATGTTCTATACATTGTAGCTCAATAGATTTAAGAACTCCATGAGATGTACCACTGACCTGACATATCTAACTCCTCTAGAGAACTCGAGGTAGTCAATGGTTTCATCCCCGTCCCGGTCCAACAGTTTACAGAGCATGTGCAGCTCCAATGCTGTGCAAGGAGCGCCCAGGTCTGTCATACCTGGGGAGGAGAATCAACAAAAAAGTGTTATAAGAGGTATATGGTTATGCTATTACCTGAGATTCAGTAAATATTCAAAAGGCATTATGTAATACAAAACTATTCACAACTACAGGCAAGGTATAGATTGCTTATTGGACAACTACTACAAGAAAACAAAACACCATGAAACAGTGCAGAAGTAGTGTAATATAATAAACGTGCTAACAATCTGCATGAAATCCCTTACAAAAGTTTACATTCAAGTTTTGTAGTGTACCTGATTTGAACTCCTCGTAGGACACCACTCCATCTCCGTTGGTGTCAAATTTGCGGAACAGGTCGATGGAACGCCCATAGTTTGTTCGCAACCACCTGTCCATACGGTCCACATAGGCTTCGTACAGTTGGTCATTGGCCTTGTAGTCACTGCACTCTTTCTCCAGCTTCTCCTGTTACCAAAACAAGGGAAAGTAATGTGTTACATCAAATTAGAATATTGCTTGTCAAAGGAGAGATGTTTATTTGTGAATAAATTTACAAGAGAACACCTGATCGAAAAGTCATGTTCCATAAATGTCCTTGCTCTTTTGCTTACAAAAATTTCCTACATGCCTCAACCCATCCGCAGTCCTAGAGTTTCTTTATGATACAAGCGTGATCTAATATGCCAAGATGGTCAGGACAGGATGGTTATGGCTCATGGTCATATATGAAGTGGTCATGGCCGCCATCAGTAACTCACCTGGGCCTTCTCTGCTTTGGTGAGTTTCTTCTTCACCACTTTCTTCTTTTTCTTCTTCTTGCCATCAGAGCCACTAGGGTCCACTAAAGTATCTGGATCCTCAGCACCCTCAGCTCCGGACCCTGCCCCTGAAGTGGGACGGGCTGACTTCCTGCAGAAAAATCATACATAGGTATACAGGTTATTCCATTGGTAACAGTAAATGGGGGACCCATGAAATATTTTGTAACAGAGTAGAGTAGAGTATGTCACAAACGTCTAAAAATCATGAGTCAAAAAAGAAAAGAGCACGAAGGACCCATTACAATTAAGGGCTGTGCAAAAGGACATAACAGTTAGAATCTATTTAACATCTTTCTTCATTTCTTCATAACCATCAAAACTACAATGGACTTTCCTATATACTTTAAGTCTTGTAGTGTTATACATGAATACCTAACGTTACAGTATGTTATGACAGGTGCCATGTTGCTAAAATGATTTCCATGTCATTGAATATATTAGCACAAAGAAAGGTGATATTAACCAAACTTCGACCTTGTTGAAAAGCGGCCTTGCCGAACAAGCATTCGAAGGAAAATAAAGGCTTTGACTTGACTTGACTTGATGAGCTGGCATTGACCTTCACCTTGGCATGCTACAAAGGGCAAGGTTACGGACTTGAATTATTGAAGGTGTTTAAGTAACTTTAGCAGCTTAATTATTCAGTGCACGGTACTGACTGCCATCCATAATTGATAGCACACTGTAGTTGTTTTGACGGGAGTCACTTCTATCAGTGATTTTACACGGCAATGTCTGTGTACACATCTATCTGTCCCGGTAATTTACTGCACAACACTACAAATGTCCGGGGATGTATAAAAACAAGATATACTGCTGTTATTTCTACACCTAACATGCGTTACTTTATAGACTAAACCTTAGTGCAGCCTTTAGTGCAACTCCAGCCTTGGTGCAAAATACATGATCCGACTCTATATATTAAATATCAACAAGTGATGTAAAGAATTTACGACGAATAAAAAGACAATTCGTTACTTTTTCTTCTTCTTGCCGCTCTTGCCGCTCTTCTTCTTCTTCCCAGGCATCTCTACGTACCAGTCAGCTTCGCATCGCAGGTCAAAAATGACGATCTAACATCGCCTCTACAGACCACACGGCTAACTTGCTACAGACCGTCCGCCATCTTGTGTTGCTAAGTTGGGGCGTCAAAGGTCATGTGACCCAAACACCTGTCGCCTAGGCGGGCTACGGTTGACCGCGTGCAAATATTTATCTTTGGAGGCTTGGGTTCTTTCAAGAAGTGGTGTTTTGTTTGTCTTTTTCAAACATTAAAAGTTAAGTGCGCCCAGACTCATGAATCAAAAGAAACCCACGGGAAAGTCTGTGGCAGTGGATTCCTGCTGGTTTGACAATATTCAATAACAATAACGTCAGAGTCGTGTTGAGTTTTAATACATGTAACGTTAACTACTTTTCTTTGACCATTTCAAACGCACCGTTACTAGGCATGCTACACTGGAGCTTTTATTTCAACTACAAAAAGTTTTGTACCACTTTTGTAACTACAAAGACTTTTGCCAGTTTGTGACAATACATGGAAATCCGAAATAAAATGTATCAAGGGCACTCACTCCAAGTCCGATCCCAGGTTTGGCGGCAAAGGTGACGCCTTAAAACCATCAAGGTCTTCTCTCCCCTCATCAGAAGTCATATTCACTCGGAAAGTTTGGGAAACGTTACAAAAATTCGAATATTTACTACCAATGACCTCCCTCTAGAATGTGCGCATTTTGCAAACCCATCGTATTTCAAGTTCTGGCACGGCATGGTACACTCACACAACACTGGTTATTGTGTTTTGGCGGCCATGCATATTTGTGAAGTATTTGGCATGAAAAAGGTATTTTGAAAACAAACGTCGACGAAGAGAGTAACTGAAATGTCTGCAAAAAAACACATTGACCCTCTTCTCAATCAGTTGAACGTTAGTGTAATGTTTGCCCGTGATGTCAGTTAGGTGTACCCAAGGAGGTTATAGTGGAGAGTACCAGAAAATGTTACCAGTACAGTCGTGCACTAGCTTGGCTAAAATATCAACATGCATTGTTAGCCATACCAATGTCCTTGGCCATACATAGTTGGTTAATTTTATATGGAAAATAGTAAATAGCTGCCAAGGAACAAGTACTACACTAATCGGCACCATCCGAACTCCCATATGACCTATTGTTTAGATACGTCGGTGAAGGTTAGACATCCAGGTGATAAGATACGCCAAAAATAGTTACTCAAGCAACTGGATATGATTTTGGAAACGGTCAGACGTTTCAGGTAGCATCCACTACCTTTCGTCAGTGACACTAAAGGACTGCAGGAGAATTGCTGGTTTATAAGCACAAACCATTGATTGATATGCAAATAAGTAAAGACAATTTTTTGTGAAAGGCCAAAAGGAAACAAAAGTCAAGACAATTTTTGTGAAAGGCCAAAAGGAAACACAAGTTAGACAAGGATAATGCAAATTAGTGAAGAAGCTCCTGTTGTTTCAGAACAGGAGCTTAAGTGTTGTCTGTCCTTGGGGCTGGGAGCGCCAAATCCCAAGTTCCCGAGAGGTCTACCCGTAGCCCCCCCTCCCTGTTGAGGGTGGGGTTGTACATCCTTTCATATATAGCTTCTCTAACTCCTCGTTCCCACCAACGGGTTTCGCGGTCTAAGATATCCGTGGACTCGAGTTTGAAAGAGTGCCCCTGGTTGTGTTGTAGGTGGTGGAAAATGGCTGAGGAGTAGCCGTTAGCGCTGGGTCTGCAATGTTCCTTGTATCTTACTTTCAGTGGTCGACTGGTCTCTCCAATGTAGGTGTTGTTACAATTAGGCTCTTCACATTTGAGTCTGTAGATTACTGTTTATTGAGTCTGTAGATTATTGTTTAGATAGTGGCAGGCGGAACTGACCGACAGGGCACACGCTGCAGCGCACGTGAGAAAACTCGAGTCAAAAGTGCAATGGGTCAAACCTTCTATAGCGGTCCTAAAAAAGAAAACAAGGGGATAGACTGGGAATTCGAACTTCTTTGTGGTTGGCGACGCGTAAGCATTTTCCATCAGAGCATGGCAAGTTTATTTCATCGATGTAACGTTACCTGTACTTGAATGCAGCCAAAGAGCGATATTATAAACTTCACGAGCTGTACTGTTGTGATATGATCTCACATCAGATGCATGTAAATTTTCTGCCTCTTTCTTTGTTTTCTTGTTTTCTTGTACGTCTTTTTG
The DNA here is from genome assembly GCA_013266295.2 of Branchiostoma floridae x Branchiostoma japonicum. NCBI lineage: Eukaryota > Metazoa > Chordata > Leptocardii > Amphioxiformes > Branchiostomatidae > Branchiostoma > Branchiostoma floridae x Branchiostoma japonicum. The sequence goes on along the minus strand of CM023829.1, from coordinate 10,590,829 downwards.
TGGCAAGTTGTATGTTCTCATCGCATTCGCAAATTGAGATAAAACTATTAAAAGGGAAAATTAGCCTCAGACCCATCCTCCGTATAGGGTTACCGAATATAGTTATCATCCATTGAAAACACCATCCGAGCGCGCAGTATTTTGAAACTGGTATCGAAAATCAACCCAATCTCGACTCGAGAATCTCGATCTATCGACCGTTTTCATAAGTCCGCGTTTCCGGGTAGTTTGCGTATAACTATCTGCGCCCGGCCAGCTGGTTCGAGCCAGTTTGAACCGCCCTGAATCTGGGTGCTACCAAAACTGATGGGTACAAAAGGGGTCGTGTATCGACCTTCAACACTGTGATAGTCTTTTGGAACCTTATGAAGTCTGTTCCAATCAACGCTAATTTATAATACTGACAACATTTCAATTGAACATGTTTTACCTGTGGATGTCGGTCAAATAGCTTACAAATTAGAATGTAATCTACAGACACCCCTTTTCTGTAATACACTATTCCTACGGAAGTAAGGAGGGAACCGTTCATTTGCGCAATCGACCCGGACAAAGGAACGGATCAGCTGCAGCTGTCAACTGGTACGAAAGACAGAACGATCCTCAGCTGTCGTGGTTTTGTGTACAAACGGAGGCTTGTAACCGAAAAGAAGAAAATGGTAAGTCGTGTTCACGTTCTCTACTCTACCATCGCCGTGATTTCCCCTCGTAGCGGATGCCGGCCGGCTATGTTTACGTATTTGTTATGGACATGTAACGTTATACCAAGGAGCTTCCTTGGTTATACAAAACCTCTGTGATAATTTTCCCTCTATTTTGGGGGAAGGACGTAAAACCATGGTAAAACTAACCAGGACACGTTAGATAGGAACATAATTTGTCCTTTACAAACATTGTTGTCAAGCCGTCCCGAAAAAAAATGGTCATGTAACGTTAGAGGAAAACTCGCTCAGTCGCAGCTTGGTGGCAAAATACTGGGCCAGTGTTATTCATGTCAAGGACATTATAATGTCCTTGCTCATGTATTTAGGCTGGTGGTTTTGTTTACGTAGATAGTAGATTTTATGCCCAGGGCAATGACGCAATCACCCAACTCACGTGAGCTGTTTCCTGCCACCCTTTTCTGTCACCCAATCAGGTGGCATCTCACAGACAACACCCACCAAACGTTTCCTGCCACCCTGTCCTCTAGTCCAATCACATACTAGTAGCACACCTCTGACAACGCCCATTATATTTCAGAAGTTAGAAATGGAATAAACTAGTATTCTCAATTCATCTATTTGAAATGATCGCTGCATGATTGCATGTTCAATGTTGGAACATTCCAGTATGTCTAGGATGAGACAAAAAAATTACTACCCTTTCTGGCCATAGTTTGATTTGTTTGTTCTAATAATTGTTTGTTTTGCATAACCTGTAAACTGCCTTAAAAGGCATGACACAACAGTTTTGTACAAGCTGCATAAGACTGCGCTGTAAGGTTTGATCCACTCACAATTGGAAGGACCCCTACTGTTTTTGATAAGTGTGGTGGACTTGTTAACTTGCTTGAGGTGTGGCTCTCCTCAAACACAGGGCCCCAGTTTTACATCCGATCTGAGAGGCTGTCCTTACCAAAGCTTGACCTGAGCCAAGTGAGGAAATTGAGGTGTAAGGACATACCTTGATTCCATGAATATCATCTGCCAGAGCATCTACATGTAGTTTACCCCCCCCCCCCCCATCCCCCTTAAAAAAAGGAATTTGTGCCTGCTTGGAACTTTGTAGGCAAGGATTTGCAGAATGCCAAGGTACCATCATCATCCACTGGTTTGCCATTGTGTCAGGGTTGGGATGGGCAGTGGTTGGGTGGATTGCATAACTTCAACTGGGAACGATTGGCTGGATTACTGACTATGCAAACATCCATTACACAATGCTTTCTAATTGCTAAGTAAACAGTTGAAGACCAAAGTACACCTTGCTTGAGCAAATAATGTTCTCTAGGTCAGAAGTGAATTGACTACCGGTCAAAGCCACCTTTCCCAGTTGTGACAGGCCAGGTTGTTTTCTTTGCAATGCTACATACACCTTATCATTATCATTGAGGAATGTCTACGCTATTGTACATATAACGTTATCAGTGCTACTGCCTAGTATCTAAAATATGCTTGCTTCCTTCCAGCCTGGATATATGAATCGCTCCAAAGCCAGCAAGAAGATTCCTCTGGCCTTATTTGGACTGGGGAGGGCTGGCAACATCCATGCGAGGAACATCGAACAAAACCCCCACTGTCAGCTGAAGTACCTGGTGGATGAGGATGTGGAGAGATGCAATCGTTTTGTGGAGGAGTTCATGTCTGAAGCCATTGTTGTGAAAGCAGCTGAGGCTGACATTGTGTACAATGACCCTGAGTAAGTAATCATACAGTCATTGGCATAGTATAGCATTGATGTTTTATGTTCTTCAATTGTTCAATTATTTTATGTTCAATTACACATTCTGTATTGTCTTGTCACCTCTGTAATACTATACTATACTATACTATACTATACTATACTATGACTATTATAGTCATTGGCTAGTTCAGCAGTGCTGATTGTATGAAGTTGTAGCACTGGAACACTTTTTGTAGCTTTCTGTTACTGTTAATAATGTTATATCTGTCCATACTTCTGTTTTTGGGAGGAGGGAAAGAATTGGACCCCTGTCCTGGCAGATTGTTTACTCATTACATGGTGGATTACCAATCATGGGATGGGCAGTGGCCAGCTAATCCCCTCAAGGCACACACACAGGAGGGGAGCTAGCTGGCCTGACTCACTGTCTTCAGGCCTAGACCCATCAAAAAGCAATTACCAGTAGCACTCATACAGTCATAGGCATAGCAGATTGCCACCAAACCAGTAAATAGATAAATAGCAATTTTGTTTTGTCTGATTATGGTTCCCTCAGAATTCACACGATTAACTCGCCACACAGCCTTGTTGTTGTCTATAACTTTTTTATTGTCTCCTTCACCTTTAGCGTACAGGGTATTGTGGTGACCTCTCCGACCTTTACCCACCCAGACATTTGCCTCAAGGCCTTGAAGGCTGGTAAGTACTGTGCTCCTTGTGTTGCATTGACTGTTACTTAATTAATTAACATATAGGGTTTGGATGTAATTTGCAGAGCTGAACTGTACTTCTGTAACAAGAGTTATGTTTTTGAAAATGCCTGGCTGGTGCAGCTGGTTAAGAATGGAATCCTTTTGTTCCTTTTCACAGGTAAAGATGTCTTGTGTGAGAAGCCAGTTGCTGCAGACATGAAGACAACTGCACTTGTCTATGATGAGGCTGAGAAGCAGGGCAGGATCCTCTTGTGTGCCTTCAACAGGTGAGGAAGCTGTTCTTTCATGGTGACTTGTGATTGGCTGGTCCTAGCAGTGTCAAAGGTAGGGTAGGAAACTGCATAGTTATGAAATATGTTTCTTGCAGCGCAAAAGTGACTGTACACTCTTCTGATGATCCAAACAGTTACAATCTTTCTTATGAAGACAGTCATCATGCAAATGAAGATCATGCTACCAGACTTTCGTGGCTGAACAATGTCTTGAAAGTATAAGATCCATGAATCATGACAGATGACAGTGTAGTCATGGAATAGCAATCATTTATATGGGATGCAAATGAGCTTCTTTCAAGTGACTATTTCTTGTGACTGTCAAGTTTAGTAACTTTGTCCTGTGGCCCTCTAAACTAACACATATTTGGTTCATCATTGTTTCTCTGCAGGAGATTTGACCCAGCACTGCTGAATCTTGAGGAGCGGGTGAAGAAGGGAGAAGTTGGCCAGATCCACCGCTTCAAGACGTCCAGCAGGGACTCTCCGTTACCTCCCATTGAATACCTACGCATCTCAGGTAACATCATGATGAGTGTCTTAGGAGTGAAGTAAGATGAAATTACTGGTTTGGTGGAGAGGATAGTCAGAAGGTATGTTGGTATTGTACCAGGCAGGTAAGTAGAATTATGTGCTATGTGTTTGAATGTTGCTTTGCGGTTAGCATTTGCATGTATCTGCCTTGCAAAGGTTTACTTTATGTTCATTCCATGTTTGCACAATATGTTTTGGTGCTTTATCATAAATCTATCCGAGGATAATGCAGGTATTACCACCACACCATTGCTGGGGGTGTATTTTTTATGACTTTGAGACTGGCTGCATTAGTCTTTGGATATTTTCCATGTATATCATACAAACATTTTAAAGAAAGTGAAACAGTTTTTGTTTTACTACTCTTGACATAATTCAATGAATATGTTTTAGCTACTTGATTGGAATAAATGGGATATACCAGGGTGAAAAATGGCATATTTTGTCATACTCAAACTTCACGGTTTCAGAGGTTTTCAAGTACCAGGCTGTAATGTTACAGAGCAGTTGTCTTCTTGGTCATTTTATACTTATAGCCTCTACCAGGCTTTGTGAGGCGGCTGGAAAGAGTAGAAAGTGGTGAAATAGACAGATAACATGCCAGGGGAGTTGGTCCGCAAGAGAGTACATTTTGCCGCATGACACGCTTTGGGTGCAGCAAAATGTACTCTCCCGCGGACCAACTCCCCTGGCATGTTATCTGTCTATTTTGCCAATTTCTACTCTTTCCAGCCGCCTCCTGAAGCCTGGTAGAGGCTAGTTGTTTTACATGAAGCAAGCGAGGAAACAAACCACTTTTACTTCAAAATTTTCATGCTTCTGCAGGTCTCAAAGCTCCTTCACGATATTGACAATGTACGTAACAGAAATATGGATGGGAACATTCATGACTTCACATGGAGCTTTTCTAAACATTCCTGCCTCTTCATGTCTATGACAGGTGTCAATCATAGGTGATTCAGCCATCTTGTTGAAGACTTCAACACCCTTCCAATGATGTGCATCAGAACTATGCTGTCATTTACCATAACGTTTTACTCCACAGCTTCAAGGCGTACTGTTACAAGGTAACTATTGCAGAGCTATACTTTGGGTCCCTCAGGTGAAGAAATGCACAGCATGAGTCTCTTCACTGCACAAGAGATTGGCACGTTCGTGCATTTCATCCCCTAGCCCCATGCGTGCACGTAGTGTGCACCCACGTGTATCCCTTCCCCTAGCCTCATGTTTGCACATAGTATGCACTAGCGTGTAACCCTTCCCCTAGTCCCATGTTGGCACGCCGGGTGCCCTCGTGTGCAGTGAAAAAACTCTTGCCATGTAATCCTGTTTTGATATTTTGACACCCCATGTATACCCGTATTGCATGTATGACTGTCTCACACACTTAAAAATTTCAATGGTCGCAGGCGATTGTTAGATACAGTTTATGCCAAGTGAAATGTCATTGTTTCATGTGACACATTCTAGAACTTTTGAACTATTGCTGTAATTCTGCTTACAACTAAAATCATTTAAGTCATATGAAGGCACATGTCATAGTCAATATGTTACAGAAGCCACAGGCTAATTTTCTATGTATATATTATCTGAAGAAAATAGTCTGCATAAAAAAATTAAGGTATATTTGTTAAATATTTGCTAAAACAACAGCCAGTTACCCAATGTGGATTACCAAGAATGTACTAGTAGCTCAAGTAGCTACCTCAAACCTGTAATGCCTCTGACAGGTATATGTGCCTTTTTATACTGTGAATTCGATTCCCCTGTACAATGTATTTTGTACAATGATACTTTCAACTTCAGCTCATAAGGACTCACTTGGACTAAAAATACTCTATGTACTGTAAGTACATACATGTTCTATCATAGACTTGCACAGATAAAGCAAAAGGACATTTGATGATGAGGGTACTCAAGAAATATGTTCTAACATTAGTAGCATTTGCTCTATTCCATTTAAAAATTATGGGGCTAACCAGAAAGTCTTTGATGATTCACTTGAAATTCAACATTTCATTACCATCTGTCATACGTTGCACAAGCTTACCCACCTTTCATGATCTTTAAACCACATAAACTCTGGTTTGCCCCAAAACTTTTCAAATGGGCACAGACGCTTTTGTTAACTGCATATGGTGTACCAGTATATTCTCTTTCATCTCAACATGAACTTACCAAAAAATTCAAATTTTGCAGCCACCTTTCTTCTTATGTGGCTGCTGTGAAGTATCTGCCAGTCTACTGGTGAGAGAAACTGTCCAATTCTTCAGTCTTTGCCTGCATGAGGCCTTAATGTATTGCACTGTCTCCCCCTGTTCAGGTGGAATATTCCATGACTGTGCAGTACACGACATTGATGAATGCCTCTGGATCATGAAAGAACTTCCAACACAGGTATGCCTGTCTGGTTTCAAAGTGACAGTCCTGTTTTGCCTGTGTGAATACATGCTTTGTCTGTATGCACGTACGTCCGTGCTTGCCTGATAAAAGTTTCAAAAGTACCCATGATTTTAATACAGTCTCAAGATCACTCTCACTAGCTCAGTCTGACTGATTGTAACCACCCTAGGTGCACACGATGGCTCACTGCTTCACCCCTGCCATTGCTGAGCTGGATGATGTCGACACTGTCTCCATCACCATGAAGTTTGCCAGCGGAGCCATCGCAAGCCTGGACCTGAGTCGCCTGTCTACCTACGGCTACGACCAGAGAACCGAGGTATAGACATTTGCTAGGGGTGACATTTTTGTGAATATTTCTGAATAAGAAACTTAATCCCCCTCATGGCTTAGTTATTTGTTATCCCTATTTGTGGATAACCTGACTGGAATAGAAATTGTAATGGAATAGATGCAGCCTTTTTTGCAGGTTTGTAGCCATGCCAGAAAATTTATCATTTTGTAGTGCTAGGAAATATGTTTGTTGTAGACCCAATAAAATGCTGCTAAATGGCATGCATGGAAGAAACTTGACCCATCTTGCAAACACACAATTTGTCCAATATGTCACACTGAGACTCCAACTCATAGTCATACTGAAAATTTCATCCAAATCTTCAATTTTTAACTTTTAGTTATTACCGCCTATGCCACCGCCAGCTATGCCAATACCCTAATTTTGTTGTTGCCATTTCCAGGTGTATGGCTCCAAAGGTATGCTGCTGAATCACAACACGTCCCCGACTAACCTGCACTATTCTGACGGGAACGGGGAGACTGCACAGCCCATGTATTTTTCCTTCCCACAGAGATATGCTGCCAGCTACCAAGGGGAACTGGTCCACTTCCTCAACCTTATTCAAGGTGCAACCATGTCCTCTATGTGTGGTTGTTACATTTTGAGTGGGGAACACACTTGAAATGTTGCACTTGACATTGTATCAAATTTACCATTTGTGAAAAGAAGCTTTCAAGAGGAAGATATTCAAGTTCAAAAATGCAATGGGTGTGGTACTTACTTTCAAAGTTTCTCCAATTGGCTTAGCGCTTCCATACTTTCCAAGAAAGCATCGTTACAAACCCATATATATAAGTCCTATAGATATAAATGAAATTTCTGTATGTTCCAAGCAGGCACATTTCATAGAGGTACCTTTTGTCTCTCGCACCAGGTGATACTTCCCATTTCAACTTGATACCTATACAAGAAATTTCTTAAGTTCTATGGGTTTATCATCTTAATCTTGTCCATAATTGTACCCCCTCCTTTAGGGTTGGAGGAGCCTCGTATTGTGAAGAAAGACACGTTGCTGAGCAGCCACATTGCTGAGGCCTGTGAAGAATCCCACAGGACAGGGCAGGCAGTTTCCCTGTCGTACGATCACCTGTTGACATCTCCAACTGCCCACGAGAAGGGGGTTGTGACTGACGCTGGGTCCGGACCAGAGTGAAATTTGTGTTGCTTTATATTTTCCATTCCTTAAACTCATTTACCACAACACAATTTTGATACTGTACTTAACTTGTATCAAGTTTGTCATGACTAGACCAATGCATGATGTACAAAATGTATGGTGTTGCTTCCAACATTTAATAGGATTTGGGTGTGATGTGGAATCGTATTGACATTTTCCCTATTGCAATAATGTCTCTAGATGATTTATATATTTGATATGTCATTGATATATGAAATCATATTTTGAGAATTACTTGTATTTGATCACACGAGTGAAAAGTGCTTCAGATGTTTATCATCAGAACTACTTAATAACATAGCGGTAGGATAGCCTCACATTGCAAGCTTTAGAATAGGATAGTTGGGTGACATCCAAGCAATGTGACCTTAGCACTTAGCCAGCAACTTGTCCTCAATTCATTCCAAGAAAAGCTAGCTTGAAAACTACCATTTACATATGATATATCTGATGTAATTCTGTATAAGGGATAAGAGATGATTAATGATCCACACGGTAAACTATATGTTGCTATACTTGATATGTCATCTAAATGTATAGTTAAAGTAGAACTAATAGAATGTTATATTTAAGGAGAAAGTGACTGTGGTGTGAAAATAAACGCACAAAATTAAGACAATCATCCAAGCATGTTGTAATGGAGTCTTGGCCTTGTTCTATTAATTGCAATGGTGTCTTCAGCCAATATAAAATGACATTGATTATAGGTATGACAAGGCTATCTGGAGCTTGCAGCTATAGGCAACTGACATAGAAAATGTCTCTGGTGTGATTTCGACACTTGACCAGATTTGGTCCCATTCATGTGACAGTATTGGCCCGAGAGCGTCCATAAAAGAAGGAAAAGATTTTGCTGTTCATTTGAAGATCGATGTCAGGACAATGTTACCTTCACACATGGGAACTATTGGTGAACATCTCGGTAACGTTATAGTTTACATTCATAGTGTCTGTAGACAGGCACGCATTTACAGACTTGTTGAAGTGTCTGGTGGTTTGTCCTTACACATACTTTCGTGTCAAATATCTTCAAGAAGTTAATGATAATGAAATTACCATACGGTTTCGTAGTTATATCGTTGTTACACATACGATTTTAACGTCAGCACTTGTTCAGAAAATGCTGTAATGTAAGACAGGTGGACAATATCGTCTATAGTGCGATACGACAGCCCTGTACAAGCGAGGGTCACAACCCGCCGTACGTGGGCAAATTTTGGGGATGCGCAAGTGGTGAGTACCGCCTCCGTACGGAATCCAACGGAGCACGCAGACACGCCGTAGCACTTTACATCCATGCAGAACGTTCTCTGCGTTCGGGTTGCGGATTCCCCCCCCCCCCCCCCCCCCCTGTACGCGAGCCAGTACGGGCGACGCGCGTGCCCTGTACGTTTTCAGAAAAACCGTTGGCGGACGTGGCCTCCCCCCCAAAAAAACACGTACGGCGGGTTGTGACCCTCGCTTTAGCTTCAAAGCACTTGGCATGTTTCATACGAATCTCTCGCGTATCGGCGGGTGTATGGGTGCCTCCCTAACGGGAGAGACTTATCGACATGTAAGCGGGTTGAAGCCGCCTGGAAGTAGACGGGATGCGCAGGGACGCGTACCGGCGATCATCGTAACGACCCGCCCGACTGAGGGCAAGGGACCCCGCGGTAGACGTCTTGAATTCTATCTGATTCAAAAGACTCCTTGCCCTTTCCAGAGCAAGAGTAGCGGGGGAAGTTGGCCTGGTATTTATAGTGTATCTCGCCGGGGAAGCAGGTCTATTACTGGCAGTGTATCTCGCCGGGGAAGCAGGCCTGCTATTGGCAGTGTATCTTGGGGAGGCAGGCCTGCTATTGGCAGTGTACCTGTCAAGAGATGAGGACCTCCTCCTGTCAGACTCCTCCTGACGAAGACACATCACCCTAGATGGTCGGGCCGTGTCGACACTGTTGTACGAAATCGGGGACGATGTCTCCTTTCTACTCGCACCATTGTCGAGAAGACTCGAGAGCTTGGAGCGAAATTCATCCCCTTCTCTTTTCACTTGGACGTCTTCCCGGTAATAATCCCTCTTTCTCGGCGGATCTTCCTTTTCGGCATTCCGTTTGTTTTCTCGAGGGTCGATCCAACACTTGTAGTCCGCTGGGTTCCAGTCGGACGGTAGTTTCGAATTCCTGCTCTGTTTGTCGCCTTCGTCTTTCTTTTCTTCCTCTTCGTCATCGTCGCTGACTACTTCATCAAACTCTCTCAGTAAATCCTTCACCATCTTCACCTGGGGTCTGCGTCGACCGTGAGTGATGGTATAGATCTCCTTCGCCTGAAAACAAAGTACAGTCAACACACATGGAATAGTTGTGTATCACATGGGCATTGTCAGGCAAGGCAAGAAATCACCTTAGGGTATTCACACAAAATAGTCAAGTTTCTACACACTTGTATCAGGAATTACACTGAAGCACACCTAGCCCACGATGAGCGGAAAGTGCGTTCTCATTGCTATTTCCCAGACGAAAATACAGCATGTTAAGTACTTCTGTTGAGTGCTTGAAATGTTCTTTCACATGCACATCCTTTACTTTCGACCACTTATTGTTGAGACCTTTATGGTAGACACTTGTCCATGATGTCCCTACGTTTCTTCTAGTGTAGCTTACTTGCCTTAAGGGCATGAAAGCGCCCTTTCTCCTGGTCTCCTAAGTGAAAGTAAGCTTTGCCCAATTTGTGATGGAGATTGCCTTGGTCAGGCTCGTTAGGTTGGAGATACAGGCTGAGGAGAAAGGCCAATCAAAGAGAGCAACGAGAGAGACAGGAAAATGAAATACGAGGAAAAGATCGAATAGAAGTGACACAGAGGGGGCGAGTGGGGTAAGAAGGTAAAGCATGAAGGAATATGACCAAGCGTTGGAAATGAACACATCTTAAGGACACAGAAGACTTGCCCTGTCATGGTTACTCACTTAAGGCCCCGCTCCAGCCTCAGCCCCCAGTCGACGGCCTGTCTCCACTCTCCCAGCCCGGCCGCGGCGTGAAACGCCCCGACAAGGATCCTGATGGTGTTCACGTTATCCTCGTGAAGGACCTTGTCAATCTCCAACAGGCAGTTCTGTCGAAACTGCATCTCGTATTCCAAGCCTGGGATAATTGTTAAAGTCGGAAACTTTGAGTGGAAAAGCTGCATTATCATCACATGTTCCGATCCTCTAGCCTGGCATTCTAGCTAGGGGTTGCTCCTTTTATCGCTTCCCTGTTGAATATTCGAGGATATCAGAGGATCGGACTGGAGCTAGACTAGGATGGACACCAGACAACTACTCGAGCCGACAAACATGTTGATGTTTGCTCAATAGGATTTGATATGAAGTTTCACAGTATTCAAAAGCCCACCGTCACATTTGTTTTTCTTACCCACTTCTTGTTAATAAATCCAAAAAAAGATAATGATGAGCCACAGAAGCTAAGGATACCATTGCACCATCTCCTCTCCTTGGTGACGACGTTGTCCGCGTACTGGACAGCAGTGTCGATCTTGTCATAAAAATCCTCGTCGAACTCGTCGTGTTCGCACCGAGAACACTTCTCGTAGACGGACTTAGATTCTGGGAAAAGGGCCAAAAGGTGAACGATTTGATATATGGAAAAAAACACTTAATTAATATACACGTGATTGTACACAGTGCGCGAAAGTGGTAGATTTCGGGAAATTTTACTGTTTATATATTTCATTATAGGTCATTGACCTTTCTCGCGCAGTGAGTTAAAAATAATTGTGAAATGGGGTCATTTATTTTGTACGAAGGGTGCATTTCATAGTGTATTTATGGCGTGTTTTGATAACCCGCGAATGTCAACAGAATGATTAATGAATGGATGGCCTGCAGCCAGTTTATTATTGGTCTATTGGTTAAAAGAACTCCATTAGTAACAGTACATATATACTAGTACATGCCTTGACTACTCTTCCTGGAGTCTTAACATGTGACATATACATAACATACATATACATGAAAAATTTATGACATGCACGAGTCAATAATGGGTACTCTCTAGTTTGTTCGGTTGTAGAACTAAGTCAAGTGCATAACTACAACGTTTGTCATGCAACTGCTGTGGTCGTTAAAACCGTTCAAATCTAACCATTAAAGGCTAGTTGACTATATTGGCAGTTGACTATAAAAGCCATCGTCACTGTTCTGTTAGAACGTCTGCAGCATGTCTTGTCTTTTGAAAGTAATATGAATGCCACCTAAGCGGACACACAGGTGGTAAAATACCATAGTGGCACACCTGGGTTAGGTAGCACCGGCCCTTCGCAGTCGGGGCACTTAACAGTCCTCATTCTTAAGTCCTTAAGAAGATGGAACACAATGTTACCGTAGTCTCAGAAGCTGAGATCAGCAACTTGTAAATGCGAATATCCATCCAACAGAGGAAAATGCATCTACAGGAATGTGACACCAACCTACTCTCCAAGCAGAGGTTTGGGCTTCGGCTTATTTTTAACGTGTTCTTAGGCGTTTTTATCGGACTTTATGTTTTGTACTGATATCTTTTTTTTTACACCAGCCCAACTGCGGGTGGCAAATGGTAACTGTCTGGCAAATGGATACTGCCTGGCCAATTTGATACTGTCTTTGCAGCCACCAAAAGATCTGCTTTGAGATTGACACCAACCAACAAACTGGATAAACAGAGACAGTGACTGAATCAGAAGAAACCTGATCGGAAGACATACCCTGTTGAGATCCATGCAGTCGGGACACTGACAGAAAAAGAAGTATTTTTCCATGAGGTCGTCTCTCCTTTGGTCTGTTGTCACCCCCTTCTGAACATAGGCATGAAATACCTGCATAGCGAGATGAACACTTCATCAATTGACATTTTAAAACATCCAACATATATCCGTAAATAATTTCATCAGGTTGGTAGAACATAGGATACCGGGATTTTCTTGTACACAACCAGGAATGTCTCTTACCTTGCTTACGTTTCGGTGTCTATCAGACACCTTCCTCAGAGCATCTGACTGGAGTGTTCTCGCCGCAAAAGCGCCACCTACTTTGGCTACATATATAGCGGCAAGAAGCAGAATTCCAGTCAGAAACTCTGAGGAAGGTGTATGATTGACCACATAGGTTAGACAGTCAGTGGTACAGATGTTGAAGTTCTTGGAAACACCTCATGGCGCCATGAGTGTCAAATCTTACTCAACTAAATCAATCTCAGCAATGAAGAAATGTTGCAGTTCGTTTGATGTGTCCAAGCTCTTTACTTACCTCTTCCCCGGGTCCAATGTGAGTAAATGTTCTGATCTCCATGTTGGGTCCTCGGAAAGTGGCGATGGTGTTGGACCTGCAGCTGTGGTTGAGCATGGCCGCCCTGGTAGGAAGCAACAGAAGGTGTACAACAAAACAAACGTTGTTTCCACGGTGAAAGGATCATACAATCAGCTCCCGGAAGCGGATCTTTGGGTGCGTGGCTGCAATACAGTATCAGATTGGCAAGACAGTATCAAATTGACCAAGCAGTATCCAACAGACCACCCAAAGAGCGGCCAATGGTTACAGGCGGCCAATGGTTACAGGCGGGCAATGGTTACAGGCGGGCAATGGTTACAGGCGGCCAATGGTTACAGGCGGGCAATGGTTACAGGCGGCCAATGTAGACTCCCCTTGCCCCGAGAATTTGCTTGGACATTCATGATACAATACACACGAAATGAAGAAAATTAAGGTGAGTGTACAAAATCTCAGACATGACCAGTTTCTCCGTCGCAAAGATAGATTTGTAACGATAGAAGCTTGAAGCAGACATAACTGGGAGAAATGCATGTTGATATCGATGCGCACATTGTCGCGTTAGCTTGAACCAACAGCCCTCACAGTAAGACTGTGTTTATCTGCAGCTCTTGAGAAGTAATATCTTTACCAACACAATAACGCAGAACTGCGGTATGAAACATCTACTATATAGTTTGTATACTCACTGTGGATAGACGCCCACTGCAATATCCTTGAGTTCAGAATTACTGATTCCAAAACAATTGCACGTCACCTATGGTAAAAAGAACCCGTTCAAATCATCGAAAACTACCACTTTTACAAGCTTGACTTGAGTAGTATGATACGTTCGCTCTGTACCACCGGACACAGAATAAGCAGAGTCGTACTTCTCCAACATTGCTGTACGACTAGACCTCAAATAGTGGGGGAAAACTCGTGCAAAGAGTTTCATCGTCAGAATTCATCCTTCAATGGCTACCCACTGAAAAAATAAAAACAATGCCTGTGCTGGAAACGTTGCGGCTAAGGCGTATTCAGTGTTCTGGAGAGGCCTTACCTTACCAAAGAGCCGTTGAAAATACGCCCAATTCGGTACAACGTCCTTATCTACCATACGAGCAAGATGTCCCAGCTGCGAATCCATACCAAAACTTCCTGTCAGGTCTTCCATGTCTGTAATGGAATAAAGAAGTTTTTTCCTAGTAAACCAAAGACAGCATAAATTGACAACTACACCGTTTATCAGAAGAGCTTGTCTAGGTCTGCATATCATTTGAAATATTTAGTGTAAAGGAGGAATGAACCAGAAACAGCTAAAAAGGGATAAAAAGGACACGAAACAGTTAACCTTACCTGCCTTTACTGAGAGGAAAGACAAAGCCACACAACAAATGGTTCTTGATAGACTCACGTGAACATAGGTCGTTCAGAGGGTCCAAAGGTCCCGTTTCCAGCTTTCGCACGTGCTATAAAAACAGGTACAAATAAAAAAGATCAACCTAAATGCCGAAAAGATGTACAGACGAATACTTCTTTAACTACTAGCTGATACATTCTAAAAGAAAGAAAGAAAGCCATGCCGTTCACCTGTCTGTAGATGATGCGCCCTATGAGCCTGAGATGGTAGGGCAGGAGCATCAGCTGTCGGTACCCGCGGCACTCACACTTGTGATCCAGCTCCGCGTTTTTCTGCAGGGGGTGCGGGATGTATGCTAGTTACTCTACACTACACAGATGTCCTGGACATTTTCAATGCTTTTCGGGTGGCTTTGGCTTGTGGTGAAGGTAAAATAGTGTTTCACGAAAATCAAAATTACTAGGACAGGTCTCGCCGTAGGTACCTGGTTCAACTAGCGATTATTGTCATTATGACACGTGGTACTGAGCAACCAATTACTAACGGGCATCTGACAACACCAAGGACAAGGAAAACCTTCTTTGTCACGAAATCTTGGTTCCAAAAAGAGGTTACCATAAGACGGTGAAGGTCTATCCTCAAGGTAAATTTAAAAGAGATACAAACGTGGTTCTACCTGACATTCTTTGTTGCAGTATTTGGCTGTGGTGCACCCTGGACAGATCAGCAGCTTTTGATCTTTCCTGGTAAGAACACAGGGGAGAGGGAATTGTGTCTAGTAGTAGTTACCTTTGCGGAGAGGATCTAGCTCTAGATTTGCTAAGATAAGACTTTCATACTTTGGACAACTTGTGTTAATTGGGTAGAGAAGCTCACCAACTCACATAATGTATATAGTCAATGAGGAACCTTTATATTTCGTCACTGTGAAGGTTAATATCATTTGGCGAAGGTGTGAGGTTGCGGAACTCTAGTTACTCGTATACGTGGATTCAAAATATATACAATATATGACAATTACATCAGAATATAACATAAAGTAAGGGCCACGAGGTTATTATGGTGTGCGCGTGGTTGACACCACTTTGCTTCGTTTACAAAATATCATAGCAATCTCACCGCCCCATGTCATGGAGGTTAAAACAGTTCGTGAGGGAGACCAGTTACAACATGTATATCTGATCTGATCACGATATTATCACGTGTAGAAGAAGACATGAAATCTGACACCACGTATCCGGTTCTAGGTGGTAACTAGGTGGTATGTTAGATATCTACGGACTGATTTACGTCCAGACTATATATAACAAAGAACAATCTTGAACCACGTCATGTTGCTGGGCCTTGTCCATATTAATGAGACCTAAATATATATATATATATGTACATTTCATCATTTCATTGCAGTTGATATTTATATGGATAGATGTAACGATAACAATACTATTAAGTATAGTTACACGGAATATCAGAATAAACGTAGTTATTTGCCTTAGGTGAACAAAAACAAACACGAAAATGAAAACGGCAGTGTTGAGAAGCATCTGTGTGTATATGTATGCACCATAGCTGTGCTTGATCTCCATGGTTTTCTGGTCCTACCATCGTCCCTTGCCCGAAGTCACGTGAAATATGTTTAGCATGGCCGATAAATTTATCTCAAGGTTTCTGCTATCCCAAGGCCAAATGCATGTCCACACACTGAAGTTCAAACTGGACTTTTGGATGCATTATTCCAGTACAACCAGTGAGAACTCAACTTCCTGATAGTTGTGCCGATTATCTGTACTGCTGGGCACCCCGCAAGCGTTTAAATACCACGGTACTTTACGGCTAAAGAGAAGGCCAACAACAGAGGGTTTGCCTGTACCCCCAATAGACTTTCAAAAACGCCTTGAATTTGCCTTTGCAACCTCATGATCCAGTTGTGACTGTGATCTACATATCACCAGACTGTTTTATCGCCGATTGTCCAAATATGGGAAGGGGTTACCATACACACTCATAAACACATCTGGCTACAGTCGAGGTGATTGTTTTGACATGGAGCCGGTATTATACATAACTTGGATACACAAGTCAGAAGGTTCGTAAGTGCCATCCCCAGAGAGTCTGCTGTTCTGGTTCAGCTGTTTGACAGCTCCCCCGGTGGTAGATTATATATGAGCTGACTCTATCCAGGGTCACATCGCTCTTATGGATTAAAATATAAATATCTTCTTTCTTCCTCCTTATCTCTGGCCAAACATATACATCGGTATTATCTTTATGACATATTTTCAATGTATCACCAGAAATCGTAAAATACAACAGATCATCAGGTACATTGAAAGAAAATAACAACCATGTTTGTATGTTTATACTCGTTGATATCCATCTACGCTGGTAGCTCACGTTGATTTACACAATACTACATAGACTCTACGTTTATATAATCTCAATTTATATTTCAGTAATAATGTTAAAACCTGCAATAAACAGAGTGCAATACAGATCCAACAACTTATGGTATATCGGGTCGTGCAGGCCTCTACATGTCCCCAGCACGTACCTTTCCTCCGCCAGGCAGTAGTGGCAATGGTTGTCCTCTTCACCATTCAGCAGGACGTAACAATAGGGGCGCTCGGTAATGATCAACGTGCCCGGCTCCAGCCCTTTTCCGAGCCTGGACGTCCTCAGACCCCTCCCCTTCCCGGGCTCCAGGAAAATCTCGACCTGGTACCGGCCCATCGTGGCTCCTGACTGTACGCCGGATACCCCGGTCCGTCCGCTCCGCTCCGAGCTGCAGCCCGACCGAGGGCGAGGATCCGCTGTGTTGCCTGGGATGGCCCCACAGAGATTGCCCGGTCACCTGATACTATAGGAACGCACGAGCCGGGGAATATCTGCCGGCTCCACGACACTATATAAAAGCCCAATCAGTGCAAAACAATGCATGGTATGTCATTGCCTCATGAAAACAATATATTTCATTACTTCATTATCATTATTAAGAAGGGGGTGTGAGAGAAACTTACATTGTTTGTTCGGCACGTTCGTCATTTATTTTTTTGTCAAAATCATTACTTTGTTTTAGCTCTTAAATGATCACACCCAACATAAACTTTAACTTCAATGTTCCTATCAAATGTACAAAAGTAGTATTGTACAGGGGCCTTCCATACAAAAGAACATTATGTACATACAGTCATCGGCCAGGTATATTACTTCTGGACTCACCAAGGCTTTTACAGACTACAGACTTGAATGAATGAATAACTTTTACATTTCAAGCCAGATTGTCAAGTACCCATAAATTCAAGGCGGTAACAGTAGCTGTATGTAGTGGACTAGAACAGCTGCTGGGTCAAATACGTTTCTCCTCCCTCAATAGATAGAATGTATCCTGAAAGTATGGGTTGATATCACTGTTTTGATACCAAGTGATACTTCCGTGAGTCTAACTCCGTGCGTCTTTATACTTCTCGGGTGTCGGGGTGGGTGGGGTGTATAGAGAAGGCTGGTGGATCACACGCGTAATTTTAGTTCCGCGGAATGCCAGGCTCGCTCTTAAGCCCGATGACGGAAAGCGTCGACAGGAATTGGCTTAATCAGGATAAATTGATACGACACTCCCACGTGGACGTACCGTGCACGGGTCCCGCCCGGGGATGCCACCAGCAAGATTACATAACGTTTGGCACAGGAACGGCCAAATGAGTGTTCTTTTGGCCTTTGCCACATGGTCGTGGCACACAAACTTATTTTTTAAAAAAGATAATTCACAGCGGGACAGCAGTCTCCACGAAGCTTAATAGCTTAGCTATGAATGTGTTGAAGACAGACAGGGTCCTGCTGCCGGCTACTATACACCAGAAATATCACGTTATCATGTTATTTCGGCAAAAGTTCAACTATCAGGTTTAAGTACGTTCAAATGATACAGGCTATATATACACGAATTCTGACTATCGTCAAACCGCATAGTTCTATACATAGACTTCGCTAATAACACCACAAACGGCACTGGAAACTGCGTACGCAATGCATACCAGAAGTAAGTAAGATATAAGTATCCAATTCGTGGTTCCCTCGAATTGCGCGCCTATCCACCAGAACTCCGACCATTTGCTAAAACTCACCACTTGCCTTGGAAGCTGAAGAAAGTATACCATGCCATGCAATATCACACAACAAATTCAATACGCACACATTCCCACGTCAAAAAATGGAACCTTGCTGCTGTCATCAACTGATCGCTATAGTACGGCTGTTGCATTTTTACTTTTACAATGTATGTCTCTGCTTTTGATCATAACTCATAAAGAGGTATGATGAAAGGGCCTGAGATTGGACAACCTGTAGGTGGCCACAGATTAATGTAGCCGGTCACTGTAGATCATGACCTCTTACACGATAGACCATAAAACATTTCATGACATGTTGCGGCGTTCACTACAGTTTTTGTCCTTCACACGCTGCGGAAGAGATCCTGGGAACGACCATTGGTGCCTGGAACAATGTGGATATGCCGCTCGTACCGAGGGAGATCAAGCCAAGGATATTTGATAAACACGCCAAGCCTGCGGTGTAAAATATCACTTTGTGCTCGTAATGTGTGTGAAAGATGGGAGAGACTTGAGTGAGTGTCCATATATGGAAGCTGTCCGATAACATTATGGGTATGTGGAGAACGATGCCCCCAACGTGGAATGGAATATAAATCCCGCCAACTTGTCTGGCTAATTGGTTTGACCCAGTTTTCGTGGTGTTTATCTGGAGTACTAGTATGTAATGTGGCAATTGTTATGTTCATGTATGCCAAGTATTTTGTCTTTATCCTGCACGGCATGATATTAATAAGGTCATGGGCACCCGAGGGAAAACGCTACCGGTTTTCTTGAAAGCTTTGTGTGCCTCACCTGCAGTACCATTTCTGACCGCTGTGAGAAAATTTTACAGAACGTCGGGAATGTACTAGTAGTTCGATACCAGTGGATGTCAGAATGCACGTCCAAGCTCTTTAACGGATGCTATATTCAGTACAGATGGCGTTAGAACTATTCGAAAAGTGGGTCAGACAAAGTTGAAGACTACTAACCGAATGTTCATGGTGGTTGTTGGACGAATCGTTACGCGGAAGATCATGCCATGTGCAGTTTTGACAAAAAGTAGGCATTGGATGAAATGATATCAACATTTAGTCTACATACTGGACGCATCACACAGTCATCACCAGACAATGGAAATAGATGTAACCTACAGACAGGAATATCGCATTCTGTGCACTTCAGCTATATATGTCTATAATTTCTGCCACGGTAGCAACTCTGGGAATATGGAAACGCACTTAAAATATCATTCCAACCTATCAAAGTTCAGCGTGTCAAGGCGCGCTGGGCCCACGTGGGAATCATGTGAACCATTCCGTTGTTATCTCCATGAAAAATGGATATGTTGTTTTTGGTCTGTCTGTGTGTCTGTGTGTCTGTCTGTGTTTCCGCATATTTGTAGTCAACATAACTTATGAAGGCATTTATAGATTGTGATGATATTTGGTAAGTTGATAGGTCATAGAAAGGCAAAGGTCAAGGTCAAATATGGGCCCTCTGGTGGCTGACCTTGGTACTGCAGCTGAACTTCCGGTTTTTGTATCTTTTGTACTGGACATGCTGTGGTCTTGATTTCTTGGTGACAGATAGCTTGTCCTGTCAGGAATAAGTGGCGTGGGTTTAGTTCCCCTAGCAGCTTGTTCTGGAACTGCAGGGGAGTATCCGGTGAAATCTTTCGAAGCGCATAAATCCAGAAAGGAACAACGTATTTTCATCATTTTTGGTATGTAGATAGCTTACACAGAGATGTATACAATGAAATACAAAATATGCAAATGAAGACTTAATTTGCATAATAAATGTAAAAATTCTATGATTCCTTAGTGGCAAATGATGGGAATTTCATAGTTGTGACATCTGTAAGTTAGTTAGTTAGCATCACTATGCATATATTATGTTAATGTAGAGGTCATGTGCATAATTAATGATGAGATATTGAAAAGAAACATTGCAAAAGGATTGGACTTTCACATATCACATATATGTAATTTGTGTTGAGGAAACCCTATTTCATGGAGATATGAGGTCTCCGAATTCTTGTTATGGAGTTGTAATGCATTGTTAAGTTGATATCCTGTTTCCGCGGTCGTGACTAAGCTTCTTTACTGACTGCTGGGTACATTTTTGTAGTTATTCTGATGACATACATTCCATATGCGCAGATAAGACAAGGACGCAGAGAACACTGTCTATAACAGAAGATATATAGTTTAGCATAATTCGCACTCTTTACATGTGGTAACCGCAAATGGACGAATCACAAGGAATCGCTGGGGAGGGTAAATCCGAGCATATTGTTCAAAACAATGTGTCGTACGGCACAGCAATGATCAATTTAGGCTGTGTGAATTATCATTATTTGAAACCTACAGTTACGACTCCCACACGGCCATTACTGGTCTGTCCCTAAGATATAACAATGCACCGCAATGACCTTCTGACCCCTTAAGTGGTAAGCACCAGGTGGCAAGCACTGCAGGGGGTCAGGTAGAATCTAGACCTTAACCCTTGGACTCCGTGTTGGTTTTCAGAGTGCCGCTAAAAGATTTAGGTCAGACCCTCCACTTCAGGTAACTCCCCACAGATCAGTGTGACACTGATGATATGTAAAACTTTACAGAGCACGTCATCTTGTAGTTTTCATGTCAGAGCAAGCTTGAAATTAAAACTAATGAAGCCTCAAAACATGTAGTTGTGGTTTGGTTTTCAGTCGATAACACATTGCTGATTGTATTCTTTTTCGAAAATCGTAGAAGACGAACTTTAGATTCCTGTTTCTAATCAGCCTTGCCGTCGTCCTTTTTGGTGTACTTGTCGACGAGGAAGCGTAAGAACATCGCGGCGTAACTTCCGTAGACGACGATGGAGACCAGACTGACCAGGACACCAGCAGAACACTGTCCACCGTGGAGAACGATCCAGAGCGCCCAGGCGTTAAAGGCACAGCCACACAGGTGCTGGAGGATCTGTACCAGCGTGATACACACGGCGAAGGCTTCCGGTAGGACTATTGTAGCTGCCCGGAGAGTGAAGTAGGCGTACATCGGAGCGTGGATGCCGTAGTTCATGGCCAGTGAGAAGAGTCCCGGACCATGCATGTGGGCGTACGCGTATGAAGTATACACCAAGGTGGAGGCGTGGTGGTACCAGTGCAAGGTGCGAAGTCTCCGCTTACGTACCACAAGGAAGAAAGTGTCCCCAAGCTCGAAGACTTTGCTGAAGGCGAACAGAAATGTCCAGAAACCGATCAAGTCGTCGTGGTAGAAAGATGAGTCGCAGACAGTGTACCTGAGGCCGTGATGATACAGCCTGGAGACGACCTCCTTGTTGGAATGTACGGCCCCCATGGTGCTGAACACGGCCAGGACAAAGTTCCAAGCCGTCAGCAGCGGACGAAGGTCGAGCCTCCCTCGGTTCTTCATAGACCTTTTCCCGAAGAACACCGCCAACAGGTAGGCGGCGGCACAGGGGATCGTCACGCCCCAGTTCCTGGACACCCAGAGCTGAGCGGCCTCGGCGTTGAACGGCCACAAAGAGGGAAGAACATCGTCATAACGAATTGTAGAAGTTTCCGCCATTGCTGAAAAGTGTCCCTCAACCTTGTCAGAGTCGAACAAAGTCAGGGAGTGCGTGCAGCATTCCGCCCTTGAGTACCACTGGAACCGGTGCACCACAAATACTCGAACTCTGGACGACGCCAGGTTGCTAAATATATTCTTCCGTCTGTCAGAATGACGCAATGCTAGAGATAACGAACCTTAATGGGAGGCGCAAACAAAAGGTGTTTGCACCTGTTAAACACCCTTCCAGCGAAAACAGCGATCTCCACTTAGCCCTAGGATTTCAACCGCAAGGACACAGGAAACGGCCAAACGTAAGAAAGTTAAGAAAAGTGTAAGAAACAAGAACAGTCACTCCGGACATACTTCATTTTAACCATTGCAGTAATTTTTTCCTGCTCATTTTTCAAGCATTTAAAAACCTAACAAGCAATATGAAAGTCAAAGGCCAAACATCTCAAGTGTTTACAAACTATTTACCTGAAGGGGAGGGCTCCTTACCGCCAAAGCTATCGGCCAACTTCTTGGAGGTAGGTCCGGACCCTGATCCCATGGCCAACACGAGCATATATACTATATCGCATGATAGGCACTTTTAAGGTAGATGATTGACATGGCAACCGGCTGATTGTAACAAAATGGCATCACTGACGTAAGCACGTTTTTGTTGTGTAGGAAGTACTGTATGACAAAGTCATGGCTACTGTATCCTAAGTTGTATGTTAAATTTCCATTACGGAATATGTTGAATATGTTCAAATCTCCAGTGTTCTAGGATACCACATGTCAGCCCTTGGCGACACAAGAACACCTAGCGCCGTCCCAACGACCGACTGGTTAGCCATGACGCCGCGGAAAGTGAAGAGTCCATGACGTGATGCCCTTGGCATGGAATAGAAGAATTTTACCAAATTCCTTGGAAAAAATCTTGGTACGGTACACAGTTATGGTGCTAATTACAAAACGCCTGTGGAGAACCCCCCACCCCCAACCATAACGCGAAATCAATTTAGAGGCAGCATGTTAAAAGTAGCAATCCAGATCTTTACACGTGTTTCTATTCTGTAGGGTTCACTTAATAACATCGCTCTGAAAAAAATTATGTGCCAGAAAGTACTTTTTTTATTAAAGTTTGGTGCAGATCTATCGTCTACTAACATATTTCTACCAGGTCACATATATCTGCCACCCGGAGAAATGTTCCCCTGAAGTGCTGTATTTTTTTATTTCGTATTTTTATTCTACCTAGAACTGCCCCCTCCTCTCACTGAAAATGCACTAAAATGTGTAGATGTTCGCAAGATGAAGGCCGACATAAATCATCTCTGAGTCCCGTAACTCCTTCCGGAGAAGTAGCGGTTCAGAGGAGACCACAGCACTGGGACTATACAGCCAAGATTTGCCGCCAAAGAATGTCGCGGGAATCCGTCAAAGTCGTAACGCTAACACTAAGCTTAGTGGGAAGGGGGATAGGGAAGTCTTTTACAAATCTACCAACAGGAAGCTCTCAAGAGAAGCTGCGAAGGGGTTTGTGACATCGCGTTGAACACAATCTAGAAGACGCCATTCGAAGCAATGCGACCTAAAACGGCTCCCGATATTGTGTGACCAAATCCTGTCGTTTCTACCGTATCTTCGTTTATTTGTTGAAAAATTACAACACAAATATATTGCGTGTAAGGAAAATGTACTCATCCGGACCAGTTTTCTATTCAGTTTTTAGTCTCATGGTGAATATAATGTGTTAAAATTTGATATGTTTGTGTATTTTTTGTTAAAATGAGCGCACTAATGGTGTTGTTATGTATTGTATTGATAGTATTCTACATTGGTTTTATTGTTATTACTATAATCTCAGGTGCACACACCTCTTTTGGAGTACTAGTAGTTCGTCCTGTGGATGGAATTATGTATACCCTCCACAACGTGTGGGACTAGAGCAGGTGTAAAATAGGATAATAGTACGGCGCTACTATATATGTAAATACAGTACAACAAAGCAGTGGAGCATGGGTTTCATTTGCTGCCTAATTTTGGGGTGTGGAAACATTAGTTACTAGAAAAAGCTCCAATTGGTTTATCAATCAACTGTTATTCTCAAGCCTCCCATGTTGCCACGCTGAAAAAAAGTAGAGTAATCGTCAGTTTTAGCTTAGCTACAGACTAATAAAGCTTGGAGGAAATTATAAAATCGCTGCCGACGTTTTTTTCTTTGTTTTTCTTCTTCATTTCGTGCGGGTATGATTAACTCCTGAACACCTGTTGCGACTAGGACGTTAAGAAAATCTGTGGTATGTCCGGACGTGTTTTGGGAGCTTTCATCTTCTGTTTTTAAAGTAACGAAGGAAGGCTTTTAAGTGAGTAAAATCTCAGAATGGTGACTATCAGTTACTTTAAAAGGTGTATAAATTTGACATTTATGTGAAATTGATGGGAAAACTAAAATATTGTACTATAAGGGACTACAGTAAAAATTGAAAAAGTGTTATTGTCAAATGTGTCGAAAATGTGAAATCATGTGAACATTCCAGAATCGCGCAATTATCTGAAAACTGGAGCGGAATGATATTTGATTGACAAAGGGGGGGGGGGGGGCGGCGTTATTGTTCCAGATAGAGTGTTCTATAAAATCACCCAATAAAATCACCCACCTAAACCAGAATATGACTGGCCATACTCTGCTGGTAGAGTCAGATATTGCATGGCAGTTACAGTAACACATGCACTGATACAGTTCCACAGAGGTCCAGTCTACATGTATACTGGTTTCTTAGACTACCAAGTACAGACTACACTTACAGAACAAATTTCTAGAAACATGGGTATGAAAGCTGGTCAGCTGTAAGGAAGCTATGTACAATTAGTATAGACTGAAACATTCTGACTTTGTGAATATTACCACCAAAATATCTTGATTAAAACATCAGTTTGATACAAAACACCAGAAAGAGACAAATGAAAAACTTGTTTTGACAAGGTAGCTTCTATAAAAATGTTTATTTTGATCAAACACTTGTCTTGATGATCATTTTGTGTTTTCCTCAAGAAGCAATGTCTTAAAGTATGTGGCTTGTGAATATCTTTGGATCAAGAATGCTCCTGTTCTTTCATGACGCCGTCGTTGCGAGGCAACAGCCCTAAATACAACGAAGACATATTCAATCAAAACCTGTGACAAGCTGCGTGATCAGGTGAAATTAGAGCGCTGTAGCGCCACTGCGGAGAACACGGCTGCTTTCTGTGCTGTCCAGGTTACCCTACAGCTGTGGACAAACTAACGGTAACATTTTTGGAAAATTCTCTGGTAAGCGAAGTTGTAGCTCATTGCTATCTATAGTATGGTGTGTTAAAATTCGATCATGACGATAAAGTTGATGGCCAAAATCCCTTTGTTGCTGCTTACGCAGCTACTAGTGCCATATGTGGACGCAGGTAGCTGGCAGAGCTGCCGTGAAGTGTCCGTGGCGAAGTGTGGCGTAGGCGACAGCCGTAGCGATGGTCATGAGTACCGGTATGACACTGCCCCGTACCAGTACAAGTGGACCAAATACCCGTATGAAGTAACCAGCTACGTGGGCCCCTTTTACACTGTTTCCTTGAGCCAGGTGTGTCAATCCTGTCAGGTCTGCTCTAACGAAACAGGGCCTACTCAGGGGGGTCCCACTCAGAACCCTGAACAAACGAGAACCAACATCATGATCGTTGGCAACAACGTCGGTAAGCTTGGCACTGAAAAGGCAGAGATCCTCTCTCAGATCCCATGTGGTAGAGTTTGCAAGCTGTGGTTTGTGGATTGTAACCTAACGGCAATAGAGGTAGGGGCGTTTGCTAAGTTGCCACAGGTATCTGTCTTGGTCATCTGGCGGAGCAATGTCCAGACTCTGAAGAACGGCACATTTGCTGGGATGGAGAGTCTCGAGTATCTGCTGCTCTTGGAGAACAACCTAACACATCTGGAGGTGAGATTTCAGAATTAACATGTATGTCTCACCTATATCCTCATGATGTTATTATTCCAAATTGATGATCATATCTTTTTCGGGGCTTCATTATTAGCTTGAATTTTGAAGAGCCTGTTAACCCAGCTAAGATGTATACGAATCTGTCTCCGAGCGTAAATTGTTTTTCCCAGACATTTGACACATATTTAGCTTTCTCATTATATTTCACTTCCTATACCACACATGGGAAGGTTTTACAAGGAACTTGTAAATTATTGTTAATATCAATATTTTGTTTGATGTTATCATATAAAGCTCAGTACCAGTATGACATGTGATTTGCTGCAGGATGGCTGCTTTCATGGGTTGCCCAAGTTGTCCTACCTCATCCTTGTGGACAACCAAATCCTGACGCTGTCGCCTGGTGCGTTCCTGGGAGTGCAGCCGCGCCGGTTTGACGTGAGTGCCAATCTTATCTCTACTGTAGCACCCGGAACCTTGCAGGCGATCAAGTCCGTAGAATATATCCACGCTGTTGAGAACAAACTGCGATCTATCGGCGTGGAGATGTTCCACGGGCTTGAACGGCTGCGATACCTGAAGGTAGAGGGTAACAGAATCTCCCACATTGCTGCGGGCGCGTTCCACTCAAACACGCTAATGTCTTCTCTAAATCTGGCGAGAAACAGGCTGACCTTCCTGTCTGGTGGTTGGTTCAAATCGTCATTTCCAAGCGTAGTCAACATGCGTGGAAATGCGATTGCCGCCATGGCGCTGGAGGGTAGGGAGCGGAAATTCATGCTTGTCTCACTCGATAATCCGCCGCGCTGTACGTGTGCGAACGATTGGCTGTACGACCACGAGGGGACGAACCCGTTCAAGTTCAAGGGGCGTTACGCCAGGGTAATACGGGTCCCCTCGTCAGCAAGCTGTCCCGCCTCGTCGCTGATGCAAAATGCTCCTGCAGCTGCTCCGGTCAATCCCAACGGATTGCCCTGCCCGGTACCGCTGGTTGAGATTACGCATGTTGAGCGTAGCGTCGCGTACAAGTACGAAGCCGTTGGCGACGTGTATTGGGAACAATTGCCAACAGTGTCCTTTGCCTTCCCTGGCGACTTATACCACACACTCAACATAGCATACAACACAAACACGACCACACACGACAGTCTCCCGATAGGCAACCTAACCGTGAGAGTGGTAACCGACCTAAAGGCTGAGGGCTGGGTGAAATGTAAGGGGTCAGATAACCTGTGTTCTAACTACATGGGGAAGTCCAGTTTCACCCTTTGGCTTGAGACCGCCGAGCCCTTGTCCTTTGGGAACACCACTTGTACTGCTTTTTCGGAAACTGGCTCCGACACTGCTGTCTTCGTGGCGAGCGTGCGCACACACTCTGACATGACAACACCACAAGCACCCGAGCTGGCAGTCCTCAACATGACACTATTCTCAGCCAGCATCAGCACTACACCACTGTCCACCAGCATCAGCACTACACCACTGTCCACCGGCATTAGCACTACACCGCTGGCTACTAGCACGAGCGATGATGCCTATGTAGATCTAACGTGGTACATAGTGTGGGCTGCTATGGGTGGGCTGTCGGCTGTTGGGGTAGGGGTTTGGGGATGTGCCAGTTGTATCAAGCATATGCTCAAGCGCAAAGCCCCTGATAACGGCGCAGGTCCATCCCGCAATGGGAACCAGATCACTGCCTGCTCCAGGTGGCCCGTTCCAGCTGGCAACTCGGAGGAGTCAGTGATCAGTCCTTACGCTGAGGGACGTTTCGAGGATCACGACAGCTTGGATGAGTCGGAGTCTGCCATCAGCCCTTACGCCGAGGGTGGTTTCAATGACCACCCTGACTTGCGCAGGGCCGATTCTTCGCAGTCAGAAATCGTTCCGTACGGGCTGTCGAAGCTGTGCCCAGCGTACCGTGCAGCGAGCCGCCCCCGCGCGCAGACACACCCCGTGCCGTCCCGCCCGTACAGCACTGAGCGCCCCCGTCAGAAACCAAACAGGGAAGGAGCCGTCCTGGCTGCCTATGGCCAACATGGTCGCGACAAGTCCGGCCAAAGTTGCTACAAGCACCCATCCATTCTCCCCAACCCGGGTGCCACCAAGTCCTCTGCCTACCAGCAGAATGCCAGCGCCGCCCAGCGTGCTCGAAAGGCACCTTGCTATAACTCCCCTGCCCTGGCCACTGACCTAAAGCGTACCCTGTCCAACACATATGACCAGCATGACCCTAGCCAGGCAGTCTGCAACTCTGCAGAGTCCCCCGTGGCAAATAGCTACCAGCCTGCCGCCTCGCCTAGTAGTGAGACTGGTTCCCAGTCCGCCATGTACGATGAAAACCATCCTAGCCAGAGTGCCACCGGTGGGGTAAACAGGTACGTCTGTCCCTCCCCTGCGGCCGGTGCTGGCGGGTCTCCGGCAGCTACTTACTGCCAGAATGACCGTAGAGAGGCGATAAACAACACCCCAGAGAACCCCGAGACAAACAGCTATGAACCGGCGCCCGCTCACTGTCAGATTCAGTGAGTACAGAAGAAAGAAATTGATGGAAGAAATTTGTCCAACATCTTTCATTGTTTATTGAGCCTTCGGACATACATGTAATCATTTCGCCAAAATTTTTAATTTGAATATACCCCTAGGCCTCCCCCGCAAAATAAAACTTGTGTCACATTTCTACCAAGCAGATTTTGACTCAAAGATTTCAACGATATATATTTCGTGACACAGCCAGTTAATTACATTTCCATTTCCTTAGACCGAGAAGGTTATATTTTAGTGTTTGCGTGTCTGTCTGTGAGCAACAAAATAACGAATTTTTGGGTGGATCTTTATATATGGCATTTGGTGTGTTGGTACAACGTGTTTTTGTTTGAAACTTTGAAGAAGAAGAATTCAAGAAGGGGTTGACGGATCGTCATGACTTTTGGTATGCAGATAGCTGAAGTGATGATTTACACAATCAGTTGCCAATAATACGAATAGGGAGAAAATCTGCATAATTGAGGAGGAAATTCTATAAATCTTCTGCGGTCCGTGATAGGATTTTCATGATGTTTTGCGGTGGGTCATTAGACCTATGCCGTGTCCTAGTGTCCAGAATGCAATGCTCCTTTTCTTTTTTCTTTATTTGTGTGATTTCCTTTCCTTTCTTTTTTTCTTCTTTCAAAAACATTTTTAAAGACCAATAGTCGTCCAGTCAATATGGAAAACAATAGAGATTGCACATTGGATGAATGTTTGCTTCACAAAATATACATTTTAAATGATTTTATAGCAGCCTTAATTTGGCAAGGAGAGAAAAGGTATAGTACCGACAATCTGCCCTTCAACGAGACTGAAGCTGCCATGTAAAAAAACATGGCTGGAATGTACCATTTATCATGCTTTTGGCAGGAGCCAAAGTCATACAAACAAACGTTGAAACAAATACACATTCAAATTTGCAAAATCATGATAAAAGATAGGAAATCTTCATTCAAACCTCAAAGTTAGACAAACGTGCATACATGTACATGTGCATACATAATATTACTGCAGATTGAAACGTACATGTATGTACCATTCTGTATCTCACTAAAAATGGTGGCCCCTAAAATAATTTTTGACGTCGGACAAAATTACACAACCCTCATTTTGAGGCCGCAAATATGGCCAGTATGCTATCCTCCTTAGTTTCCATTGAAATGGCTGTTCCCAGGATAGCATACCGGCTGTAGAGAGTGTTGAACACCCAACCGCAAATTCTAGCATTATTTTACTTGGATAAATGTACTTATTTTCTGAGATAGAAATCACGAAGGAGGATGGCATGGCTTCGCACCATTTCTGTAGGAATATTTACAACAACTGTATGAATTATTCGTGTGTTTTTGATTATGGAAGAAAAAAATACCATGCATTCATACAATGGAAAGAGGGTTAAATATCTCAAGCTAAACATGCAGCCACAATACTCCTTCCTGGTTAAATGACGATATGTTGTTAAAGACATGTAACTGTAGGAACATTCAAACAAATATGGAATGATACATAATAGCTCACATATCAACAAGCCAACACTGGTGGTGTCAATATATTCGTAAAAAAAGAGATGTTAGAATGTGCTAAAATCATAATTGATGTTTGTTGAGTTTTAAGAAATAACACATTTTCCCTGCCTTCTGTGTGATGGCAGTGCATCTGTTATGTTTGTATCTATTGGCAATGTTACACCTTATTACTAGGTCAGCACAGCCAGACTCAGCTGGTAACGGCTGACCCACAAAAAAGTACAGACGTATTACAACATAAATAACCAAATTAGAAGGATATTTGGTTGCTAAATGAAAGGGAGCGTTCTGAAAATTCAAATCACAAGCTTGTCGTCATGCCTACGATGGGAAATATAATGTATATATAGCATTTGTCAGAAACAATGTCAAGTTGTCAACAGCAAGAAATCTGATCTGTATTGTTAAAGGTGACGTAAGTCCTTTATAGTCTGATTATGTTACTCGTCACTATAAATGATCGAGCTACTTTATCTGAAAGTACCAATGGTAATGCTGTTTGTGTAATGCGTGATTGTAGTCAGAAACCGCTCTTGTGTACACAAAGTTGAAGTCAAAAGGAATACATTGTCAGAGACATGGTTGAAACAGAAAGGTTCTAGGCCATTGAAGGTCCAGTGCTCGGCAGAAGTTGTACCCTACGTGGGTTGAATTTTGATTCCAATCTTAAATTTGCTTCTTTTAATACAAGTCAGTAAAAAGCCCTGCACATATTTCTGACATGATACAAGGCCATAGCATCACGAAAAAGAATCTGATCTTAATATTGAAAAAAATGCTGCGTAACGAATATGTATATGATGTCTAGCACTTAAAAAAAACGCATATATTGTGTTTGACAGATCTCTAATGCAGTAGTCCCCAAGGTATGCACAGCTTTGAGTGCAGGTCAGATTCGGATATGCGACAACAACTGGGATTCGAGCGCGGGATGCTGTATGGTCACACACCCACCACCCAGTGGACAGCAACTTGTGACCCTGAACGTGTCGTTGTGTGCTGTGGCAACTGATTCAAGTTGTGATTCCCCAATTGATGCGAAGGGTTTGTGAAGCAAGCTGTTGTACTGAATTCCGTGTAAAATGCATTATATCCACTGTAACAATCTATCTAAGTTCTGAGGCCCTGATTAGCTTCAGAAGGCCTTCTACGGGTATCCGTACTATGTATGGGTTTGATCAATGATATTCATCATAAATATGGTCTAGCAACAAATCTGATGCATATGGTACATTACCCTTGCAATCATAATCATTTATGTGTATACACGTATGATTCGTACGGCACCTAACAGTATATCTTATATACTGAATTGGTTAAAGCGTAACACAGCACACGGCATAGTGTTCCACGTATAGTTGCTCTGGTACTTTTAGATGATTTGGGATGACCATTCCCAACAAAGAAAAAGCGTACATAAAAAACGTAGAAGCAGAACGCTTTTCTTAAGAGTTGCTAACTGTTTACTGCGATGTTGATATCATGCAAGGCGATGTAAATGATTTAAAGTTGATGTATACAAATATATGGCATGAAACAATTAGTAAATATGAATGGGATAATTTGGTGTGTAAAATATTGAATAATACTTGAATGATAGTGACATCTCAATATTTGCGTTGACGATCATATTTACTAAAATATGTTATAATGTATGTTCTTATTGACATAGTCTTGGAAGCGTAGGCATTATCTGAGATGATAGCTCATGCACGACTGATATTGACACCACCATACATGTTGTACAATTGTTAAGGTTGGAGAGTCTTAATAGATTGTCTAAGTGTTGTAATAACCACTCAGTTTGCGACTGTTCTATGGCGTTGTTATCTATTTATTTCAAATGCAGACAAGACATTACACAGAATTACAGGCAGCAAAATGCTGATGTACGTAAGCCTACACGGAAGATAAGAAGATAAAATATACGGCCAGAAGATAAAATATACGTATGAAGAGCATCTGAAAGGTTTTTGTTCAAAGCAGCACTGTGACCTGGAGAACCATTAAGTAGGACACCAGTAGTGCGGCGTTGTTGATGGTACATTTGGTGGTGTGACGCGTGGGTACCGGTGTTGTTACAGTAGCTGAGAAGGTGTGTCCCTCTTTGCACTTAAAACTAGAGTTCCACGAGCTCATACCTTCGCCAGACGATGTTTTAGTAATCAAATTCCACAAACGAGAGTAACATGGGGGATCATGGGGAAACAATGTTGCATTTTCTCTCCCTGAATATTGTTCTGAAATACTATAAGATTAAGTTAACTTACTATGTAAACAAATGACAGGAAAATATACTTTCTATATTGATATTGTAGAAAAGTTACATAGTTTATATAGGTTTTCTTGTGACCTTTACTTAGTTCATTGCGGTAAAAATTTGCACTGAAGGTCTTCATTCATTTACATAATGGATGGACTCTGGGCATGCACTCTGGGCATGGTCTCTGGACAAATCCTCGTCCTCGAACGGTTGCTCAAAATACCCCTTGTTGGCCCTTCTCACTTGTTTTCCTCCAATTGCTCTGGTTGGCGACGTTTCGTATTAAGTAAAGACCGCGAAACAACTACAGAGACTTTTGTAATTAATGCTGAAGTAAAGTGAATTATAACCAGGCCAGTGGGTTAATCCTGGAGGCGTCTTGAAACAACTGTTTCCCAGCAGAATTCAGATATACCTTCCCTGGAGGGGAGTTTGGAAGAATATTGATGTGCCCATGCCAATGATCTTAGTTGGGATTGTCCAGCCCAGTGTGTGTAAGACTATGATTACGGAAGACCGGGGAGGAAGACAAACTGCCGAAAAGACAGCAGCTATATAAAGGTGTTATTTGGTGGATTTGTTGTACAAATGAGAACAACGTTCGTATGTTAGGACGTGGGTGGCGCTCGTGTATCATACATCTAGCTCGTGAATTCCTGTGAAACACTAGGTAATCGAAGAACCATTTCTACACCACTTTGCTCTGACGGGACGATGTCTTCGTGGCGTTACGGTTCGGCCCTCTGTGTGCTGGGCACCGTGTACGCGGTAATTCTGGCCACAGGTGCCACCGTCACGGATGAAGGGAGCACGGAGGCGCCGGATGAAGGAGGCGCAGGTGAGGGATCAGAAGACAGGGGAGTTACGATGATCACCGAGCTTCCTGCAACTCACAACTGGACTGCCAAGCCCAGAGCTTCAGGTAGGGCATTGCTTGATGATATTATAGTTAGGAGGCAGATTCGAAATTACACTACTAGTATTCAAAACCGAAACGCTGATGCATTTACTAAAACAAGAACTACAACTGTACTTTGAATTCTTTCACAAGCTGCGATCCAAATACACCACATACTGCCTGAGTGTATGACCAATCCCTTAATGGCACTTGGGCTTTAGGGACGCTCTGTGGAAATGTATGAATTGTGATTTTCTGGCATATGAAAGACAGCTCCATGGTAGGAGCTCTCTAATTTAATCCGGGTGTCTATCGTCTGCAGAAACCACATGAACATAATCCTTCAAATTTTATCGGAAGTATCACCATCGATACCGACTGCGAGGTCATCTCTATTTTGATGTATTGGGCCGAACTGATGCGGCCGGGCGAACCATGAATATCGTAGTACAACACATCGGAAATCGAGACCAATATGCTTTCTATTCGTACGGCGTGGTTTTCTGTCTAAACCTGTTTTGAAGCATGTTGGAGGTGACATGGCTTTTGAAAACAACTTCTTATTATTGATGGACTGTACATATAACGTTACCTACCGTTATGATCTTACCATCGTTATCTACTTATTGACATTGCAGACGACACGTGCCTTTTATAACGAAATTAGACACAGGGAACTTGCTTATTGACAGTGATCTCTACCAGCAGCCATGACGTTGAAGGTAATGGAAGTGGAAGATGAATTTTATTAAAAACAATAATTTCATAGCTGTGAGCACCCGATCGCTATCTATATTCATAATTCACTGTTGCGCAGGTAGTCCTAGTTCAAACGAAAAGTCAAATTCTAATCAGGCGCGTGCAGCCGTATACTAGATAAAGAAGTGCAATTTCGACATTATTCACCGCTTCTCTTTGTACTTTTTAAGGTCTATGGACAAATTTCAGAATGACAATTTGTGTGTCGAATTGTGTGTCATTTCATTACGCTATTGTTGTCAATGTATTTTTGTTTTGTATATTTTCCTGTGTGTCGTAATGTGTGTTAGAACGGACCACAGGAAGAATAGCTGCAATCTTGTACATGTATGCTAAATGTGGATCCCAATAAAGCCAAAGTCACAATGGACTCGCTCCATAGAACTCTATCCATGCAAGAAATGCAATGGATACGATATTGGAAGAAACTTTACTTTCCTCAGAATGATGAATGGGAAATGCTAGCTGCTCCATTTCATCAGTCCTTTGTGTTATCTTCAAAAAGCATTACCCGATTGACTCCTGAATCATAAGCACCAACCAAAGATGATCTCGCGACCTCCGTGCAATTGGATATCACCAAACTGCATCGTATTTGTGTTAAATGGCTTTGCAGACGCTTGGCGACAAATTTTACTGGTACTGGTACTGGCACGATTACACTCTCACCATTAGGTAGTGCAACCATGCTGAAGAAAGTGGAAGGAACATAAAGTCAAAAGAACACGAGACATTTAAACGTTGCTCCTGAAAGCCTTTTCGGGTATTTGAGTGGTACATGGTCGCTAACGTTTTTGAGTGAATGTTTTTGAGTGCTTGTTTCTTTGGTAGTAAGCAGAAGCCAATTGAGAATAGCAAGAAGGTGGAATGCTTAGACTCCCACAAAATCAAGCTGAAACGTTTGTGTAATTTTTCACCAAAAAAAGATGTGATTAAATTAAGCCTAGCCTGCTTGCAAAAATTGCCCCTCAAAATGCAGGAAATAGCATTGCAGAGGGTCATGATTTCAATTTTTTCCGGGGGAGCATTCCTCTAGGATTGTCGCGCCGCTCTCGCCTTCAACGCTCGACATGTTGACCCATCACAAAATTGGGATGACGGAAATTTTTTTCAGGCTGGCTAGAACACTGGGACAAATTGACAAATTTTCCGGATGGTAGCCGACTCGCAGCATTAAGCACCCAGTCCGTGCTGTAGACAGAGTGGATTCAAAATTGCCCGGAAGAAGAGTCGGGAATAAGGAATGGCACACTGAAAGGAACGTTTAACGAGCGTTCCGCCCACTTAGCGTCATGATTGCTGTGCCATCAGCACCTGTAGGCTTTTTATAAGAACCGTAATGCACAGATCATACCTGGGGCATTTCTAGTAATGGTTTTCCGTGGAACGAATTGCAGTTCGTCACAGAAAGTCCCGAAAAAGACGACGGATTACCATATTCTAGTTTTTCGGACCACTTAGCTGGTGTGATGTGGCATCGCCAGGGCGGGAAAATGGCTATCTAGCTCACAGGGCTGCTCCATCTAGAGATCGATTGTTTCCGGTTTCATCTGGTCCAACTGTGTGCGCATTGTTTAGCCTCCTGTGCAGGCCTCCGAGTGGGTGGGGGTTTTGATACTGCGTTTAAAGAATTGTTTAAAGCGTTCTTTTGTCGGCCATCCTACAACGAGCCGGCCAGTGTAGGTCTAACCCGCCACGGAATTTTTGTTAGTCCTACTCTGGCCGGCTGGTTGTAGGATGGCCGGCAAAAGAACGCTTTAAACAATTCTTCAAAACGCAGTATTAAAACTCCCACCCGCTCGGAGGCCTGCACAGGAGGCTAGCATTGTTGTCAACAGCCACTCAAACAGTGCCATGATCCCAAGCTCTGGCAATATTCCAAAGGGCAATTGCTGTAAATTTTTCTTTGCCATTTAACATGACAGGAGAACGTAAAGTTTCATTTAGTATCCATCTGTCTGGTGCCGTTATTTCCAGGTCGCTGGCTGGATGTCAATGTGGCAGCACACCTGGAAAGTTTTGGGTCGGTGTCGGAGAAAACTATGGTGAGATACCTTGTTTACCTCACCATAATA
Source organism: Branchiostoma floridae x Branchiostoma japonicum (assembly GCA_013266295.2). NCBI lineage: Eukaryota > Metazoa > Chordata > Leptocardii > Amphioxiformes > Branchiostomatidae > Branchiostoma > Branchiostoma floridae x Branchiostoma japonicum. The sequence goes on along the minus strand of CM023829.1, from coordinate 10,554,727 downwards.
TACTAGTTGGTAGACTTTCTTTGAATTAATGTGAAACTTATAGTCTACTACTTTGATACATTTTGGGCTGCAAACCCAATTATCCTTACTCCATTTACATCACACGCAAAGAAGTGTATCATTCTAGAAAGATCAATAATGGTAATATCTTAAAGAGTAATGTGAGATAGCTTATCTTCAATTGCCAATACGGCGACGTTTTGTTGTGAAGTCATGCACTTTGTAATTTCTCAGCTTACTATGCAGTGTGTACGTGGGTTCTTCAGGTATCTCCCAATGTCCCTCACTAACAAATATACAATTCTGAAGTATGTATCTATGAATACTATATAAGGTGTCTATAGCTATATTTGTCTTTAAAATTAAAACAGGTGTCAGGTGTACAATTCAAATATACCACGACATGGCTGTTCCCTCTTGTACCCCCTGTACTGTCAATATCCCAAGATTGTTAATTACTTTTATCTGTATTTCCTAAACACTCCACTTTTATCAACGCTACATAAAACATCAAATATTTTCGTTTCAAACAATTTGCTATCATACTCCGGTGTGATTTATTGCCTTAACTGTGCGTTAAGAGAAATTGATGGGCAGTGAGGAACACTAACCATTAAAAGTGTATTCATTATTCTATCATCTGGACAGCGAGGCTATAGGGAACAATTGGCCTATTTCAAAAGTTCTTGGCATGTTATTATCGATAACGACTACATGTCAGAAACTATTTGTTATTCATTCATATCTTCTACGGTTATCTAGCATGGGAAATGGATTTCCGCACCTTGGTGAAATTCAATTAGCGAGTGATATTGTGCCTCTTTGATGGTGAACCAGTATCTAGGTCATCTGTCAAGCACAATTGTTACATACGAGTCTACAGTGATCATGAGCGATCATTTCGATCATTTTCCGTAATAGGTGATGGTGACTGCTTCAGTGACCACCTAACAGATTTTAAAGTTAGGTCAGCGAGGGTCCGAAAGACTACACCAATTTACCTTCTCTCCAAGCAGAGGTTTGGGTTTTGGCTTATTTTTGCCGTGTTTTGAGGCTTTTTTTATCGGGCTTTCTTTTTTTGCAATGGTACCTTTTTTTTACACCAAAGCCCGATAAAAAAGCCTCAAAACACGCTAAAAATAAGCCAAAACCCAAACTTCTGCTTGGAGAGTATGTACAATTTGCCTACTTTTCCAGTATGGAACGCAAATTGAAAGGGTGTACTGGTGCTTATAGTACTAGTAGCCTTTAGCGTTGCGCATCCCCATAGACTCTCTAAGCCCCAGTTGTAGATCTTTTCTGATCATGATAGATGTATTACTCCTCAGAAGTCCCACTGAAAGTAAAGTTAATGTGCAGGTTAAGCATTTTAGTGACATCTAAGGTCTCGGGTATATGGATCACAACATTCCACTGTGCATACGCGTCTCTTGTTTGAAAGATCGCCAAAGGCAAACAGTTTTTACGACCTCCGATCCCATGTCGTGCGCAGAGGGAACAAAGAGAGTAAAATTAATGAATGAATGAACTACTGATGTTCCTTAATGTATTGAAAATCACCCGTGCACCTTATTGTATTATTATTTTGCCATTCAAACGTTCTCTAATATCCTGAAGAACATTTGTAGTATTAGTGGAATTTACTCCCATTGTGGTAACGCTATAGGTAGATCATACATCTATTCATAAACGCCAATGGGATGGAACTTTTCCTTCAACTGGAAATGTTCTGTTAAGCCAAGTAAAGAAATCTTTTCAAGCTAGGAAATCCGAGTTGATCCACACAACTTGACATGTATAGAAAGGCTCCAGGTCATAGCAGCAGTACTGGTAGCTTTATCGACCGGATGTAACAAACTGTGTGGTATTACAAGACAAGTGGGATTTAGGGAGTTCCAGTTTATGAGACGTTTTTTCTATGAATTATTGCTGACTCCAATATTCCACGTTGTTACTAGCATTTTTACGTGTCAGTGGTTCCGAAGACGTGCCAACAAGTATTACGTTATTTGACTCTCTATTGCTTTACTCGTTGAAGGAACAGGTAGTGAGACACTTTTCGAGAAACTGGAGCGAAGAGCTTGTGCTCGAATTTATCATTATAGTGACTTTTCTCATCACGTCTTCCCGTAATAAATATCCATATGAATTCCCTAGGATTTCAAGGTAGAGATTGTGCTCATACAAGAATGGAAAGACGATCGTCTTCATGAAATTGTGACTGGTAAGAACTGGTTATCGCTGTCTCCTGATGTCACCCTATGGTCGCCTCATGTCGACTTCTCCAATGCAAAGAACGTCCAGGTCTTCACTTACGAGAAAGAGTCCCACCAAGCCGCTGATACCTGGATATCGCCGCTGGGACTTGTCAACCATAAACTCAAGTAATAAACCATCTGTCCTTTTAGTATTGACCCCAATATGTATCTGTTATGGCACCTTTAGAAACACAATAAACTGAAAGGCCAACAGACGTTAGGAAACGTAAGTGTCGTACATAGGTTGATGTGCCACTGGTGAATAGCTTTATCGCCATACTTTGCATGCACATATTTTTTTCCATGGATCTCATTGTGGTTTCGTTAAGTTAAATCCAACAACAGTAGCCCATATAGTTTGTTAGACATCTCTGTCTGTTAATGTACGCTATGTAAACGCATGCTTTCCGTCCGTAAATAGTACTGAAAGATAGTTGTTTACTAAGCCTTTACGGACCCTTACGGCACGTAAAGGCTACGGAAAGAGTGAAAAAACGCACCTAAACGCACCTTCGGAAAGGACACGTAGAGGAAAACTTTAGGTACTCGTATAGGAGTCGTAAAAAGAACGTAAAGAATGAAAAAACGTATCCTTTACTCACAATTTAAGCATGCTTAAATATCGTTTTTCATGCTGTGAGCCTTGGGGTATGAATTTGCATTGAGGATTATTGCTATTAATCACAGCTGTCCACCCATCACCCCACAGGTTCAGCGTTACTGTGAAGTGTTTGATGGACCTGCGCAGATATCCCCTGGACACGCAGATCTGCACCATAGTCCTGAACGGGTGTAAGCAATCGATAACTTGTCTCCCCACAGTAATTACTCACATCAGTTCAACATGTAGTCATGAGTAAATCCATTGTCTACGATTACCTTTGCCGTCAATGAGATAGATCAACACCCCGGGGTATTGAGCATGTCTCACGGCCCGAGACAGAGGGATCGGCTAGGCACATCACAGAGGTGGTTTTGGTTGATGGATCTTTTGACAAGAAATTCCTCATCAGTCAACCGACACCTCTTCTCTACTGGATGTTTCCATAAAACAATTATATATGGTTTTGCCTTAGATCGTAAAAGGATTTTGAAATAGCACACTGTCTTTCAGAGTGGATTCCGATGTTTCTGATTGCCCACAGTTGAGGGAATCCGCCTGTCCTGGGGCTTCCCTGGGATCTGGATCAACAGAGATGCACCCCTGACGTCAGACATCACATCTCTCCACTCACAGTTCCAGCTGAGTCGAGTCGACATGAAGTCCTTCGTGACGTCCTTCATTCCTTACTCCAAAGGTACGAAAATCAATGTCAGTTTTCTTCGTAGTATTTACAGCATATCACGATGCTCACAGTTGAAACGTTAACTAGTATAGCCTCCTTTGCAGGCGTTCCGCGCGATCCGGGAGCGGTCGGTGTCGGATGATTTTTTCCCCAGTGCGGTCGGCCTTTTTTTGGGGGGGGGGGGGGGGGGGGGGGGTTCTGATCACACGTAGATCGCACAGGCTTAGAACTCTGGCCGCCTTCCCTTGTACGCCTTCTTACGTGTGAAAACTTGCTCCCCCCCCCCAAAAAAAAGGCCGGAAAAAATCAGCCGACACCTATAGCTCCCAGAACGCCTACAAAGGAGGAACTAGTAAAGCCATATCTCAGCATCGTCTCCTAATCCGAAAATTTCTTTGTCCCGTTGCAGGGAAAGGGTGTACATACTCCACTATCTCATGTGACTACTCCGCCGCGGAGACGTGTTTCTCCAGCCGGCTGCGGTCTTGTCTCATACAGACGGACAATCCCGAGTGCGAGTTCTGTACCGGATTCGCTGGAGACTGCACCAAACAAAGGCAAAACTGCAGTCTGGTGGACAAAGGTCGGCACATCATCCCTTCTATGTAGCATTACTGCATGAACGTGCACATGAATTATATACATTTAAAGGATTGAAATCACTTGGGGGTGTTTGACTATGTTGATATGCCATATGTAGGTATCGCTATGCCCCTCTATTAAAAATCTATGGCAGTTGCAAGAACAAGCAATCCAGTAGTTGAAAACACGTATTCCGGAAGTTATGAAGCCCGGGCCTGTCCTTGGTGCTGAACATGCCTTCTTCCTCACGAACAGCTGACAGGTTCACCTACACTGCCCTAGAGATCCAGCTGCTCCTACAGCGCCGGCTGTCCTACCACCTGCTGCAGATGTACATCCCTTCAGGTGCCATTGTCGTCATGTCCTGGGTCTCCTTCTGGATCGACGAAGGCTCCGTCCCGGCCCGAGTCGGCCTCGGGATCACCACAGTGTTGACCATGACGTCACAAAGCACCCGCACGGCGCCGATGCCACAGGTGTCGTACGCACGCGCGGTGGACGTGTGGCTGGTGGCGTGCGAGCTGTTCACCTGTGCCGTTCTCCTGGAATTCGCCTTTGTGAACTTCATGCGACGGCAAGAAAGGAAACGCGTTGCCATAATACGTGCTATGGAGGTGATTTCTCTGTTGAAAAATTAAAAAATTTGATGCAGAAATTTTGTAAAATATGTCGGTTATCCCGTTGGTAACTTCAACCACTTTTGCATTGTTCAAAAAACGGCGAGCTTTCACATGAGTTCCTAGCTTTGAACATAAAATACAAATTATTTGATATTTTGTATTACAGGCTGTGGAAGATGGACAAATGGATTTGAAGGAAGACACCGATGACAGAATATTACCAAAAGCTAGCATCGCTACCAAAATGGACTACACATGCCGGGTGGCCTTTCCCATCGCCTTCCTGACCTTCAACCTTCTGTACTGGACGTTGTACCTGAATTCCAGAGACATGTAGTGGAGAAAGTAAAGCTTTCAAGGCACCTGCCAAACAATTTGTGCATCTACAACATAGCAGGCTCCAAGGCCGGCGCTTTAACGATTGTTTTTTTGCCAATCATGTGAAACGTTCTGACTGGTACAGCATTCTGATGACTCCAGATTTCTACATCACTAGACGGTGATTCCATTGCACTCCAATACTCTAAAAACTAGAAAGGTAACATTTGCAAAGCAAATGCACAATGTTTACCTTCACATGGCCTAGCCCAACAAACTACTGCTCTGTTAGTTGTTACAAATACAAATACATTCATATACAATACATGGTGAGCAGCAGGAAGAAAGAAGCCCCTCCAACTCTGTCCTGCTACAAAATGTAACCCAACACCACAGGCTACAGCACCAGTTACCATGGTGACAGACGTCTGGTCCAGGTCATTGACTTTATTTGTTTGGAGAAAAAGAGGAAGAACTTAGAAGAAACAGAGCAAAAACAATGTGTTTTCCTTCTGCGAAGGTAAACATAATGACAAGAAGCAAGTTGGGGGCATATGGTATGCTGTGATGGTGGTGGTCTTGCCCTGTTGAATGCTAGTTATTATACTAAAACAATACTACATGTAGTCTAGAATGCATTGAACCACTAGATATCAAGGTCCATTATTCTCTTAATATAATGATATATATATATATACATTATGCTAGAGCTGCAAAGAAAAAATGATACTACGGAAAGGCAGAGCTTGTCCTCTCATGAGTAGGTGTAGCATGTCACTAATCTGTTATATAACAGGACTTGATTGTGCTTGTATTGTGGATCATGTGTGTCATTGCTACTTACCAGATACCATCTTACATCAGACACTTTAGGTAGGTAATCAGGCAATACACCATTGTAACTATAGCCTCACACACAAAAGACTACTTTTAGATCATCATCACAGCTTTTCACTGTAACTACCTGTAGATAAAGTGTGAAGTTGGTTACCGGTGAAAATTGGACAAAAATCAATAACCTCAATGTAATTCTTCTGCCTTGGATAAAGGAACAAAACATATTACCTCAACGTTGTAACCAAAGTTTTGTAGTGTAAAGCCTGAATCATGTAGAGGTTGTCATCACCTTGTCGACATAAGACAGCAAACTACTGAACAGGTGGGATTCCTCAATGCTGTGCCGCATATCTATGTGGCCATTCCTGACACTACAAAGCATGTGGCAAGTGATGTCTGTAAATTTACTCATAAACATGCAGAGATATACGTATATGATGATATTTGTATTCAATTGGTCAGGATTTATATCAATATTCATATTGGAGCTAATATGTACTTGAAAGAATTTATTATTGTCACATGTTGGTATTTTCAAATATGAAGTACATGTTATGAATATGACAAGCTGTACAATCAATGTATGTACTTTCATTTTTACTCTTTAATACCACATCATGTTAACTTTATTGCTTGTATCTGTACATCAATTTTTGTCCCAGTTTACAGGAAAGACTTACATCAATCTACTGATCCAATAAAATGGCACAGTACGTAGCTCCACAGGGAAAACATGATGCCATCTCAAGAAGTGCGTCCACTCTAAATGAAAGGATTTGGTGGTGCTGATTGTAATACATCATTCCAATGGGAGCTGGTTGCACTGATAGTGAGTCATTTTACACCAATACTTTCAGCTACTTACTTTTAGTACTTATCTTCAGTTACGAGACAAAAGTCAAAAAGCCGAGATGTAGAATTAGAATATTTATTTCTGCTGTCCACTCAAATCAATCAATATAGCTATCTTAGAAGCAGAACTAACACTCAATAACATAACAGTATCGACCAACAGTGAATAAACCAGAGTACTGAAAATGCAAGAAAAAAATCATTTCTTACATTAAGGTTTTATAGCTTCTTTTTTGGATGTGCCTTGGGGAGCTTCTTGTGTTTCTTTTTCTCTTGCAGTTTCATCTTCTTTTTGAGTTTCTTCCCACAGCTTGTAGGAGAGTCAGAAACTGCAGTTTGTGTATTTTTCAGTTCTCCATCTCTGTCAGTGTTCTTCTTTGTCACCTTTTTTGGCTTTTGATCAGTCGTTTTGCCATCAACAGAGTCACTGACTTTGACCTTTTTCTTCTGTTTGTCTTTTTTCTTTCTTTTTTGAAGATTGGGTGTATCCTTACTGCAGAGGCTTACACATGTGACATCATCCTCAGGTTCATCATTGTCACTACCAAAATCATCATCATCTTCCTCCTGGAAGGAAAAGAAAATCCTTAGTGATAGAACTACTCATGCCCTTCTACCATTATATATAACATGGCTATGAGTCATTCAGGATACAAGATATCTTTATTGGTTTGTTGCAGGTCGGCTGTGAACTGAATTAATAACCAATGTACATGTACAGCCAGGTTTGAGAAAGGCATTCAACAAGATAAAAATTATCTTATAAACACATTTCACAAGTCATTCAAATCTATGTCATAGTGTCGTATTATCCAAAGTTTCTCTGATAAAAGCTATGGGGTAAAATGCACGCCTTTTATATAATGAAGATCTTATGGCCTGACATAAATGTATATGCCATGCAAGGCTAGTTATTAGTAGGGTTTCCTTACACTCATGTCTTACTAACTGAATCTCACCTGATCTACTCCCACCCCCAGGATGGCCAGCTCCGGTGCCAGGTGGTCTGTGGGAACTGTTTCCTTCGTTTCCTGCTTTGGTTTTTTGGGAGGGGAATCTGGGAAATCATGCAACAACAGTATTAACATCAGAAATCGTGTTAAAAGAAGCATTTGTAGAAAAATTTTCATCTTCTGTAGATATCAGAAACAATGTCAATTTCATGCATACTAACTAACTATGGTTTGTTTCATTTGTCTTTTTATGGTATATGCACTTTGAGATGCTTATGAAAAAGTGCAACCCTTGTGGCACAAGAGTCCAAATCCCCAATTGTTTTCTGCATCTACAAATGAGGCTAATCATGAAACTGTTTGCAACCAATTATTTGCGACTGAAAAAAATCACCTTCAGCCAGGATATCCTGGAAGAGTCTTCTTTTCCTCTCCTGGGCAGCCTGGACGTCCATCCACCTGTCCTTGAGCCTCCTGAAGTGGTCAATGGCACAGTTCTGCCACACAAACCTGCCGTACTGGTCACTCCGCACTCTGGGAACAACATAACACAACAAAACATTACATACATCACACAACAAAACAGTCACAGCACTAGATCTTTAACATCCACGTAACAAAGAACTCAATATACCACACATGTATAGATGTGCAAGAGGCCCATCAAGGAGAAGAGAAATGGTAGACAAACAGCTACTTCAGTGTGCAAAAGGTTAATGACTCTAAATGACTGTTGGAACCCATTACTATAGGACAGTATCTGTAAAACTGACCATGCCACAAGCTAAGGTAATCAATAACAAATAGACATGAATGTGGTACAAGTCGACAAGTCCCTCAGAGCACAGCCAGGGTAGCACGTTCTATCTTACCTCAATTCTACATAGTTACCTGTCTTCCTTCTCAACAAGCTTCTCAGCAATGGAAGCCTTCACGCCGACATCAGCAACTTTCCACACCATGTCCATTACCCTGCTGCCGAACTTGTCACACGACAGCACCACATACTGATCCTAGGGGAAATCATAGCAAAAAAAAATTGTCCTTTTTCGTTAGAGATCTAGATTTACCTTGATGAGCAGTAGAATGCATACTGTACTCTCATTCACTCTTTCTTGTCTTGATTAGTCCTAAACTGTTCAGTTTAAGCTCAAGAAAAGAAAGTACTGAATGACTCAAGAGCCAAAATGAAAGAAAAGGAAAAGGAAAGGAAAGTGATCTCGAAACAGTTTTAGCTCACTGAAGAGTTAATCTTCCACTGGTCATGACAGAGAAGACAGACGCTATGTACAGTAATTACAGGTTCATTGTACTGGGGAAATTCCCCTAGCTCTTTTTGACAAGCACAATGAACAGTGAACCACGGCTTAATGTCCTGTCCTAAGGACTGCGACCCATTCCAGTAGCGTGTATGTCGGGTGAGCGACAACAGCCGGGATTCGAACTCCCAACCTCTTAGTCCAGAGGTAGGGTCACAAACCACTGAACTACGCACGCACCTTCCGAGAACATAATGAGGGGTCGATGGCGCAACGACAGAGTACTCGACTCGGAACCAAGAGGTCCCGGGTTCGAGTCCTGACATGCCACCGACCTTGTGCCCTTGGGAAAGGCACTTTACACGACTTTCCTCACTTGACTCAGGTGTAAATGAGTATTATGTGTTAGGTGTGCACGCTACCAGCATATTTTGCTGCCTAGTGCACACTTTGTATTGTCATGTTACAATTTCTGAACAAAAAAAAAAAAAAAAAAAAACATAATGAGTGGTGCATTCATATGTATCAATTAATCATGGAATATCTCTATCTTATTTTAACCACTTACCATCATCTTCTGTAGTAAAGGCTTTATTCTCTTTACAGAAATAGTTGGACTGGTGAGGAAGGTCTCCACCACACGGCTGCCGTAAGAGTTACAGGCCAGAGTCTGCAGCTCCTGTGAGGACATGGCCTGGATACTGTCTGCGACGACTGAGGGGTCATCGAACCTCAGGAGGGGTTGGAGCAGGAGGGATCCTTGGAGGGTTACCGTAGTCAGAACCTATAACGAAAATCATGCCAGGACATGTACACAACTCATACTAAAAAAAAGTCTTACCACTCAATTGTTGTTATTCTTATTGTTATAAGGTGGGCCAGCTACTCTCTCCTTGCAGCCAAGGGCTGAATTGTGAGGAGCTGAATTATAAGGGTCTGGAGAGGCTGCCATTTGGCAATAGCTCAGGTGACCTCTAAACGACCCCAGGTGCGGCCATAGGACTGTAAAGATTGAACCACTCACACTGGGAAGGATCCCTACTCTTTTAGATGGTGGTTCTTTATACATATAACATGCAGTCAATAAGCTATCATCAGAAGTTGCCATGTGAAGAAGAGTTATCTACCTTTGCAGTCTTTTGCTGTTCCTCACTGTTATCCTCTGGACCACCTGAGAACTGCTCATATGACTGTAGGGAGGCCACAACCTGGGCACACTTCAGCTTGTCCTTCTTTGGAATGTGAAATGCCTACAGTACAACAAAAAAGAAGATCTAACTATCGAGGCTGCTTCCTTGTACCAACATAGTTTTGCATACACCAAAGGAAGTCAGGGTCATAAAATCATGAAAAATGGTCAATTAAAAAACACAGTGTATGTACTTGAAAGAAGTACTAAGAATGATACAACACGTCTGATGATGATATGACCTAACATGTAAACAAAACTGAGGCTTACAAACATCATTACTTCACAGTCACATACATTGTAACATGGCCCTAAATTCGGATACCTAAACACACAAAATGATAGTGCCTTGAGATAATGTCAGACATATAACTACAGGTACATTACTGTAAGATGTTCACCTTTAGTAACTTCTTGAGGAACTTTCTCTGCCCAGCCTGCATCTTGTGTCTGACACAGGCGTCGGCAAGGTTGATCAACACCATAGCCTTCCCATGGGCCAGGAGGTCCTCAAAATGTGCAAGGAGTTCCTCCAAAACATCTGTCAACTGAAAGGTCAAACTTCTTAACATCTCTACAAGGAAAAATAATTTTTAGGGCATTGGAAAAATATGAGAAATTAAGCATTGATTCACATCTGAAAAGGCAAAAAAAAATATCTGGCATTACTTCTTGATGAAAGTTGAAATAGTGGCTTAATTCTGGATGCCAACAATCCAAAAATTGTAAACAAAACACAGTTGTGTCCAAGCATGGTAAGAGTACTTCTTGGAACTATCCAAGAACTGTCGTAGAGTGGAACTCACTGCCACCAAGTACAGTTGGGGCAATAGGGACATCATCACTAGATACATTGTAGCTTTAAACAACTCCTGCAGTTAGCTGTACAAAGATTGGGTGTAACAGGTCGTTCTGTGTAATATAGCTAGCTGCCGCCGTGCCCAGGGCTCCAGACTAACTTTTTGACTTAGGAGCACTGTGCTCCTAACCCAAAACTTTTGGGCGCACCAGCAAAAATCTAGGCGCACCACCAGAAAAAATAATCCTATTGACATAATTTGCAGGACTTTTCACGAAATGTTGAATACTGTGTTCAGGGTACTACACTGCCCGCAAAGGTAAAATAACACTTGCTGCGATTTGCATGTATAGAGAAATGTAACCTTTTATTTACTTTATCAAACCAAAAAGGTCAAACCTCCTTGATTAAACATGAGAAAATTGTGTGAAATAGAGATACCAAGAAGATACCTTAATTATAAAGCTGCCGAAAAATATTACTCTCATTTCCCAAATAAATTAAACATACCCTCCGGAATAAAAGTACCCCCCAGAAAAACTTCAAAATCTAATAAACATACCCCCCCCCCCCCCAAATAAATGTACCCCCCAGAACAACGTTCATTTCAAAATGCTCTTACAGGCCATTGAGGTGTATGTCACTTGCAGTCTAATCTATATCTGCTGGACCTAAACCCATGTCATACATTTTACATGCAATTTGAAGAACACATGCAAAATTACTATATATTATTACAGAGTCAGTAGTAAACAACATTTAACGTTATACAGTTGTAACATTTATACAGTTGTATAAAATTAAAAAAAAAAATATTTTTCAGCCTGGTACAATTTTTATATAGCAATAGCAAAGAAGTAATTAATTTTGGCCAAGAGATAAAATAGCGTCGGAAACGCGGTGCTAGATTTAATTTGTTTCATTATCGGCTCTCTACCGATGTCGGTAACCCTGCAGTTCTCACTGATGTCGCTAGAGGGCGTTGCAGTGAGATCGCAAAAATCCAAGATGGCCGCTGTTGTTTTGGTTCATTCGTCTCGGCGCCGGCGGCTCGGCCGATCACTTCGCGCGCGTTTTGGATGAAATTTTGCGTTTATAGGCGCATTAAAACAAGTTGACTACGGATGGAACTTCTCTATGAACACTTCTTAATGGAAAATGGGTCATTGTTACCACAAAATTTGTAGCTTTACCTGGGTTTGTAAGCCCTTATTTTGAAAAATGATTTACCGTAACTTGATTTTTTCTAGGAGCACTGTGCGCCTGTGATTTCAAATCTAGTCGCATTCTCGAAATTCTGGGCGCATATGCGCCTAAAACAGGCGCAGTCACGAGCGCTGCGTGCCGCAAGCCAGCGAAGCTGGTGTATTACACCAAAGGGCGGTTATACCGGCTATACAGAGACAGATACATAAACACACAATTCCATTCTCTAAGCATTTAAACTGAAGCCACACATACCTGGTCCTCAGTGCGAAGTGTGGCTAAGAGTTGCTGCAGCCCAAATGTAGCCACAGGGTGCAGACTGAGGGGAAGTAGCCGCCACAGGAAGTGTCGTTGGAGAAGGTTCTGGTAGGTGGCGTCGTCTGCTACCGTCAGCAGGGTCTTCACTATGTAGCTGGCATGCTGGTGTACCAGGGCAAGGCACACCCCACTGTAAACCAACAGATCACAGACTTAGAGATGAGAGTATATATGGACATCATGTATCACATTGAAACTGGAGACCATTTTTCTTATTGCCTCTTGATTATTACTAACAGTAACATAACCTTTCAGGATGCCATTCTGAGATCTGTAATATGTAGCACGTCTTTAGTCCTCTCAACTTCAAATTTACTACATAGAGTCTGAAATACTAATATATAATGGTACTATTGCACTTTAGAAATTTCATTCTAGCTTATTGGACTTAAACAAAAGCAGTGATAAAATCTGTGACCATCTTCACCTGAGTTCACTCTCTGCACACGTTCTTGTGAACACGTTGGACTCCATGACCTGTTGACAGACTTGAGTACACAGCTCCTGGTCTACCTTGTGTAACACAGTCAGGAGAGCCTGTAGCAGGGGGCTGGCAGCTACATGGGACACCAAACCTACAGCAGCACAGGAACAGCCAGATATGGCATCAAACTCACACTAAGGTTTGCAATGAAGCTTGGAGGCAATTAGCTTGATAATAGAGAGATTAGAGACATAGCAGGACAAAATAAAAGTGTACCAATACTTGTAAAAAACATCATTATGTGGACCATAAATATGAAAATGTTAGTTCTATACATTTATATATTCTCTAAGAATGGGTATAAAATGTACATTTTCCTGTCTTTGGGCATCACATCAATTATATCAAGCTTAATACTATGCATAAGATTATCTTGAGTCCAGTTACCTGAGAAGTCCTCAATGTTTAGAATAGCTTTGGTGAGCAGTTGCAGCATCTGAAGGAAACTGGGAGGTGGTGGCTTGACTGTGACTGTGGAGGTGGCTTTGCCTTCTTTTCCAGGAGTGACTGAAAGGTAAACTGTAACTGTAAGTGAATGTAGAGATCCTGAGAATGTTTTTATCTACTCATAATGGCAAGACTGATACCATACCAAATAAAAAAGCAAGGCCATTGAAATAGCATCTTTAGTAATACGACATGAAATGAAATTTTGATACATGTATTTGATGGAACTCTTGCAATTGTTTGCTTCTATAAGTTCATTTCTCATTAAGTACCCAGTTTTTACGTCGGTGAAGGTTAGACATCCAGGTAAATGTTTTTTGGCATACCCAGTTTTTATTTCATTCTAACTTTCAAGAAAACAAAAAACAAACAGTTTCATCACTTTCATGGGACAAACAAGGACTCTAAGACTCTTTGTTTACTGCCTGCACCTTTGTTCTGTTGTCCGAGGGACAGCCGACTGCGGACCATCTTCTGTTCAAGCTTCACCCCACTCAGGGTCTCAAACACCGCTCGCAACACGTGACTGCCGTAGTGGTCCCTTACAAGTGGCCCAACACCTTCTACCATCTCCTGGCAAACCTCAAGGAACAAGTCACGGAGGGAGTCCACTTCTTCCTTCTCTGTCGTCTTTTCTTGAGTGGTAACTTCTTTGCTAGATGTTCCACTAAGATGTGTGGGGATGAGACACACCATGGTCTGGAGGACGTAACCAGCAAACCTGTCTGTACAGAGCGACGTGAAGTTGTTGTGTTTGAGATGTTTGATGATGTTGATGAGGTGGGAGGTTGATGCCTGGTGCATGAGGGTCTCCAGGATCCTGCTGACTGTCTGGTTACAGGCCAGCACGTGAATCTCTTCTTCCACCTGCGTAAACACGTTGTTGAGGAAAAGACCTGGAACAACAGTAGCAGCCGTTGGTTGTGGTACTCTGCTCAAATTCTGGTGATTAAATCTCTTATATTTTGGTACAATATTGGTATACTTTGATTGAGCTTTACATGACTTGTGTTGTGTACTAGTAGTTGTGTACATGCTGAACTTCTTAACGTGCTTAGTTCTGCTACACTCTGTTTACTGTATTATACGTAAAAACGATCGGACAGACAGACAAAACACATCATCCTGGGTCAGAATGCTCAAGGAATGATACAGACTCATGTCCAGACAAAATACCAGCCTCAACTCACACTTTTCCTCCTCTTCCTCGAACCCATCTTTCAACTGTTGCTCCACTCTACGATAATAACTCAGCGTCTGTGGGTCCAGGCGACCGAGTCTTCTGTCCGGCCCTCTGTCCTCTGCAGCCCCGCCTTTCCCGGTGTATGGTTTCTGATTTCGAGGCGCATTTTTGTCGAAATATCTCGAACGACCACGAGGAGCACCTCCACCACGTTTTGGTGGCGCCATCTTGGGTGCATCTACTTTCTTAAGGGGGAAAATCATTTTACTGTATCGTCTTGAAAGGAAGAAATGTTATAAAATTTAGCAGTACTTACAGCAAAAGTCTGACTAAGCTGTATGAAATGATTTTAATAAAACATTTTTGTTGTTGACCATTCAATTCAAGTCTGTTTATTCGACTAAAATGTATAAGTATCTCGATATATTAGTGGAACATTCGAATCCCCTTTGACCCTTTGGATACGCATCTTCGATTTCGAGTCCAATGTTCAGTACAAAATCAACGATATATTCTTTAGTACTGCCCTCAATGATCTGAAGTTGGATCACGGAGGTTGTTCAGATTAAGTTCAAGTTAGTTCCCTGGAAAAGGAAGAGGACAACCGTTTATTTTGGTCAAGTCGTGAGATTGTTACGAAACGCAAGGGGTCATCAGGCGGCCATATTGGTGACCCGACGTGACTCACTGACTTTAGTTACCGATTCATGACTTTGCGTAACGTGAAATTCGGATTATCATGCTAGCGTAAAGCAGACAAGATGGCACATAGGTACCTCGCAGCCGCTAGATCTTGTGAAAGGGCCATCAGAGGGCTTGTTCATCTCCAAAATCCATGTAGAACGCAGGTGAGATACTGCTGATATTTCATAACTGATGGGGGAGGGGGGCACTTGTTACGTATCTCAGTGTGAAATTGTTAGCCCGTACACTTAGTTACAGTTGGTGTTGTTATGTTGTAGAGGATAGTTCTATGCATCACGGAGAGAAATGAAGAAAAGTTTTCGTTCATTTTTCTGATCCTGTCACTAGTAGGTCGTTTATAAATTTTGAGAGACATCTAAACTTAAACAATTATTGAGTGGCTTATGCAACATTAAGGTGGTTACATATACTATGTATTGTTTAAGTAATAGTCTTATCATTGTGGTGGCGTTAACATAATTTGATTACAACGTTAAAGTGACCCACACCGTCCTTGTATTTCTAATGTGTGGAACTAACCACTATTATTTATACATATACATATGTAACCTTATGATTAGGAGCATATTTACATTTTATTACATTACATGTTCTTTACACAAGTTGCTAATATGATTTTCAATTTCGAATATATGTGTACGTATATTTTCCAGATCCCTGCCCATACCCACACTCTCAGCACCTCAGCTGAACAGACACAACACATTAACAGACTTCTGCAGAAGTGGAGCAGATTATTATGTCAACCACCAAAAGGTGTGTATTTTTTTTCCATATTATGACAAGCTTGTAGATACCACTGTAGATCTCAAGCCCTTTGGTGCCAAAAGCCTTCAACATATCGAACATTGAATATGTATTGATAGTGCATTTTTAAAAAACTGCAGAATAGACTAAAAGTTTTATTGTTGAGAAATGAAAATTAGAAACTTTTTCTTGTAGGATTTGAGAAGTTCTTCCCTGGTGGGAAAAAGAAGGAAGCCCCAGAGACCAAGAACACTCCCCCGCCCCCTCCCCCTCCGAGCCGGAACACAGGCGGACCACAGAAGCAGAGCGAAGGCCAGGACGACTGGTTCTCACAGTTCTCCAAGGCTACAGGGGGCGGGGGAGGGGGGAAAGGAACAGGGGGAAAGGTATGGTGTTCTAAGAATCTAAGCTTCTACGACATAGATATGTGAACTGGTTGATGTTTTAACTTCAAGTTTGTGCACTATAGCTAGTTTCTCAATGTAGAGGGAATTTACAAGTGGATGTACAAGTTAGATACATGTATCTTGCTTCAAGATTGTATTCAAGATAAGCATGGCAATGTGATACCAAGTTTTCACACATTCTGGAGCACAGCTTTATGTTTTAATGATGATGTCTACTGTGATTTCGTATACTAGCTGGTACTGGTACAGTATATTGAGTTTAGGGATGTTTTAAGATTTTGTCACTTCACACCTCCATTTAAATTGGCCACTCGATCCTCGATCAAGATAACATAAATATGTGTGTAGCATATTCTACAACTGTAAAATGAAACTGCTTCTATCATGCATCTTGAATTGTTTTTTATATGTCTTTTTCAGCAACAGGGCAAGTGGCCTTGGGATGAACAGCAGACCTTACTGTTAATAGGAGCCATCGGCGGGGCAGCTGGCTTGTATTATATGATATATGGGGCTGCTGGACCAGAGATCAACTGGAAAGACTTTGTCAACAACTACCTGGCACCAGGGATTGTGAGTCTTATACCCTTGTTGGTACTACCTATATCTTAATCACACATGCTATTGCTATTTACTTGCTATGGTAGTTCCATGGAGGTAAAATAACAACTTCCTTTTTGAACCTCCTTGGTAGTTCCTACAACAAGTGCGTATACATTATCTGCAACAGAAGTTGAACTGATGATAAACACACCACTGCGCTTGGTTACTTTATCTCCAGGTTGACAGAGTGGAGGTAGTTAACAAAAGATGGGTGAGGGTGAGGCTAAAGCCAGGACACCAGACACAAGGGGTGAGTCAGCTACATCATTCTTTTCCACCCATAAAAGTAAAACTACACAGGTTTCCTGAAAGACAAGTAGCCAAAGGTAATATCTTGGGTACAATTACATGTATATTGGCACTTATTTTGTGTTTAAGCCTCATTTCTTCTTTTGTCATGTCTAAATCATTTGGATTTTTAGACAAGGAATAGTTGAGCTTCATATCTTCCATGATTTTTTAATGTGTTTTCTTTTTACATCCACAGAAATATGTGTGGTTCAACATAGGGTCTGTGGACACGTTTGAGAGGAACCTGGAACATGCCCAACTGGAAATGGGTATAGAACCGTCCAATCACCTGTCTGTCGTCTACACGTCAGAGAGCGATGGGTAAGGCCAAAGTCATGCTTCAAAAGATAGTGATCACTCAGAAAATCATTTTTGTGTTTTTTTTCTGTGTGTATGCATGTCTTGGCCAAGAAAACAACAATTGTAGGTGTGAAGATGTTTAGAATTCAATTCGAGGTCCAGAAATTTTCGTTGCTATGGCTTGATAGAGTGTATGCTATCTTGACAGAGTTCTACACTTCTTTCGTGCTGATTATGTCATGTAATTAATTAAATAATGACATGGGAAAGAACAGTCATGAGGGACCTAGAGGAGATGGGTTTCACTTGGGAGGGAGTGAGAAGGCAAGTGCTGGACAGAAGAGAGTCGTTCGCTGTAATGTAGCCAGCTGCCGCCGCGCAGCGTGCCTGCGAAGCTGGTGTGTTATGCCAAAGGGCTGTTATACCGGCTATACAGATACAGATACAGATACAGAGAGTGAAAAGCAACGGTGGCCTGCATTGTTGACAGATAAGACACAGGTGGCAACTGATGATTATGTCATGTAATTCTTTTTCGATGTATCCATCTCAGGTCGTTCATCCTGGGCATGATCCCCACCCTGCTGATCATCGGGTTCCTGTTGTACATGTTGAGACGAGGACCAATGGGAGCGGGCGGGGGAGGAGTGAGCAGGGGGGGACGGGGAGGGGGGATCTTCGGCTTCGGGGAGAGCACAGCCAAGCTGGTCGCACAGCAAGACATCAACGTCAACTTTGCGTAAGTCGTTGATTTCTTTTACTGCAAAATTTTGTTTGTGGTCTTAATCTTTTTGATATGCCCAACGATAGGCATGTGTATTTGTATGTGGATAGTGTTCAGCACCAAGGACAGGCATGTTTACTTGTGTAGTGTGGATAGTGTTCAGCACTAAGGACAGGCATGTTTACCTGTGTGTGTGTGTGTGTGTGCATACTGTTCAGCACCAAGGACAGGCATGTTCATTGTGTGTGGATAGTGTTCAGCACCAAGGACAGGCATGTTTACCTGTGTGTGCATAATGTTCAGTACCTTCGATGTAAACTGCTAATGGCCTGGGAATATTTCTACTTCAGATATTCTACGTTTCATTCATTTTTCTTTTTTTTTTGTATTATGTATCTAACTGGAATGTCTGTACTTCTGTCCACAGTGATGTTGCAGGCTGTGAGGAAGCCAAGCTGGAAATCATGGAGTTTGTCAACTTCCTGAAGAACCCTCAGCAGTACATTGACCTGGGAGCAAAGATTCCAAAGGTATTTGACATTATCATCCAGGTAATTAACTTGCTTATTATGATAACTCCATTTTTTTGGCTTCAAGGAATTGGTCAATCTTGATAAACCTTAAAGGTTAAATGTAAAAATTAATATGTAAACACAGGCCATCACCATAAGAAACAGTAGATCATGTACTTCTAATATTGAACACGTATGTTTTTCCCCTACAATTTCAGTCATGTTGTTGTCTGTGATAGCTGCTCTGAATTGCAGTGTATACTTCTCAACACATTTGGTAATACATGTACAATTGTATATTTTCAGGGAGCGATCCTTTCAGGGCCTCCTGGAACAGGCAAGACACTTCTAGCCAAGGCCACGGCAGGGGAGGCAAACGTTCCCTTCATCACTGTCAATGGTTCAGAGTTCCTGGAAATGTTCGTTGGAGTTGGGCCTGCCAGGGTGAATAAGATTGTATCTGTGTACAATAGAAAACCTAGGAATATTTTTATGGTCATGTATTAGTATACATAAGCATAAGCAAGCAAGCATTAGTATGAAGCAGAGTTGACAATTTAAAATGATGGTCTTTTGATGTGACTTGACCTGTAGAAAACATGTAGAAAGATCAAATAATGAAAGTCTAAACACTGCATGTGTTAAGTTCAAGAGATTTTTATATTCAACAATGAGTAGTGCTGCGTACCGGTTCGCTGGACCGGTTCAGGACCGGACCGAATGTTTCGGTTCAAGTCCAAAAAAACCGAAACGTTGAGAACCGGTTTTGGACTTGTTAAAAAAAATAGCACTAACATACATTCCAGTGTTTAAAATACCCGGTCTCGCAGTCTCGCCGCGCAAGTAATTTTTTCTGTGCGAGACTTATTCCGAAAGCCAGGTTGCCCGGAGCGAACGCAAGTTATTTTTACAGCGGCTGGGTTTACGGCCAGCGGCTTCTGATGATAAACAGTGCCGCGGTCCCGCCTGCTTGATCTCGCCCCGGTCTGCTTGCAGTAACAACGACCCATTTTCCATTGAGAAATGTTCCTTAAGAAATTTCGTCCGTAGTCAAGTTGCTTTAATGCGCCTATAAACGCAAAAATTCATCCGAAACACGCAGCAGTGACCGGCCGGGACGGACGCAAAACATTAGCGGCCATCTTAAACCTCGCGAACTCACGTTAGATCTCGCAAAAACACGCGAGGAATACGCAACGCCCCTAGCGACATTGGTGAGACTGCAGCCTAGTGCAGGGTTCAGATATCGGTAGAGAGCCGATAATGAAACAAATTAAATCTAGCACCGCGTTTCCACCGCTATTTTATCTCTTGGGGCGAAATTAAGTACTTCTTTGCTGTTGTTGCTATAAAAAAATTGTACTATTAAAGCTGAAAAAGATTTTTTCTTAAATTATACACTGTATAATACTAGTAGCTTAATATTATGTGTTTACTACTGAGTATAATAATACAGTATTCATTGACTCATGATTATGAAACACCCATATTAGTAATTAGGTCTATATGCATTGCATTTGTAGTTCAGCAGTCAGCTCAAATTAATCCAAGGCTTTAGGTAGGCAAGTTGCTTTGCTTACATCATGCCATGGGTTTAGGTCCGGACTTGCAAGTCCGGACCTGAACCTAAGCCTCTGGACTCGAGTCCGGACCTGAACCTGAAAATTGGTTTAGGTATGCAGCACTAACAATGAGTGATAAGTATTGACTAGAAATACACAATTATATCCAATGGAAAATTGAGAAATATTTCATCATCATTAAACAGATTGGTTGGGAACATAAATGTTATATTAACCCTTGAAATGTCAGCAACTGTTAGATCTGCTTTACTGATACCTATTAAAAAAGTTTGACTCCAACATTGAGTCTTTGAAGGTTAATGCTGAACAAATATTACGTGGTACTGTTTAACCTTCTCCCTGCTGCATAACCCCATAGCCAATACAAATTTGGTGCCAAATGGCTACCTTAGCATGCTGAAGGTTAAACTGTATTGCTTTATGTAAGACGATCATCAAGACTTCATCACGAAGAGAAGTTTAAACAAGGTCTACTAAAGCACATGAGGGACATGAATAAGTAAAGCACATGCGATGTTACACATATGCGTTTTTTAATAACCGTTGTAATGTAATTGTATGTATAATGTAATTGTATGTCAATGTATTTTTATGTCCTACCCTGTCCTGGAAGAATAGCTGTCACCCATGGGTAGGTAGCTAAAGGAGAGTTGATCCACAATAAACAATAAACGATTGAATGGTGAAAGTTCTAATAGTTTTTTCCTGCCTGAAGGTGCGAGACATGTTCTCCATGGCCAGGAAGCACGCCCCCTGTATCCTATTCATCGATGAGATTGATGCTGTAGGGAGGAAGAGAGGCAGGAGTAACTTCGGTGGGCAGAGTGAGCAGGAGAACACTCTCAACCAGCTGCTGGTGGAAATGGACGGTCAGTAATGGATACAACGTTTGTAAAACAACAGATTAATCGTAAAATTTTGCTGCCTGAAATGCTACTTGTACACTCAAGTACATTGTTATTCTGGAGACTCTTAGTGAGTCTCAGTGATGTATATTTCGATAGAAATCTAGTACTATTAATTAATGACAAGCTGTATTGGAAATACATGCTTCATCTTTACGACCTAAGAATAAAGGGAATAGTAAATGTTAGTGTAATATGATAGTAATATTTGTGTAAATCAGAATGATAGCTGTAGACCCAGAAAAATTGATTTGTTTTAGAAATAGTTTTATTTTTCTCATTTTAGGAATATTCAACTTAAAGCATCCTGTTACATATCAACTTTCCCGTTACATTCTTTTGACACAAAATTCCATTTTTTCCTCAGGTTTTACGACCCAGATGAATGTAGTTGTCCTGGCAGGTACAAACAGACAAGACGTACTGGACCCCGCCCTCATGAGACCCGGGCGCTTTGACAGACAGATCTACATCGGACCTCCGGACATCAAGGGCAGGTGAGAAGATAATGTATAGCTTGTCCACTGCATTGCATGATGAGACCTGTGTTAGGCAAATTTAATTGGACATATGACAAAACTACTGAAGGTAGTACTAATACTGTTTGGAATGTCATGGGTAGTAAAAATGTAAGTTAATATTCACCAAGATTTTGTCAGAATTCCAGTGAAATATCTAGTCAGTAGCCCTTTAGATACAGAATGATGTATTTGTACTTTGATGTGTTATTTATTCATACTTATTCTCTTGCAGAGCTTCTATCTTTAAGGTCCACTTGAAGCCACTGAAGACAGATGTAGACAAAGATGCCTTGTCCAGGAAATTGTCAGCCCTCACTCCTGGTTTCACAGGTACACTCCTTGATTTCACTGTTTTATCTCCAAGTACCAAAGGTGGAAGCCAATCCAATGTTGTCTCATTATCTTGCTATAGTGTCTTACATCATGCCAGGCAATATCTGTTGTTTTGGTGATATTTTGTAGAACTGTGAAGACATCCTGAAAGAAATAATCTGTAGCAGGGATTGTAATGGTTACCTCCTTGCAGGTGCCGACGTGGCCAATGTGTGTAACGAGGCAGCGCTTATTGCAGCTCGTTATGGCAAGCCGTCCATCGAGATGACACATTTCGAACAGGCGATAGAGAGGGTAGTTGCAGGTAAGTCACTTAAATGTTAACCTTTTGTTTTTACATTGTATGATGAAATACAAACTGTGCCCTGACTTTTATCTTTCTGTACAAAATGTAATAGAGCATCATCTCAGCTGCTCTGTTGAAGTTAGAAACTTACAATACACACAGTGTACTCCACTTAACGCTAGCTAGAATCCATATTTCATTATGCTGAATAATCTGTAAACTAATACCGAATGTGGAGGCATGGGTTGACTGGAACATGCAAAAGGTGTTCAGTTAGGACTCATAATGGTACAACATTGTGCTATTTTAGGTTTGGAGAAGAAGACCCAGGTGTTAGCCCCTGAGGAGAAGAAGACCGTGGCGTACCACGAGGCTGGCCATGCTGTCGCCGGCTGGTACCTGGAACATGCCGACCCACTGATCAAGGTACTGGTCTCTCTTTTATGTCTGTTTTTCCCCATTCAAAATTAGAGACCTTTTCTTTCAACATTTTATTCACTTCAAACAGACTGGAAATCTTATGAATTGTAGGGGATTTATAGAATCATTTTCAGACGTCATTGTAAAAGATTGTCATGCCTTTACAGGTGTCCATCATTCCCAGGGGGAAAGGTCTTGGCTATGCACAATATCTCCCCAAGGAACAGTACCTCTACACAAAGGAACAGGTAGGGTACCCGAAGTTCTATCTTTTTCCAATATGGTTGACATGTCTGTTCATTGTTTAGCCTGGTTGATATTTATAAGGTGATGTCAACTTCATCATGAAGTTGTGTACGATCTGTGACAATGCTCCAGTACTAATGTTGATATCTTGTTTATTTATTTATTACATGTATTTATTGTTTATTTAGCTGTTGGACAGGATGTGTATGGCTCTAGGCGGGCGAGTGTCTGAGCAGATCTTCTTCAACAGGATCACGACAGGAGCTCAGGACGACCTGAAAAAAGTCACACAGAGTGCCTATGCACAGGTTTGTCCATCCTTTTATACAGATAAAGCACTTTCATGAGTATTGTACCCCAGTATTGCACAGACATTTACTGGTGGTAACAGTACAACCTCTTGATATCCTGATGTTTGTTGATCACATAGATAGGAAATACTTTAGAGTGATTTGTACTTAAAATAATCAATTACAACAAAGGACTTGTGCATTTTGTAAAAAAAAAAATACTGGCTTTGTATTTCAAAAACCGAAATTGAATGTTGTTTCCCTTTCCAAACAGATTGTACAGTTTGGCATGAATGAGAAAGTGGGGAACCTGTCGTTCGACCTTCCCCGACAAGGGGAGATGGTGATGGACAAGCCGTACAGCGAGGAGACGGCGCGCCTCATCGACCAGGAGGTACGCGGACTGGTGGACATGGCGTACAAGAGGACGGTCAACCTTCTGGTGGAGAAGAAGCCGGATGTGGAAAAGGTCGGTATGATATTTGTCTGTCTGCAAACACTGTTATAGTACATAACAAAAATGCATGTCATCACATATTACAAATCTGGAACCCAAAAGCTAAGAAGTGTTAATGTTAATTACCTTCGCCAAGAAGGTTATGTTTTCCATAGCGTATGTGTGTGTGTATGTGTGTGTGTGGTTTAGCAGGATAACTCAAGAAGCTTTTGATGGATTGTCATGAAACTTGGTAGGTGGGTAGGTCTTGATGAGACCTAGAAATGATTAGATTTTGGCCCCCCTGGCGGCTTGTGTTGGGACTGCAGCAGAACTTCCGGTTTTGATATCTCGCGATCTGGACATGCTAGGGTCATGAATTTTAGATGGTACGTAGCTCTTGGGCTATGGAAGAAGTCAAGTGAGTTTGGGTCCCCTAGCAGGTTGTTCTGGAACTGCAGGGCGGTTTGTTTAAAAATCTTCGAGAGAGGATACCTCAAGAACCGGTTGACGGATCGTCGTCATTTTTGGTATGTAGGTAGCTTAAGTGATGCTTGACATAATTAGATGATAATTGTGCAAATCAGTACCTAATTTGCATAATTAATGAGGAATTTCTATAAATCCGCTGTGTTCGAATATAGGGCTATGAAACACTTGTGACATATGTAATTCAGAAGGACAGGAACATTGGCAGATATAGATTATGCAAATGAAGCCCGAATTTGCATAATTAATGGAAAATTGTTACAACTTTATAATGGTAACTGCTGGGAATTTAATACTTGCCATATTTGGATGGTCAGTGAAGGTGAACAACCCTAAACATAATCTATTCAAATCAGGACCTCATTTGTATAATTTATGAGGAAATGCTAGAATAGCCTTTTTCTCAAAATAAGACTGTCATTGGGTGGAGAATATGATCAACTGATATGATTATGGCGATTGAGGCTCTTACTTGCATAATCACTGAGAAAAAATGTATAATTAGTTCGAACGATTAACATGATTTGGCGAAGGTACGAGGTCGTGGAACTCTGGTTTACATTTGAACTTTCTTTTAAAAGTAATTTTTCAAGGTGTTTATCATAATCATTTCATTGGAGATGATAGATACTGTACTGAGAGGCAACATGAAGGTGAAAAATGCAACAAAACATGTTCAACTTCAGAGAAGACTTTATTATATCTGTGCTATGGTTTCACTTCAAATTTCGCTGAGGTATAAAGTTGCTACGTTTGCAAATAATCATATACGTTACGAGAAATAAATGTAAATGTACTTAATACACAGGTATGACATGTACATTACTGTATGGCGTATTTATGTCATTTTCTATTCCATGACCAAGGATATACAAACAATGATATCAAAGTCTCTCCTAAGCCTTCCCTACACCTAAAAGCTACAGTGCTTTTAGTCTAAATAATATTCACTCAAATGGAATGGAAGTCAGAATGTACATGTATGGACTTCTGATGGAGTTACAGTATTTTTGTTGTTGTTGTTGTTGTTGTCAGTTCCCACCCTACAAAATACCAGCTATGTTTTATTCGACTTTTGTCGCATCTTAGTCTGAAGTACTAGTATTGTCCGTTTCTGCCGTTTGGCGTTCCGATTCGTCTCTAGTTGTGACGTCGACGTCCGATGAAGCTCCTTGTACGTAAATGTCTGAGCGAGCTGTTACGTCTGCACCACAACCGGTTATCTCATAAGCTGTCTCATCTTGGTGTACAGACTTGGTGGCGCTATCTAGTCTCGCCATTTCACGATGTACGGAGACCACCGTCCCTGTAGGTGTGTTATAAGCTGAAGTGTTCGCGCCAACGTTAACGTTTTCAGCCGTTGGTAACTGAATGTTCGTTGATGTGGCAGCGGCGCTATCTAGTCTCGCCATTGCACGATGTACGGAGACCACCGTCCCTGTACGTGTGTTATAAGCTGAAGTGTTCGCGCCAACGTTAACGTTTTCAGCCGTTGGTAACTGAATGTTCGCTGATGTGGCAGCATAGAAAGTCACGGAGTCCTCGTTTTCACAGTTTTCGTATCGCGGAGTCCGTTCGGAACAGTTACGAATGTCTTCGTCGTTTATTTGGGAATAGTCGTGTCCTGTTGGCACGTACACCTCATCTTCGTTTATTTGGCTGTACGTATTGTCGTCTGTTTGGTGTAAGTCGGACGTTCCCCGTGCTTGTTGTGTATTCCCACTGTGCATTGGGTTACTCTGTAGGGATTTTTGGCGGATATTCCTAATGTTTGCAAGAGGAACATTTGGTCCAATATTACCGCAGTTACGATTCTGGTTATTTCTACTTCTCTTTCGGTAGAAACTCAAAGCGATCAAACAAAATGCAATAGAAATACCCACTGCTACAGAACCTACTATCACAGGAATTGTTACATCACCATCTTGTATCCTGTTACCTTGTGTAAGAGGAAATAGCGGTACTCCGGATGTTACCCAAACTACATCATTCAGTGATTCTTGTGTCAGGGATGCATTGAATGAAAAGGATGTATTTTCTAGTCTTTTCATTTTGTTGCTAGTTCTGTTAGCACCGATGGGAGATGTGTTTTTGTTTCTCCCAGCCGCTGAAGTAGTGGAAACCGCTTGAAAACATTGTGATTCTTTTAATGTTGATGCGTTAAAGAGAATGGACATTGGTTGCCGATCGTGCCCGATGAAAGGGTAGCATGCTACTATGGACACAGAATCATACCTGACACCCCCCATACTATTTGCCACCAAGCTAAAAACCTTTGTTTTGTGGGTGGTTGCTTCGACACTTCTTTCAAAACCAGAGAGTCGCAAACTCGTTTTGTTTTTCAAACCCAAATTTACGCCACCAGGCTCTTTCCACGCCTCCCAACATTGAGTTGAAAACGACTCCTGCTTTTCTACCTCACCGTTCTGTAAAAGGATGATGAAAGGAGGCATAGCCGTAAAACGGCCTGACCGAATTTCTTCTGACAATGGAACGCAAGAATACGTCCACTTGTTTATGTTTTGCCTACCTTCCAACATGTGGTACCAATCAATGTCGAATCTGTCTAGAGTGCTGTCGTAGTTGACGTTTAGAACCACGCCAAACACCTGAAATCGTATCCACTGCTTCGTCTTTTCCACACAGTTTGAAAACAGAACGTTCCAGGCCACGTCATACTCAGTATCTGAGCCGTCAATGGGGTTAACGTTGCTCCAACTCAGCTCGACATTCATGAGATTTTCTGTGATCAGAAAAGCACTTTTGTGCAGACATACCAAGTCGTTGTACCTTAGATCTAGGTACTCCAGTTCTTTCAAATATTGAAACGCGTCATCTGGAATCGTTCTGATGACATTTTTACTGAGGAACAAATCTCGTAACCTTTCCAGTCCAATAAACCATTCACTACGGACTTCTAGCAAGTTGTTACTCTCTAGGTATAGTCCTTGAAGCTTGTCTAGATTTTCGAAACACCCGGGGTCTAAACTGGAGATGGTGTTGTTCGATATGGAAAGTCTGATGAGGCTGTATTTGTCACGGGGTTTTGAGCCGATGTACCAGTGTTTGGGGATGTGTGTTAACATGTTGTAATCTATCTGTAACGACTTTAACTGGGAGAAGTCTTGAAATGTGGCATGGTCTAGCTCGGTTATTCCGGCATGTACAAGGGAAAGGAATGCAAGCGAAGAGCTGTCGATCATTGCTAGTTTTTGCGACGACAGCATTCCGTATTGTAGACCTCTTAACACAAGCGTCGTCATATCCGAAAAACATTTGCCTTTGTAGCTATTTTCTGCTTCTGAAGAATGATTGTGACATTGTACACACAGTCCCCAGTAGGTGTTGTATCGGCTGGACTGAAAAATATTGGCCCTTTCCAATCCGCTGACAGGCAAGCACACCTTCCACTCCTCTTTCTTTTCACAAGTAGGAAAACAGTTCTCATCTGCTAAGATATTGTTTGACACCGCCAAAGCTACAAAAATCCAAACGATACATTGAACTCTCGACTTCATTTTGGGACCTATACTTTTTTCTTTGTCTATATTCATTTAACGTTAGCAGGTTCTTCTTGACGTTTCAAGTGTCTCAAAGTTTGTACTTGTAAATTTGAACAAGTACTTCAATCTTTAAAGCGTTTTATACATGTGCGCTCCTGTTATAAGCAGGTACAAGTGCTTCTGTATTATGACAAATGTGGATCTATCCAAGAACTAAGAAGGCAAATAGGTTCTCATTTGCTAGAAGTTGAGTTTCCGCAAACGCCAGAGAGACACCAAATCCTTGTCATTCAGTCTTCCCTTAGCTTAGTTGAACAGAACGCTAGCAGTTCACATGAGTTTCTGCCTTTGTGGAAATTACCTTGAATAAAGAAGCTGCCTTCTCCGGACAGGGAGCGCTGCGGGTTTGGCTGGCGAACCTCTAGGCCGGTTTGCCCGCAGGATCGTTGTGGAGGTGCCCGTGGCTGGAATGGTGCGGTTCAGTCCGCAAATTGAAGAAAGAGTGAGGAGAAGTTACGGCGTATCTTACCTTCGAAGAGTGTCGACTGCACCGGTGAAGTGAATGAAATAAGGCATTGCCAGTGCTTCTTTTAACTTCTCTACTCAGACTAATGAATAGACCAGACTGATAATGTCCCTCTGAACATCCTGAGTTTCGCTTCTTTATGATTAAAACACAGGAAGGCCTGGGGAAAGCCGGTGGTGCTGGAGGCTACTGTCGTCACTAGCTCTCAAACACGTACATGATTAACACTCAGGCCTCGAAATTAACTTTTTTTACTATCGTCCCAGAATTGTCCCTAACATAGATTTCAATTGTCCCGAACTGAAGATGGACTGTCCCAGCCTGCTTTTCAGGAAAAAATTTATGACAACAATAAGAAAACAACAACAACTGAATTTGTACAACTTGAAGTCCACTTTATTAGTAAATGTTGGGAAATACATTATAATATCATGGGCACGGCACCATCTTTGAGGCCCCCCTCCCCGATATTTGGAATCCCTGATTGGTCAAATTTAAATGTTTCTCAGAGTATTATGGGCTGACGGCGGCCCACAGCAGGTTGGATGGATTTCGTTCCTAAATGACGTGCAGAGTCTCAGAATTTTCCAGTTGCCCCGAAATTGTCCCGAAATGTAATTTGAATTGTCCCGAGCTGAAAATTTAGTGTCATTTGACACTGGGACAATGTTAATTTCGAGCCCTGACACTGCACGAAAAGTTGGATTTACCAATGGTAGTGAATGCCAGTAAAGTCGGGTAAGGTTTACTTTGTAAACAGTACCGGACTTGAGAGTGGTCGTAAATAAAAGTCTAACCGGTAATTTCATTTATTACCATTGTTAAGTCCAAAATTACCGCCTAAAAACACGAAGGCAAAACTTCTGCTTTATTGGAGAGTAACCCGACTAGTTCTTCTTCAAATACTCCTATCTTTGCAAAACCCCAGACCAATATCTGCGTTTAATCACATGTGCGTTCCAGTGAGTAGCATGTTATCCGGCTGATC
Organism: Branchiostoma floridae x Branchiostoma japonicum; assembly: GCA_013266295.2. Classification (NCBI taxonomy): domain Eukaryota; kingdom Metazoa; phylum Chordata; class Leptocardii; order Amphioxiformes; family Branchiostomatidae; genus Branchiostoma; species Branchiostoma floridae x Branchiostoma japonicum. The sequence continues at coordinate 10,525,321 of CM023829.1, read as the reverse complement.
GCTTCTGTGATTAAAAGAAGAGGAAGACAGGATGTGCCCTTCAGGTTTAACGGATATCTTGCGGTGCAGTATTCGATCTCACCTCTAATGAGCCATTGCCCTTTTGTGTGTACCAACAATGCTACAGCATGATTTATGATAAGACTCAACCAAGTCTTTCTCTATCAAACAAATCTATCTGATGTCCGTGAATGTTTGTACTTTCGAACATTTTGTCTTCTGTATGATTAAAAGAGGAGAAATACCATACATGCCCTTAAGACCTGGCGGATATGATAGCTACCTTTCAGTTTTACTGCGGTTGAGAATTCGACATATCATTGTCCACTGATGAAAGGGTCATTTTCCTTCACAAATCTTGATTACTTGCTTAGTTGATTACTTGACTATTTAATTAGTTGTTTAGTTGATCAGCTGATTAGTTGATTGGTGAATTATTTGATTAGTTGACTACTTGATTAGTTGATTAATTCATTACATGATTATGATAATTAAACCTGAGTTATATAACTTATATTGTCCACTGATATGGTCATTTTCCTTCACAGAGCGTAGGGAAATATCATCATTAAGCATTTAGTGGAAATATACAAAAACTAGAATATTACGCAGTACAAAATAAATGTAACTCAATCAACTGCATAAAAATTCTATAAAGATTCAGGCATTCCAGATAGCAAAACTATCTTTCATCAGTGGATGCTATCTCAAACAACTGACTCTAGATCTGCAGAGAATTTATCCAGTTGTTTGATTTTCAAGTGTTTGAACTTTGACCGCACTGAAAGCGGGAATTTCAAAACTTCCCAGCCTCCACTGCAGCCTTCAACACAAGCATCCCCAGAGTATTAAAGGTTGCATTTGACCTCCGAACCTTAGCACTTTATTGTTTGACTCAGGCTGTTACACCAACTTCTAAAACCTTATATCAGGGCTACATCGTTACTTAGGGCCCTGTCACACTTCTGCGTATCGTCATTGCGTATGAGTTGCGTACAGACATTTCTGCCGTACGCACAATACGCACAATTACTGTGACGCACATGTAGCGTATAAGTAACGAATTCAGCGAATCAGTTGCGTATGATTTCCGTATGCAGTGCGCAACACTAGTTGTCTTGCTGCGAATGGTAGCGAATGTGGTACGCATGCTGAGCGTATTTCGGACGCACACAACTTATGCCCACCGCATTCCTAACGCACTTCCGACGAATGCCAGGCGTATTGCGGGTGTATTCCTACTTATTCTTGCTGTTATTATTATTCACAGTCCTTCTCATCATAGGCCGCCCCAAACGGGGACCAACTTTACCCGTCCCGGTTGTATGTCTGTTTCCACTTCGCCCAAGCCCTGGCCAAATGCCTATAATATATTGTCAGGTAAATTAAATACCCGTACCCGTATACAAACATGACAGTTAGTGTAAACGACCTAATAATTTGGAGATGTCAAGAAATACCCTCTTTTAATAATTTGAAATCAATAAAAAATACTGCATACTTTCAATACAAAAAATTTACAATTACGCCCACGTGTATACACTGAGAGTACTTATATGGTATACGAACACTATACAGTCTACGTACACTACAACCTGGTGATTTATGACTGTTATTTCCGGTATTTACAGCCATAGTTCAAAGTGTCTACTGTCACAAGTCCACCATCTTTAGATGTTTCAGGCCATTGTGTTTATATGCACCCATACTTTTTATATTCCTATTTATAAGCAATTTTGTACTGACCTATGGACACTACACATTTTCTCGGACAGACAACCCAAAGTACAAGAAAGACACATATTGTGTGTTACATATAGATACCATGTATAACATACAAAATGGCGAGTTCTAGCACCATTTCGGTGGAATACAATAAAATATTTTGCTATAAAAATGCCTTTTTGATAACTGGCAATACATTATCATCTAGTTTTCAGCAAAAGATGCTAGAAAAAGTCAATGGTACTCAACTCTTTTGTTGGATCACAACATACTTAAAAAATGCTTCAGGAGGTCTGTTTACCCTGGAGGCTAGAGGAGCAGGTGCACCCCAGTACGCAATCTGTACGCTATCTTTGCGCTTCTCATAAGTAACAAATACGTAGAACGCGCTTTCCGGTTGCAACATGAACGGTACTAAAGCGCTGCAAGTACGCTATGTATTCGTCCAACGTACGCGGCTCATGCACAGGTGCAGATCCAGGTGCAGTTCAGCGTATAAACCGCGTATCCCATACGAACACCTAGCGTACTCGTACCGTTTTTGACCGATGCATTGCGTATTTATAACGTATGACCTGCGTACCAGCGTACGCAGCATAGTTTTGGGCGTGCTCAAAACTACGCTGCGTACTGAGTCGGCCTGTGCGTGTGCTGTGCGTATGCTGACGTACATAAAACGACTGAGACGCAAATGACATGCGTATTGTGCGTACGGCTGCGTATGGAAGAATAGTCCGTACGCAGCTCATACGCATGACGATACGCAGAAGTGTGACAGGGCCCTTAAATGTACTTTATTACCTTCGCCAAGACGGTTATGTTTCCCATAGCGTTTGTGTGTATGTGTGTATGTATGTATGTAATGTATTTGTGTGCGTATGTGTGTGCGTATGTGGTTTAGCAGGATAACTCAAGAAGCTTTTGTTGGATTGTCATGAAACTTGGTAGGTGGGTACAGGTCTTGGTGAAACCTAGAAATGATTAAATTTTGGGCCCCGTGGCGGCTTGTTATGGTACTGCAGTGGAACTTCCGGTTTTGATATCTCGCGATCTGGACATGCTAGGGTCATGAATTTTGGATGGTAGGTAGTCCCTGTGATAGGAAAGAAGTCAGGTGAGTTTGGGCCTCCTAGCAGGTTGTTCAGGAACTGCAGGGCGGTTTGTTTAAATATCTTCGAGAGAGGATAACTCAAGAACCAGTTGACGGATCGTCGTCATTTTTGGTACGTAGGTAGCTTACGTGATGCTTGACATAATTAGATGACAATTATGCAAATCAGTATCTAATTTGCATAATTAATGAGGAATGTCCATAAATCCGCTGTGTTCGATAATATGGCTACGAAACACTTGTGACATATGTAATTGAGAAGGACAGGAACATAGGCAGATATTGATTATGTAAATGAAGATAATTTGCATAATTAATGGCAAAATTGCTGCAACTTTATAGTGGTAACTGCTGGGAATTTAATACTTGCCATAGTTGGAAGTTTAGTGAAGGTGAACATCCCTAAACATAATTTATTCAAATCAGGACCTCATTTGCATAATTTATGAGGAAATGCTGGAATACCCTTTTTTTCAAGATACTGTAAGACTGTCATTGGGTGGAGAATATGATCAACTGATATGATTCATGCAAATGAGACTCTTACTTGCATAATCACTGAGAAAAAAATGTAAAGTTAGTTCGAACGGTTAACATGATTTGGCGAAGGTATTATGAGGTCGTGGAACTCTTGTTTCCCATGATTTTAGCCCGCCGGTGAGTATCAACAAGATTTCTGGGCTTCATTTATCAAGTAATAGTTTAATGTTCTGGTAGTGTTATCCTTGTCTATGCTATAGCTTATCATAACAAAACACAAGCATAGAAAAAACACAGCCCTTCTACTGCTTAGAGGCAACTGGAAAGAGTTAGATCTATTAAACATTGGTCTTGGTATTTCCAGGTTGCCCTGAGACTGTTGGAGAAGGAGGTGATAGACAAAGCAGACATGGTGGACCTTCTGGGCAAACGGCCGTATGCAGAGAAGTCAACGTATGAAGAGTTCGTGGAAGGAACAGGAAGCATGGAGGAGGACACTTCCCTTCCCGAGGGCCTGAAAGACTGGAACAAGGAGAAGGAGGGGGGAAAGGAGAGAGAACCAGCCGTAGCAACGTTTAGGGACGGGGGGTTATGATCAGTGCAGCCATGCCCAGTGCAGCCTGATTGTCCCAAAAGGTGTGGAAACTGTAATAAAACACTGTGAAAACTGCCGTGCCCTCTTGTAGATTAAGTTGTTTCTCATCATCACTTCTGTATTTCTTGTCAAACCAACTGGCTTGCAGGGGACAAAATACGTCAAATGTTTTTCTTGTCAGGAGCTTAGTAATTTTTGAAGCAAAAGTGTGCAAAAAAACACTGAGGCACTTGATGACTTCATCTTGTGTGCAGAATAGGATGTACATGTTGTACAAAGTATTATGCCGCATAATGTAGAAAGTCAATGGCTTTTCCTTCAGAAAATAATTAAACCCTCAAATGGAATTCCTTGATGTCGCTCCTATTTTGATGACCATAGTTGTACGAGTAAGTTAAAGTGTGACTGTTGAAGATTTCAAAAGGAACAGTATTTCAAATCTAGTCTAAAATGTGTACAGACTATAAAATGTGCTTTTCCTTAGCTACATCCTTACTAGCTATGAAAATAACTACATGTACATTCATGTCTGTGTAAGACTGGAAGCCCATTTGATAAAAAATAAAAAGATGCAAAATGCAGCGTTTCTTTATTCAATCTACATACACTGTAGTGTAGGCTAAGGAGTTTAGCTCTAAGTCCCCTAGGCCTTCACAAAAAATGAAACTGTACGATAAAGCAGCATACTTTCTGGCATGCCTTTTTGCTTCACGACCTGTTGTAAGTATGCAATGATATATCATTTTCATGTAATTTTGTTGCCATATCACATATCAAGAATTTTATCTGACTATACTAAAGCACACAGCAAAACAATATTTGCAAGTTTAAAGATTTAAAATAAACTATTCTGTATTTATCAAGAAAGATAAGGGACACAACAAGTGCTATTGCTAACATTTTAAGTATTCATTTACCCTAAATGTTGGTAAAAAATAGCTGTATTTGTCATATACATTTAAATTCAGTCAAATTCCTCGTCCCATTCCTGCTCGTCGCTGTCCCTGCCGTCCTCCTGCGGGACGTTGGCGGGCTGGATGTTCGTGAGAAGGTCCCGCATGGCGTCCATTAAGGCATGTATCCCACGATGCAAGTCTGTGTCCTGTCCGCCCACTGCTCCCTCTGCCTCCTCAGCCTGGCCTGGGACAACGTTCCTCACATTCTGGTCCTGAAACAGTCACACTGGGACATTACCATGTCTTGCAATGTAACTTGAGAAAACGTAACTTCTAAGATGCTATGTTGTCAGTCCAAACCTGTTACAAGTACAAAGATGCATGTCAGGAAGGACCAATGAAGAGGAACATGTTGTATTTCTACCAACAGAAGTTAGAGTTCTTTTAATGGCAGAAGGGGACTTATTGTTGTGGAGAGGAGACTTAATGATTGTCACACTTAGTCAGTTAGTGTAAAAAGATGTGCTTTTATGTATAGTTTTAACTACATTTGTCTGACCTGTTGAGAGTTGTAGTTTGGCATCATGGACCTGAGGAACAGGGACAAGGTGCTGTGTTCACCCTCAGTACCGGCTGGCACTCGCCTTCTGCAAATAGATGAGAAAGAATAACACGTTCAGTTCTAAAGTTAACCTTTAGCACCCTGAAGTAGCTACCTGGCTACCAATTCTATTGCTTATGGGTTAGGCAGCAGGGAGAAGGTTAAACAATGTAGCTTCCCTGTTCATAGGTCAACATATTTCGAGTCTACACAAGTCTTATTTAAAGTCCAGTCTACTGCAGCCTTACCTCTGTGGCCTAGTGTAGCTAATGATGGCATTGGCAGGAGGAAGGGGGTCATAGGACAGCACTGGGGCATTGGCCAAATCCTGTGGGGAAGAACAGATATAATAAAGATAAGAGTTAAAGATATTAACGATAATAAAGATAAAGATAAGAGTTAAACTTTTTCTTTGTCCAAAGTCATGTAGATCTACTTTTATGGACACAGAAAGATTTAGCATAAAAGTTCATCTGTGTTGGTATGTACTTTTTGGTAAAGGTTAAACTATTTTCTAATATAGAAAGGTTTAAGCTGAAATGCATCTAAAAAGAAAAGATCAGACAGAGTTGTTTGGAACGCAATGTAGAAAAGGTTAATCTTTCACATCACAGACTAAAGCAAATCCAAATGAAGATTAAAGCTAACCAAACTATACTATGGATTTTTACTATGTTATCAACGAAACATGGCCCGACCCTTGGCAGTGCAGCTGTGGCATCTTTGATCTCGGACACAATGATGTGTCTGTAGATGTTCCGTGGCGTGCCTTGGTACCTCAGCTGTCTCCTAGCAACAGTAACAGACAAGAGACAAATAAATTAAATGATTTATACATCAAAAGGGCTTCCTCACATCAAACAATGTGATAAAGCCCTAATGAGCATATTGGAAGGGATGGAACTTCTACACACCATCACCAACACTTTCAATTAGGATGTAAATATGTAAAAAAAAGTTTTCTTGTGCTAAACTTACTGTTTCTTTTCTGTGCTGATTTTCTACAACAAAGAAAAGTAGCTTGTGTGTAACAATTCTCAGTTCATTGTCACTTGTATGACCTACTTTTTCCTGCACTCTTCCACCAGTGGGTCTGCCTGGTCCACTCTCTCCAGTACAGCCTTCACGTTCCTCTCCAGCCACTGCATGACCTCTGGCTCCTTCCACAGGGGACTGGACCTCCCCACAAACAGGGCAACAAGCTGACCAAGGGCCTCTGGTTGGCTGGGGAAATACACATAGAAACAGGATGACAGAAAATACATGGGGGCTTTCCCAGATTAAGATAAATTTTACATTTACAAAGATTCTACAACTCCAAGTCTTGTCACACTAAAGGAATGGTTTCTCAACAGTACATGTAGGACCATTTTGCCTGTAGTATAATACTGTGTTGGATAGATCGCTGAGCAAAATTTTCACACAGAAAGGAGCCTGTACGTGTGTGCTTACCTGACTTGTGCCTGTGGGCCAAAGAACTGATGGTTTTCTACATCCTTGTCTGGATGGATAGAACATTTATCCAAAAGAGGAAACAATACCTGGAAAGACAACACATTGCTCATGTTTCTGGGTATTTTTTGCAATGAAGTACAGAAAAAAGTGAATGCCTAGTGCACTGAATAGTGTCCCATAGGCAGCTGCCAAAAACAACATTGTCAAATGTGATTACTCATAAAAATACATGTCAATCCCAAGCAGATGTTCCATGCTGTACAGCAAACAAACAAACATACATGCTTTTTCATGTAGCGATGAGGTAAATATGAAGTCAGGTATTCTACATTGCAAAACTAGGCTAGAATGATTATGGGTACTTACTGATGGGAACATGATGAGAGCCTTTTGTAACTAAAACACAGAGAGTATGAAAGTTAGGATTATAAATTACATACAACTGCAAACATGGCTTCAAAGGTTAAACTGTATCATATATAGTACCATATTAAGTGGCAAAGGAATAAAACTCATAAACCAAAATATTTTATCAAGTTTTTGGCTGATAATTTTTGATAGCTCAACCAACGTTTCAATTCATATCTGAGATCACAAAATATTTAGTCAATTTCCTTTAGACTTGAAAAAGATGTGGAAGAGGTTTCCTGTACCAGATCATCTGCCTCCTCCTCCTCTGCCTCCTCATCACGGCTCAGCTGGAATGTTGCCATGGCAACAGACAACGCCCAGTTCGGAAGCTGTGAAAGGTTCCTGTGGATCTGCAGAGAAGGCAAAAGTGAAGACATTTGTGATATCTTGGCTGCTTGAGTATCACTGTTATGATGGATATACTAGTACTTGTATGCACATTAACAGGTAGGGTAGGGTAGGGGAGGTCAGCTCTGATAGGAGCATCTGCAAACAGAACAACACTTTTCAAGTGAAGTTCTACACTCTTCCACGAGAACTTAAGTTCTGTGTAGTCCCTCTTATAAGGCTGTGGGCATAAAATTGCATACAACAAAGCTGTCATGAGACTATCTGTATCTGTATAGCCTGTATAATCTCCCATTGGTGTAACACACAAGATGGTCAAGGAAAGGAAAACACTTGTATTCAACAACCACCTGTGAACTGTATTCTCTACTTTATTCTCTACTGAATGAAGTAAATAATTCACTGTGCATGGATCAAATGTGTAACTTTGAATAAAGGTAGCTAGCTATAACATTTCACAATTCATACAGTGTAAATGTTGCCTATATCTCTTTATGCTGCTGCTTACTACAGGTGTCTTCAGGACACCAGATGAGTAGCTGATAATTACACTAGGATTTATGCCTGAGGCTTTTCCACGCTATTGAACACATATAAAAACCAAACTAAGGGATCACAACCCTGGGCTCTGGTATTCAACGTGAGTTGACTAGCATGGGGTATGTATGGGGGTATAGTCCCATACAAGACTTGGGTGCAAGTTCTTTTCTAGTAAAGTCAAGAAGAGCATTGTAACGTATGATGACATTACAGATGTTATCTGAGCGTTGGTTAGTTGTTATAACTTGTTTCCAAGAATAAAATCATACTTGTTTACAGAGCCGCTATATCCTGCAAAACCACAATGATAGTCATCAATACATGAAACCACGCCCTGGCCAACCACTGTGAAATCCAGTACGTTATCTGCGTGAAGCAACTCTTTGCACAATGGGTTAGTACAAATCCTGCTATACTGTCACTCTACATGTAGCATACAGTACTTGTAACTGTTAGCAAGCATGTGCACTACCTAATGACTAGATACGAGAGGTATTCTCCGAAAATTGAAGCAGATTGGTCGTTTTAGCCTTAGGTTATTGGCCTTGGTGTATTACTGAGTGAAGGGTATATCCCTGGTTTTCATAATGAATCAGTCTCTCAAAAATCTACAGTAAAAACCTTTCCTCAGGTTACTTTTGAAACAAAGTGTAAAATCATAACCTCATAAACTGTCACACCTTCAAATTTTGTGTATATTACGTATTTGCTTTCTAATTAAAGTAACAATCTGCAAAGAATTGTTTACCTGGCATAAGGTAACATTACCTGCCGGGTATTAGTTTCAGCTGAGTAAAGTTGGCAACAAACACATGGTCAGTTTATTTCATGATCTTTAAACCATTCTGTTTCACTTATACACCATTTCAAAGGAGTACTGAAGTCAAGTTTGAAGACACAGATACGTGCACACACGGCATATTGACAAATGCACGTGTACACCTGGTCTCTTGCAAAACATGTGTCAAGCTGTGTATTAGGCACTTAGGGCCCGTCCTATGATTGCAAACTGAGGGCACTCTTGGGATAGTCATGCATGTGCCCTGCAAAATTCAGCTGTCTTGTTTAAGTTGTTACGGAAAAGTCTGTTTTAGATCAATGTCCACAGTTCGTTCTGTCACAGCCTGCTTGAAAATTCTATGGCATCAAAAGGAAAAAGACCTACATGTACAACGAATGTGACGTATAAAAAACACATAAAAAGAGTAAAACATGTCAATTTTGAAACAGCTAATTCAATGAACAAAGAATAAAACTGCATTGGTGTCCTGAAATCCAGGTCTTTCATAGCGGTTGAGAAAGCGACAAATATGTCTGTTACTTGCCCTCCAGCCTTTTGACACTTTCTCATCAATCATTCTGCATATCAACAATACATATCCAAGCATCGCCCTGCACTGTGTGACACTCAGAACCTTGTCCCTCCATTTATTATTAAACATAACGTCCTTGAGCCTGCCTAACCCTTTAACAAAAACAATGTTGAAGCCAATAGTATTACCTATTCAGGCAAAAGTTTTAATAGCAGTTGCAAAGTATGAATTCATACGAAATTACTTCAAAATTTGTGTCACTGATAGACATGCCAAAACAGAGAAACCTGCTTTCAAGTTAAACTGTGTTGTGTAGAGTCAGAAAAAAACACAGATACTGTATCACTTATTGTCTGCAGTCTTCTGTCACAAAAATTAGGCCAAGGCTCTTAACATTTCAAAGCCTCACAATGATACATGTACAACCACTGTCCTTCTGATAAACCTGTTAAAACATGTACTACATGCAGGTTATGAGTGATCAACTGCCAATATTGGGATAACAGTGAGAAGGGTAACCTGCCAGATTCAGGGATCCAGTGTTAACAACACCCCACAATGGCCCTGAGGTCAGCAATTGGGAAGGTTTGCTGTTGTCTGCCGTGTCTGAAAGAGAAGACACTGGAGGAAAATGTCCAGATTGGTTCTGTGCAAGACATCAGAGACGAAAATGAAGCCCAGCCACTCATAGCAGACCTTTTTAACGATGAAGAGTTCTTGCAGCAAGATGAAGAAAAGGTACCAACATTTAAATTTCCTACTTTTGAATTTCTGTGGACACAAATGTTTTGAAAAGTCATACAATCATGTACTGTAGGAATAGTATAGAATATGAATAAACTGCAACTGACAGGAAGGTTCCTTTTGCAGCATCAAAACTTGCAGCTTGTTGGATTATGAGAATTGTGTCAAGGCAAAAGTGGCTTATTTGGTTAATGTTTTTTCAACTTGATGAACGTACAGTAACATTCTTTTCTCCACACCAGGTCATTGATTTCCTTGCCAGTGATGAGCTGATGACAGACAAGATTGACTGTCAGCATGTGAGTGAAGACCAGTACGACGAGTATTTCGAAACGGAAGTCTACAGCGAGGAGGCGGTCTTCGAGGCTGCCATGACCTGGCTGGAAAAGTCTAAGCAGGACGAAGACGACAAGAATGCAGCCAACATTCTCCAGGCCGTGCGGATGACCCTGCTGAAGCCGAGTCAGCTGGAGAAGTTGGAACAGCACCCCCTCGTGATGGCCTCAACTGAGGCACAGGAGATGATTCAACATGTCAAGCAGAAGAACCAAGAAGTAAGTCTCATATTTTCCTGTATGAAATGTGTATCTATTGTAACGTTGAAGGTCTAAGTCTTCTTTACACCACTGTTGATTCTGAACTCAAAAGGCTGCAGATTTTCAGTATATTTCTTGGGGGGAGGGGATTGTGAAACACTAGGTGTGAGTAGAAACACGAAAACCCCTCCTGGGACACCAGGAATCGAACCCGCACCAAACCCGGGTGGCCAGCTCTTAGGTCAACGCCATAACCGCCAGGCCAAAAGGTCCAGGACTAGTTGGGCTGGTCAGTTGGTGGCACTTGAACCCCACTGTTACACTTAGTCTATGAATAGTATGGTTAAATGTTAAGATGGATGAAGAAATTCTGTTGAAGGATGCTTCACCACTGCATGACTGCAGTGTTCTTTTAGTTCAGAGTCCTATTTGGCTTGCAGATCTGAGACTACATGTGTAATGAAGTTTTGGCTTCTCCTGATGCAGGCACCTGTTGAGTCAAGTGATGAAGGGGACTTTCAGTCTACTTCCTCTGAAGAGGAGGAGGAGGAAGAGGAGGAGGAGGTTGTTGATGATGAGATTCTAGAGGATCAGACTTTGGGACCAGAGGAGGGGGATGACGAGGGCACAGACTTCAGAAACGGCAACAGGAGGACAATAATCCTAGATATATGGCACAGACTTCTGCAGAATTTGAGGGAGGGGGGTAAACATGGACAAGAGGATGCACCTGGCGCAGAGTCTCCAAAGGCAGACACGTCTGAGGACAACGAGAAAAATCAGGGGTCAAGCTGGAACATCTTCAAAACCATCAGTAGGCTCTTTTCAAGCTCTGAAAATGAGGAAACAAACAGTGCACCAGAGGACACAGAAGCTTTGATAAACCCCACGGTAGAAGACAAGTCAGAACAGCAGAAGTCACATGCACGCGCTAAAAGAAGGTGGATACAGACGGTAGGAAAAATTGAACTGCAGAGAGCTCTAAAGAACCTGGACATGAATCCAAAGGTGAGAAGGGAGAGGCTGGTCAAGTCTCTTTATTTTGACGAAGCCAACTCAGACATGTTACCGATACCTGACATTGATACACTTCGAAGACCACTCACATTGAAGGAGGAATTTGAGAATACCAAGCCTTGGGAAATCATCACCAGGATGAAGGAATATGAGGATGCCATTGGATCTGTGGCTAGGCCGAGGAAGTTTTCTGCAAGCATCTCCGACTTGGCAGGTATGGAGACATGCTACATGTACAAGCCAAGAAAAAACAATCTAAAGGGAACAAGCAGTATGGGGAAGTCTGAGATGTGTCTCGAGATCATTGAGCGAAACAAGACAAACAGACCAGTACAGACAGTTAAAAAGCCTGCACTGAAAACGACCAAGTCAAAAAGGAAGACAAGCGACTCAAGAAGAGTGAAGTCAGTGGCATTGCTAAACTTCACAGAAATTGATCTAATTGCAGGGGCAAAAGAAGATGCTAGTGAGGTTCATCAGGCCAGCACTGTTGAAAGCCAAGAGACTGAATCTCAGCAAGAGAAGACTGAGAATGAGTTAAATCAAGAGAGGGATGAGATGAGTTTGCAGCAAGAGAAGAACGACAGTGAGTTACAGCAGGAGGAAAATGAGAAGAGGTTAACTCAACTATGTGAGGATGAAGATGAGGCAGAATTCAACTGGAGCGAGTTGATGGAAAAGTTTGAGGAAGGTGCAGAGGAGGCGGTGGAGACAGTAAAGGAGGCAGTAACTGATGCAGGTGCAGCGGTAGTAGATGCCAGCAAACTAGTTGGTAAAGCACTAACAGGGGGGTTACTTGCAGTGGCAGACTTGGTGGGCGATTCCTCTTCATCACTGTCCGAAACCTCCAAGAAGAAGAAGAAAGAACCCTTAGATGTCGACAAGATCTTACCCACCTTACTTGAGTACAAGCCGAGAAAGGGGATGGCAGAACACGTCTTTTTCATCTTTGGGAAGCCGGGCATTCTGTGCTGCGATGCAGACACCAAGTCCTGGTACAAAGTCAGCAGCCTCCCGGAGGACTATGTCGAGTCTCCCAGCATTGCTGCAAACACCTGCATGTTTTACCTTACAGGTGGGGCTCTGATGGTGACCAATAAGAAGGGAGATGAACACAAGAAGACTGTGAGGAGGGGGTACGCCTATAACTTCATGAAGGACAAGTGGACCAAGCTGCCTCGCATGAACACCCCGCGGCACGGCCACACCTCGGTGGTGATTGAAGGAACGCTGTACGTGATAGGTGGACAGAACGACGACCAGCCTCTGGTCCACTTGGAGAAGTACAACCAGACTGCCAAGGTGTGGGAGGTCTGTGACTCGGCAGACATTGTGTCCTGCAAGCCCATCCTGGCAGCTTGTCATCGCCACAAGCTCTACATCATCTACCACCCAAACTCCCACCAGGCCATCCTGCGGGCCTATCACACTGAGAAAGACAAGTGGTACAAGAGGAAGTTGGAGCTTCCCTTCGAGCCGAGTATTTTCATGGCAAACGATGGCAAACTGTTCATCGTAAACATGAACATGAAGAAGAATTTCCCGGCGAGAGCCAAAGTCTTCCAGGTCTGTTTCGAAGGTAAAATCAGGGACGGTCCGACCACCATACACTTGTCGCAGTACATTGAACCGATCTACCGGCGTCTCCCAAACCCAGAGGAATCTCCCCACATCATCTATCTCCTGGCTAACGAGTATGTAAAGCCACTGATGATAGACCTGCATATGGAAGAGAACCTGACGGCAGAGCCAATCCCGGACACTTACCGCGTCATCAAGTATGACCTTGGAAGCCGAGCGATACGCGACCTTGATAAGATCAGGGTAGAGAATGTCCACGGCTGCCTCACGAGGGAGAAAAGTCAGGTCGGCTGGTATGCCAGGGACCTGATACCCTGTGATAACTTTAGAATGAGGACGTGGAAGACACTTGAAGATGACACCTGGGAGGTGGTAGTTAAGAAGGTAAGGAAGGCGGAGTTAGAAGAATCAGACAGTGATGACGCTGACGACGCCACCCAACCGATCGCGACAGAGGAAGGCAAGGAGGAAAAGACAGAGGAAGAACAGGTTGAGGCAACAAAGGAAAACCAAGAAGGTCTTCCATCTCAAGGAGAGGAGAATCAAGATGTAACAGGTGAACAGGATCACCCCCGGGCACCTGAAGCTTTGGAACAAGAAGATCAGCAAGGTTCAGAACTGGAGCCTGGTCCAGAGCTGATAGATGTTGAAGCACAAGTCATACAGCAGTATGATTACGAACAAGCTCCTGAACAAAATCACTTCCAGGACAAGCAAGAGGATCAAGAACAAGACCAACCAGACGGATACCAGGAAGAGTATGATGACGTTTTTGAAGAACAACAGCAACATGCTCTATCAGAGGATGGTCATGATTTAAGGCCTGAACATGAGCAAGACCATCCTAGGTCAGAAAATGATCATGAGCAACTTGAAGGTGTTGTGGGATTGGAGCATGGTCCTGAGTCAGGAGAGGAGCAAGATGGAGAGTCCGCATCAGAAGATGACCTGGAGTCTGAAGAGGAGGACAGTGAAGATGACTCAGAAAGTGATGAAGATGAGGAGTCTGAGGAGGAGACAGAAGATTCAGGATCAGGCGAGGAGGAAACATCTGAAGAGGAGCAAAGTGATGTTGGATCAGAAGGTGACAAAGGTTTCGAGTCTGAAGAAGAGACAGACAATGCTGGTTCAGGAGAAGACCAAGATCTTGAGTCTGAGGAACAAAGTGATGTTGGATCAGAAGATGATGAGTCTGACTCAGAGGAAGAGACAGACAATGTTACATCAGATGACCAAGATCTTGAATCTGAAGACGAGGAAGAGCATGCTGAGTCAGAAGATGGTCAAGATCGCAAATCTGAGGAAGCCCAAGATAATGTTGGATCAGAAGGTGAACAAGACCAAGAGTCCATGAAAGAGCAAGACCACAATAGACAACAACAGGACACTGATTCAAAATCAGAAGAGGTGGGAGGCCATCGTGGATCTGAAAATAAAGACATCACTAGCTCTGAGAGTGAGGTAGAGGAAGAACAAGATCCTTTCAGAAAATTGATAGGGAAGGCTCGGGAGCCAGAAAAGAACCAGTCTAAGAATCAGGAAGGTAGTGTTGAGGAAGAGGAATGCAGCACTCAAGGACAAGAACCTGAGAGGTTGAAGGAACTAAGGGCACCAGGACAGATTTTTTTCTATGGGAGTGATGACTCAGAAGTAGAGGACCTTTTCCCAAAAGGCCAGCAAGATTCAACGGTGAACAAAGATGAGCCTCCTCTTAATATGAAGAATGCAGGACAAGATGACAACTCTCAAAGAGAACATCCCTTGGAAGAAGCAACTGGAGAACAAGGCAAAAAGGACTCCAAACTTGAACATCTTAAAAAGATCATGAAGGAAGAACAAGACAAGGACTCAAACAGGGACATTCCGAGTAAAACACAGGGCCAAGAACAAGACAAAGACTCGGACATAAGGAATCTAAAACAAGACAAATACAAGGACTCTGACAGACACCATCTAGATATGCTTAATCAAGAACAAGATGAAGACTCTGATGAGATTGAGGCTATGTAAACAGAAGGCACCATGATAATGGAATGATAGTCTTGACAACATTAGATCACTTATTTTGATGAATAGAAGGTCCTTGATATCAACTATATGACAAAAATCAGACATTTAGCTGTCAGTGTCTTACAAACACTCAGTGTCAGTGTCAGTGTTTTACAAGTTATACTGTGGTGTATGGGTGCGTTTCAAGCTATAATAATAGTATCTCAGAAGTAATGTAAATTGAGTTATCAACAGCTTTTTGGGTACTATGTATCGAGCTCATTGTTTTGTCACTCCTAAATATTTTGACAGTGCAGGGATATGTACAGTCAGGAATACTAAGTATTATATTTGTGGGGACTTGTACATGCATAAATATTTCTTAGGTATTTCTTAGGTATAGAATCAATATCTACTGGTATTATATACGTATAGGGTTTGGTATTACATGTATATAAAACTGTGCTTGAAGGAATAATGAATAATATATTCCAGTTGTACAGAGACAACTTAAATAATAATACACATATACTCAGTCTGATATAGTGATCTCTCTTCCATTAAATATGTTACTGTATATTTTATTGAAATAAATAACACATCTGAGGTGATCTGTACTGACCTCCCACTCTTGGTACATCCTAAGCAGGAACTTGTACTCCCTAGCCTGAAGGGCATAGAAGTCAATCATCAGGAGAACACACAGGGGGTCTTCGTCTGGGTCAAGGCTGCAGGACAAATATTGATTGTACACTGTTTACAAAGGAGTCTAACACAACCTTACATTACATTTTACTCTTGTCCATGCACAATTACAAGTTTTAATGATCTAAACTTTAAAAAAAGTTGAATGACATTTTTGCACCCTGAACAGCGTACCTTAACAAGAGTTTGCAGAACTCCAATGCCGTCCTGTAACAGCCACGCTGACCGATGAATGTCAGATGTTTGAACAGGGCCAGGTAGAAGGACCTGAAAGATGTTGATAAAACACTTGATACATGCACATGTACTGCCATGTATGTATAAAACACATGATAAATACTACAAGCATTCTAGCAGTAATACAGCCCCCTATGCAGAAGTTGCATTGGGACTGCTAGCTGTAGCACCACTTAGTGACCCAAACTAATATGACATCACATCACTGAAACAATCCATCCTGAGTCCTGACCTGTTCTCTGCTCTTCTGTAGTCCAGTCTACAAGTCCCCAGGGTCATATTGAAGAGAGTGTGGAAGCTACACTCAAAACTGTACAAAGCCCTTTCTGAAACAGGTACATGTACATTCCAAGTCAGGAATCATATGACAAAGGAAAAAGAGACAAGCAGCAACAACATTACAAAATACAGTTTCTGATTTAATAGCAGAAGTCTTTTGATAGATTTGAATTCTGTAAACCTTTGACAACAGTTAATACAGTTAGAGTCGCAAATGATATTAGTCTATGACTTGACAATAGAGTTACTTACCAATCAGCTCTGAAGCCATCTGTAGATCCTCACTCATTTTACACACATCACTCAGCTGGGTCAGGGAGTCCACATGGTAGGGATGGAGATGTAGCACAGCCTAGTGACAGAACAAACAAGAAAGGTGTAAAAAAAATACACCTAGGCGATGCATGGTTGATTATGTAAATTAGGATATTATTTACATTACTTACATGATTTACAATACTTCACTTAAGTTACATACATGTATGATCAAGAACTTACCCTTATTCAACATAGAGATATGATTACCTTCGCCAAGAAGATTATGTTTTCGGTGGTGTTCGTGTGTGTTCGTGTGTGTTCGTGTGTGTGTGTGTGGCCACGTGTGTGTGTGTGTGTGTGTGTCTGTCTGTACACAAGATAACTCGAGAAGGCTTAGATGGATTGTCTTGATATTTGGTAGGTGGGGTAGGTCTTGATGAGACCTCGAAATGATTAGATTTCGGACCCCCTGGTGGCTTGTTATGGTACTGAAGTGGAATGCAGAGAGATAAATCTGATAAACCTGTGTACTGGAATGAACTACATCATCATCTTACCGTAATGTTGTTTGGGTTGAGGGACTCCACTGCATCTAAGAAGTCAAACTGGACCTTCTGATAGTCTCGGGTGTGTTCAAAGGTGAAATGTTGACATCTGGAGAAGATATATCATATCCATAAAACATAATGTACATTTTACAGTTTTAAGTCTACAATGATAGTACAGTACTATATTCTTGATATTTTGTAAAAAAGGCAATGCAGCAAATGATTTTTGTGGTGACCATCATGATTACTGGTACACTTTTTGGGAAATGTGATATACAGGCTTGCCTGTTTACTAGCTGTATGTTAGTTAGGCAAAGGTAAGTTAACTCACATGTCAGCAATGACCATACAACTTACCCCCTTTTTGTTTCTATCAACTTCATAGATATCCCTGAAAGAAAGATTTGAAAAATGATTAGGTTTTAAAGCATACCTTTTGAAAACCTCTTTGATTATAATAATAGATAAAATGAAATTCCTCACAAATACGTCATTCGTAGCCTACACGACAGTGATTTAAAACCTGTCCAAGTGATCTAAACCTTGTCCAAATACGATAAGGAACTTACCCCTTTAATATGAAATTAAGGATTTCATTATTGTTTTTCCTCACCTGATTTAGACAGAGGAGGCCAGGTGGCTTTGGGCTGTGACAACCAACTTCTTTTGTGTTGTTTGTTTCTGGTTCTAGATCTGCAATAATGGCAAAAGATCTTTAAAGTATTAAACAAAACACTTCTTTAATGTTCAGATATGATGAACTACAGTAACAATTTCTGAAAACAGACTTATAAATTTGAATATCAACAAATAATGTAATATTTGTGAAACACAACCATATTCAACAAACCTCTGTTCTCCTCTAACAGTTGAAGCCCCAAATATTCTCTTCATTTCATTCTCTGGACTTAAGTGTCTGTAAGAAGAGAGATGTCATATTTATGCAGTTAATCTAATCATCACTATTTAGGGAAACCAAATTTTCGTTCAGTTCGCATTGAAAGGTGTGTTTTCTTGGGTGGGTATGACATAGATAAAATACAACACGGTGTATTCCGCATCACCCTCAGTCCCTGCCCTCCCGCGAGTCGGATTGCAGTTGGGCTGGGACCTCGGGCGATACGAAATATCCCGTGTTGTATTCTATATATAAACATTCATCTAGCCCTTTGGTCATCAAGAATGAAAATCTCAAACAACATCATAGTTGAAACAAATTATTTCTAAAAAATATTCAATGCTTTCAAAAACATAATGTTGATAACATAATCCACAGGGACTATTAAGAGCAACTAAGAGCAACTTCTAATCCATAGGGACTATTAAGTTTCTCATACCTGTGTTCTACAGATAGAAGTGATTTGGATCCAATAGGGAGTGTAGAGTGTTCACTACTGGCAGCTGGCTGTAGGGGCAGCTCTCCCAGCATCTCATTCACTGCTCGGATGCTGGCATCAATGTCATCCTCTGGATTCTTTCAACACAGGACAGGATAACAATATTGAACAAAATTTTTAAAAACTAGAGTTCAACAATCTAATACCTTCGGCTTTCGCCAAATGACATTAGTCTTTACAACCTTATTGCTTACTATCGAACTTGACCTTTCTCTTCCTTTGTACATGTACAGTATTTCAAAACGTTTCACCTCTTGCGATCCCTTTTCTTCCTTGTCACCACCCTTCTTCTTTTTCTTCTTCTTTCTCTTTTTCCCTCCAGTTTTGCCCCCTGCCTGTGGTTGTGACTCAGTAACATGACTGTCCTCCACATTTTCCTGGTTCTCTTCAACATCTTCCTCTACACTGTCATGGTCAACCAGCTGGAAACAATGGGGGTAGAATTATAGCAAAACTGTACACGTGTGTTATGAGTTATCTATGTTTCTGAGTTGGCAAAATGGTTACTATGAGCCGTGAAACTTAGGTGTTGGTTTTATTTCGCAGTCGAAGGGAAAGGGAGGCTTTCACGTAGCCGTGGCGACTCTTGATTCCTCAGCTGAGGGCTATAATATAGGCCCGGAATTAAGAGTCGCCACGGCTAGCTTTCACGGTGTTTTAAATTTACGGTTGAAACAATTCTGTAGTACGCGTAGTCATACAAGGAAGACATATATTCACAGCGTCATGAATTCGCGGTGGAGAGGTCAAACTGTGAAAATAAATCATAAAACCACTGCAAAAGTTTCACGATATACAGTATAAATTGATAACCATATAGTGCTGATATTATTCAAGACATAGACTATTCTGTGAGGCTGGAAATGTAAACATGAAGTGCTGATATGTTAGAAAGTAACGTTATATTTTATCATCAATAAATTACTCATCACATGATCATAATTATTAATATTAAAGTTATGTTATCATAATTTAGGGTCAGGTGCAAAAGTAACTACTCCAATTGGCATAATTTCTAAACATGCAATCAACTAACTGTAACTGCAGCAGATATACGTAGGCGTGAATCCTTGATGTGATTAATAAATCAGCTGTGACTCCTTGCCCTACCCCTCACACAACGGTAACCCCCTCTCCCCTCCCCTGTCCCTGACATAATATTGTGCTATAAAACTCACCAGATCGAAGGGGTTTTGCACGGGTTTCGTCTTCTTCTTTCTGCTGGTAGGAACAGGCTGAGGAACGTCTTCCTCTTCACTACTTATATCGACTCCAAGGTCGGCAACAATGTCTGGAAGGCCCTGTTCCCCCCGAAGTTTCCTCAAAGCACGGGAAGACATGGCACAACCGGACCTGAACTCTATTTAATCCACGTACGTAAACATAGCTCGATATTCCACGATTATCGATTCTAAAAAATCTGGACTTCAGGGCAATCAATAGATACCATAAAAACACGCTACAATATCAAAAACCTAACTAGAATATTAATATATATAACCATCCAGAGGAACAAAAACTTTTAGCGTTTACATTCAATTCTAGCTTCGATTTTAACAAATTTTATGCTAGGTTTTCCTACTTGAAATTGTTGGAGTAGCGCACTTCTATTTATAGGGGTATTTGTATAAACATATACGATGCACTATCTTAAAATCCATGACTACTGCAGAAAGCTACATATAAGTATATTCTTTATAGTTACATAGATAATTTAAAAACTGTATATTGTCTGCTACGTTTGCGGAATATATCTTTTAAATCTACCCCTGTATCCTAAATGGTTTAGTCTATACTACAAAGATGGCTGCCGCCATGTGTTTTTCGCCGGTTCGGGCAACTTTTTCACAGTATACGCTGTTCCTAAGGGTTTCCAAACAATGTACTTTGTGCCAAAGGCATATTTCGGCAACCCAAGTACTTTTTAAAAAGCGAGAGAAGATAAACCCTCTGGAAAAATTCATGAAGAAGGCAGGGTGAGTCGCTGTTTTTGTGGACTATACTAACCGTTACTATAGTCTAAATTATGTCAAAGCTACGGTCTTGTCAAATCCATTTTCGAGATGTTTTTGTGTTCTTTGAAACTTCTGGAAGTTTATGGGTCTGATACCTTTTAAAGGATAATGACTTTTTTTAACATTGCTGGGTTTGTGTATTCAAAAATTATTTTCTGTATACCAAAATTCAAATTGTTGATTCTTCTTTACCACCAGGAAGAAATTCTACTATGACGCGCCACTACTGGTAAGTATTGTATCATTATTTGTGGTGGTGCAGAAAAAAAATCTCCATGTACCTCGCATGTAGCAAAGATGCATTTTCATTTTTGGTTTTTGTTAACCATTCCAAAACATCGTCTGAAATTCCTAAGAGTTGAAGACAGCATTGCAAATGGGAGATTGGGCGTGTGACTGAGATGGTGCCATTTTTTCCAGCCCCGAAAGATTGGGATTGAAGTCCCAATAAAACAGAGGGCCCAGCACACGGAGTCTATCCGACAGAGAGTTGTGAACACCACCCTGAAGAAACACATCACGGAGCTGGTGCAGAGTTGTCAGGTCAGCCAGGAGCTGGAGCATGCACAGGTCGAGATCACCAAGGTAACATCAAACAACTGACAACTTCTCAATCTCAATACTGTAAGTCACTTTATGTTCGTGGTAGCAAAAGTTCGCCGTCTCAGAAAAATGAACATGTTCGCGGAACTATACGTTCGTGGTGGTGGCAGGTGCAGCAAAAAGAAAGCGAATTATTTGTTCACAATCACGGTAATGAGACTAGTAAGTTCGCAGTACAGAAGTGACAGCGCAAATATAACAGTACTGCGAAAAAATCACACACTACATTATTCCCAAAGTGCCTGTTTGTAAGTTGAAGGCATGACTGGGATGGGGGTGGGCTGGTTGGCATGCCTAGGTGGATTTAATTTAGCAGTTCCAGAAAGGTGTAAAAATCCAGGATGTTTTCTGACAGAATCAGTTTATATATGTATATACTTAGCATGCTGAAGAGAGACATGAAGCACAGAGCAGAGGGCTAGGCCCTCCTACAACAGCAAAGACACTCCAAGAGATATAAAGGGAACTCGCGAGAGAAAAGGAACAGGGGAAGAAGATGAAGAAAGACTGAATGCAGCTGCAGGACGTTCTTATGACTGCAGATGCAGAATACAGTGGATGATGATGTAGCATGGCCAGAAAGCTAAAGAGAACAAAACTATACTAATGTATAACATGTACTCCATTTCTAGGTGTCTGTTACTCCTGACTTCCTGACAGCACGGGTGTACTGGAGAGCACCAGGATTTGATGATGACAAACACATCGAGGACTTGTTAGACAGGTCTCGCTTTGACTTAAGGTACCGGTAACATCTTTCTGAATTTCAACTAGTGAATTAACTTGTTGTGATTATCATATGTATTGCTTCGTTTACTATTCAGTTGAATGTTAGCAGCCATAGATTATTGTCAACTCTGTTTTCATATCGTTCTGTTTAATCATCAATGAATGAATAAGAATTTGAGTGTTATTATTAACTTAAGGCGGCTTCACTTGCCAGTTAGGATACTGCAAAACGCAGCCCTATAACCAGATACAAATTTCAAGTTTGGTTCATCTAGTGATAATGGTAATTTATCTTTTAATTTCGGAGTACTGGGAAGGGCCTAAGATAAACCACCATGTTTTCGGCCCTCCTATGCATGTTTATTTATTTCTCAATTGTTATATTTTAATTTGTAAGTGCAAAAACAATAAACAACAACAAATAAACAACAACAAATGTTCAAATCCACTTAACCCTTCCCCCTACAGACATGTGCTGATTCAGCTCCATGTGATTGGGAAAGTTCCTCCCATAGTATTTGTCAAGGACAAAGAGCAAGCTGCCATTGATGAAGTAGAGAGATTACTGGCAACAGCTGACTTTGGCCCAGAAGAAGAGGAGACAGATGAAAACCTGGAGTCTGACAAAGAGTCCGATCTGGAGGAAAGTGTGGAAGAACTGACCCTTTGGGATAACTTCATCGACAGGGTGCCACTTTTTGACATTGACCATCATTCTCTGAACAAACAGATTATGCAAAATAGGGCAAGGGCCATGAAACGGGACAGTCTGGCTGAGGATGGGATGGACATTCTGGAAATCACTTACAGGAAAAGACATAAGAAAAAGTTAGGGCGAGTATATGAAGATCTAAGTACAGTCTTGAGGGATGTGCAAGAAGAGAGCGATTCAGAAAGTGAACTGAGCTGGGAAAATTCTGAGGATGAAAGTGATGAGGATGAAAGTCCAACCAAGAAGAAGAAATAGAATTATAAAATTGGACAGTACATATTCTCATAAGAGTCAATCAGTCACATCAGACAGTAACACCTATTGATGTTAAGTTTTCAATAATGAAGTTTTTATTTTTATTTACATGATCTGTCCAGCTATATCACTTTTCAAAGCCATCATAACATGCCTTTAAGGTCATACAAGCACAACTATTGAGACAAGGGTATAAGATTTAACAGTACAAAAGTTGAAGTGAGGGGATGCAAGATTATCATCTTCCTAGCTCTCTCAAGTGCTTATACAAAAACAAAACTATATAGCATATGTTGCAAAGACTGTTATAAAAAGTTTCCATATACAGTTTTTATACAGCAATAAATTTCACATGAAATTATTGTTACTACATGTATTACTGTTCCATTTTATCAGTGCTTTTTGTATAGACATTAATTTTGGCCCATTGTGACACTAGCTAATAGTGTTCTGTACCTTTTTACAACATTTTATAAAACGACCTCCTGTACACAAATACATTGTACAAGGGATGTTGCCTGTGAAACTACCTGGTAGTGCTTTGAAACACTGGACATGATGCCATGCAAATAATCTATGTCTACTTCTTTCCTTTGCTACTGTGTGGGGTGACTTTGTTACCACTGGTGGCCATGGGGATGAGCTGTTCCCTATCCTCCAAGGGAAGATACTTCTCTATGAGGGAATTCAGTGACTGCTTCTCTGTCACAAAGCCTTGCCTGCAAACAGAAAACAGTATCAATGTGCGTGTGTGTGCGTTTGTGCGTGTGTGTGTATGAAATGAGGAAGGACTTCTATGCACTTTTTATGAAGAATGTGCAGTTTTGCCGATAACATTTATGATGTCTCTTTGTAGTACATAGTCATAGAATAAAGTTACAAATGGTTAGTTACACAAGTCTCGGACCCACAAAGAAAGAACAGTACATAGTTGTGCATGAACAGATGAGGGACCAAGAAAAGATGGGTTTCACTTGGGAGGGAGGGAGAAGGCAAGTGCTAGATAGAAGAGTGGAAAGCAGAGGTGGCCTGCATCGTCAACAAATAAGACACAGGTGGTGACTGAAGAAGAGAAGAACAGATATTTTGTACCCACCTCCTCATGAGCAGTTCTACATCAGCCTCCTGGATGGTCTGCCTGTGTCCATGGATGGCATACAGCATCAGGTCTGTGGACAGGTTGTGGAAGAACTTCTCACACCTAAATAAAAATAATAAAAAAATTAACTGGCTTTTACAACAGCTTTCCAAGGAAGCTCGTTTTCTTGAGTTGCCAAAGTTCTGCTTCAATTTGAGAGGCTTCTTACAAGATATCCAAAAATTGTGTTCAAATAGTGGGGTTTGGAAGGAAAATGTCAAAAACTACTCTAATGCATTGCAATCAAGTTCCACTGTATACATTATATATTCTATCCATGAAAACATAAAACAGATGTATATATCTTGTTTCACTTGCCCCTTTTCCACTGCTTCCATGGCGTCCTTGGACACAGGACGTTTACAGAAGTTGGTGAAAATACGCTTGGTGTAGGCACGTGGCAGGGAGTTGTTGGATGCTGGCGTCTTTCTGCGTTTTTGCTGTACAGGTTTCACCTGTTGCCGGGCCGGTGACTTCTGTGGAGACCTGAAAGACATTGGTGTAACAACTACAACTAGATGTTGACTTTCAAAATTTGTCTGAATCTAAGCCAAAGGTATCTGTGAGAAACATGATTATATGGATGGAGCACACATAGTAACGTCTAACTTAGCGTCAAGAATCTTTGCA
The DNA here is from genome assembly GCA_013266295.2 of Branchiostoma floridae x Branchiostoma japonicum. Classification (NCBI taxonomy): domain Eukaryota; kingdom Metazoa; phylum Chordata; class Leptocardii; order Amphioxiformes; family Branchiostomatidae; genus Branchiostoma; species Branchiostoma floridae x Branchiostoma japonicum. The sequence continues at coordinate 10,500,473 of CM023829.1, read as the reverse complement.
TTCTTACCTTGCATGCCCTACACCAGTTGAAAACATATCTTCATCTCCAGGTACATTATTCTCTCCTTCAGACAAATCATCACTTTCTTCCCTATGGCCTTCCTCTCCTTCTATCATGTACTCTTCCTCTACTTCCTCATTCTGGTCTTCATCCTCCAATCCCGCTGCCCTGTACTCAAACATGTCATCGTCTGATAGAATCTCTCCGACGTGATCTGCTGATCTCTCCCCATCAGAGAGACCGTTGTCTATTGGAGAGAGACCGTTGTCTACTGCTGAGGAGGGACCTCCCATTTGGTCAGTGTCCTGAGCAGAAGGGTGGTCATCATGCTGGACTGACATCTGTGTCTCAGGTACAAACTCTTCTGCATCCGACTCTCCCTGGGACTGGGACGAGGTGCGCTCGTCGTGCTGGGTTTCCTGGGTGTATATGAAGTCAGGTGCAACATCACCAGCATTCCCATCCTGAGGAAGAAAGGATCAAGAGAAATTTGTAAAACTTTGAAGATGTAAACATGAAATGTGATATGAGTTAAGCTGTGATCTCATTGTACAATCTGATATTTCAATGACAGCAAAGGGTGGATAATGTTATGGGCTATATTATTCAAACAGTTAAACTTAAAGTACAGTCAAGAACCTTTCCAACCCTGTCTGTTTTGATTAATACCTCCCTACGACCTCACATACAACCCCTTCTTTCAACTGAAAACTAATCTGTCCAGCTATCCAACAGAACAAGGATACAAAAATGTTTCCCTACTTGTTGAGACATCTCATCATCTCCCTCACATGAGCTGGCTCCTCCCTCTGTCTGTGATGTGGTCTCCTGTGAGCTGGTCTCTTGTGTAGAATCTGTTTCTTCTACACCTTGTGTTCTCACAGCTTGTCTGCTCTCACCAATGACACCATCTGTGGCAGCAGGAGTACTTGTCTCTTCTACAGCCCCTGCTGCATCTGCAGAGTCACCTGTCTCTGAAGTTCCTATTGACTCTGCTCCTTCTAAATATAAACCAGTAAAACAGAAAACTTCTCTCACAGACCAGGACACAAGATAGCATTATACTACAGCGATCTACCAGACTAGTACATATATTTAATACTGATATCATATTTAATCACCGTTACAGTAACTGTTCTTCTGTGACAAATTTTGATGCCTGATTTGGTGAAATTTCTTGGAAACTAACAACACAATACATTGATCAGAGACTCATACATCCTTGTGGTTACTTCAGTAAAATGATAGTCTTCTTCCCAACTGCAGCCAAGCTAGTTAAAATAGTACATTGTACTGTCAATCTTGGACAATCCAATTTGCCATATGAAGGTTTCCTGAATACCTCCTGTTTGACTTTGAGCCTCCTGACTAGCCAGTCTCTGCTCCACCCCTGCAGCGAACTGCTCCAGTGTGACGTGTGTCCTGTGGGCGTGGCGAGTAGCACGGCCCTGTCGGGGCACAGTCAGGGACACGTCCATCTCAGGGGTAGGCTGGGCACTGGAAAGTCATGGACATGTGATTCAAATACACATGTAGTAAATAAGGTGTTACATGTTTTTCATTCACTTTTAAGCTTGCAAGTGCACAGTTCCAAATTTCTTACAAGATGGTGGTGCAATCAGAAACTATGAAATGAAGAGATAACATATTACTTATATCTTTGCTCTTACAAAATCTTCTCTCCCTATCTATAAGATAGTAAAAATATTTACCTTTGCTGCCTCTGTGCCTGCGCCCTCCCTGGTTCCTCTATTGTTGGAGTACCGGTACTTTCCTCCAGCAGGGATACTTCAGCCTGGCTGTGTGTAGCAGGGCTCTCAACTGGCACTGCACACAGACAACAGAAACATATAACAGGCACAGTTCAAAGTAAGAAGGTGACTTTTCTAAAACATGAAACCTACATGTAACAACCTTGATGTCTACAAAATGACAATTACTTTGAGAGCAGCCTCATAATGATCATCCTCTTTCTAATCAAACACTTATCATTGGGGAGCACAAGAATATATAGATTAGGATCATATCCAGTAATAATAATTAGAAATAAGAACACAATTATGATCAGCCTTTTGATGAGGCTGGAAACTTGGAAACTAAAGCACTTAACTTCTTAAGTCTGACTAGTACTAGTATTTACCTGGATGTCCCTATGTAACAAATGTAAAATGTAGCTCATTTTGCAGGAAACTAACAAGAATAATTGGGGATGTACTAACAGACTTGCAGGATGTTGTGCAGCATGGTGCGCGGTGTGGCGTCGTCCTGCGGGGTGAAGAGCGAGCTCACCCTCCCCACCTGCCTCCTGGTGAAGTGAGCCGACCCAGCTGGGCTGGAGGTGCTGATGCGGGCACTTCTCCGCACACCCTGGCGGAGGCTTCTAGGAGCTGAACCTAGAGTGCAGGGAACACATGTAATATCCGCACTGATGAAAGCTTACCTGCTACTGTGTGCCTTGGAAGATGATGTGCCATGTAGAAAGGATGTTTGGCCTGTTTGTCAATAGATAGACATGTACATGTTTGTACAACTGATCACTGCTCTAAGAAAGAATGTCACATAATAATATCTACATTTATGTCATACCTGGGCTGCGATTACGTTTGATACAGATGTTCCGGCCCATGTGATAACTAGCGGTACAGCCCGGGGGTCTATCTGGTTATCACACAGGCTTCCAAATGTTCTGTAGAATAATTCGAACACGTTTCGCCTGAGCCGCGTCCACCTTCAGCTGTCGGGCAATCCGACATGCGGTCAGGCTGGCACCTGAGTCAGATGATACGGAATGTATGTACCTGATGGTGAAGCAAACGTTGCCCCTGTTCCCTGTCCTGATCCACCATGGCTGGGGGGAGGCTGACCTCTGACCTGGGGTGTTACCCTGGCAACCTTCCTCGCAGGTTCCTCTGTGGTGTTCTCAGGCGTGGGCTGTGTCTCCAGAACCCCTCGAATCTGGGCCAAGGGAACGTGTACTGTCATTCTGGTCTAGATATATTCACTTTGTTTGAAGGTCCATGTGATGTTGTCACACATGTACCAAACCAAATTAACAAACATCATAGAATAAAGAAATATCTACATTTGAGAAAACTGTAATATTATTTGCTAAGCCTTAATATATTAATCTTTTCTTTGCTATGTTTTAATATCAAATTATTCAAGTTATATGTATGTAAGTATGTACTGCAGTATATATGCCTGTATATAATAATATTTGTTCTACGTGGTGCCCAACATCAGCTGGGGCTGCCTCGGTAGCCACCGTGTTGTACTTGTCGCAATTCCAAATAAACAGTAAACATCATTTACTGACAGACTGACGTAAAAAATACTTTACCAGTGTTCGTGGTGAGGCTGTACTGATTCTCCTTTTCTTCGCTGCTGAAGCACGCAGTACGTCAGCCACAGACGGCCGCCTGTCCCTGCTGGTGCCGGCCACCGGCTTGACTGCGCTGTCACTCACAGGGAGATGGGCCAGGACCCCTCGTATCAGGGTACGAGGAGTTTCACTTTCTTCACCTTCCATAATTTTTCTGTAGTATCAGAAAGGGAAAGGGGAGGTGCCTTTAGACTGAATAATAATTTATAGAGCAGAGTTCTACATGATTATAGATTGGGGCCCACATGCCCTTTTCCGTAGAGCGTAATCGGCCGCTTTTAATTCTACATAGAGTGTAGACGGACCGCTCTAATTCAACGTAGAGCGTAATCGGTGCATTTTGCGTAGAGCGTAATTCGCCGTTTTATTTTACGTAATGCGTTGTAGCTACCCGGAATTTATCGTAAAGCGTAATGGGGGAGGCTTCTTGAATTCAGCGTAATACGTAGCCGGCTCTCAAAATTTAGCGTAGAGCGTTGTCGGGACCCCCCCATGCAGGCCCTCATAGATCTGGCAACTGTTGGAGGGCTTCTTCTTTTTGTAGTTTTATACAATAGCCGAGTGAGGGCTTATGTGTAAGGCTTAGCCTGTCAAATCAAGGTCCTTGGTCAAATATATATATAGCCTCCCCAAAATAAAATGTTATTTTGCCCCCCACCCCAAATCGGCACTTTGCGCCAACAAGGCAAACTTATATTTCACGCAAAGAACACAGACATTACCTGAATTGTTAAGGCCAAAATACGCAGTAAGATAGATCTATTGAGAAATGTGTTCAGGAAATAGTAAAGTAAGATACAAACGACGGCCCCGCCAAATTCCACAGACAAAATCGTTCCGAACTGCGAAACAAACTTGTTCAAAATGGCCGCCAATCCAACCACGTGACCATGTTATTTGTGATTTATTTCATAAGTGTCAGAATTATTGGAACACCGCATTGCTGTTAATTTAATGCTTAAATGCCGATGTATATTTCATATGCAAACGTCTATTGTTGGTTATATGTCGATTTTACTTTCGATTTTTGTGACTTTTGCTCCTAGCTCCAATGCATCATGGGAGTAACTGGTATTGTTGCCGCCATTTTTGGCCCATTTTGGCCTCTCGAAAGTTCAGTTTGAGGAAACTTCACTAGTTGTAGCGGATACAGAGACCGGGACGATGAACCCGCAATTTGACCCTATCGGCAAACAGTTTGTAGAATTTTACTACAAAGCTTTTGATGAGAATCGCTCCGAACTTGCCGGACTCTATGTAAGAACTTGAAATATTTTTGCTTTCTCCGCTCTGCCCCCCCTCCCCCCAACCTGACTGTGCATGCTCCACTGACCAATGCATGTTTTCAGCTTCTGTGTTTTCAGTATCATTTAACGACTGTACGGTTCCGATGGTGCATGTGTCCAAGAACATACAGTTGATAAGAACAGCTGTAATCCGATGCACGAAGCCAGGGTCAAGTTTTGCTTTGAGAAGTGCTGTTGCTTGTTTACTTTGTTTATAAATTTATGACTCATATAATTTGTACATTATCCACTTGTCAACAATGCGTCAAATAATTTGTGCCCTAGATCGCATGGACGTCCATCATCAGATTAATATCTCCACTGCCCCACCAAAAAGTTCTAGCCTCACAGCTTAGCTAAGGAGAAGGCACATGGATGTATAGAAGTTTCTAGAAGCTATGGGATTACATCATGATTTGTACTGCAAACCTTTAACGTGTTAGATAGATTAGATTAAGCTATACACCTTGTCAGGTTTTTAATACACATGTGCACAAATTTACATGCATAAAATTTGGAAGAGACCCTAGATCTGTTGCTATCAGCTGTATTCTCAGAAACATAGGCCCGATTTACACGGGGCAAAATAAACATTTGTCCTGGGAGATCATCGACGCGCGGCGCCACAGCGGCGCGTGTTGTAGGACAGATTTTTTTTAGCGTATAAACAGGCCTGCCACCGACGCGTGGCGGTTTTCGTGTGGCACCTCCAGGGTGCGCCACACAAATATCGCTGCGCGGCGCAACGAGGCGGTGGCAGGCCGGTTTACACGCTAAATAAAACCTGTCCTAAGACACGCGCCGCTGTGGCGCCGCCGACGCTGCGCGTCAAATCTCCCAGGACAAATGATTTTTTTGCCCCGTGTAAATCAGGCCATAGTAATAGTATACTTAGGTTAGCTCTCTGATCTTGCTCAAAGAGAAAAATTCTGATTTGGAAGCAGAACTTCAATCCGACATCATGGGTTTAGTACTATAGAGGCTTTTCACTGACGTCATGACAATTGTATACCCAGCAACTCATCAGTATGTTGGCGTGTTTAACAGACATCACTGTAATCTAACATAGCACAAGTGACAGGATATGAAAAGCCTACATTTAAGGTAATCTGTTGTTTACATCCAGTATTTCTCGTTCCCCTCTTCCTGACAGAGACCTCTTTCCATGATGACATTTGAGGGAGCGCAGCTGCGAGGTCAAGAGGCCATCATGCAGAAACTTGTAGTAAGGAGACAAGCAAAACTTTACTTGAGTTGAATCACTGCTGAATTAGTCCATATAAAAAAGAATCTTTCTATGAGGTTCAGTAGCACAGAACAAATGATGTTATAGGGCTCAGTATCTCAAAACATCAACATGTACAAGTAATATTTTTTGTCAGTTGCTAAATAATGCTGTCTTTGAAAATTAAAGGTTAGTTTTGTGTAATATTAATTTATAATGAATGTAGGTTAGGAACATGTTGATGATGTGACTGCCTCTTGAAACATTTTATTCATTGTCCAGAAATCTAAGTTACTAGTTGCATAAAAACAAGACAAAGTGTACGTAGCTTTATGTAGGATGACTTCTTTTTTTTTCAGAGCCTACCATTTCAGAAGGTGCAACACGTTGTCACCACAGTCGACTGTCAACCCACAGCAGACGGAGGTGTTCTTGTAATGGTTGTAGGACAATTAAAGGTGTGTACACAGACTACTGTCAATCTCAAAAGACACACATTCGTCATGATGAAACTGCATTTTGTAGAAGTTTGGGGTTAGCCTGGTTACCAAATGTATTTTAGCTGCCGAGTCTATATCCACTGCACTCTGCAAATATTTGCAGAGAGGATATAGACTCGGGAGCTAAAATAGGTTTGGTAACCAGGCTAGCTTCGGGTATGATTATGGAGTGTTTTCTCAAATGTCTATCTTTCTCTTTTTATCTTCTCTCTCCTGCACACTATTTTTGATAGTCAGTCATATTTTGAAGTTTCAAGTATCCGGTGCTATCAGGATGAGGAATACAGTTTTAAAACAGATCAGTTGACTACAAAGACAGTTTTAAATCAGATTAGGTGACAATTAAGTACAAGTTAAATGTAGTAGTAATATTTGTCTTCATCCTGCAAGATTAAAAAAAAACAATAGTATTATACTGTACAGACCGTATATTGTTTAGTGTTTTTCCCACATATATAACTGTGTTGACAGTAATGTTGTTGTTTTCCAGACGGATGACGATCCACCCCACGGGTTTAGTCAGACGTTTATCCTGATGAATGATGGAAGTAATTGGTTCGTATTCTCAGACCTCTTCAGGCTGGTCGTCCACTCAGCATAGAGACCCCCCTCCCTCCCACCGCCAAAGTAGAGCATCCCCACAGCTGGACATCACACCAAAATGACTGGGGAGGAGAGAAGCTAGTTTCAACAGCCTAACCAATATGTTGTGTCTTACAATGTCCAGTTCGACGGCTTTCTAAGAACTACATGTACGTGTTTCTGCCAAACAGTGCAGGTGATGGAAAAACATTTGAAAACACGTAGCGGACGGTGCTCTTACTCCTTATAGTGTAGCTTTGTTGTAGCAGTTTGAAACTCAGCTTTGCTAGACGGACACTTCCTAATGCTGTTGTCCATTATCACGTACCTGGCAGTGAAAGTCCTGCAAAAGAGGCCTGCAAGTGAACTAGAGATAAGTGTAACGTTTTGGCGCTTACAGATTTTACCAGTGTGGCCAATGTCATGTTCCAGTTGTTTGATAACTCTGCTATTACAAAAATGATGTTCATAGCAGAAACAAGTCCACACAGTGGATAGCTTCCAATATTTGGGACCCACAACACCACCCTTCCTATGGGCTTTATGCTGACCGATGCAAACCATTTTCCTGCATCATCTATGCCTTCCCCAGCTTCTGGACTGATAATCACGTTGGTTTTGAGATTGATCAAATTGTTCCCTATCCATTTTGTACACTAGTATGTGCTGCAGACAAGTCCAGGGTGCCAGAGCTGTAGTTTTATGTCCCTTTCAGGCCATGCAGATTTGTCCTCAGTGCAGCATACGCTTTTGATAAGACTCTGGAATCAAGGTGAAATAAAAGAAGAAAATACAAGTTGTGTTTGTACGTCTCTTGGTATTCAAGAGGTTAATGCTGAGTGGTTGACTACTTTATTATTAAGTGATATTAAGTCAGAAATGTATGGTTTAAAAAATGTAATGTAACATTGTGTTCAGGAGAGTCAATTCAGTTTGTTTTTTGATGGCGAAAATCTGCTTTAAAACTTTTGAATGGTGAACAATACTGGTAAATACAGTGCATAGTCTTCTTCAACCTTTATTAATCTACTGTCTAAGTGCTCTCCTGTACCAAGTTGGTGCTGACACAGGTAAGTTAGAGGGTTTAACATGGACTTGATTTTTTTTTTTTAAACATGGACTTGATGTCTACGTTGAAAGACTACATATTTTTTGCTACCCTAGAACAAAACACGAGAAAGCTAGACTTGGTGTCTAGCTTGAAAGACTACATAATTTTGTTACCATAGAACACAACACAAGGAAGAGAGAAATCCAAAAACATTCAATAAATCTTTCCATTCATTGAGTTCATTTGTTACTGGTCGGTTAACATTTAATACATACAAATTATTGATACATGTAATAACATCAATTGTTGAAGAAAAAGGTAGTAAACATAGTTGCAACAAAAAGTCTTACATGTTACATCTCCATGCAGGCCCATAAATGTCTGCATGGTCTGTGTATCATAGATTTTCAGGAAGATTTTGTAAGTTTACGGACTCACTCTTTCAGACATCAAGTTTGAGAGTTACCTTCTATCAGCTGGTATGTTCCACTTCAGGTCTGTTGTCACTTGTGTGACAAGCCATCCTACTGTTGGCTGTTTTAGACTAAAATAACACCTGTATTCCTGACTGGGTAGCACTATCTATGTCTGAATGGGCCTCTTGTTTTGTTCACAAAGGGTCCATTATGAAACATTTACAGTACATAAGACACTGATATCTCTAAGACACTGAAGTTTCTTCTAGTTCTACCACCCAAGGATTTGTGGTCTTTCTATTTGTAACATTTTTGTGTTCTAATGTGATGACCACCTCCATACCAATCCTGAATCAGGGTGCTTTGTATATATATATTTCTACTTTACTCACAGATTTCATTGATAGAAATTTTTACTGGCCTATTGTACAGTGAAAGTGACAAACTGGTGAAGCAACATCTTGCAGTCTAAGGAACACTGCTACGTCTATACAAATCTTTAGAAAACAGTTACAAAAAGATATTTACAACATACACTTTGTTTTTGAAAAACAATGCAGACTTGAGAAGACTTCCTTTCTAGCTTTAGCTGCTCCTCTGCTAAATTTTCTGTTTGTATGTGATGCAAAGGTTTTAAATATTCAAGACAACAATCTCCTGGAAATTTTACTTCTTTTTTACGCCTTTGGTTGGCCACCAGTTAAAGGTAAATGCACAGCAGACAGTGTCGTAAAACTCGTGGTACATGGGAATGTCATTGTTCTTGTTCTTCTGTGTCCAATACTCGCACACAGAGTCTCGCATCCTAAAGTCCACATTGAAACCTTCCTCTCGCAGGTCGAACAAAACACAGTGGAGCATCGACTCTTCCAACTGGGTCTCCTTCCCGTAATCGTTCAATGGTCCAACGAGGATGGTGCTTTCATCTCGTGTTAGGTCCCTGCGGATAGACAACGACTGTGCTTGTAATCCTTCCACCAGAAACTCTCTGTACTGGTGGACGGATATTTCTGAACAGTGCGAGGTACTGGCTAACTCATACGCGAGGTCCACTAGTTTTTCCTTGAACTCCTTGTACTTTGGTAAGGCATTGCGAAGGCTTTCTCTCAGCTCGTACTCAGCTCTCACTGGTGGGGATGACTTGAGAATTTCGATGAGTGGATGAAGACCGTAGTACAGTGCTTCCTTGTACACCTGCACTGCCACATGATGAGGAGGAACCTCCGAATCTCGCAGGAACTTCAAGATATACTGGAATAAGTCTCCGTCGCGGTCAATAAAATAGCGTTTCTGCTCGTCTTGGATGACGTGGTAACGCCCGCTGAACATGGCGGCCAGCATGGAGCTCTCGTACTTACGCAAGGTGGACAGGCTAGTAGTGTAGTCATGCCCCCCGACATTCAGCGGTATCACTGCAGGAAACTGGAGATGGGGAAATAGGGGAAGGGAAATGATCACAAAGAACAAGTTTCCTAAAGTTTTCCTAGTCATTCCTGAAACACTTATCAGTTCCAATGATTTGGAAAACCTGACTAAAAGGTTGCCACTAGACTTGGTCCATTGTCTGTCTATAATTAAGGGCAAAAAGCCTCCCTACTTGTTGTTGTTTACCACTGGTCACCAGGCCACACCCCTCCCCCTCCACACTGATACTCAGATAGTCAACAACTTAACCTCCTTCTACGGACAAGCGTTTCCCTTTACCAAGGAGGTTACAGCAAGGTTTTGTGCTTCCTTCAACACACTACCTGAGTTACAGGCCTGGCCGGGGCCTTGTTAAGGCCTCTCCTGAGAGTCCCAGGTGCATCCATGGCACACCTGGTGCACCTGCCGCTGTGTTCACTCCGGCCGGCCAGGAGTTCAAATGGCGACCAGTTACAGTATCGTTAAGGCAGCCACCCCCCGCATAAATCATCCAAACACAACGTGTGGAATGCAAGAGGACAAAGCCTGTGTGCAAACAACGGTGACCTAATAAGTAAACCAACCTTGCGATCCCCCTGAGGGTCCGCCATGTTCTTCTGGCACGAAGTGTGAACTGTGTATACGCGCCACTAAGCGATAGTTATCAAAATTGCAGATATTTTGTCACCTGCAGTCACCGTGCACTCACCCCATCTAGCGATGGTAATGCAATCTGCACTAAAGTTGTCATCAGAGGCGTCCAGGCGTTGCTGCTCGAGGTGGATAAAGTCCGATAAACCACGCAAAAACTGCCAAGATGAGCCAACCCTTGAGCGGCAGGATTGCCATAGTTACGGGTGCGTCCCGAGGGATCGGGAAGGGCATCGCTCTTCAACTGGGAGAGGCTGGAGCAACGGTTTACATCACAGGTGACTTTCATCATGGATGCTTGTCAAGTTCCATGACCACCCCCCTCCCCTCCAAAAGTTTTCAGTTCACTAGCATAGTATTTCAGTAACACAGCAGGGCTGTTTAATAGCCCCCAATCACCTCCAAAAGTCATTTAAACTTGGAATTGTGCCATACTGATGTTTAGCAACTTAGCATTATAATGTTTAGTCATCATCCCTTGCTACAAAACCTTTATAATTATACACACAGTATCATTCTAACAACAGCCCAGCATACATGGCATCTTCTGCACTCTTTGTGGCATGGCATAGGTAACTAAGAACAACAATGCCCTACCCTAGTTGTAATACAAATATGATATTTGTAGGTCGTACCATGCAGCCTGATGGGAGGGGGACATCACTGATGGAGTGTTCTGAGGAGGTGAGTCTTGCTTTAAACCCTGTAATGCTGCCTTTTATCCCTTCAGTTTCAGCTGATTCCTTGATCAATTAACCCTCGTGGGTGGTGAAGTTATCCAAGGTTAGGGATAGTTAGTTGTGCATGAAAAATTGTGAAGCTTGCCTCCCCCTTATTTATTACAATGGTATAACCTGATGTCCTGGTGTAGATTGAGAAGCGGGGAGGGAAGTGCATCCCTGTGCAGTGTGACCACGAGAAGGATGAAGACATCAAGAAGTTGTTTGAAAAGGTGAAACAGGAGCAGAATGGACAGTTGGACCTCCTTGTCAACAACGCCTACAAGGCTGTGGCGGTCAGTGTCCTAGTTTCCTTAGTCATCAATACATTCAGTGTTCTGTAGAAAGCTGCTACTATGAGCTGTCCAGGGCATAGATAGTGCTGAATAAAACCTGTGCAGGTACAAACACACCTGTCCCTGGTGCAGATCGTGATTCATGTAACGTTATATGCAACCAGTCCTGTCCCTAGTGCAGAATGCAATCCATGTACAAATTAATGTATTCTTAGTCCCTGCTGCTGAACACCATCCACAAACATGCAGGTAAACATACCTGTCCCTGGTGCTAAACACCATCCACACACAGGTGAACATGTCTGTCCCTAGTGCTGAACACTATCTACACACATGTAAATTTACCTGTCCTTGGTGCTGAACACCATGCACACACAGGTAAACAGGCCTGTCCCTATTGCTGAACACCATCCGCTTTGCCTCATTTCTATATCTAATCACCTTGATTTCAGATATAACGTTATATTTGTAAATTACAACTGTCTCTGTTTCTGTCCTTACCTTCTCCAGGTTCTTGGAGATGCTGCTGGTAAGAAATTCTACAACCTTCCCCCAGAGATGTGGGATGATGTCAACAATGTGGGGCTGAGGTATGTCTATCCTGACAATTCTCTCTCAGTAGCATTATTTTGCAAACAGTCACCCCACTACAATAGAGTTATCTTGTATGTAAGTTAAAGTGTGAACCATGCTATGAAGTGAAGCACACTGTATGCTTAGCAATATGCATAAGGTGAATGTTTTCTTTCAAATTTTGCATAAGGTTTTATTAGTACAAATGTACATATTTCTTACCTCTAAGTCTTGGCATCTGCAATGTATGTGGGTTATCAGAACTTTCCTTGTGTAATACTATATGTATCTATGGGGTTTGCAGAACTTGTATATATAACATCCTATCATTTTGTCACATGTTATTTGCCCATGACTGTTGCCAACATGTACTCTTTGAAACGTAACCCAAATATTTTACACTCCTAGATCACATTGAAGTGTCAAATTTAAGGATTTTTTTAAAGAGATCTTCCACATTCTTCTAACAAGAGAAAAATCTCTTCCCCTTACTCCGAGTCTCTCGACTGTTTCAGGAACCACTACATCTGCTCTGTGTACGCTGCACGGCTCATGGCGCCTCAGAAGAAGGGTCTCATTGTCAACATTTCCTCCATGGGGGGCCTGAACTACATGATTAACTCAGCCTACGGTGTTGGCAAGACTGGGGTGAGTTTTTTTTTATTTGTTCTTTTTATTGTCATGTATTTTAATGAAAATCAAGATGCACATAGAGAGGTGATACAGGGCAGAGAAGACATGTAATTGTAATGAGAACTGGAAAGAAAGTAGGATGGAATAAGAAAATGAAGTAAAAAAATAATCTATTAGTCCTTACACCCATTCCATACCTCCCATAAACTTAAACAAAAAGAACATGCTGTAGTTTCCCATAATTCTGTATGAATACTTCTAAACACTACAGAGTTGTGAGTATGGAATTAGACTTAGCAAAATGTACTCCAGGAAACTTTCAATGCTTGCCCCTAATTCAACATGTACAACATGACACAAAAATATACCTTTTACATACAACATGCAACTATTCCACCATGTCTGACACATTTTTGTGTTGTTTGTGTGCAGTGTGACCGCATGGCGGCTGACTGTGCCGTTGAGCTGCAGAAGGACAATGTCGCCTTCGTCTCCCTCTGGCCCGGGGCAGTCAGGACAGAGAACATCCAGGACATGCTGAAGGAGGGACGCAAGGAAGATGTGGACAGGGATGAAGCTATGGCAGGGGTTAGTTAAGTCATGTGTTATTGATTGGGGGGGGGGTATTAAACACTCAACGTTTTTACAGCTATAAATTTGTGTTTCTGATGGCTGTGCATGCGAAGTGTGCTTTCTCAACTCTATTATAAAGCAAAGGCCCTCATCAGTTTAAGTGGGAAGCCATGTTGTATCCTGATGTAGGAAATGTTGATTTCATTCTACCACACATTCCCAGTGATAGAATGAAGGATGTATTAGTTACAAAGAAGAGCCTGATTCAATTATGTCTCTAATGTCATTTTCTCCTAATCATAAATGTGTTTTTTTCCTCCCAGGGAATGAAGATGGACCCCAAAACAGTAAGCCATCCCATTTCTGTTGAACTGAAAATGCATAAGAATGAGCAATAACTTCTGTTTATGTCATTCATGAAAACCTTTCCCAGACGTAAAAGAAAATGCATTGAAGTAGTATAAAAACGTCTTGTTAAGTATATTTGTGCTGTGCTGTACAGATACAGAGGATGTTTGAGATGGGGGAGACTCCAGAATTTGCTGGCAAGGCTGTTGTCCATCTCGCTGCTGGTGAGAATCAGGGTTTAATACAAAGATCAACTCACATCTTTTAGAATTTTGTTGTTTTCTTCTGATGACATTTTAGAAAGAGTTAGTCCAGGCCCCAGGTTAACAATGAAAACATGCACCCAATGGTGTTTCATCTTATGAGCAAATTAAACAACACATGCCAACAGGATTACTTATTTCAACGCTCTGTGTTAAAAGCTGTCACATACTGTTAAAAGCCCTTGTTGTTTTCCTATTCTCCTCCCACAGACCCAAACATCATGAAGAGGTCTGGGAAGATCCTGGTAGCTGCTGAGATGGGAGAGGTGTATGGCTTCAAGGACATCGATGGTAAATTTAGCAGTGATGCTTTGGTTTTCAAGTAGCTTTGTTGTCTTAGGGCTGAACTTAAGTGTGGTGCTTTACTTGAAACACTGCCTTCCCTTGTTTGTAAATCTTGCAATAAGAATGCAAGAATTAAACCGTCATTTACAGTTTTTTTTAGTGTCAAGCCCCTCTGCACATAGAAAGTAGCATATTGGGGACATTCAGGGTACAGACATGGATGTGTCATAAAATTACTTTGTTCTGGCAGAAAAACGTTACTGTAGATCCTTACCAATGATCGGCTGAGTCATGGCCTTGCTGAAGATCATACAACAACAAAAACTGTGTATTGCATGTAACTTTGGCTTTACTGGTGACCATTTACAGACAGAGGTACCACAGTGATGTTTTCATTGTAAGAAACAAAAAACATTGTATAAGAAAATTATCTCACAAGAACTGTTATTTTTTTCAGGGAGACAACCACCAAACTTCCGGCGCATCAAGGATTCGTTGTCCATGTTCGGGTACACTCGCCTGGCCGCTTGGATCCCGTCCTTCATCAAGATCCCGTTCTGGCTCCTCGCGGCCGCTACCCATAAATTTTAGTGTGTGTCTCTCTCCTAAACAACACTGGCAGTACTGTTGGAGATGTACACAATCAGCAGTGTCACATAAATCTACACTACTGTTGTCATTGAAGAATGAGGCTTTCATTGATTATAATAGAACACATTAGGTACCGGTAACTTTTGCTCCCCCAAGCCTTGCAGTGATATGGCCTATCTATGGTTTGACTACCATTGCATTGTGATTAGGCATGAACCACTGTTATTACATCATTATCATTTCATATGTCATTATTGCTGTGTATGGATCACTTGTATTCTACCCATCCTTGGATTTCATACAACAACTGATCAGCGGATTGACTATTAAGACCGTCACTAAATCCAGATATAACAGGCCAGATTCAGTTTCCTTATGCTGATCTGACCCAGGTATGCTATATATATATATATATATATATATATATATATATATATATATAATGAAGAAGTTTGAATATAACATATATTGGTAAGTATGTGAAAGCAGAAAGCTAGAGTGCTTTGTCTGCATGTTGCCTGATGCTGTAGTACAACATGTAACTTGGAACTTTCAATCAAGTCTAAAGTTTAGAGTTTAAATGAAATCTAAGTGAAGTTTAAATTTTGATTTAAAATCTTTTGTATAGCAAAGTAATCAAATAGCATAATCACTAAGACTGATGATTTTGCCATTACTTATCTACAATCTTGTGAACAAGGCCTAACTTGTTAACTAAGGAAGCCAGTGCTCACTCTTAAACATTCCTAAGATGAATGGAGTTGCTTGATAAATTTTTTTTATTTTACTCTTAAGTTAATTGTATCCATTGATTTTAAATGAATATAAGGATAGTTACATTACAACTATGGCCAAAGATACCACCTCATATATGGGGAAATAACCACCTCATATATGGGGAAAGAACAGACAAGTCCTGATATGTTAAAGAGACACAATGTCTGCATCATTAAAGACTGGTTCTCAGGAGAGAGAGACCAGTAATCTGTCTTTACTTCAGTGTCACTTCATTTTCCAGTTGGACCTTTCACCATTAACCTGTTTCTGATTACTCATGTGACAACGCAAATGGAGATGGCAGACTTCACCCCCTTACACATACTGCTTCCAGTCCCACAGACAGAAGTCCAACCGCCTCCCCATGAAATAGAAATAGGAAGATCATAAGCACTAAAACATTTGATGATGAAGATGGAATGCCATGATTCCACGCTTTGGAAAATCAAAAAAAATTGTCATGGCATGTAGCAATGTTAGACATGGGAACGTAAAAGCGTATATTGTACAATATAACCCCTCAAAGAATCGAAATGGTAGCAGAAAAATTCAAGAAAAATGTCAAACTAATGCCCATTTCACCAAAGGATGAACTTAGAAAAAGACCATGCAGGCGCAGTAAAACAGAGCCTAGCAACAGCGATGACAGGTGGTCCTGATCTGATTCTCTCTAATTTGAGCGGAGTACTGTTCCGTAACAGTATGAATGTTCTGGTGTTATTTCATGCTGTCGATTGAGTCAATGCTTTCGGTCTCACCTTCATTCTGACTTACTTATGATAATGCATACAAATATGAATAATTAAGGCGCACACTTTCACTGTACTTCGCAAGGTCTTTTGCGTTGTACAATGTGTATGATAGGTAAGCAGTATCTATGACCCATATCCTTAGGTAGCACCTGCGCCACCTCGGCTTGTGATTGGTTGTTCCTGTCGACCGCCGGTATCTAGCCTGACTTTCTATTTTTAGCCGCCTGTGCGTGTAGAATACTGACTACGGGGATAGCCCGGGGCGTGAAGGCTGCTTTGTGAAATTGTGTATAAGTCATGGAAGATGTGAACCTTGAGACACAAGTACAGACCAGGTGCTGTATTTCTTTCAAGATGTACGTAAGACTCAATAAAACTCAAGTTTCAAAGGTTACATCACAATGCTGAGTGCGCAAAGAAGCAAGGCAAGATGTCGTTGAGGTTATATGAGAATTATTTTCTTCTACATGGTCGTTTTGACGTTCAATGTCTCACACGTACATATTTTTTATCTTGTTGTTTATTTGTCTTGTTTACCATGAGATCGTATGCAGAATGTTGTGATTTTTATTCAGTCACACGATAGCAAAAGAACAATAAGAAGAACATTCGGATTGCATGGTACTCCCATCCATTGATAAGATAACGGTCCTTTTTCCGGCACCGCAAATATAGCATCGCTTAATTACAGAACAATAATCATTCCTAGCCTGAACTGGACCAATGGTTTTTTTTTTAGATATCTAAGCGTCCCTTTTAAACCTCTTTGACTTGACCAATGAGATTTAAAAGGCACCTTGACTTAAACATAAACGCACGCGAGTTATTATCTAAACACAGTATTCTACGTTTCTGGGTTTGATAATCTAATCCAACAATGCAGTTTTGCCCCAATTAGGTTTGGTCCTACCTAGATAAGTGCCCTTGAACCAGAACATCTGACACGTATGGAGAGCACGAGAGCTCCGCCGATGGGAATATTATAATCAGGATTATACATTCATGAGGTGATGCAATGTCCCGGCAGCTGGGACCATGGGAAGAAAGCCGGTATTGCACAAGCCTGCCTTTTCAAACCATTCGTTCTCGAAATCAGCCATGCTTTTGCTGGCGTTTTCTAAAATTTCTGGTTAGGAAACGTTTTCATCCGGAAGGTTGAGAGATGGGTGCGGGTGGGCAAGGTGACAGCACCGCGGCAAGCCCTATGATGGAACCGGACAGCATAAATCATGCTGTACAAGACAGCAGCAATGGAGGAAAGGGTTCCCCCGTGCGTCTGCAGAGACAGGTCACCCTCGCGAACGCCGTGGGATTGATGGTGGGGAACATCCTCGGCTCGGGGATCTTCATCGCGCCGAAGGGTGTTCTCCTGTACACCGGTTCGACGGGCCTTTCCCTCATCATCTGGGCGGTGAGCGGCGTGTTTTCTGCCCTGGGCGCCTTGTGTTACGCCGAGCTAGGAACCTCTATCTTAAAGTCAGGAGCTAGCTATGCCTACATCTTAGAAGCCTTCGGTCCCTTCCCTGCGTTTTCTGCGGCTGTGGGTGTCTGTGCTGATCGTGGACCCCACGGGTCAGGCGGTGATCGCGCTCACCTTCTCCTCCTACCTGGTCCAGCCGTTCTTCCCGGGATGTGAGGTGCCGTACGGAGCCGTCAGGCTGCTGGCCATCGCTATTGTCTGTAAGTAGACTTCCCATCCATCATTGGAATGAACTACGTGTATGTCTTTTAGTAATGATAATTTTATGGTTCATTGTGTATTTGTGAAAAATTACTGACAGAAAAACCACCTGCCGATGCAGATTTGAAGCCACCGTCCCGTTTTGATACGTAATGTTTAATCAATGAAGAGCGCCAATTGCAATTGTAGTAGGTCAACCCTGCATGTCCATCAATTGAAGAGTTAGTCACGAAATACACAAAATAGTAACGTACGTTACAGTCTTGCTGATGCAAGGAGTGTGTTTTATTTTGAAATGCCTCGGCTCTGACACCCTGTGCCACATCTGTCACCATGGATCGATGTTTACATAAGCCTGTGGCTCAGGGAACCGCACTTCTTTCTCGAATAACGCTTTGCGGCAATTCTGCAGATCGGCTTATCAGAAATATAGAGTAAACGACCTTCACCCGAGCCACTTCCTTGATAAAGTCAAGGGCAGAGCAACTTGATATCATTCCTAACCACATACGTACCCCCTTCCCTCCTTCAAAATCTATCTAACTATCCGCATGACTGACTTGCTTATCGAGCGCAACAGTATGAAGCGGGGTTTAGACAGTGACCGGTGAACTTCCGTCATAGACTAAGATGGTAATACCCGTTTCCCTTCTCGCGATCCTAAACTGTACATGCATACTATAGAAAAGTCCCACGCGGTCCTATACGTGCACTGTTATACTGATGTGGGCCAAATGTCTAAGTTCAATCATGTGACACGATTTTTGCTGATTTGGCCAGCCTACTTAATACCATGAAATGCGTGCCCTTGACAGTCTGACGAGACTACTAGTATCACCGGTTGCTGTTGCGTCATCTTTGCTCAACATGTGTCATGTCATGTGAGCCCTCGTGCCTAGCCGTGGGGGAATTTTCCACCACGAGGGCATGGCTTTCTGATGCGGTTACTACTAGGCCACAAACCATTCATTCAGCTCCAGGAAAATATTCACTGGCGACATTGTACAGTGTTGTCCACATGCCGTGTTTTTTACGTAAAATGTAAAATAGGACGGCTGGGGTCTGCATTTATCTGAAATAAATAACAGTTTTACGATGACACGTCTTTGTTTAAGAAATCACAACAACCTAACACCAGAAATTTAACTGACAAAACATGAATGTGTGCGTGCCAAAAGCCTCTCCGACTGAAGAGCTATTTTCCAAGAAGGTCCAAGCTAACTGTGATTGAATTGATAAATCTGTGCTACCGGCGTGGGCGTGAGTATGGCAGGGAAGATGAGCCGTGGTAAGAGCCTCTTACTGGCGGTAATTGAAGACACACGCCGTAATCTGACATGCCGTCTCTCCCCAATTGGTACGAGAATAACATAGTGCATAGATACTAGTAGTGCCAGTATTATGTGGACAATTAGATTGGATGTTAATTGGACCAAATTGCAGCCGTATAAACATGGAAGTCAAAAGAGTAACAATCACTGTTTTGTACTGGTTTGTTTGGCTGAATCTGTTCCTCGTCTTCACAGTGAGTCAAAGTGCTTTGTCAACGATTTATCTGATCACGGGACTGAGGAAAGATCAGCGAGTCAAAGTGTCAAGCGGGAGGATCAGTGGGTCACCTTGTACCCGGAGGAGGCTGGCGCCGTCTTGTACACGGTCTTATCTATGAGTCACTGAGCCTTAAAACCCTCACCCAGACCTCCTTGCCCAGACATACATCCGACAGGACTCATGTGTTTAACGTGTGTGATGGCTATTCAAATCCCCAAGTCGCCCTCGCACTTAGTGCAGAATAACACTGATCTTCCTTCACGAACGTTATGTCTTGATTTAGGGACAAGTCATTACAGTTATAGGTGTGAGGTGTGGGAAGAAGCAGAAGTGAGGGAATGTTGTTTTAACTTGTATATCATATAGGCATGAGTGGAGGTATCATGGTACGCCATATGCACCGACACGAATGTGTGAAAATATAACCCCTAAACGTATCAATAGTAAAGGAGTTGTGCATGTCAGAGAAACCCGGCCAGTCAGAAAACATTGTGATTTTCTACCCCGACATCTTCTTGGAGATTAGCCCGTTTTGATATACATGTACCACAGTATTCAGAGACCATTTGTTAGAACACTTCCTCGTCTCCTTAGTGAAACAAAGCACATCTATTATTACGGTACAATCATACTCCCCACACAGCCTATGTTGTCCCGGCAACCATGGGTTAACAGTACCGTTACGGTTTCCTTTTGCACACCGGTACCCCACACCTGTTGCTTTAGCAATCTATAACAGTCTTTCTTACGTGTAGACGCCGTTATTGAATGTAGCGCTGTGAGATAGAATATAGAATAAAATTACAAAAGGTCAGTTACACAAGTCTTGGGCCCACAAAGAAACAACAGTACATAGTTGTGCATGAACAGATGAGGGACTAAGAGGAGATGGCTAGATACGTCCGCGCTTTCCGTTGGCACACAGGCAGGACCGGTAGTTTGTATCCTGAGTGCGTTGCGCAACTTACTGTGACGCAGCTCTTATTGGATGCGACTTTGGGCCATTCTTCAATCCCTGGACATGTCATGTCACTTCAAATATTAAGGAAACCTTCTGGGAACTATGAACACGTTTGTATTTTCTTGCAATATGAGAAATCCCCATAGTATAAAGACTATCCGACATTCATTTTCGATACTCGGATAGATATCCAAAGATATCTAAAGTGTCTGTATCAAACTTGTATTCAGATTCCATACATGAGTCCGAATTATGGCTCGATAGAAAATACAACATCACTATCTAAATATCGTGCCATCAAAATATGGACTTACCCTTCACTGGTAACTTGTCCGACTTGTCCAGAATGTGTCCCGAAGTTACCCAGAACTTTCTTCGTTTTCTTTCATGATGACTTTAACCCCCCCCCCCCCTAAATTCCCGCGTCTTCCCTGGCTGAGCCCTAGGCCACAGGAGGAAGATCTCCCGCCTCTGCGACCTGGATCCTCCGACATTTCCAGTGCCCGGCCTGCTTCTTGAGCTCTTCGGGAGGAACCGAAACGAACGTCGAGTCGGCGGGGAGTTCCGCGGTGCCCTCCGGGATTGGCTGCTGGATCCCCGGGACGACGTAGTGCCGGCTGAACACCTTTCTCTTTGAATTTTCCTTGAAGGCCGCCTTTCTTGTCAGGGCCTCCGTCACAACCCTCACAAGGGGGCGCTCATCCTCTGATGAGGAATCGGAGCTCGCGTACAGTGCTATTGAACCGTACATGTTTTTCTCCGAGATAGCCTGCTCGGAATCTGAGACCTGGTCAGCCTGCTCGGATTCTGAGACCTGGTCAGCCTGCTCTGACTCTGAGATCTCATCATGCTCAGATTCCGAGATCCCATCATGCTCAGATTCCGAGATCTCACCATGCTCAGATTCCGAGATCTCACCGTGCTCAGATTCCAAGATCTCATCAAACTCTGATTCTGAGATCTGGTCAGCCTTCTCAGATTCCGAGAGCCCATCCTCTGATTCTGAGATCGCATCCTCTGATTCTGAGATCGCATCCTCTGATTCTGAGATCGCATCCTCTGAATTTGAGATCTCATCCTCTGATTCTGAGATCCAATTCTCCGATTCTGAAGTATATGAGGGTGTCTTGGCGGCAGATACAAGAATGACACCTGCAAAACGATACATATAGGTGGTTAATAAATAAATAAACATGTGGTTAATAAAATACAATGTACCGAGAAACACTTGATGCGAAGTTTTTACACATTGTGGAGAAGTTAGCAAACACGCCAAGTGCCAATATCCAAACACATATCGGGATGGAACATTGTAACGTTATCTCACTGCTAAGCTTTTATTCACACGATAGGAGTGCATGTCAGAAAAGCTCGTCGACATCCCTACACCTGCTTGTAGATGAACCGAGCGCCGTTCTTATGAAACAAAGATTTTATTTTCACCCGGAGGAAGTGTCGATCTCTTCCGACGACTGAAAAATCCTGGCTGAGGTGTCGAAGGTGATCCCACCGACGTTTCTCCTCCAAGATTATACACTTTCTTCGTTCTTCTCAGCTTCTTCAAGGGGGCCAGCACGCATGCGGCGCATCCCAACCTGCCCACAAAACTCGGCTTAGATTCCGACGTGCCCATTTGGCTCGAATTTCTCTTCAAGTAGACCAGAAACTTCACTCAAACCTCGGTAAAGTCAAGGTACAGCTGACTGTACGTTTAGATACCGTGTTCGACTGTGAACAATGGAGTACTGTCGCCATGGCAACTCCCAGTAGTAACAATTGTTCGAGAACAACGTAGATAGCACAGTTGTTCATCGGATTATGCTATTCGATCGGAGGGGTGTGTGTTTAGCACTGGGTACATGTAGCCCGGTATCCAAACCTATCAAAGCTGCCAAGTCTCTGGATTGAAAACATCAAATTATTATTTACATGTCGTACCATCAATGGACTTACATTCACTTGTAATTGACGTTGTGGTCCGTCTTGTCCAGACTGTGTCCCGAATTAAGTTCGGCGTAACTTTCTTCACTTAGATGAATGAGTCTATATATTTGCCATGAGGACGAAAGAGACTCGGCAGCTATAATAGGTTTGTATAGTTTGTATACAGGATCGAATAGCATAATCCGACGACAACCACACTCCGCTCACTCGGTGGTTTTATGAGGTGGTTATAGCAACTGACAAGGCTTTATCACACCATATACACCTCAGGGCGGATCATTAACCCTATAATAAAAGTTAATATTAATATGACTGATTGTATTTTTTCAGGGGGAAGTGGCAATACAAAGTGGTGGCAACAGAGGGACATGAGATAGATCAGATATGGGAAATCCACTTTTAATTTTCCTGCCAAAGTGCCTAGGCCTCTTATACGTGTAATACCGTCCACTGTTCGAGAACAACAAAGATAACACAGTTGTTCATCGGATTATGCTATTCGATCGGAGGGGGTGTGTTTAGTTCCTGGGTACATGTAGCCTGGTATACAAACTATACAAACCTATTATAGCTGCCGAGTCTCTTTCGTCCTCATGGCAAATATATAGACTCGTTCATCTAACTGAAGAAAGTTACGCCGAACTTAATTCGGGACACAGTCTGGACAAGACGGACCACAACGTCAATTACAAGTGAAGGTAAGTCCATTGATGGTACGACATGTAAATAATAATTTAATGTTTTCAATCCGGAGACTTGGCAGCTTTAAATTTGATAGGTTTGGATACCAGACTACATGTACCCAGTGCTAAACACACACCCCTCCGATCGAATAGCACAATCCGATGAACAACTGTGCTCTCTACGTTGTTCTCGAACAATTGTTACTACTGGGAGTTGCCATGGCGACAGTACTCCATTGTTCACAGTCGAACACGGTATCTAAACGTACAGTCAGCTGTACCTTGACTTTACCGAGGTTTGAGTGAAGTTTCTGGTCTACTTGAAGAGAAATTCGAGCCAAATGGGCACGTCGGAATCTAAGCCGAGTTTTGTGGGCAGGTTGGGATGCGCCGCATGCGTGCTGGCCCCCTTGAAGAAGCTGAGAAGAACGAAGAAAGTGTATAATCTTGGAGGAGAAACGTCAGTGGGATCACCTTCGACACCTCAGCCAGGATTTTTCAGTCGCCGAAAGAGATCGACACTTCCTCCGGGTGAAAATAAAATCTTTATTTCATAAAAACGGCGCTCGGTTCATCTACAAGCAGGTGTAGGGATGTGACGAGCTTTTCTGACACGCACTCCTATCGTGTGAATAAAAGCTTAGCAGTGAGATAACGTTACAATGTTCCATCCCGATATGTGTTTGGATATTGGCACTTGGCGCGTTTGCTAACTTCTTCACAATGTGTAAAAACTTCGCATCAAGTGTTTCTCGGTACATTGTATTTTATTAACCACATGTTTATTTATTTATTAACCACCTATATGTATCATTTTGCAGGTGTCATTCTTGTATCTGCCGCCAAGACACCCTCATATACTTCAGAATCGGAGAATTGGATATCAGAATCAGAGGATGAGATCTCAAATTCAGAGTATACGATCTCAGAATCAGGGGATGCGATCTCAGAATCAGAGGATGCGATCTCAGAATCAGAGGATGAGATCTCGGAATCTGAGCATGGTGAGATCTCGGAATCTGAGCATGGTGAGATCTCGGAATCTGTGCATGGTGAGGTCTCGGAATCTGAGCATGACGGGATCTCGGAATCTGAGCATGATGAGATCTCAGAGTCAGAGCAGGCTGACCAGGTCTCAGAATCCGAGCAGGCTGACCAGCTCTCAGAATCCGAGCAGGCTATCTCGGAGATGTACGGTTCAATAGCACTGTACGCGAGCTCCGATTCCTCTTCAGAGGATGAGCGCTTGTGAGGGTTGTGACGGAGGCCCTGACAAGAAAGGCGGCCTTCAAGGAAAATTCAAAGAGAAAGGTGTTCAGCCGGCACTACGTCGTCCCGGGGATCCAGCAGCCAATCCCGGAGGGCGCCGCGGAACTCCCCGCCGACTCGACGTTCGTGTCGGTTCCCCCCGAAGAGCTCAAGAAGCAGGCCGGGCATTGGAAATGTCAGAGGATCCAGGTCGCAGAGGCGGGAGATCTTCCCCCTGTGGCCTAGAGCTCAGCCAGGGAAGACGCGGGAATTTAGGGGGGGGGGGGGGGTTAAAGTCATCATGAAAGAAAACGAAGAACTTCGGGACACATTCTGGACAAGTCGGACAAGTTACCAGTGAAGGGTAAGTCCATATTTTGATGGTACGATATTTAGATAATGATGTTGTATTTTCTATCTAGTCATAACGTTAATTCGGACTCATGTATAGAATCTGAATACAAGTTTGATACAGACAGACACTTTGGATATCTTTGGATATCTATCCGAGTATCGAAAATGAATGTCGGATAGTCTTTATACTATGGGGATTTCTCATATTGCAAGAAAATACAAACGTGTTCATAGTTCCCAGAAGGTTTCCTTAATATTTGAAGTGACATGACATGTCCAGGGATTGAAGAATGGCCCAAAGACGCATCCAAAAAGAGCTGCGTCACAGTAAGTTGCGCAACGCACTCAGGATACAAACTACCGGTCCTGCCTGTGTACCAACGGAAGGCGCGGACGTATCTAGCCATCTCCTCTTAGGGCCCTGTCACACTTCTGCGTATCGTCATTGCAACTGACAAGGCTTTATCACACCATATACACCGAGGATCAGGCGGATCATTAACGTTATTATCATATAGCCCATCCAAACTGACACAGTAAAGAGTGACACATTCCTGTATAACACATACAAACTTAAATGATATAACAAACCGTTACAGTCACTTCCCTATCTTCCCGTCCGCTAGGCGCTGTTCTTGTGCATCTTTCCCTGATTCCAAGGACCCCATATTGAGTCTAAATTGGCCTCAGTCAGTTCTTCAAGGAAAAATTCTGACACCGCATTGTATGCATGCCCTTGGATGTTCAAGGGTTCATATGAGTTCGCCGGAACACAATTCTATATATTCTATTTAGGGTATCCGGGGCCATTGGAACAGAATGCGTTCTAGTGCGTGGTTTTTATCTCGCAACGAATGACAACTTATGAAATAAAAACCACTTGGGATGATTTTGCAATACTTCTATCATGCTAACTGTGACATTACGGCGTCATAATCAATAGGGAACGGGGGCTTCTGATTGGTCAACGCCACCTGGCTATGTGATAATTACCAATTAATTGATTTATTGTTCGGTTAAATTCATAGATCACGAATCTTTTAAAATCACGAAAAATATGATAGCACAGAGTGCACACTTAGATATGAACAGCAGTCGTTTAGATAACAAATACTGCGTCTTACATAAGGTTAATGCGTTTGTGTAATATGTCATGTGCACGCACATGTGACTTATTGACGTCAATTGGCCTAGCGCCTACGTGTACGTAGAAAATCAAACTTCAACATCAGACACGTAGCTCCTATACTGTAACACGGGTCATTTGCAGTCATATGACGTTCACAAAATAGGTCTACTTCATACGCGTGTGCCAAGTCGTTATTTGAAAACTACCATACCCTATTGTGATCTCTCACACCTAGTTCCAATCGCTATCATGGGTATTTTAGAATTTTTGTGAAATTTAATACATTGCCCTGATTTTGTCAAACTTTCGGTCCTAATTAGGCGTGCTGACGTTTGTAAACTGCGCCAACGTGCGGTGGGTGACCAGAGTGCAGGACGCGTTCGCCTACGCCGGCGTGGCAGCCTGCGTCATGGTCATCATCTCTGGCGTCGTCAACGTCGTCAGCACTGGTAGGATGTTCTTCTTTCGGTGTCCTTGTTCTTGTTACCTATTTGTTCTATTGATATTTTGTTATGCCGTTAAACTGTTGAATAAAGTCAAATACTCTGCAGCAACACTGTTCAAACATTGCTCTTATCGTGTATGTGTGGACTAGGAAGGAGCAAGGTCGCTGAGAAAACGTTGGCACATCTGGTGGGGCACCCCACTGACATTAAGAATGATAGGCGATATAGCTGTATTGGCGATATTTGCTATCGGGTATGAATTTAAATGAATTGATTCAATTTATTGATTCATCCACCTCTCAGTTTCTGTGCATCTTATTATTATCTTTTGGATGTGGTTGTCTTTCTTCTTTCCTCCATCACATGTTATGCTTGGAAATAAATATGCGTACACAACTTTTTTTTCCAAATTTTAATTCCAGGAGATATGCACGTGTTCCAGAACCCTTTCAAAGGAACAAATCCTGACCTGGGACGCGCGGCCTTAGCCCTGTACCCAGGGCTGTACGCCTTTGCTGGATGGTAAGAAGTAATTTATATCGTTAACGGTAATCTTTTACTTCCCCGTTTGATTGAAGCCTTGTGATCAAATTTGTGGGGAGATTTGTATCTGTTTTAAGTGTTCTTAGCCCTTGCGAGATTTTGCAACACCATGCATGCTTTTTTCTTCTTTATGAATTACACCTTCTGTCTGTATCTGTATAGCCGGTATAACTGCCCTTCAGCGTAACACACCAGCTTCGCAGGCACGCGGCGCGGCGGCAGCTGGCTACATTACACCGAACGACTTGTTACACGTAACCTTTGAACGTCTAACTCTAGATATTGTTTAAAACTATCTAGTGACGATGCCCCTACTGTACTTGGTGGCAGCGAGTTCCACTCTATATACGGTAGTTCTAGGAAAAATGAGTTGTTTACATGTGACCGTTTGTATAACCCCAGGGACATGTTGAACTTCATCACGGAGGAGATAAAGAGCCCTCATAAGAACCTGCCTCGGGCCATCTGGATCTCCATGCCGATCGTGACGGTCCTGTACATCCTCATCAACATCGCCATGTACTCCGTACTGTCCGCACAGCAGGTCCTGGAGTCCGAGGCTGTGGCCGTGGTACGTGCTGTACTTAACTTGTTTATGATGGCGTGCCTTCATAGCAGACCCTACTATATACTTCCCTTCTATCCCCTTCTAAGTGATGTTGAAAACCGGGTCCCGCGGCCGGGCAGTCTTATGGAACGAAAAGTATATATATATGATATAAAAGACAACAAGGCACAAAAAAGTTGAAAAAATTAATGATGGGAAGTATTTGCGTATATTCTTCAATCCCCGGTTTGGAAATGTGACCTCATCCTGAGGGAGCAACCATTGAGTGACCATTGAGCGACTAAGAAACGATGATGTTTGATAAAAAGTGTATTTCAAACGTTTTGTGTGTTTTGTTGTCTTTCAAGTCATACTTTTACATCATGGATGATATCTTATTCATAGACCAAGTCCAATTTTGGTCGGTCAACGGTCTTCACCCAGTAACAAGGTGACCTTATCTGCCGTATATCAGACATGTAGGTCAGAAAGGGTGCCTGAATAAAGGGCAATGCCAACATGAGGCCTGTGCTATGTAAAAACGTTCTGAGTAATACCTCTCTAACACCCAACACAGACCTATGCAGAAAAGGCGATGGGTGTGGTCAGCTGGTCGATACCCATCCTTGTTGCCATGACGACCATTGGTGGGATCAATGCATACATTCTGGCAGTGTCAAGGTAGGGTTGACCTGTAAATGTCTAATTTCATCAACGTTGCCATTGGAATCACCAAAGCGGTTTTTCGTCCTTAATTCGTTGAAAGCTTTCCCATGTACGTTATCGTATGTTGTTGATTCCTTATTTATCATTTATTTATCGTTTCTCCCAGATTGTACTTTGTGGGATCTCGGGAAGGCCATCTTCCCCAGGTGCTCTCCATGATCAACATTTATACCTTGACTCCGGCCCCTGCAGTCCTGTTTAACGTAAGGAATGTTTCTGTCCCTTCAGACTCTATCTATGTAAACTACATTGTGACTTTGTTGGTAGTTTGGTCCAATTTGAAACTGGGTCTCTGTGCAATGGCTTTGTACAAACTTCTAAGCCTTTTTACAAAGAAGCTATGATAAATAAAGTTTCCATCATTCTGGTTAAAATTACACCAAATTACACCAAATTCATCGTGGGGACTAACTAATGATGTCATTATGTACAATATGCACAAATGTGTACATATTCAGACACTGAAATTTACCGAGATCATTTTACAGTTAACCTATGAACATTTCTAGTGGCCTGACGCCTTCTTTCCCTGTACAGGGGTTCCTGGTCTGTTGCTACCTCATCTCCGATGACGTATTGACTCTGATAAACTACTTTAGCTTCATGTACTGGATCGGGGTGGGTCTGTCTATCGCCGCGCTGCTGTACCTCAGATGGAGACAGCCCGACATGCACAGACCCATCAAGGTACGTGTCAGGATGCAATGTGCTTGGATGAACGTTATCAGTATCACGTGCCTGTCTTGACAATATAGTTGTAAAGTTTTAGCTTAATTTCAACAATGCAAAGGGAACTCACCATACATTTTCGGTCGATCTCGTCAACCTTCGTCAGATGTGTGACCCACTCGCTGACTCTCCGGAAGTCGGAAGCGTGATGACCCTTTGTTGTCTTGAAATTAATCTATGGATTCTACCAACACATTCAAGTACGGAAGATATCTTAAGTGTCTTTCTCATATCTAAAAGAAATCTTCGGTTATAGATCGTTTTTGGCAGACGCCTCTACAGTGCAAAAATCTAAGGAGCATGTTCAACGTTTTAAGATTTCTTTGATGACAAACCTCAATGCTTTTTAAAGAGAGTTGCATCGAATGGTTATTTTTTAATTCCAGGTCCACTTGGCTCTCCCTGTGTTGTTCCTGCTGGCCAGTTTGTTCCTGGTCATCGTGCCGTTCTACTCGGCCTTCAGGGACTCAGTGATCGGGTGCGCCATCTTCCTGTCGGGCGTTCCTGTGTACTACATCGGCGTGCACAGAAAGGTCCACCCCGCATGGCTACATACCATTGCAGGTGAGACATATTGTAGTTCTCTAACACAGTAATTATGAGGATAACACGCTCTAACTTATAGTATGGTTCCTTTCAATTTGTTGCAGTTAACTGGCATGCGAAATGTATATTTTAATGTCATTTTCAAAAGAATACTATTGTCTCTGTCCATGGTGCTGAAAAGGCATCGAGTGGTTTGAATTTCAGTTGCCTGATCACTTGAGATGATTTTCCACCTTTGTCCTTGCGTATCCACAAATTAACGTACGAAGCAAACTGTCCTGTCTCATACCTCTGAAATATTTCATATCTCTCTCCGTAAAAGTCCTTCTCGTCACAAAATTTAGCTCATCATTGCAAACCCATACCTTAGTGCTTAGACAGAACAATTTATATTCTCTGTTTGGCCCTAGTAGACCTCGTTTAAAACTGAAGACGTTTCTTATTTTCTTTCGAATTTGTTATGTTTTTCATAGGAAAGGAAAAGGGCTCTAATACAACCATATCAAAGACAGCCAGGCAACAGTGCAACAATTCCCTTTTCTTCCAGATGGTATCACAAGAAGGGTGCAGAAACTCCTCCTGTGTGTTCCTCAGGAGACAGAAGATACCATCTTACAGAACGATGAGGGAAGACAAGAGACAGAGAAGATGGCTTGAGAAGAAAAGTATTAGCCACCTATTGTCTTGCAAAGTTGGCCACACAACATCTTTTTTTTATTGTCATCACAAACGTTTAGGTGTGTGCATGTGGTTGGCTTTTTCTCTACATTTCGGTAACTGTTGATCTGAAACATTTGACCCATCTGAATTTTGACCCATCTTTCCTCCCCCAAGCCCATGGCTATCTGAAGGTGAAAGTAAACCAATTAACTTACTTAGCAGCTTGTCTTCCACTTGTAGTGATAGGAAAGTATTATTGTACAGTGTATTCAGGTTCATTGTACTTGGAAATTTCACTTGCTCTTTTCGATAAGCACAATTAACAGTGGGAAACAGCTTATTTAATGTCCGTTTTAAGGACTGCAACCCTTTCCTTTCCAACAGCTCCCAAACTCTTGGCCAAAAGGCAGGGTCACTAACCACTGGACTACGTGCGCACAAAATAATAACTATTAGGTGCTCTTCTGCCACTCTTATTATATGCTCAATGACTCGCTACTATGTCCAAAATCTACCACACAAAATCTCAGGATGTGCCAAATACAAACAACACATCTTATGCAAAGTGAAAAAGAGTAACTATATATATATATAGACGTTGCAAAGTTTTCATAAAACATTTATCTGTATATTTTTGCACAGATAAAAAGCTGACAAGCAATATATAATCTCTTTGTTTGACTTTGTCAAGTCTGACTTAAATGTGGCAGTAGATTTCACTACTGGAAATATTCTAGTTGAGTAGTCTTGTCTTGTACTGTTTGTAATTTTAAATTTGTGATGATAAAAGTGTAAAGATATAAAAAATCTAAACCTGAAACCAAGTGAAAGAGACATATGACCCATGTGTGGATATACCAACTGCTATGCAGAAACAAAATGCCACATGGCATTGTGATGATTTGCCATGACAACAAGGCACTATTAATGTAACAAACTCCTTGATAAAAGTATCAAGCTACACTATCAAATGAAGATTGTGTGATTTTAAATGACTGGGTGGGTGCTATATTCATGTACTGTGTTAATTATGGAAAATACATTCAATGAATGTAAAAACATTTCCAAGGCATTTCAAATGGCATTCTTTATGTCACAAAGCACTTGCATCCTTGAATGGACAAAAATATCCTGAAAGCAACACTGACATTCCGTGTTGGAATTCTATTCACTGAAATCTCACTTCAATATTCCATATTGTCAAATAAGGGTTCCATAAGGAAAGCTACAATGTGCAAATAAACTTCATCATCATTGTCATCTTCATCATTGCTCTTGTTCTACAGAGGTTGTGCATTATCTATATCTACTGGCTACAGCAAAATCATAAAAAGCAACATTTTCAAAACTTAAATCTAATATCAGTGTACCTTAAAAGGACAGAAAATATAAGAAATGTACAAGTTAATATCTAGGGCAGAGCTGGGTTCCTTTGTAAGCTTCTGAAATATTTTTCATATCTGTGATTGCTTTAAACGCTTTCATTGGAAAGTAGACTGTTCTTTACGGAACAACTATATGAAGATTTTTTGGCTTCATAACTTATATCTGCTGTGCCTCATGCTTTGGAAAATATTAAAGTGTCTATCTTCTAGATCATGTCCATCATCTGTAAGTTTAAGTGAAACAAAAGAGACCAAATGTCACAATCAAGAATCAAGAAAAAAACAAAGATAAATATACACAAGTACCAATGGTGCTACGAGTAAAACCTAACAGTAAATGACTTGTGATCCTTTGGTTTCCACCGACCCAAGTTACAATTGGGTGATCTAAACAACTAACATCAATTTCATACAGCATATATGTCTCTGAGCCAGTTTCAATGTCACTTGTCAAACATTCCAATTAGTGAATGTTGTCACTGGTTTTAGAGTCTCAAGACAAACTAGATCTTGGAATACACTAAGATCAAGAATGTACACTTGCTGTGATATCTTGTTGTGATATAGATACACGCAGATTAAGACTAAAGGGGCTTTTTGAAGTCACAATTAAAGGGCATTTTTTTCTGATTTGTCAAAGGCTTCTTGTATACTGTACAAATTTACTTCAACAAGTATATCTGACATGGATGGATGGATGGAAGTACCATAAATAGTTCCACTGCTGTACAAATATATATGATGTTGTTTAAAAACATCTAAAAGAGTAAAAGTTTATCTTTTCTCAAAAAATGTGTGTTGTCAAGGTGATTTTAGGTAACTGGTTTTCTTGTGATTTTGCTGGAGCAACAACGCTCTAAGAGTAAGAGAATGGCAATTGGTCTGATACACATTTCTTTGCTCTCTAATCATAGTTCTTTCAATGCCGTTATATTAAAAAAGAATTACAGATGAAGCACTTGAACAGCCTGCATTTTTATACAATAAATGCAGCAGCAATGACTAGTTATCTATTTAACTTGACCCAGCTACAGACAGAGCTTCACATACCCTGTCTACCAGAAGATGTTTTATACAAAGGATTTCCCAGTAACATTAATTAGACAAACTGGAAGACTGTTCAGCAGAATTGCCCACTAGACTATTCTAGCAGTCAGGAATGGCTGGGTGCTTTCATACACTATTGACAAAACCTCACCATTTTGATACATACATACATACTTCTGGAGAATGGATCTATTGTATATAATAGGAGGTAGAATCCAAACACTTTGGCAGTATTGAAATGTGTGCTACGGTCTATTGAATGGTCCTCTGGCCATGAGGTATGGTGGTTCTTCTCAAAATGATCTACGGAAAACACTTCAGACACAAGTTGAGGCACCTACGTTTTTCTGACAGGTCTTTTAGTACATGTAGATGAAGGGGTGTCAAAGACAATATTTTCCCAACACAGATTCTTATTTTTGCTATCTAACAGTTGGTAAAGTTAACTAAACAACAAGTACCCATATTTCCAGTCATTAAAGTCTCCTGGCTAACAAAAACCTCCATATAACACACTTGTAGCAGTCTTGGGGTAAGTTCTTGACATTCCAAGACATTGAACATCTTGAGAGACTGTCCCTACCCAGCCTCCTCTATCATCTTCTGCTGGACATCGACATCTGGCAGGATGGACATCATCACCTTCTGACACCCTCTGGTCGCAGAATCTGCAGATAGAAATCATCAGTACAGCAGAATTGTTTTGAGTCTTTGTATAGGATACAATATGTCTAACCATTGAATACTACCCTCACATTCTTCGGACACAAAAAAAACACTTGAGTGCCTGTACCCTGTTTCTTATGCTTTCGTATTGTACAAGAAATTATAACTTTCACAGGGTTTTCAAACTGTCCTAACACCCCTATGTCGATAGTATCAGATACAACCAGGCCAACAAAAATGCTTTTAGAGACCAGCAATGTGCAGCACTTGATATGGGAAAACTACATACTTTTCATTGATGAAAACAAAACCAGGGACTGAAATCAATGTCATGAAGTAAATTCATGCATGTAATGTTTTTCAACAGTGCAACAACTGATACTCACCAACAAAGTTTGTCAGCCAAACAGGCTTTTTCTTCATGTAGACGCCGACATAGTACACAGGAAGGCCTGTGGCAGCAATGCCAGTTCCTATCAGAGAGTTGACCGTGTCGGAGTAGAAGGGAACAACCACCAGGAACACACAGGCGATCAGGAATGATATGGGGAAGAACAGGTTCACCTGTGGGGTGGGGGAGGGAGAGGAATTGTGACTTAGTCAGTCAGTTATGGTACGATGACATGCATACTTCAAAATGAGCCACAAGACATTCCATACCATAGTTCTCACTGGGATGTTTGAGCATAGGGTCCCCCTATGCTGTGATTTAGCCCCCTACACTGTCTTTCAACCAGTGTAGGGGTATTTCTTTTGGGGGAGAACCTTGTGACCCTCAAAAAAACTTTTAAAAAATGAAAAATTTGACTTAAGAATGAAGATATAACAAAGGGAAAACATAACTTAAAGTCTGTATATCAATATGCAGGAAAAAGTGTCTCCTGGGGGATTATGATTTTAAAAATTTTTCGGGGAGAATGCTGTGGTCATGCTTTTGGACTCAATGCACGGCTTGCACTGCAGAAAGTTGTCCTTCTGTACCTGACCCCTAAGCTGTGAAAAATTCTGGTGAGAATCCTGCATACTGAAGGAGACTGAGTAATATTTCATTCTTTATATTCAAATTAATTTCCAAAGTATTCATACACAAGCACTTCCCCCACATTGTACATTGGACTAGGTACATGTATTTATTAACTGTTGGTCAAGCAAGTTATACGTAGATCTTCCGATGCATTGAACCAACAGTTACAGAACTGCATCTGGTATTTCAGACATCTGAAACGGACATGTGCGTACCTTGATGGGTCTGTGCATGTCCGGACTCTTATACCTCAGCCACAACAGAGCTGCCACAGACAGCCCGACTGTGAGCCAGTACATGAAGCTGTAGTAGTTAATCAGTGTGAACACGTCGTCTGTGGTCAGGTAACAGATCGCCATGAAACCCTGCAAGTGAGTGCAAACAAATGGGTCAGCAAGGTTGGAGATGTACACCTTTGAATATGTTGAATACTACAACTGACTAGATTTCAAGGAATGGATTCTTTGAAATACTAGTATAGAAATTGCTTGGAATGTCAAAAACTTTGACAGCATTGGTATAAAGTGTATAAGAGTGTCTTGTCAGTCTTGTCTTTAAGTATGACATCAGCAGCTTTATACATGTCATGAGTGTATCAATACAATGAGGCAATTCATGGAACAACAGGAAATATTCAATACTGCACAAAACTAAAGAATTCTTATTGTTAGGTGACAGAGAACTTACATTAAACATGACAGCTGGGACTGGTGTGTATCTCGTGATGTGTACCATGGCCAACAAGTCTGGCAGGTGTCCCTCACGAGCACCCACGAAAAATAACCTGGAAGAACATTCAGGAGGATCATTCTAGAAGGTAGAGACTATGATGATGAGGGATTTTCTGGTGTACATCCCAGACTTTGAAATCATTTGAGAACATGCTTAGTGTTCTACACAAGTGTAAAGTATATTCAGCATTTCTGTTAAAGTTAGAACAAGGACATAAATTATAAAGGTTTAGTTATGGTGGTTGACAATAAACGTCATTAGATATACTTGACAAAATATTAAACCATACACACAACAAGTTTTATTGCTCTGGGGAGCTTTCGAGACGTAACACTGTCTCTTCGTTAGATATGGTAAATCGTTCCATTTACAATATATCCCATTTCGATAATTTTCTCTTCTACCTTTTTATATCCTCACCAGAATGAGGTAGTACAAGCCACACCTATTCCAGTATGCACGCACATTTGTGAAGTATGATTACAAATATTACCAACAGGCAAATGTACACAAATCCACATTGTTCCAAATACCTGGCTGCAGCAAAGATGGATGAATTCAGGCCACCAAATGTTGACATGGCTACAGCGATGGGGATGCACCAAGCCATCACACCAAGGGACCTGTTTGCAAAGGACTGGGAAAAAAATAACAATGGAATGAAGTTTATATATCAATGACAACTCTGCAATCAATAACAATCAAATTCAGTCTAATTATGCTTCTTGACACTAAACACCAAACTTTGTCAATTCCAGTCATGTGTGTGATTGGTTAAGTCTGTGCCAAAAAGCTAAGCTTTTTTGTAGTTAAGTTTTCAGTTGCAATAGATAGCACCCCTAACACACAGCCTACAGTTTTCTATCACATCTGTTGTAGACAGGATGGTACATGTATAACAGATGTAGGTAACACACATTACCCCCAACCCACCCCACACTCCCAACACACACACACAAATACCTACAGTTAGTTACCTACCACAGCTATGGCATCTGCAGCACTTCAGCAGTTGTAGAAGGGATGGTGTAGTAGGAGATTTGGGTAACACACATCACACACACACACACACACCCAACACATACACACACACACGTGCGCACACATAAACACACATGCACACAGACACGCACACGCACTACCTACCACAGCTACAGCGTCTGAGTTCAGCACTTCTGTTGTAGACAGGATGGTGTAGTAGGAGATGTTGGTCAGGATGTAGATGATGGACACAATGGGCAGGGAGATCCAGATGGCACGAGGAAGGTTTCTAAAAATTCAAGCATGACAGCTGTTATTCCAACTTGGTGATTTCAGCCATACTTCTGTTCTTCTGATGTGGGTTTAAACCAGGGTAGAGGTTAGCTAAGGTTCAGCAGTGGTTACAGTCCTAGGCCCTAGAATTGGCTGTTTACAACAATTGTTTATTCTGCCTCATCAACTAAATGAGGTCACTCTAGTCTACGATAATAAAAATCAGAGATAAACAACCCAATAAAATTAAGATAATTGACGCAAAAGATAGCACAGTAGTGTGTCCATATCATAAATAATTTTACATGTATAAAGTGTTAAACCTCATGCAAAAAAATTGCAAAGTACAGTTTAAACTTGAGTCATGTTTCCCACCCAACATACGGTATATATTGGTTGCATGGTCTGAATCTCTGGTAACATTCTGTAACTGGACCAATGTTTCTTTTCAATGCACAAAAGTTTCACACCTTTTTTGAAGAAATATCTTTGCCAATCAACCAACTACCTTTCTCTGTTGTAATAATTTTGTTCAAGTTTCAAATATCTGTGCTTTCAATGCTCTGTAGCTCTAACTTCCACTACATGGACAGTTTCCACTACTCTCCAAGTAGAGGTTTGGGCTTCTGCATATTTTTTATGTGTTTCTAGCCATTTTTATCCGGCTTTCTTTTTTGTACTGGTATCTTTTTTATGCCAGCCAAACGGGTGGCGTATTGGATACTGTCTGGCCAATTTGATACTGTCTTGCAGCCACCAAAAGATTTACTTGGAACTTAAGTTTTCACAATATCCTGGCAGATGTTTTACTAGGCTAGCAACAAGGCTCTGCTAATTGACTCTGACAACACAGTCCTGCTATTAGCGTGACCTACTTTTAAAGATATACTGCTGTTGACAGGAAGGGAATTTCCATATTGGTGGTGCCAAATTACCTGTAAGGGTCTCTGAGCTCTTCCGTTGCATAGTTCAATGTGTCCCTGGGGAGCATAGGAAATCAATAAGGAGTGAGATTATGGACAGATGAGATTAGGAGTGGGAAAACATCAGTCAGTCAACAAAGGGGATTTGGCCTTTTTAGGCCTTTAAAATGCCTTCACTTGCTTTATATCCATTCTACCAACATGTGTGGCTATGTATCTACATTGCTTAGGATATAATAGAATAGGAAATAACAACAGTAATATTCATGGACACATCATAATTTTTCAAATGGAGTCTCCTAAGTAAAGGCCTGTCATGGTGAAATTAGAGCACCTGAAATCCTATCTCTGGGCATGTAGATGTAAAGTGGGCATGTGGGAATCGGATGTGACATTTTGTATGAGACACAAATACAAACACATGAATGAAGCCTGCCTTTCTATATCCACAGCTTCTATGTGATGCTTCTGGCCCTTATGATCCTTAGTATTTGAGTAATCTGACTATAAAATTCAAGGTAACTTTCCCCCTCCCCCCATCTACACACACACACACACACATACATGTGAGTAGTGACCTAATTTTCCTAAAATGACAGGCATTATCAGCTGACTGACACAGAAAGGGGATATATCAAACTGTCTGGTACCAATTTATACCTGCTGACATAGTATGCAAATGGCTAGACATACATGTAGCTTGACCTAACTGTACATGTTACATATGTGACATGTGCCCTTCTAGGATTGATGAAGGGTCAAAAAGAACAACAAACTAAGATGATGCTAATGAGCAATCAGTGCAATTTGTCACATAGTATTAGTGGTATTTCGAGAAATAAATCAAATGTAGGTACATGTATATTTTCTTGAGTGTTTTATTCTCCTGTTTGTGGTGTTTAAAAACCATGAGACAGGAGTTCAGTGTAATACTTGTTGTTGAAACTTGAATGGTAGAAAACAGACACAGTCTGTATATAAATAATGTCATATTGTGCAATATCATTTAAGCCATATAAGTTAGCATATTTTCTTACCATCCTGCATATGCAAAAAGTCCTGAGTAGAGTGCCAGGGCAATCCCACCAACGTTGGCTGTAGTGCCCTCAAATGAATTCTGGAATGGTGCAACTTCACCTAGAAAACACAAAGAATGAAGGGAAAAGGTTTAGTTTATAAATCAAGTCTTGACAAGAGACACTACCAAAGCTTGCCCTAGTTCCCACTAGTCCATACGTAGTTAGCAAGTCCAAAAGGAAGAACGACAGGAAGCTTTTGGTGTTTTTTCTTGGAAAGTTATGTTCTTACCATTCGGCAAATGGATCAAGCAGGAACATGGCACTTTTTAATAGCCCAGAAAGTACTGAGTCTGGTAATGTCTAAAGCAGCAAATGCAAATTTGGCTTCAGCGAATCCCAGTCATGTTCTCAAAATAGTTTTGTTACTGGCACAGAATTGCAGGCCCCTTACTGTTCGTGCGTATGAAGGAAAGGAACGACCACTTCAAATCAGTTTGAAAATAGCAATACCATACTTGCTTCTTAAAGTCGTCTTCCACCAGTACTACCACAGATATATTTGGCTCAAGTTTGATATAAAATTTCAGGTATTAACTTTACCATTTCACATGGATGCTTTGGTTGTGGTAAGAGATAATTTGTGCAGATGTGAAAATAAACAGGATAGCATCCTGGATAGATAACATCAGTAGGAAAGACAAAAGCTAGAACATAACCTGTTCTGGTACCAGAGTAAGAGGTCCCCTGAGACAAACAATTTTGCTTAATTAGAGCAGAATAGGTATGGCAGGTGAAAGGAGCTCTGGAACACCTGCTTAGATAATACAGCCAAATGTTAAGAATTGGTGATGCAAACTTTGTGTTTCCAAAGATAAGTTGCTTCTGCTGCCTAGCAGAACAACAAAATAACTACCGGTAGTAGTACCAGGTACCTATTCTGAAGACAAAGTCCACCAAGAACCATCTATTTGAGAGCAGTTCCTATTTCAAGGACAAAGCATTTTCATCGGTTTGGTCTTCTGTAAATTGTTAGTGAAAGAGAAGTCTAGTGAAAGAAAAATCTTATATAAGAAAAGAAACACAAAACATGGACCATGTTTTGTGTTTCCTTTCTTATATAATGGCTTTCAAATGGTTTGTACAATACATGTATGTCACTACCATCTCAGACTCAAGGGAAGTCCTACATCTTTGCTATAGGTACTTACCATATCCCATGTGTACAAGACCAGTGATGATGATGACCACGAGGGCCACTAGCTTGGCGTAGGTGAACAGGTCCTGTACTCTGGTCCCCCAGCGAACGTACGCACAGTTCACAAACGTGATGATGGCTGCAACAGATAGAAGTATGAGTTGTCAAGTCTTTCCTGCATAAAGCAAGCTAACCTTCACCAGTTCATGAAGTTGTTTTCAACATCAAAACGACACAGTAACCTATTCACCCTTCCTCCCTCCAAAATTTGGTATAAAAGGAAAGCTGAGTGAGTGTCAAACAAATAATAAAAGAAACTGCCAACGAAGTATAAAAAGGTTGTGTATAGAACAAGGAAAATCCACAAAATGCCTGATGGAGGAAAAACGAGGTCACTGATACAAAGCTACAGTATGGTGGCAGTGTTTGAACAAGACTTGTGCATCAATAACCTGACAATGGCAGCGTTATTAGAGACAGGACAGCTGACACTGGCCTTTCACAGTCATGGGTCAGACAGGTCAGACTACTGTGTACAAGTTACTCATATATAAGGGTTATTCTGACCAAGGAACCTCCTTGTTCTGACTAGCTTATTCAACTTCTTACACAGTCCACACATTTTTCTAAACCAGTCGATCAGAGACTTTTTCTTCCACTTTGCATGGCCATGGTTTTTCTCTGTTTTTCAGAGAATATATGTACATAATGTTCATAGCTGAATACTGAAATTTAGATAGAGACACAAAAGCATAGACTAAACCAGCCTCCAGCACTATTTAGAGAAATAGAAACTTTAAAGTTCCACTTTTTGCAAAACAGTTGACTCAACTTTGCTTCAACTTTTTTTCAATAAGGAAAATATTTGCACTACTTATTATGTAAAAACTGTTTAAGCTGCTGGTAACAACATTTGAATTAAGCTCCACAAGTGACAAGCAGACACAAGCATACAATGTATACACAATCAACCAGGTGTGCAAGTGCATTTACCAAACACCTGCCTGACAGAGACAGTATTTCTAATTAGTCTCCAGGTTACCAGGCCTCCCTGAAGGAATGAATCATGTGACCTCTTGACCGCTGCTTAACCCCCTGGACTTGAAAACTTTGTTTGGTCTAAACCTACAGGCACTATCAGCCAGGACCTCAGAGGCTGTTCTTTATATTGTCACTTCAGGTGGAAAAGCAAACAGGTAAGCTAGAAGTACCTCCTATATTGACCTAGGTGTGGGCGCCCAGGCATTTACCTGGCTCACGTGATGCTCAGTCAATTAGGACCCTTGTCAATGATTTCACCACGCTAAATTGGACTCAGAAAATACTGATAGAGTTACTGAATCTGTGGAACTAAACAGATTTTCTGGAGAAACTGGGCCCTTGGAAGGATCCAATCTTAATTCAACAGGTTGAACAGAATGTTTTACATGACTGGAGAACTTTCTTTTTCCTGTATGCTAAGCAAAGATGTACTCAGACTTCAATAAACAGGTTAAAGGGCACCAGTAATTGTCATGTCAGCAAATTATATACATGTAATATATTACTATTTACCAGTATAATGCTAGTATTAACATCTAAGTTTCCTTCACAAAAGAGGACTGGAGAATTCTCTTCCTCTTTTGTTTCAATTGAATATACATGTAATTTTTTTTATTGTATTGAAATTGATTTAAAATCCTCAATTCCATTTTGAAGAAATAACTATGACTACCACTTTTCTACTGAAGTAGTCCTCAGTGCCAAGCCGTACTGAAAATCTATTTTGTACTTCAAATCCTGTAACAAAAGCAAAAATAGCTAAGTGACTTATTTTGTGACGGACTTGATCACCAAACACTTCCCACTCCCGCCATAGAACCACCCATAGAACTTTACATGGTCAACTTGAACTCTCTACGGGTGTCCAGCAAATATGGAGAAAAATCTACACTGTACAGTACCAATACTACCATTGCTGCAATACAGACCAGTGTGCCCATAATGTATATTTTACAACATTATTATTCAAATCATAAAAAACAGCTGTCAGCATTACAGACAATCTAATAAAATTGCAGAATCATAATATATGAACAAAAAACTGATACATTTTTCCAAAGAATTCTTTGTTCTTCTGACATGGCTTCATTGCCACATAACCTAACAAAGCACCTGTGTATACAATCAAGAAGGATCTGCAAATATGAGGTGCCTGGTTACTGATAAGGTACTATATATATTGATCAAGCATTACATGGGAGGAATAATTCAACTGCTACAGTCGCCACAGAGTCCTTGAGTCTGCCAAAAGTTTAAACTTTGGTCAACCAGAATGTCAGTCTATCTAAGAACTAAGGATCTTGTACCGTCTTAGGGTGACTGAAAACTTACTTGCCCATGGTGGCATGGACAGAAACAATATTCGCCAATAACCGTGAATTTTTTATTAGATGATCTAGCAAGGTATATCAAATAACCCGAGAAAGGGGCATTTAGCTTTGCTGATTTTGTGCCTGCTGTATACAAAATACAACAGTACACCAACTAAAGCTAGTCAGGTAGCAACATTCAAACCATATATGATATATATCTCAAAGTTGCCACAAAAGAATTCTACCAGTACTAGTATCTCACATATGGCACTATTCCCATACCGTGCACGCACAATCGCACGTGCAGCAATGCCTTCAACACCCTTTCATCAAATATACGTAATTACCTGGCAAATAAGACATTTTTGTCATTTCCTGTTTGATGAGATAACTTAAAAGCTATTCTAGGAAACTATGATGCAATACTGCTGGTGTTCTGATGCAATGCTGTCATTTTTTTCATCATGGATATAGTCCAACAAGTACACCTGAAAAACTAGTCCTAAAGCACAGAAGTAGGAGCAAAAATCATAATACCTGTACTACAGTCATAATTTTACTACTGAAGTAAGTTCTCATATGTGAAATTCCTTATAAAACATGAATGTGGAACCTGCATCATACTAACTTTGAAGATGGCTCTAGTTTGTATAGCACCTTCTTTTGGAAGGATACTGTTATTTTTCATGCACGGATTGTGCTTGCACCTTTTTAAAGGGCAGAAAACCTGTTGCCTATAGCTAAAATACATCATGTGCTAAGCCAGTCTAGACACACAGGCCCCCATTAGTATTTAGTGGAATCCACCCTTTTGCTGGCAGGAGTCCAATTTGGCAACTCCCCAACAACCCAAGGCAAAAGGTGCAGTGGAAAATGGATGGCAGATTTTGAAGAGGTTTGCCTCCAGACTTTGATTCTGCGCACCTGTATGCTACCTAGCATGATATCAAATTGTCTCTAGAACAAAGGTCTTCAGTAGAACTGACTCACACATAGATGATAGAGACCTTCAACTCTCACGACCTTCTGTACTCACCGATACACAAGTAAATTAACCTTCCCAATTTTTGGTAACTTGTATATGGATACAGTAAAGTAGACGTACAAACAATTGGCACTTCAAAGTAACATGTTTGGCATGCCATATAAGTTTGGCAGGAATAATTAT
This sequence comes from Branchiostoma floridae x Branchiostoma japonicum, assembly GCA_013266295.2. Lineage (NCBI taxonomy): Eukaryota > Metazoa > Chordata > Leptocardii > Amphioxiformes > Branchiostomatidae > Branchiostoma > Branchiostoma floridae x Branchiostoma japonicum. The sequence continues at coordinate 10,457,650 of CM023829.1, read as the reverse complement.
TGTGAAAGGTTACCCAAGGTTTTAAGCCATGGGTGGTTGGGGGGTATGAAGGGTAAGGCCATAAATCATGATGACAGAGGTCATGACCTTGAGATAGTGACAGACTGATAGCAGACTTCTTTACTTTCAGCCTGTAATTACACTAATCATATAGTTGTTACTGTTCCTTTTCTTGTGGAAATGTTTTCAGCATAGTAATGAATTCATTTTCATTTGCTCTTCCTTTGTCAATAAATAATGTTGACACTCTAAATCTTCAATTTTGAAAAAGTCTTTCATGGACATGGACAATTGAGGACCCATCATTCAATGAACTGTTACTTTTTTGTGTGTGAATAAAGTCATTGCTGGTGACCAGGGGATTTGAGGGTCAGCTGAAAATTTACTTGAAGTTGAATTATAACAGGAGCGTTACATGACAGATTATTTTTACCTGTCATGACATACCATATATGGTATAGATAGTTCCAAATGGACACTAGCCCACAACACAACTAACTACAATACAAGAAAGGCTTTTTCAATGCAGCATTTTTTAATGTGGGCCTATAATATGTTAAACATATTATTTAAATCTACACAAAATGACCAAGGCCAGTTTTTTGCTAACGTGCCAGTTTTGTAAGCTCCAGGCATTACCTGTTTACTGTTTGTCAAATAACTGTGACCCTTTCCAAAGAAAACAGCTGATGCAAGGATCACAAGACCTTCCATACCAAATTGGCAGAGCCTTGCCCCAGGCCATAGTTAGCCACATCACACACAGCTGTTACCTTATAGCGATCAGGCATGTTGTCACCCTTTAGAAGCGTTTCTAAGCATAGAGATCACATAGAAAAAATGTATGGGTGAGGAAAAAAATAGTCTCCAAGCAGACGTGCGGTTTGGGCTTTTTCGTAAGCCTTTCCACTCACTTTTTAACCTATTTTCCCCTGGGGCCTCCCTAAAGGACAAACAAAAGGAGCCAAAACAACACACCCGCTTCGAGATTATTATCTTGCCCACAATTAAAGAACAGAAGGCTCACACCAGAGCCTCTGTACAAAGGTACTTTTTTCGGTTGCACTAGAGCAGTGACAATTTTTTAAACCTCAAGAATTCATTGCAAACAAATACTTTTTCCGCTCTGCAAATTATTGGTAAATGTTTGTTGTTTTTTCTATCAAGGACATCCTGACATTTCATAATTTTCAGCACCAGATTCCCACTGTTTCCAATGGTCAGCCCCAAACAAACCGACACCAGGTAGCATATGTTGATTTATCAACAGTCAGGGCGTTATGCTCATTTTATGCAGGTACCAGACAGAGAAACAACACAAAGTACACAAATCTCATGTCAAATTCATGAACCATGGAGACGCTGATTGTTGACAGAAAGAATAATTAACACCTTACAGCCAGACCAGATTACACTCAGATTCAACAAACAATTAACAGTTGAATCCATTGTCAAGTGGACCACTGCTGTGCTTTCTCAGTACAAAAGGTGAGAAAATGCAGACTTTGTAATACAAAAATTTTCATTCATCACAATGACATAACACTAGGGTAACAACTTCTGTTAATTTCTCCATCCATGGTGTCAAATCATGAAAATCAATACATGTACTTCAAGTAAAATTTTAAAGTAAGGAATGAAAAGGAGTTGAGTGGCTTGGTGAACCGACTAACTTACCTACACACGCTGTTGCTAGCAGTCTGACCGCTGCGTTGGGTGCCACACATGTCGGGAAGAAAGGCTGGATCAGGTACTGGGCGAAAGTCAGTGCGATAACTGCCTGTGAGGTGGGCTCTATGATCAGTACGGACACCCACAGTCGTAGGAAGGCCAGTAGAGGACCAAAAGCCTCCAAGATGTAGGCGTAACTGGCTCCAGACTTGGGAATGGAGGTCCCGAGTTCGGCGTAGCACAGCGCACCGACCACAGAGAAGGCGCCGCACGCCGCCCAGATCACCAGCGACAGCCCCACCGACCCAACCTCGACAAGCACTCCCTTCGGGGACACGAAGATCCCGGAGCCAATGATGTTCCCCACGATCAAGCAAATCCCGTTGACGAGAGTTATCTTCTTCTTCAAATTCACGGAGTCTTCCGAACCGTCCTCCTTGACGGTCCCGTTGGCGGTACCGTTACTCGCGTTGGACTTGTCTGGGAGGGGCCCGTAGCCGTCCCCGTGGGAGTCTGCTGTCGACCCGCGCCAGCTCGCCCGCTTCACCCAGATGTCGTCCCCCATCGCCTCAGTACAGTACTAGCTCCACGAATTTCAAGCAAAACTGATAACCACGAGTTTCTGAAGTTGTTGGCTGTGGTTATAGTCTGCTGTGTCCCAACACAGAAACCTGAAGCCGGCCAGAGCTCCCTGAAATGAAGACAAAACACAAGTGTTTAGGGATATGGTACCGAAGCAGACATCACTCCTGAAAATCTCACGTCTATATGCAAAAGACGATCAATAATGTAGCCCTAATATAACTTGACATTACCTTTACCCGGACAGTCCTTGACCTAAGAAGCCTGAAAGTTTCTGTCCGTTGTCACTCGGCGCGGCGGACCGAGAAAAATGGCAGCACAAACACTTGAGCCGGACACGAAAAAAGATTCCCTCAAACTTTCGCGCCAACTAACTGGGCATGCAGGTGCACTATGTACCAAAATTAAGGCACTTTGCTGAAAGTACATTCAACTACTTTGTTACTGAATGAAAGGTCGTCTTGTAGCGGTCTTGGGACAAAAAAAGACACGTGGCTTTGGCGTAGGGGAGCTACGAGATGACCTACTTTCCCAGACAGGCCGGTCCTAGTGGCTGACCGCCGGCCGGTGTGGCGGAAGGATACTTTAGTATCAATCCGCATCCATTGAAATCCAACATGTGCGTGATGCGGTCAGAAGTACGAAACAAAAAGGCGAGTGTTTTGAGGCAGGCATGATTTGTAGACGTATACCAGTTGATTAAATATTGTAGATCGATTTAGATTTAGAATTTGTCATTTCTTCATATGTTTGTCTTTCTAACAGCGTCTTACTTGTTTTTTTTCTCTCTACGAGAACCGGCATTTTTAGGACTGATCCATTCTAAGAATGGGAGATAGAATCACATATCTGGAAGTAATTTGGAAAATTGTCGTAAACAATGTAAACTTATTTCGTATACTTCTATATTTCTATAGATTATTATAGAAATAAGACTATCTGAGAAACGACAATTTTAGGAATGAAAAAAAAAATCTCCCCCCCCCGTCTTCATCCAATGTTCTGTTTGAAATGATGCAATCGCCCAGAGGCAACAATCGCCCGACCATTCAAAAGAATCGTTCAACCGTTCATCTTGCGACATACGATACATTCACACCGCTAGATCAACACATGACTGCTCGACATTCAAGTCTGGACAGATTTACATCGGTTCACATACTTGGCGGAGGTAACAAAAACAAACACTCCGTGGTCACATACCTTTGTTTAATATCGCAGCATAGTAGTTTCTTCTCACAAATCCACATATGGAAAAGCTGCAGTTTCATAGGAAGCTGCAAGTTGGCCCAACCTGAACTCCTCCGTAAGCCACGAAAATTAAGAAATTAGACATGGGGAAACGGCCTTCACACTGGGCTACAAAATACAAAACATTGACCTCATATAGCCCGGGCCATTACAGATCGGTATGACATTTTTTCTACACGCAGTTTTCTGATAGCTACCGGTCCTACCGGGTTCTGATTGCTTTCCGAGATGTATTTGCTGTCAGAGTCGGGGACATAGGTGGGGAAAATGTCCTACAGGGTATGCACTGGGGGCTACGCATCGATAGGGGGAATCTAAGGCGTGCCATACGTTCAAGTCTGACCAAGGACATTATAGTCATTATAATATTTGGTCAGACAAACATTACATCTCTTGCTACATGGTATATAACAAGCTCTGACGGCGCTTGGGTGCTATCATACTTTATTCATTATCGATACGAGCCAGACAAGATAACAAACCTGGGCCTTTTAACTATACCCGTGAACTTGTGTAACCTGTGTGAAATCCAACATATATGTAACGTTACATCTCCAAGCAGGTTGAAGCACCGTCTAGCATATGCTAACAGTACTGCATGTCTAAAAATTGCTCTTTCCAACATGGGACGGAGAACGAGCCGCGCTTGGCATTCAACAGATTTATCCCCACTAGGGGATGTTTGACATTGCTTTAGTTTTTACGACAGCGTGTAGTTATGCGTTGATAAACTTATGAGTACGTTATGCTATTTTCTGACTTATCGCTATGATAATGTTATGTTACCGTTTACTAAATCAAATATCTAGATGCAGATTTTGGATTATCAGCATGTTTTGGATATCAAGACTAAATGACAACGATGTCATCAAACTTACTGTGCACCCTCAGAACAAGGTTGCAACAGACTGCATATAAACTATTAACTGTATATCGTACGTAGCAAAGCCCAAATAGTCGACTGTGGACGTGTGTACTACTGTCAGTTCGCCACAAGGGGGCATGAGAGATGATCATGCTGTCATCAACATCACTAACATGCTGTAACTTAAAAATGATCAAATTTAGATAGTAAACTTTGGGATAATGATCAACGTTGACCAGATCCAAATAAAGGACAGTGTTTTTACAGTGGTGAAGGTTGAAGACCAATATAAAGTTTTTGGTTGAATACAAAAATATAGAATGATTCTTTTATATCGCGTTCAGCTGGCTCATTATCTCCAGCTGCAGGTATGTGATCAGGTGAGCAGGATGACAGTGCTGCCACACCCGTACTGTCTTCCTACCGACCTCACATGCGCAGCGTTCTAGATTGTGAAGTGTCTTGAGGGACGACATTGTACTGTCCCGGCATGGACTAACCAAGACTACCTAAGTGTGTTCCTGTGTGGACCTGTAGCAACAAGACATCCATGACGCCTTCACTGAGACTTGGCTGTCTTCCATCTTACACAGGGTCGCCCGGAGCTGAATAAGGTAGACAACGCTGTAAGTTTCTAGCTTATAATAGGGGAAGACAGGAAGACGGGTCGAAGTACCAAACGTTGAAATGGTACAGTAACTAATACAATGTACTATTAAACTATACATTGGCTTTTCTCTAATCTCTAGCAAAAATCTCAAGCACCCATTTGCTAATTTAGCTTGATAATGCATAGCTTCGTATTGTCTTGCTCAGGTGATTGTTTTCAATTCTGGAATTTAATCTTGTTATGTAATAGGAAATCACCTTAGTGATACAGCGTTCATTTTATGGACTGTACTTTAACCCTCCCAGTGTCATGGGCCAGGTTTAAAGCCTAGTTCTAATGTTCCCTGGCACTTTTAGGGTTAATGTTCACTTAACCCCCTGTGATTGCTCTATTTTGTGAACACGAGCATATCAATAAATCACAGGAGTTAGTATGGTTACTGGACAATATTTATTCCTGCAGAATCTGTTACGAACCGGCCATCAAAGCTATCGGGTCAGACAGAGCAGTATGAGAGGGAAATCGGTCTTACTGGCGGTGCTGTGGCCACGGTGGCTGCTGACGTCACTGCTCCACCTGACGTCCACCGCTGCAATGTTACCACTGACGTTAGTCGCGTCATTGATGCACGCCGCTTTTGTATTCACCATGATGCCCTACACACTACTTACCCATGCGATGCGTCCTGCTGGGCTCTTCTGGGTTACAACGTTGGCAGCAGGTGGGCGTCTTCAAGGCAAAGGCCTCCAGTGTGTGGAAGGTGATAACAGTCTACAGGGGCGCTCTGAGGTCTGCATTTCACAACAGTTGCTTCGCGCAGGGAAGTGTGTGCTGAGTGCCCCACGGTTTATGCTGTCTACGGCTTGGTTTGTCACACGCAATGGCGTATCAGCGGCTACAAACCTTGTCTTCTACTACCCTATCGTTGTCCCTACACGGGCAGCTGTGTCCACTACAACGAAGGCCGTCACCAGGCTGACGGGCTACCTGTGGCCCAGCTCCCCAGAGCAGCAGCTCGTGGTACGGGAAGCACGTCCACAGGAAATGGAGAGTGTGGAAAAGATGCTAGAGTATGACCGTGCGAGACTTCTGCTACCTGCACAGCTCCACGTCCTCTCCATGCCTGGTGGGTTGTACTTTTTTTGCTGCACATGCTTCAAAATATAGGTTGTTGTCTAATAGATGGGAGAAACATGTAAATAGCGCTTCAAATCGCGAGGGCATTCCTCTCAGTCGGAACTATTCCCATGCAATATGTGCTTGCTCATAGATGTATTTCGAAATCCTCTGAGCAAGATTTTTTCACCAGATAGGCTATCATGGTGACTAAACATCTTAATAAGTTTAGTTAATTGGTTTACCCTTTGCCATTATGCCAGTCATGCTGAGCGTTTTCCTTTACACAGGTAGCTTTGCAGCAATGTTCGTGATCGGTGGAATCGCGAACAGCCTGCTGCGCAGCGAGTTGGTCACCATCTTAGCGGCTTTAGCCATCTGGGTGGGCGTTATACAGGCCAAACTGAGCTGCCATTGGACCCAGGAACAGGAACGAAGGAACAAGGAAGAGTATGTAATGATGTATAAGAGGAGCATAGAAGGGTGTGTAATAGCTTTTGGGGTTTATAACATATATCTTGTTCAGTAGATATAACGCAAAACTGCTGCAATATCTTGTTCATGGCACAAAATACATTTTACTTTCAGACGTTTCTCCCGATACCTCGTGGCCGTTTACAAGAGCCGCGTCCAGGGAGTCATCCGGCTTGTGACGTCACAGGAGGGTGACATACCTGTCATCAAGGAGATGACCTGGGTGGAGAACGAGAGGTTTGACGTGCCAGGTACAGGGTGACTTGTCTAAGGTTGTTACTCGGGTATCGTAAGAGCCACACAACATGATAAAGTCTCCAATCAGACACTCCTTTGAAGTCCTAAAGGCTGTATCTGACGCTACATGTCCATCATTCGCTAGACATCTACTATGCCATTATATTGTCAACACGAAAAGCAACATTAGCAGAATTTAACCGCATGTTTCTCCTTCGTACTGAACACTATCAACATACAAGAACGTGTCTGTCCTTGGTGCTGAACGCCATCCCCCACGAGCACAAACGTTCACTACGGAGTTTTGTTTGTTCAAACGGTAGATCCAGGGGCATTTTGATGAAGGGATTGTCCTGATGCCAGCGGACGATTGTTTGATTTATTGATTTATTGATTGCTTGCTTGCTTGATGTTGTGTTCCTTGGTATATGCGAGAGGACTAACTCTGTATTAACTGTTACCCTGTTACATAGATAGTTACATACTTGTACCTCTCTAACCACGGGAATGGTTGCAACACTTTGGCTTCGTACCACTTAGTGGCCTTTTCTTTTTTCATGTCTGTATAGGCGAGCTACTGAGATCTGCCGAGGCGTACAACAACGGCAAAGGTGAGATCCAAGCCATCCTATCCGAGCTGGAGACCAACAAGTTAGGGATGCTGAGCGCACACGGGTTCCACCTGACACAGAAGTGGACAGCACTGAGCATCTTCCCCGGAGTAGAGCTGGAGAACTTCGAACTATCCAAGAACGTAAAGTGCTAGTCTCCTGTTAAAGTTCCACCTTTCTTTGGCAAATAGATTGTCATACGATCGCGAATGGCGGCGCGTACTGCGTTAAAACGCTCAATGATTATGATTATGACTTTTCGAACAGACGTAATATTTACCGTACAGTTACATTGTTAGCTATTATCAAATCTTTCCTTTCTTCCATGATTAGTAAAAATGAGACCATTCACGATATATTTATTTTCCACTTCCATGTATTAGTATTGTAGCATAGCGTATAACCACAACCATGCACACGGTTTTCGTCACAATTAGAGAATGCATTCAGAAAGAATGGCAAACTTCTATTGATTATTACATAATAAAAATAAGATGCCGTTGATGTGAAGATCACCTTATAAGTTCAATACTTTAATAAACAGACCGCATCCAATAATAATATTTACATCTTTGAAGAAATGTTGTTAACGTAACGCTTAGAACTACGAGAACCACTCACGGGCAAGAAAATTGAAACGCCATTCACACATTGATAACGTCCAGTGACACCGCCTGAAACTCATCTGAAAGTACGAACGTACACATGTAGCGAACTAGTACACAGCGAACTACTACACAACGACGGCGATGTCTGAGCCATGTGTACTTTCTCGCGACTTCTTTCCGTCTTTTGGATCCTGAGCCGGGCTGCCTTTCGGGGTCTGTGCCTGTAGCGCCTCTGTGACTTGTGTCCGCACGGTTTTAGCGAGGTCCTTTCTCAGCAGCTGCGCGATCACTGCGGCGTCGGAGCCGCTAGAGGACGCTTTCCCTGGAGAACTGGTAGAGGTGCTCGGCCGTGACGCCGGCTGGTACTGGTCCAGGAGGTCGAATCTCAGGCTCGAGATGTCCTGCTTAATTTCCTCTAATTCACCTGCAAGGAAAAAAATCATATTACTTTTGGAACAGTTCCACACTTACAACATTATGATTGAAACAATTGGGAAACTGCAGCTGTAGTTTAGCTCTTCCGTAGCTGCCACTGAATAATCAAACGGTATCAAAATGAAAACCAACCTTCATTGATTTCATCGTTCTCCTTGTCCTTCTGCAACTTAAAGATGTACCTGGTCACGAGTCTTCTCATGACGGTCTGTGAAGGAAAGAGAGAGAGAGAACATCACAACTCAAATCAATTTAAACTTCGTTTGAGAAGAGAGAAACTGGGTGGAACGTTTAACATATAAGGACATAGTGACACTTAAAAAACTGTTCTGAATCTACCATATATATATATATATATATATATATATATATATATATATATATATATATATATATATATATATATATATATATATATATATATATATATATATATATATATATATATATATATATATATATATATATATATATATATATATATATATATATATTCGGAGTACTCATTCCATACACCCTTCCTCATTAGCTACTTAGATAACATGGTATAGCATAGGATTGTGCAACTTATAGTATAATATAGTACATGTACATATATGTAGTATGGGTTGCGATTTTATGGACTCTATTGGACTACACGTGACAAGATAACATGTCGAAAGACATGGTTCCAAGCTAAGTCAAGTTACATGAAAGGGATGTACATGTAGTAGTTACAGGGCTACTTGCACAAGATATAGTTTGAATCTTACCGTGTACTTAGATTCCCTCACTCTTGACCTAGAGAAAACATTGTTCATCTGCGCTTGGTGTCGCTGTAAAAAAAACGAGACAAATATAAGTAGTTTGAAAATACTGCATTTGAGTGGAATGTTTGCGGACGTGGATGCGGATGCTTTTCCAAAACAATGCCACCAGAAGTAGTTGCCAGCGCATGCGCCAAAACACCTCCACCTGCAGCTTTTACGACGAAGATCCTAGCAACACAAGACAGTACAGAGAACAACACAGAAGCACAGGGACATTCTAAAACATCGACCGTATCAAACATCTTTATTCTTTCCTTGTTACTGTGTTGTTCGTTACACGCGGGCATGCAGCTTAATGCGACAAAAATCCTTGCGACTGCTGTGCACACCAAAACATTCAAGCGGGCCCCCTTCCCCCAATTTCAAACCCCGCCACCGGTACAGCACGCGTGTTCTAGAGACTACAGGTGCAAAACCGTTATCGTCGTTTGCCCACCTTTTCACCCGTACTGTCATAGTAAGCCTGTTGGCGAAAACGACAAAACGTCGCAAGTGTCAGACTTTGGGTATTAGTCACATTGACATTGACATTTTTTTTTATTCAAACATTTATTACAAGACGTGGTGACGGCACACTCAAGTTTTTTCAACTTATTTTTAAGCCGCCATCAACGCAGAGGAAAAACGCATGAACGGACGATAGACATAATCATTTTCACCTGGGTTAAGTGAGAAAAGTCGTGTGAAGTGCCTTTCCCAAGGGCACAAGATCGGTGGCATGGCAGGATTCGAACTCCGGACCTCTTAGTTCCGAGCCGAACGCTCTGTCGCTACGCCACACGACCCCACTGCAACCTTACATTGTGGTGCAAAGTTTCATGAACACCACCTTTGTCTTTGTGAAACTAGATAACACGTAGGTATTGACCTTTTTGTTTACGTTATAACATACTGACGTGCACAAAATCAGTGTTAGTAATATGTGGTAAAAACGCGAGGCTTACCCATCTGACCAGTGCCTTGATGGGGATCATCGTGCCGTTAAGTGAAGGAGGCACTTCGCCGGTGCTCGCGTTGGCTCGTATGTCCACACTGGAGGGGTTCCTGTGCCTCTTGCACTTCTTCTTTAGCCACTTAAAACATCTGTTGATACATGGTGTCAATTAATAAAAATGTTCAGAATGCCAAACTACTAGTATGTCGTATATCACGTTTTCAAGTGTAAAATCATACAATAGACAGTCTTCAACAACGGGGATAGCTCATTACACCCAAATCTAACACTATCGACATACAAGAACGTGTCTGTCCTTGGTGCTGAACGCCATCCGCATGAGAGTTAACGTTCGCTACGGAGTTTTGTATGTTCAAATAGCAATTTCAGGGGCATTTCGGTGAAGGGATTGTCCACAAATGAAAAGACGAAGGCGATGCGGCCCTTTGTTAGACGCACACTTACTTGTACACCCCTGATGGTGTGGGGACGAGGTTGAACGGGAAGGGCGCCACGGAGATACCTTTGCCGAAGTACAGCATGTAGAGCTTAGCACGGGAGAACTTCCACTCCACGTCCGAGTCCGCCTGGAGTTAACAAAACAAAACAAAACAAACTTTCTTTACATTCTTTTCTTTGGTATGGAGTTTGTTATATCCTTGTTCTACATACACTGGATCATTTGTCCAACACATCCAACGAAGGGAAGACTTTTGAGGTGGGAAATGCAACTGAGGAACACTGCTTGTACTGACCACGATGTGTTCGTACGACTTGTTCATCATGGCGATGAGCATGTTGAGGAGAACGATGATGGAGGCGACGTTGTACAGCCCGAACAGTAACCAGCCTGTCCTCTCCACCAGCTCGTGCTCCCCCGGCACAATCGTAGGATCCGAGTCCAGCTCAACCATCCCGAACAGTGACCAGAACAGCGTCCGGAAGGCCTGGTACCAGCTGGGGGTTGGAGTGGGGGTGTTAAAAACATTTCTTAGTAGTGATCGTCTTCAGTAATACTTTTTTATTATTCAACGCAAGACAGTACAATGACAAGGACAGTGTGGCGCTGCACTCAAGTTTAAACCTTATATTAACAGCGCCACAAAACAAAAATACAATTAACATATAAATACAATAAGTTGACATAACAGTGCGCCGAAGTCCCACCACCTCAAGACATTACATGGTTACTAATGATCCAAAAGCCAACAGTCTCTGAATTCAGTGGAGCCGTGCTTGGAGTGGTTCACACTGCACCGGTACAGTGCAAATGTACCTGACTAAGGTGCGTTGTAACAGCCAGCCATTATTTGAACAATAAACAGACTTACTCAATGAAACCAAAGCTCTCCACCGGTCTCCCCTGCAGTGGGTAGTAGTTGTAGAGGTTGAACAGACCCATCCAAAACGCAACGAAGATGACGAAGAAGATGATGATAAATCTGATGATGTCTCCCATCATGCGCCCCAGTGATATCTAGACGAAGAAAGACGAAGAAACGAACACTTATGTAAGTCATTTTTTCTAACATTTGAAGGAAAGTTTAATAGGAGATTCCAGACTTCCGGAAAGTATGCAATCATCGGCTTCCTGAATTCCCCCATGTCGGTCACTAATATAATTCCTGGCTCCCGGCCAGATTCTGAGACCTTCACGTTCACCCTATTTCCTGAGTCTAACCTTTTGACCTCCTTTCACTCTGCCTGTCAATCCCATCCCTCTCCAACCCCGTGCTGTCAACCTACTCTGTTTGGACTAACCTCTGGACCCACAGCTCAGTCACCAAAAACAATACTTTCATACCCGGAAGGAATGATAACTGGGTATCAATGAGAGATTTGATAGGTTTTCATAATTATTATATCGTCGTAGTACATGTACTATGTTTAGAGTGATTTTAGATATCTTACGTACCACTATGTTTTGAGTAATTTTAGATTCGTAGCTGATCTTACTACAGTCAATTTTTCTATTATAATGTGTTCCACTGACAGTATGTAAATGAGCGTGCAATTTAGCCATTCTGGCTGCAATATGCTTCTTTGTGCAATAAACCATCTACGAAATGTTCTTGGTTATTCTCTGTGAGACTTCAGTAGCCCAGCATGAGATATTGCACTTGTCGCCATGACATCACTAACCTGTAGCGGCCCCAGTTCTTCGCTGATGGGAAAGTTGATGAAGACCCGGCAGAAGGCCATCGTACAGCCGATAGCGAACAGGCACTCCGCCACTAACTTGGGATCCCCTTCAAGCCAGATTATACGGTCTGGAATCAAACAGGATCATGCAGTTTCTTGTAATGATCAGCATTTATTGGAACTTTTGTTCTATCTATGCTGCACATTAGATTTTCACCAGGACAAGCATAATGTGTGTATGTATATATATTATGTATATATGGCGGCGAAACTAGGCATTTGGCTCTCTAAGTTTTAATGTAGTTCTGTTATGGATATAGCCTCTACCAGGCTTCGGAAGGCGACTGGAAAGAGTAGAAATTGGCCAAATAGACAGATAAGACGCCAGGGGAGTTGGTTCGCGAGAGAGTGCGGCAAAATGTACTCTCTCGCGAACCAACTCCCCTGGCGTCTTATCTGTCTATTTGGCCAATTTTAACTCTTTCCAGCCGCCTCTCGAAGCCTGGTAGAGGCTATTATGGATAGTCCAGTCTGTTAAAATGTCGTCGTAAGAATTTTGCAAACCATTAAAACCAGTATCGTTCTTCTGGTGGTCAAGCGTTGTGGTTGATCAGGACTAACCTGAATCCAGGTACCGGTAATGACCTGACACAGTAGCCGCGTCTGGGTCTCCTCGGACCGTGGCAATACTGTCGGCTCCGGTTATGTTAAAGAAGTCTTTAGCCTGGAAAACGGAAAAAAACGCATACATCAGTTACCAGCAGTTAGGAAACCAGAATACGAATCATACAAAACGAAAACGGAATTATCTTACGACAAAGCCGCCGTCGACAGTATGACAAAAAGCACAAAGTACTACTCAACTACTACTATATAACTGTATTTTTTGAGTGGCGAAGTCCCCATATTGCAATGTATACATGGGTACTTTCCAATCAAAGGCTGGAGGGGGAGACGTTACTTTCTGATTTTACCCGCTTTCTGACAGGAACGGATGTCAGAAGCCGTGTAAAATGAATCTCCCCCTTCAACCTCTGCTTGGAGAGTGTGCATGAGGAGCTCTCCGACGTTACCTCGGCTGTTTTGAGGTGCGTGGCGACATCCAGAGCGTAACACGTGACCAGGACGGTGGACATGACGGTGTCGTACGCGTTCCACTTCTCGCGAGAGAAGCTGGTCCAGCCGATGAACCACAGCAGTCTGCACTTCATCAGAACAAACCCTGACAACCACAGACATGGTAAGTCTCGCGTCAATCACATTTCATGCGCAAAATAAACAGACAAACGGCGAAATAAAATGGTCTCCTATCGTAATGCCAAGAAGGCATAAAGCCATTAACTTTGTTGTTTTAAAAGGGGTCCATTTCACAGCAGAATCTAGGAGTGAAGTTGAATACCTGCCACAAACAGCATCAGGACGATCTCCAACCAACTGGAGATCTCTGGACGCAGCACGAGGGAGGGAGGCAGGCCGTACCGAGAGACTACAGACGGAGCGACCGTGATGTTCGCCCCCGGGACTGTGGGTGAAGTGACATATCCCCGCATTAGACACACATAATTGAGGCATAGGGGCACGATCATTGAGCATATCTAGCTGACAAGAATGAATATATTCTGTACGAAATACTTTTGAAAGTACGCTTTCGGAAGCACGGTGTCTGTCATGATGTGAGACAAGAATGGAATAGACCAGCATATATGCACAGTGGAGGTCTACAGTATACATTGACATAGATGAAGAAGCAGGATTACGTACTTTGGCCCTCTCCTGCTGACTGTACGATCAGCAGTGCCAAGAAGATGAAGTAAGAAGCAGCAAACAGGGAGAACTTCATCAGGGGGCGCTTCATGAAGTTGGCGAACTGTGGAGAAGAAAAAATCATGTCAAACCGCATGTACATGAAGACATTATGTGTTAGTATCTTCGACATGCCTTTTCGTAAGAACAGGGACAAGTAATCGCAGGGACTGCGCGTCAGTAGTACACAGTGTCTGTGTCGTCTGGTGGTCGATGGCCAATGAATTTGCCTAGCCTAGTTCGGAAGCGAGAACGAATTTGACAGGTGTTCTTCCGGTCTCCCCCTGTGCCTGACCCTTAAGAAACCTCAAGAACAATTGCACCTGGTACAGAATATTCTATACAAAAGCTGTGAGCTCAATATCTAAATATCTCGCGCCTTGTGCCATCCGTGAACGCTGTGTATCCATTCCTCCGCTCCTGCCTTCACTCTGGAGGAACGGAGCGGATACACTGCGTTCACGGATAAATTCCAGGCTAATGCATTTTCGCATCACCCTACTTCATCAGAGAGACATGTTTACGTGCTTAAACATGTTTACGTACCTTGCTGTTCGGGGCGATCCAGTACCCCAGCATCAGTAGAGGTAACAAGGCGGTAACGACGATGAACATGAAGAGTTTGATGAGGAAGGTTGGTCTGGAGGTGGGGGCCGTGGTGTACCACAGGTCGTACAGAGGCTGCTGGCAGTTCGGATGAGACACAAACTGGAGGAACAAAACATGGATAGATTTGTAGTTTTAGCACGCAAGGAAAGACGCTAGAACTTTTCAAGAACCTGTTCTAAAGCACAGTTGCTCTCAATCATCTTTGAAAGCCTTTTACGAAAAGACGCGAACTTGAAGTTCCTACTGAGTTCAAACGCCTCAGCATAGAATACGGGGAAAGTCCATATACTAATCATAAAACACGTACAAATTTAGTTATAACTTTTGGCACCTCAAGTACATTTTTTCGACGACGCCATGTGAATTATGAAGAATATTTACTGAACAACATGCTCACCCTTTTCTGTTCGTAGCGAATGGCTAGTTTGATCCGAGGTAACAGCAGCATGTCATCGTCAAGTTCCACCGCCTCGGCATCGCCCTCCTCTTGGTCGTCGTGTTTCTTCTCCTCCCAGGGCTCGTTCAGAACGGTATTGATTTCGTCTAGAGTTCGACACTGATCCAGCAGATCCACGGCATATTGTTCGCACTGCTTAAACAACGTGGTGTACTCATTCTGCAAACAAAATGATAAAGTTTGACAAACTTAACCCTTGAACTAACTCATATTCCCACCAATAACAATACCAACAGCCACAATAACAACCTGACAAGGATGTAAAATGGTGACTGTCAGATGTATTCACAGATTCTGATCAATTTTTGTAATTGCGAGAAAGCTATCTCTCGTATTTTCTTAAGTTAGGAAAACATGCTGATGGCATTGTATAACAGTACAAGCATGTCTCCAGATGTAGGTTTGTGGGTCAATTTTGCTTTTGTCGTACGGCGATCGCTTGTTGTGTCCCACCCTACAGTTGGCACCTGCGATTGTAGCTCTGCAGTTACAATCTTTCAGGGCGTGTGTGTGTATATATACTGTCCTTTGACTCCACAAATGTTTGTCTTAGACAGTTTTTTGTCTTGTTGGACGGTGAACAAAAGGGACTATAAAAAAGGCCCGCAGTCGTCGAGTTCACAACAACCTTTGTTAACCAGTCACCTGTCGTCCTGTAGACTTGGAAATACATACCAGCACACAATCACGTCAAGACAAGGCAACAAAAACGACATTCTCAGCATTCTTAACGGTGACAAAGAAAAAGCAGAGTACCTTTCACAACAATGTGTATGACACTAGTAATAAGACTATGCAACGTTATAGCTTACCTTCAGTTCTTTCTCTATATTTGATAGCTTTCTCGTCTCTCCTCCGATTTCGAAAGCTGACCGGATGGGATCGCTGGAGGAAAGTGAGATGTACGCCGGACTAGCCAGAGCCCTGTACATCATCAGCCGCCATCTTGAAAACCTGAAGGCGTCGGCCTTCCTCCTGGTCTCACAAACGCTACAGGGGCAGAAGTAGTCGTGTGGTCTGACCACATGCTCGCCTTTCTCGTGAACCAGCCGGTATATGATGTCCACTTCGTTTTTCTGACAAGCCATGATAATTGGCGTCATTTCCGGCGGAAACGGCGACATGTCGTCCTCGTCTATTTTGGTCGGAAAAGTTATGTCTTCGACCGTTTCTGCCTTGGAGGCCTTCCATTCTGTATATACTCTGTGGCTGAGGATGGCCTCCGCTATTCTCTCGTGTCCTTTGCTGATGGCAATGAGAAGAGGTTCGTTAATTCTGGACGAGTCTAACGTCGGATCTTCCAGCAGACACTCCACCACTTCGAAGTGTTCGTTCCCTACTGCTAAAGTTAAGGCCGACCTGCCCATGTAGTCCGTGCGGTTGATGTTCAGGTCATCCCCCTTGTCCTGTAGCTCCCGCCTGACCGTGGGGGTGTCGCCGTACTCCGCCGCGTCCAGGAACCGTCTCTCCCGCTCTGTCAGCCGCGACTCCGCGTTCAGGAAGAGATTCTTCCCCGACGCCCTTTTTCGGTGGGGATGATTTTTAGGCGCCATTGTTTGGGTCCTTCCTATCTATGACCACATCTGCAGAAGACGTCTACGTCTGTGAAAAACACAAACAAAGAATTCACGTCAGAAATCATGATGTCCAAATGCTGCTACAGTAAAGATCTCAACGTCCGAGTTCTCTTTGAGACATTGAGACATAGAGTGTTCTTTGAGACAAAAGAAGTACGTTTTAAGAGGTCTTATGATCCATCAGTAGTGAACACGACCTGTAGAGAGTCCTCGTCTTTGACATATCATTTCCTGTAAGCCATGAGAGAAGTGGTTATGAGTGGTCGTCAAGAGCAAATTACGGAAAAATGAATCAACATGTCTAACCAGCTGGCGGAAGGACCACTTTCTCAGCACCTACGTAAACACGGTAACAATACAGCAGCTCAACCGCGCATTGTACGTGATCTCTCTAACGTGAGTCACGGTGGTAATTCTGGAGTGTAAGCAGTTTGTTTCGTATGGTGAATGCCTTGTTTTGCTTCAGTTTAGGGGGTTGTGACAACAGTGCGAATATTATTCGGATCACTGGATGGTCCTGGTCGAGTTAACAGGCAACATTCAGGCCATGTAGCAATATTTTGCAAGTTCGAGAATCAACTTTATCGGAATTGAGGAAGTGTGTAGCGCACTATTCATACTATTGGCGAAGTCTTCCAGAGAAGAACTGGGCGCAAAACAAAGCAACGACCTCTCTCTCGGTCATGCTGGTTGTCTTGTCTATGCATGGCCGCCCATCATTTACAAGCGTCAAATGTTTCCGCAGTGCGTGAAGGTTTTTTCCCCGAAATCTCTCCCCAAACAGCACATACACGTAAGCAAGTCTTCTGTAGTGTCCATGCTGAAGTTGAAACGCTACCCCCTTCACCACAGACACCGTTAGAAGCCTGCTTTGTCTGACACGCTGTCAAGCATGGACGTCGAAAATCTGTCAACACAGCTAGCGGTCACACCAAGGCATACATTTCTGCAAGGTGTGCTTTCAAAATATAAGCTATGATCTATTCAGACTTTTCTCCACAACAATCTTTTGATCATAACCCTAGAAGGTGACCCATGCCGTAGTTTAGAATGTTGTCTTTTTGCAACGTTCATGTATGATTAACTTGAATCTGCACTTAAGATGGTTGATTCGTCATGAGTCATCTTAGCCCAGTACAGCCTGTCTTGTGTCTCAGTCCTTCTTTTCTCGGTAATCTGAGTAAGACTTACCAAGGCAATTGGCCGACCAATAACTGAAATGGTGTTTCCTTTGGGGCCCCAAGCAGACCATGTTACATTCACTCGGGACTACATGCGTTGTATTTCATAAGCTGATTGCACATTGCTGGATTCATCATCAAGATGTTTCCATACGGTTCACCATATTCTAATGCCTGCGTCACATTGTCGACGAGCTTCGGCCGTATTTGTTGATCGCCGAAAGGTCGCCCGATTTTAGATCGACCGAGGATCGCGCGAATTTTTGGCTTGAAAATCGCCCCCGTCACATGGAGCGAGGCTCGGGCGATCGCTTGGGAATACATCTATGACCTCAGAAATCGGGCGACTAGTCGCTGATGTTAAGAACACGCTTCACGTGTCAGCGAGCTTCGGCCGACTCCTAAAAATCGCCGGCGATCCCTAAAATTCGCACGATGCTCGACGAAACGTCGGGCGTACTACTGCCGTAAATGTTGTTTAGAGCTCGCCGATTCGTCGGCCGATCGATTTTCGCACAATGGCCCCTTCAAAAGGCTTAAGTAAGGCCACCAATATTTAAATCCGAATATCCCTGCATATCTTCTTTTTTTTCAACGTTTTCAGCAGATTTTCAAAAGTTCGGCGGAAAGAAATGGCTTGTTAAGAGTGTAGCATTTCGCTTTACACTTTTATATCATTCTGTCGATCTACTTAACCCTCACACTTTGCAACAGACACTTCTATGGTGACGGTTAAACATCCAGGTAAACCATGTTTGGACAAATTACTGTCTAAAACTAGATGAAATACTAGAACTTAGTTACGAATGTTTCGAGTGACACTGATACTCCTTCCTATCTGAGGAAAGGCGATGGTATCACATAGGAAGGGAGATGGATATTGAACGAACCGTTAGGAGCTAAGTTCTGTATTTTATCCAGTAGTACAGACTGATTTGTCTGGAAGCTAAACAGACGCTATCTCTTGAAGTTTTCCAAGAAAATGGGGTTGTTGACGCGTTCTGTCAGAGCATTCAGTCAATACAACCATTAATGCCCATTCATGCCCAGGGCTCGTCTCCGCTTCTTTGTTATAGAATGTCATGTTCAGTACCACATACATCAGCAAACATGACTGCAAACACAAACAACAGGACACGAACTATTCTATCGGTGAGGGAGCAACTCACTTCTAAGACGAGATAAGCCACCCTAGAGGCTCCGCAACATGTTCATTTTTCCATAATGCCCATGTCGCGATTTTATGTAGTCCTCTGAATTATTAATGCAGCCAAAACAGCTGTTACCTTTCATCTTTCCATGATGAATACGGCACGGTGATAGACCTTTGAAGACGGAAATTATATAGTCATTGTCATCAAAGATGAAAAAAACACCTGTCACGGGTAGTTATGGAGTCATCAGTCAAAAAACACCCTGACACACAAGGTAGTGTAATCAGGAACAGTTCCACTAATGGCCTGTTCACACGGTAGAACAGATTAAAGCTCTAAAACCTACAAACAACACCCCAAAATATCCGGTGTGGAATGACGCCAGCGACACTCTGGACTTATTTTGCTAGTGCTTCGTTCTATATTAGAACATGTGGAAATTACCATGATAGGTCCACTGAACTTGAATATATGAAGTGTTGTTGGAGAACACGATTAAAACAGCACGTCGTTGAATTGTGTGGGAAGGGGCTGCACTATATAATCGCCTCCATGGAGCTAGCTCCATAGACAGCCCCCATTGCGTTGTGTTGGAGCTCATTGTCGTTATACCTGCAAAGATACAGCAGACCGACATACCCCTATGGGCACGCGGTGGGCGATCCCTGCACCTGCATGGTTGAAGGTGTTGAGGATCAAACTAAAGCCGTAAATAACAGCCAACGGCCCAATTACAGCAGGGGTAGTTGTAGGGGGCAACAATTTTCCCACCTGGTGACCCAACAACCGGTAATTATGCCACAGAGTCCGAGCATACCGAACAAACAACATTCACTTTTCCACTTCAGAGTTATCAGATGCTGTGTTCTCATCCGGAAAATATGCGCTTCAGCACACATAGATACTTGGCATGTTTGGTCTATGGACTGTGAAGACCGTTACAGACGACTTCTGTGCAATTCCCTTTGCTCTTTGTTGTGAAGAAAACAAGTCCTTGATATTCTTCTCCTGTTTGTATATACATTTTTCATGCCACCAAAACACATGACGGGGAGTAGTTTAGACCACATAGCGACACGCTGGAATTTTATCACCGTGACATCTGGACTGGGACAGACGGAGGGTGACCTATAAAAGCAGAATTAACACTAATGTAGGCTGTTAGAGTTAAATCTTTGGGAAAATTATTCCATCGAAATGAGCGTATTCAGCAACTGCAGGCCGCTTCCACAGTTACGGATGCGAGTATCATCAGAAAAGACACACACACGCAAAAAAACCCCCACGAAAAACAAAAACAACGACACTATCAAAAGTACTTTTAAGTAGCTTCCATGAACCCAATAACCAGTATACTGCTATAACCTATAAATGCGTATCATACGGTAAGATTCTCCAGTCAATGATTATTCCTCTGTACTGCTTTGGGGTTGTTAAATGTAATTCTAAACATGTAATCGTCGTGAGTACTAGTACTAGGTACAATATTTGATTCATACTGTTCATCTTCGCTGGTCAGATATCGTGTTTCCTTTCTATCCGAGATAGATTTTCACATCGTAAGGTAAAAAGTACGACAGCCTGGAATGAACCATCAACATTTGAAGTGTTTCGTTTCATTTTACCCCTTTTACACACATGGAATCTGAATCAATCAACTTAAGTAAGGACAGTGTATAGTAACCAGAACATAGGGTTACATCCATTACTCTATCTAGCCGTCCATATGATAGATTTTTAAACAACCTGTTGTCTGCTTGTGTGGATATTTCAGGGAAAAACTAATCCAACAATATACTCCAGCGATTATCAGAGGCGTTCTCTTAGTCTCCACCAGACACCTTCGCGGGCTGAATAAATAGTCGAAATCGGTCTAAAAATGGGCATATAATTGACCAGGGGATTTCGACTATCTATTCAGCCTGCAGAGAGTCTGGTGGAGACTAGCGTTCTCTAACCTTTTTCCGATGTATGAACTAATAAACGGCTCACCGAGCCGTGCCTAAGCATTAGAGAGAAAGGTTTGGCCTGTGTGTCTCGGACAAAAGCGACACAACAGTTGTGACCCGCGGTAAACACTTTTAAAACCACACCTCTAGATCCGATTAGCGACCGAGCTGTGTTAGATATACAAGACAAAGATTCGACGTGAAAGGCACTGCACGCCACCTGTCCCACTCAACCGTTCCTGACGATTCAAACATCGCCAAATCACATTCTTTCCAAAATACAAGGACAAGAGAAGAACTTGAAAGAAATGTTAGTCGCCCCCCTGGGTCCCGTCATGCCTTGTATGTGCCACACGCACACTGTTTCGACATCAGGCCCCCCCATGAGAGGGAAAGTGCGATTGGAGACCCCGTTCCTACACCACACGTTTGTGGTTCTCCACACTACAAAGGAGGTCTTCTGACCTGTGTCGGTTGCCATCTAAACAGTACCCGCGATACCTACAGTTTAGAACAGGCTGCACCTGTGATGACGTCGCCTGCGACTAAGTTGTACATGTCATCACTGCACGAAAAGTTGGATATACCAATGGTTGTAAATGCCAGTAAAGTCGGGTAATGTTTACTTTGTAAACAAGTACCGGACTTAACAATGGTAGTAAATAAAAGTCAAGTCCGGTAATTTTATTTACTACCGTTGGTAAGTCCGAAATTACCAGTCTTGACTTTTATTTGCTACCATTGTCAAGTCCGGTACTGTTTACAAAGCAAACATTACCCAGCTTTACTCGCATTTACTACCATTGGTAAATCCAACTTTTGGTACAGTGGTACAATGTCTTTTCAGTGAGACCAGATGAACCAACCGTCGATAAGGATAAACTTTTTCCTTCACGAGACAGCTGGAGTTTGTACGACACACCTTGCTTTTCATTATTCTGAGATAGACACACAGCAAAGAAGACATCTTAATGGACTACATAAGAGCTTACCGGGTCACACGCAATAAACACACAAAGGAGACACCCAACTACTAGTATATCTAATAGTTAAACCTCTAATGCTGCCACTGACATATATTCTGTACGTAGTTTGCCGCATACATATATTCTGTAAGTAGGATGGCTTTATCAATACAATTATATATAGCTTTGTTCGATCTCTGTTGTAGTAGACCATACGAAAGTCCCTGTACTTTTGTCGAGTCAATAAAGAATCTCTCTAATGCGTGTCCATTCAACCAGTATCGACCACTTTCCCATCACCTTAATCTCTCCCACAAGCGACACAGAGTCATTGTACCTCTGATACATGAGAACTCTGATCTTGGTTGTTACGCATCAAACAACTGTGTGACCCGAGCAACTTCTAACGACAAGGGAGGGCGTATACCAATCTCCAAGCAGATCTTTCGGTGGCTGCGAGACAGTATCAAATTGGCCAGGCCGTATGCATTTGCCAGACAGTATCCAATACGCAACCCAACTTGGCTGGCGTAAAAAAAGTTACTCCTACCAGTACAAAAAAACAAAGCCCGATAAAAACGCCTAAAATGTGACACGTCAAAAATAAGCCGAAGCCAAAACCTCTGCTTGGAGAGTAGGCGTATATCGGTACAGACAGGTTTGGTATAACGATATGCACACGTCGTCGGTGTTCGGCGTCCCCAGTGTGTCTAATGTGTTGCATATTCTGCACCGACAACAGAACCTGCCACACTTCGATGATGAGAATGGGATACATTACTGAGAAAATACAAATTAAACTAGGCTATGTATAAACACAAAGCGGCTGTATAACGTACCAGACTTTGTTGCCATTTTCTATCGCTCTGGTATAAAAAATAGACTGCCATTGAAACTGTGAAGACAGGAAGTTTTATCTTACAGACAAGTTCCGTTGTTTCATATTCTATACCAATCCCAACTGTCCGTTCCAACTAAAACCCCCTGTTGTGTCGCTCCTGTTTGCCATTTTACTAGTTTCGTATTTAAAAACTAGAAAATATATGCTAAAACTTGCCATACTTTATATCTTATACAACCATTGTGTAAAAAAGCATACCCCGCATTATTTCCTAGCCATACCCTAGAACAACCATCAGACATATCACATGCCACAGTCTTGTAAGTGTGTGTACAAAGTCACATCGTGCCGGGACATTACCCGAGCCGAAAAGATAACATAAAGCACTAAAAACTCCGAAGTGTCATTGAGATTTTAAAAAAGATACCAGGTTTCAAAAGCCTAACAAACATAAATCATCATTGTACACCGCAAAGCAGCATCCGTATCGAGTCTTCGGAAAGCTTTTGCCAACCGTGTGCAACCGTGACAACAAAGTCTCAGACCTGGCGCGGAACTACAGCGTTAAACACACTGCACAAGGGTTTTCACTAGTGGGGAAGGGCTGTTGAACTTTGACATGGCTATCACCTTTGCCAACACCGACTTCCCAACACCATCTAACCAGTCACTTCCACAAGCAACAGTTGTAAAAGCTCGAACAGAAGTGTGTTCCCATTGAACGTAAAGTGGCTGTAAGAAAGCCCACTTCAGAGGATGGAGAAGTACCATGTTGTGATCATATCATCATAAAAACATTGGCATTTTCTACGTCGACCACCTGTAAGTAATTTCTTTCTTATAAAACAAAGAACTTGTGTTGCCAGTGGTCTGTAAATCTGTTACAGGGTAAGCATTTCCAATTTCAGAGCACACAAAACGGCACCAGTATTGATTGAGCATTACATAACTGTGTCCCAGATTGTCTGTCCTTCAGCATCAAAGATTTGTTTCCATCAACACGGCCTAATAAAACACGATAGCTGACGGCAAACCTAGGCCACAAAAGAGCAGAGATCGGTGTCAGAACCTACGTGATAAAGGACTATTGTCGTGTAAGCCGCTGTAGGACAAAGCCTCAACACCACTTTCCTGTCAGTAGTGTACGGTGATCGTAAATAGATAGGCAGTCACATTTGTCTCCGATGTAATTAAAAGCTAGTTAATTATGCTAGAAGAACGCACTTGACTTTGAAAGACAGGTCGTTTCCTGTTGGATACTGCGTACCTACTGCAAAGATGAATGATCCTTCGTCATCGTTATTTTCTGGTGAGGTAGTATTTTCTTATAAGTTCGCCAAACTTCGTGATACAGTGTATTTCATTGTTTTGAGCTTCCGTAAATGTCATGAGTTTCTTAATAATCTAGAGTACCTACCAGAATAAGACCTACCAGTGAGAATTGCTTGAGGAAGGTGACACCGAAACGTTGGCTGAATAAAACACTTGGTTGAGTAAAAAATTTTATTCAGTGACTTACCAACCTAATGAAACTACAGTATTCACGGATAGAGGACCTACCGCCTCTATACCTCATCATTTTCGTGTAATTATAGAAAAACACCAACAAAAAGAATGTGTGCTGGAGTGACAGAACATCCCAAGCAACTGTACCTAGAAAAACACTACCTACTCCCTTCTTAAGACGTGTAAGAAAGGCTGGATTATATGATCATTTCCTGTCTTCTTAAGTAAGGCCCCTCCCAGTCTTTTTGATCCACGTGAAAATGATCACAGGGGAGCAGATAGAAAGTCTGTCAAAGGAATGAGGAGGGTGGATTAAGTTTCTTTTCACCGATAAGTTATTCTAATTTACAGTACGCGTCCTTGATCAAAGGATAGCCAGCGTAAACACAAACCTACATTATTTTGTGTTTGTGTTCAAAACTTAATTTGTAAATGATAGCTTATCAATCTAATTGAAAGAAATCTGTTCCAATCTGTGTGAATGAAAGTAACAGAACTTATTGCTTTCCCTGGCTCAAAACGTAGAATAACGCTGCTGTATTCCACCAGATAACAACAAACACATGACTAAACTAAAATGATAAGTAACTTTATCCTATTGTCTAACCATGCGAATAATGAAGTTAATCTTAAATAACCTCTAACCCTTTATGCCGCACCCGATGGGGCCATTCACGTGTGTGATTGTTATGATTTTGGAAAGAAAACGACTAAAACTAGGTTGGTTGTCAGGTAAGTGAACCCATGTTAGGGGCTGCTGGTATTGTACATATCCAGGCAGGGGGTACGGCTGGACACAAGTAAAGTAAATGGCGATAAATGTAACAGTGAGTACCAGGGGGTTAAAGTACCAACCTGGGGGCAATGATAAAGTACTTGGGGGCAACGACAACAGTGCCAGAGGTACCTGTCTTTCTTCGTGTACACATGGTCAAGGTCCTTTCACACACAAACAAAAACACAAGAGAACGATATTTGATTACTATCAGTAGGGACTAGAATGGCTGCCCACAACTTGTCTTGCTTTGCTTTGATCGCCTTAGGCACAAATTCCTTTGTGTGTTTTTTCTTTAGCATGACTTGCTTCCTTTCGTAACGACTGACGGTTGGAGTTGACATATGGACACTGCTCCATTACAAGCAAAATAAAGTCTAGCCTGTTTCCTTCGCCATTTTGGCTACAGCGATACTAGTGGGCTCTTTTTTAGCAGTACAGAACTTCGTTGTAAGAAAGACACACTCAGACAACCTGCCCTACTGAAACGCCCTTGCTGTGCCTCTACTTTCTAAGCAGCTTTAGTCTTAGAGCATGACTCAAACCTATAGTATCAGTCAACCGTTCTAAAACCGTACCCTCGTGTGCTCGTTTTGCCAATGACGAACCTTTACGCATAGACCCTTCAAGACATGTTTGTTGTTGATCTACTCTTCGTAAAGTCACTTTTTCTGGATAGATTTAACAAACGTAGTGTGGCCACAAATTACCCATAGAAAGAAGCGAGGCTTGTTTCTGGCCCGTGACAAACAGTGTACTGTTGCAAGGCGTAACGTCTTTGGAACCATTTGGGGGCGCCTGGAAGTTGGGACACAAAACGGCCCTGCATAAACATGTTTCTGATCGGTAATGGTTTTCTGCTTGATCATCCAGAAGAATTTGTGGCTAACGTTTCAAAATGACTCAATGCTTCCCGTTCTCCGTACCTCGACTCTATTCCATTGTCCACTATCCGGTAGAGTGAGTCTTCGGTCTAAAAATGATCGAGTTGTTCCGGAGATGGCCTCGTTGTCAGACAACAAAACGTCGCTGGTGACAGCAAACAGACATTTGGTGTACAGACGAGGGCAAGCCGCTGTCAATACATGGATGTAAAACATCTTACCATGATCAGGGTTCGTGTAGCTGGCTCCTGTGGCCATGTGTTGTCGCGGTAGCCGCTCAAGACAATCTTGTTGTGGTGAAGACGTCACTTGTCAGGCGATGTGTGAGACGCGCTCTACAAACACCTCCACTGCCGATCGCCGGTGAACTGGCAATGTAAACGATACCGGGTGCTCCAAACAATTGCCTCGGTGTTTGGTTTCCCCCACCGCGTAAAGGTTCTATTACCTGCCCTGACAAAAAAAGGACGATTACCTGAATACAAAGTGCTACTGAGGGGCATCTGTCGTCACTCCAGTGTCTTGTCGAAATGATAGCTTCACCGATCCAAGCGTGTTCACCCGACTGGTGTGTCCAAAAGCGCAGAACTCATCCTCGCAAATATTTGACGTCAGAAGATGGAGTGAAGGTCAAAGACATGTGTTTTTTCCACAAGCAAAGACGGCAAAGTCTCGGTAGGTGTTCCAGAGAGTTCCACATGCAGGTCCTACTGACGGAGGAGACATGGGGCGGACCTGTCCGATCGGTTTACTAGGATTGTTATGGTAACGATGCTCAGGGGGCTGGACAGAAAATTATCCCCGTGTCTATTGTTGTCAAAGGCCAGAGCAATTACCTGTGACAGAACGTACAGCCCATGCGCCATCAATGGAGCACATCTCCACAAGTTTCATTGCGTAGGAAGGCTTCAGAGTTACACCGAGACATGGGCTGGTTCCCGGATGAGGGCGCGGCTGGAAATAGTAGAAATTGGCCAAATCAGTTTACAGTTTGAGGGGTCGGAACAGGTGTCCGGCAAACTGTAAACTGGCTGACTAACTCCCTCGGTGTTATTTCTACTACATTTGTATTTCCAGTCGCGCCCTCAGGCCTGAGGGGCCGGCAAACTGTAAACTGGCTGACTAACTCCCTCGGCGTGTTATCTCTCTATTTGGCCATGAAATTTCTACTATTTCCAGCCGCGCCCTCAAGCTTGGTAGAGGCTATGATGAACTGTCAAACAAAGCGTCACTCCCTTGGTTTATCGTTCCTCTCACGGCATGTTTCACTTGCATATCACAATGTAAGACATTCCGGCCCATTAATCATCATCGAGTGTATGCAAAACAACTACTAGTATTAATGGTATTCATTCATTTGTCCGATAAACATTGTTCAGGCCATTTACTACACTATAAATCAACGACGTTAAATTGGCGAAATGGTTCGCGTTCGCATGTTTCTTGTATACAGTTTCAGGGGATCATTGCAACCTACATACACTGCTTATCTTCAAAGTCATATCTAAAATCTATGGAATTCAGTTCTGTAATTCTGTATTCCAGTTCATTCCCTTTAAATCTAGTATATGCATGTTGAATAAAATGTCTTAAGAGATGGAGCAATCCTCACGTTGTATATTTTGCGTCAGCTGGGGGTATCTACATACCGTAGATTGAGCTCCTGGCATCATGCCTGTCCAAAAAGTGTGGGAACGACAAACAAGTTTGGTGTGCGTGCTTAACTGTCATTATACGGACAAGTCAGACAAGCCAACCTGGATTTGGAAGCTCGAGGGGATGAGCCTCGGCTCTACTCGGGCGCGGATCGGGTTTCGTCGGCATTGTCCGGGCTGCGCTCGGACATGGAAAAATCAGTAAGAATTTGGGAAACAGGTGTTTTGCTGTATGGGACTTGGGGTTTATCCATGAAGAAATAGATACTTCATTATCTTAGGGTCTGGGCAATAACTGAAATCCAAGTGAGCACTCAGAGGAAAACACGTACTAATTGACTTTGAACGGAGAAAGACAGTTTATGACAACTTGCAATTATTTACTCCTGAGACTGAGATCTGACTATCCGAACTCTGTGGAGAGAGTGCAGAGCCAAAACCAATGGCGTGTTGAATACCTAGTCAGGTGGCCATGCATCATAATGGCAATTGACTGGAGTTTATTGAATGTCCTTTATCTGCCTGGCAATGCAACAGGTGCGGTCGGATGGAAAAGGTAGACTGTACAGGGACGCCCCCTAGCGATAAATTGATGCACCTCTCCATGTTTGTATTGATCTCGTCTAATCAGTCGTTCCAAAATGGCCGCTACGAGTCGCGGGTCGAGGTACAGTGCGCCAAAGTTTGCTCAGTTATCAGCTGCTTATCGCCTCTCTTCTCCCACATAGCCGGTCCGAAGCTGAACCATGACCCCTGAGGAAGACTCTCTACACGCCGGGCAGGACGGCCTGGCTGACATCAAGCCGCTGGGAGAACTGACGATGCTGGAAAAGGCGCTTCGCAGGCCGTCCTTCGAGGGGGAGGAGGGGCACAAAACTTGCAATTCTCTCTACATGTCAACATCGATAGTCGGGCTGGTGACCCTGTGTTGTTTCGTCCTATTCTTCAGCAGACATTACATCAAGGAATTCATCTTATGGTTAGAAGGTCTAAACGGCGGACTGGGAGTAATTCTGTTCGTCGTCCTCTTCACAGTTGTGTCTTTCCCGATGACATGGGGCTATGTCGTTCTAAACATCTCGGCCGGCTACTTGTACGGGTTTTTGGAGGGACTTGTCATCGTTATACTCGCAGTCTTCCAGGGGACTTTTGTCGCACACGTTATGTGCAAGAGATTCTGTGGAGATTTCCTTTTGAACAAAATCGGCGGGAACGCCAACCTGACTGCCATAGCCAGAGTTCTGGAGAGTAACAGCGGGTTCAAAGTTATAGCTCTCTCCAGACTGACCCCCATTCCGTTCGGGCTGCAGAACGGTCTGTTTGCGGTGAGTTATTTATTAGTGGAGACACATACCACATGTAGGTCACATCACGTACACTCTGGCTCCACTGTCAAATAATCAGTTAAATAGTTGAATATCGGTATACAGTACAATGTAATAGTTAAGTGCACATTAGAAATTTACAATGTATTATTTATTACATTTGTTTGTGTATGTTTGAACAAGATAACTCAAGAACTTGATTGTCCAGATGACCATATTAAAGACAATGGAATTTTTTAAGACCTAGGGATCTAGGTCCAGATCTCAAAGGAGGATTTTAGCCATTGTCAGAATTCAATTCAAGATAATTTGGACTGCTGTCACCATTGACTTAGGGTTCTTGACCACCTGGATTAAGGCAAGGGTTGTTGACTTAGGTGTAGGTCCGACTTGGCCTGATTAGCTATGGTCCGAGTTAACAGTGGTCCAACTGGTCTGTCATCTGGTGGGAATGCAGTCCAGTCAGCCCATGCAAGTGACTCATTCTCTTGTGCCTCCAGCAACAGTTGGATGTGTAATAATCTGGCAGTCTTGTCAAGAGAGGATGAAGTGACCTAATTAGCAGAAAACATGAGCAGGCCAGTCAAAGGACTTGCCTCTCAGACAGACTCAAGAACTATATAGTACCTTACCTGAGTCTTCCTTACAAACCCCTTAAAAACATACACATTGTGGAGTTTTTACTAACACTATGCTGTTCTGTTCTGTATGTACTTCAGGTGAGCAAAGTCAAGACATTCAGGTACATGACAGCCTCCACCCTGGGCCTCCTGCCAACCCAAGCTCTCAACACATACATCGGTTCCAGCTTGCACTCCGTGGAGGAGGTGGTGGATAACCCCTCCAGTAATGACTACATGGTGTTAGGGGCACAGGTCAGCGCCACATCTCCAAGCAGATATTAGGAGAGAATATCACATTGGTTTCTCACCAATGGTTCATAAATCTGCTTTCAAAAAGAAACTAAGTTTGTAGATACAAAGTTGACACATGTACATTTGAAATGTCTTCACATCTTTGCCTTTAGACACTTTCATTTGTGTCAATTTTAAGGGTGTTAGGTCACACTGACTCTGTTGGTATTTATTTTACAATATAATGATGGCTCAATGTGTCATAGTTACAAAGTATAGTTGCTACTATTCTCAAGATTAATACATGTTATTGTTACTAAGAACTATCGTTAAAAGTGCCGAGAAACACGATGATTAGATCAATCTGAATTGTGGTTTGTTTTCCACACAGGTTGGACTAAGTGTCCTGTTGATGGTGTACGTTGTGAAGCAAGCCCGGGTTCAGCTCAACAAAGCTCTGCTGCAGCACCAACCCAACCTTTCCTCAGGTCCCACCCTCACTACCTACCCAAAGAGGCTAAGCAGTCAGCAAACCAAAGATAACCTCCACCTCATGGAGACAGCACAACTCAGGAGAGGCAGCCATGATGGGGAGGTATCCCAGCAGGCCATGGAGCTGCAGTCAGCCAATCAGATCTCCGGCTCAGACACTGCGGAATTCTGGGTAGCTGATGAGAGGCAGCAGTAGTGCTACATCCTTGATGCAGCATTACTGCCACCTCCACCAGCCTCCTGACAAATTGTAGCAAACTTTTTGAATGAGATTTTAGTTTATACTATATAGCAAGTACCAATGATAGAGTTCAGTAGATGTGTATTTGTGCATATGTATTTATACATGTTGAAAATGATTAGCACATTTGCCAACACTGCAAGTTTAAATGGCGTACTAAGAGGGCATTAGACAACCATGTGCAATCGTTGAGGGAAGAAGGCTGTTAAGTATCCTTACAGCTATTGTTGCCATACATGATTATCTTACGTAATAACAAAAATTTAGAATTTCTTTGATAGAAATTTTGTCATAAAATATTTCCGTATATTGTTCTAATCAGAAACAGGGGATAAGGGGATAACAAAAATTGAATTTAGATCATTCCATATTTGACATAAACCGCAAGTGCCTGTGAAGAACCATATTTTTAAAGACAAAATCACTTCATTGAATGCCAGTTCATCTGGTAATTCCAACCGATGAAGGACATTTTAGTTTACTTTAATATCTTTACTTTTATTCTATTTTATATAAAGACTTGGACTCTTGCTTTCATGCTGAAAAATTATATAATGTAACAAGCAAAGGACAAAAGTAGTGGAAATCTTAAAGTTTATGCTCTAGTCCTTCATAGTTTTAGTATTTCATTATACCAATGATGTGCCAGTAATAGACCAGTATGTTACAATATTTTACCACATGATACTGCTGTTGACAGTTAAATTGTGAATGTGAATACACATACAGTTTTGTTGGTATATTATTAATCCACATTTCAATGGTAAAAAGACACAGGTATGAATAAATATCAGTGATAGCCATCATAACAGTTACTATGTTCTGTTTGTGAGTATACCTCCAAATGCAATGTGACATCGATATGGGCTGATTGTCTTTTTTTATAGCAAAACAGCTGCTGCCTTCCTGACAGATTATTAATAAGGTTTGAGTAGGTCATCTATTGTTTCTTTCTATTATTATCATTAAATATTTGTACGGTTCATGTAGTCTTGTGTACAACCAGTGTCTTTGTCTGTGATGACACTTTCGGGTCAGATCAGAAACCCTCTGAATGGATGAGAAAAAAAATGTTTGCTTTCATTTGTCAATAGTGTGTAACTGTTTTACCTGTTGTTGCACAATACAAACCTTCGTGTTCCACCCCTTATATATGATGTGAAGCAACCAGGCCAGGCTAACAGATTATACTAACTTAATACTTGCTTGGTGCCAGTCTTGCTAGGTGCAAGTCTGCAAAAAGACTGCTGCCGAGTTACTGGCCCAATTTGGACTTCCAGAATGTTATATTGTTCTGTGTGATGCATCTGTGAAAGTTATCATCATCCTGTATGCTTATACATTTTGTACAATATTTGCTATTTGTCAGTGCAATACTAGTACATGGGTTATATCACTGGCTTGCTGAGATTCTACCTGTGCAAATTGTCTACCTCCAGTAAAGGCCTGGTACAAATTTAAGGGCTCTTCAATGAATTTTCTTTGGTGGCCATAAGAATAAACTGTCTTGCTGTGGTTAACCACATGTTTTGCCAGTGTTAATATTGGGAAGGCTCTGTAAACAAATTTAAACTTTTAAACTCCTGTTTGCAGGTAAATGTGACACATTTTGGTTAAAGTACATGTATTATGCATTTGATGATTTGCAAGCAGATATTGATTGTGTTTATATACGTGTGTTACTATCTTGCAAGTGTGAGTAGTTACAAAAGTATTAACAAAAGTAGATCTAAAACTGTTCATTGCCATTGTACCATTATGTAATTACATGGGTAGTAAACTAAAGGTAACGTAAGCAATTTTATCACACTGTTCTTGCCATCGATAAAAGTTATTTATAAAACCAAAAATGAATCTTATAAATACTTCTATTATTTGACTGTGATATGAATATCTTATCACATTAACTTGATTTGATTTTTTTTAAGACAAAAACTGCAGTTTTCTGTCAGGTTGAAGTTGCCATTATCTTCAATCTATGATGGCAGAAAGAAAAGTTTTATTTTCTTTTCAAAACAATGAATTGATGAATTCCTCTGATTTTCCTTAGTGGTTCAAGGAGGTTCATGATTGAACCTCCTTGGTGGTTCTATATGTCCTCCTTGGTGGTTATATATGTATGCTATTTACATGTATTAATATGCCTGGTTGTAAGGGGAATATTTGTTCTTTCTTTAAACACATGAAGTAAAAGAATGAACATAAGGAACAAATGTGCCATCGATTACATACTTATTTACAGTTACAAGTGAAGTTGTATTTTTAGAGCCAGAAACATTAAATGCATTACGGTGAATTCATTTTCTGATGACCTGATTCACTCTTTCCAATCACTCCTGTGATAAGCTTACGTACATGAAGTAGAAACTGAGACTGATTTTAAGGGTCTTCCACAGTTTTATTGTGAGCCTTTCTGAAACTAACCATGTATAATTTCCATTAAAGTGTAATACTTTAGGTCAAATTTAAAGTCCTTTTTAACAGTGTAACAGTTATTTAATGCAGAACAATATGTACCTGTAAATGAATTCAAATGATAGTACTGACGAAAGTTGGTTACTAATTTCCTGGGTGACTTCAATTTTTGGATAAGAGTTGATAGATTTCACAAGTTTTTAAATTTCAATATGACTAAAGAGTAAGGGTGGCGTATTGGACCCTCTCTGGCCAATGGATACTACCTGGCCAATTTGATACTGTCTTTTGCCACCCTAGGATCTGCTTGTAGATTAACTAAAGAGGGCCTTCTCCAATATCAGTCAGTATAAATAAATTATGTACACCATTCTTTGTGCACAGGTAAGTTTCTGAGCCTTGTGCTCCCTGTAGAACGTTCTAGTAAAGCTAAATCTAACCCTGAGGCAGAGGCGTGACATCCAACATACTTGTCATAAACTTAACTACAACAAAGATTCACTGGTATATGAAATACAGGAGTATTTGTAATGATAATTATGTAATGTAAATAACTAAAACTAGCTAAAATCACAATAAAACTCTCCAAATCCCAGATATGTAAATCTCAAGAAAGGTGTGAAGTAAGGTATATCTGCATCTTTTCATGTAGGTCAGCTATAATAAGTTAAATCATAAATCTAACCTAGACTACTTAATAATTTCACCCATTTTATCAATTTAATACTGAGTGGTTGCTCAACTGAAGAGTCAATAACTAAAAAAAATCTCTCCCTGTCCCTACCATAAACCCTCAAATGGGGTTAGATAGGCTTTTCAGGTTTTGATACTGGGTGTAGGTTTTTCCTATACATCCAGACTTGTAGTAAAATTGCAATGTCTATCCCAACTTGTAACAGTCCACATATCCAGAACTGCATGGGTGCCTTATTGATGATGAAGTACGCAGTCTTAAAGGTGTCACCACTGGTCCAGAAACCTACCATCTTTACGCTGCAAAACAGGAGACATATGTTCATTCAAAACAGACTGTACAAAATGTATTTCAAGCTAACACAATACAAATGTGGCTAGATGCAAAGACTCCACTATGACACTGACAAATAATCACATCTTTACAAATACATGTAGGTTTTATCTGCAATAAAATGAAGCTATGGGCAACATTATTTAGTTGCTCCTACTTCTGAAATAACACATTGCTATTACTAGTATGTGAACCTGCCCAATCAATAAGCTGTATGTAAGGTTCAAAGGTGTTTCCTTATGTGGACTTTGTGCCACAGAAACCACATGCTGGGTCAGGTGTGTACTTTATAACAGTAGGGACCCTGCCTGAAGCTTACCTTATTCCTATATGTCATTCTGTTCTTCCCATGCTACCCTACATGCTTACCTCATTCCCACAGTGCACTTGTTCTGGTAGTTCCTCCAGAACTGTGGTGCCCCCAGCAGTGCCTCCACAAACACTGCCAGGAACCCCACAGTCTCCACATACACGGGGAAGTCCAGGCACATGTATGTGATGTAGCCTCCAATCAGCGTGAAGACACACATAAACTGGATATAGTCTCTGAACTTGGTCCACTTCCAGAAGTACCTGTGGTCAAAGTCTGGTAGGGAACAAGGACAGGGATCACTCTTTGCTAAGTCTTGTGGGAAAATGATAAAGTCTTAGAACATCAGACAAGGACAGTCTATTTGGTGTATCAGAACAAAAAGTAGTAGCTGTGCTTGTTTTCCCCATTTTTCATATTAAAATGTTAGTACATGTATACAATATGCCACTTTGTCCTTCAATACATGTTCAATATTTCCCTGAACAGCAAGGCTCATATTATAAAGTGAACATTCTTCACACACTTTCTACAACCTAAGTTACTACAGGGTTATGTTGGAAGAAGTGCTGTGTGTGTGAGAGAGTGTGTAAATGTATAGGATCTGTTTTTGTCATAGGTAAAGAAATCTAAACACATGATATATGTAAGATACCTGTAAGATCAGGCATACATCAAGCATGTTGATGAAGCAAACATCACACAAAGGATGGTATAAAAATGTACCACGACCATTAGTGCAACAAAGCAATATCTCAGACATCAAGAGCACATGTACCACAAAACGAGCTAGTAATGTGTAACATGCTGCTAATATATATATAAACTACATCTGGGAAGTGCTTGTACTATGTACAACTTCTAATGGGATCTTCAAACAGACCAACACTGCTGACGTGCATGTACATGTATTCCGTTCTTGGATGGAAAGTTTGACACAACTAAGGATGTCCCCAGGCTCCATCTCCTATCAGATTTGACAGGTGACTTTGTACTTTGATTAGACTGATGAATACTAGTACAGGAACAATACAATCAATCAGCAGGTATAAGAGCAAGAACTGTTGGTAGTTGTTATTTTTATTATGTCTTCTGCCAGTTGTGAGCTACATTGACTTTCTCAAAAATTTGGCTGACACACTGTATATGTAGCAAATTCTTCAGTAGAGTGTGGAAAACTGTATGATGAAACATGTAAAGCGAATGAAGGATTGGGTGGATAAAACCTGGTGACATCCAACCAAAAGCCTGGTGACATCCTCACATGCCATTGTTAACAGTTCCATACCCACCCAGGAACCTGTGAGCAGTTTCAGGGTCAGTTTGACTGCTGGCATCTTTCAGACGAGGCTTTCCCTGCTGTAGCTCAGCTGGACAGGAAGCCCAGAAAAGGCAGTGAGTAAAATTATAAGAGCTTTGGACAGACACCTCCCTGGATAAGGTCATTGGTTATCTCACCAAGTTTTTCAATCAGCGGTGGTAAGAAAACTTCCAAACTCACTTGCCATTCTTATAAGATGAAATGCCTACTACATGTCATTAGATCATCATAGAAGTTACTGTTATTGTTGAGACGTCCAGGCAGACTAGTGGTGTGACCTTGCCTTTTCTGAATGAAGTCTCGAAAACCTTGAAGCTGAACCTTACTTGATGTTAAACCAACAAGTGTTAAAACACAAAATGCACCATTCAGTAGTAGCAATCAATGATCAAGGACTTGAGGTTTCCATGCAGGTTTACAGGACAAAGAACTCTACTGATTAAAACAGGATCTGAGGTCTAAATAGAGACTTGTTATTGGTGATATTAAGTATTGTAACAAACTTGATTGTTACATGCAGAACTGATCAAATGAAGGGGTTGTGACTAGCAAAATTTTAAGGATATGGAGACTAAATGGATGCATAAAGGAAAAAAAACTAAAAAAACTCTAGATACATACATACGTATGTATTACATACCACCATCATGCCTTTTTCTAATTTCCGTCCCCTCCGCAAATACAAGGAGTTCCTTATTTTCCTCTCTGCTGGCTTTTTCCGGGGACAAACCTTCCGACAAAGACTCAGTGGCATTTCCTTTTAAAGGAAGATATGACATTCAAACAACACACTTAGAACCATACATGCGAGGCACAAGATCCCATTAAAAGTTGCATTGCAGTGCTTTTTCTATCGATGTCATTTCAGTTTCAACTGGCAACATGCACATTACTAGTGGATTAGAGAAAGAACATGAAGATACATGAAGAATGACAGAACAGTGAAAGTAGACATTATAAAGGACTGTATGTATGCGTGCGATGTACGTATCTATACTTAGCTCTGAATAAAACATACATGTACTGATATTGGGAGCTACTAGTATCAAGCTGTACGTATCTCTGTCAGCATGTTAATATACATAGACAGTATACCCACCTAGGAAGGCTCTCCTTTTGGTAGACATCTCATTTAGTTGTGTAACTCTGGTACACAAATGTAGCATCACCATCATGGTGAAGTTCATTATGATACTCTGGGCCAGGAGGGGGAGCTCAAAATGAACTCCAAACCTTTAGGAGTACAGAAATAAAATCAGCTTGTACATGTATTATATTAATATAATATCATGTCATTCACAACTGTACAGTTTGTCTGATCCTTGAGCTTTAAAAATCAGGAAAAAAACACAGAATTACTTCTAATACATGTAACGTTAATCTTTTAATACTCACCAAAAGAATATCCTGAGTGTGTTGGCTAAAAGTAAGGCCAAACAGACATAAGTGGAGAACCCCTCTGCATTCTCTGTCCTTTTAATCTGTCTGTACTGTGGAACATAAGGCACGATTCCACCGAAGATCATCGCTCCTGATGCGATCCACGACACCAGGTCCATTATGGACACCTCTGACAGAGTTAGTCTAAGTTCAATGTTATCCATATTGTTTGTCTTGCACACAGACTGTGTCTGGGGACTATTTTCTGTTTAAAAATGTTACTGTTGTAAAATTCAAATTGTTTTTCAGGATACTGGAATAAACATCATCTGTTCATCTTGACTTGGAAGGGGTACAAAATATAGGTAGTTGAAGAGTTGGTGGGTGGAGCTTTACATGTGTTCAGTCATGCGTGATTCCAATGGGTGGTATCCAGGGCAAAAACCGGTTCTCTAATAATAGGCTGGATTGAATGTAAATATGATGTCACTGTAGCCACGCCTAACTACCAGTCACCTTCATGGTACGGTCTTCTACAACTTGAACATCTCCTGGAAGAAAAAAAAATACGGCAAGGTGTACATAAGTGATATATATTATATACTATACAGCTTTCTATTTTAAACACATCACTCGCACTGACCAGATTGGTAAACACAAAATAAACAACTTATGTTTTGACTGTACAGACGTCACATAATCAATCAACTCTACATCACCATACATACTAAAATGTGGAAAATAATTTTTTCGACGATGAAAACCTCTCTAGCCGGTCCTTGGTCCACGTTGGCCCATAGATACACATGTACTAGTTAATCATTTCTTTGTTTTCGGATCGATCTCTTTTGCAAACAAACTGCCCGACAAACAACAGTGGATTATCCGCCTATTTTCGAGGCTCTGTACTAAGAATTTCAATCGCAGCCCATCCTACGTCTATCCGAATCACAAAGAAGTAAACACACGACCGAGAGGCTCTACCTTACGCTGGAATATGGACAAAAACGCAAAGATTACCTCAGAATTGGTACGAAAACAACCAACTTCCGCCATGTTGGCAAAAAGGCATTGATCTCGATGCTGATTGGTCAGTCTGGTAGGTCAAAGGTTGAGCATGATGTGAGCGAAGGACAACCTGAGAAGTGAACAAAATTTACTGAACTAGCTCCATTTCTCTTCAATTGTCCGATATTCTCAATGTTATCTGCGCAACCGAACCATTTTAGGGATAAAGGTAGAGTTAGAGTTGAAGTTTAAGCCGTTTTTGGATGATTATCTTGTCATTGATACATTGCAATCATGTTGTCAAGGCTTCATCCTCCCAAGCCCATCAAAATGGAGTTTGTGGCATTGGCTGTTGGAGGAGTGAAAAACGTGCAAAGGTGTACAAATAGAGAGATGAGTACGAAACAGCTTCAGTGCCCTGTACAGATGGATGTCCAAGGCCTGAGTAGGAAGTTGTTGAGAGCTGCAGGCCCGCCTTGTTGGCAGTCGTGCCGGTTACAGATGAGAAAGGCTGAGGGGAGGGGCAGGAGAGAGGTGGTGGAGACCAGAGATGGTGGGACAGGGGGACAGTTAACCGTGGGGCAAAGAGGTGAACCTTTATCTATTGATCTTATACACAGATATATTAAATATTATTTGCTGCTTCAGCCCAGTACCATAAACATATTTTTTATGTCAAGCAAATGCTGTTGTCACAATATACTCTACAATGTTGGGTTCAACATTGTTATCAATATGCTACATACACACGTAACGTGTTACATCATGTATGTTAAATGTTATATTAAATGTGTATGAAACTGTCCAGTTATTGTTTATATGAAGAAAAAATTAACTGTGTCTTTCATGGATATGTCAAATAGAATTTGGTGCTTAATGATACTTACTTCTGAACTAATACTTAAAACTTTATATTGATACATGTGGTCCCAGTTACTTACAAATGTAATAAATAAGAGTACATGTAGTTAAAATGTTGTCACTGATTTTCATTTTACTTGCAGTTGTGGAGGCAGGGAAGGACGTGACTTATCTCGGTATTGTGATATTTGGAGTCGGAGTGATGGGGCTGCTGTTCTACGCCATTGGTCGAGAACTGTTCTCGGGTGGAAGTATCAACGGCATTTATACTGATGCTATGAAAAGGTGCAAAGAGAATGAAGAGGTAGGGAGAAAACAGGTTATGTCTGAAGTTGAAAAAAAGTACACATGTACAGTGCCAGAAGTTTTGGTCTGCAGCCAACAAGTTGTCATTGTGACAATTGGTACACTGTCTGACTAAGCTGAAATATAAGTGCAAATTTATGTTGTCTTTAATACCAATAATACTTATTCTGTCAGCCTGATATTCTTTGCTATTTGTAGATAAGAATAACTTTTGATAATTTTTAAGGTGTGTAAATAATTATGTTGCCTTCTACAGGTGAAGGTTGCCTTAGGTACACCTATTGCTGGTTTTGGAGAGGAGACCAGGAGAGGAAGGCGTAGACATCCAGCGTAAGTTTGCGTCAATATTTAGCAATCTATGTAGTTATCTGTGGTAAGCTGACCTACATGATTAACATCTACTGCCAAAGTTTTCAGACAATGTGAATGAGTATCAGTTTACTTGAAGTACATGTATTTTTTCTGCAATTGTAAGCATACAAAAATATCATTATATAACAAGCCGCGATATAATTATGGAAAAACGTTTTAATTATGGACTCCCGCCCATAAATCCCAAACGCTTAACCCAACTGTCTTTATACTTTTTATGGTAACATATTAGGTGGTAATGAATATGCGGAAAGCGTTGATGAGTCCCTTGGGAATAGTCAAATTATACATAATTATACTATAATTATGTATAATTATACATAACGATTTTGTCATTATACATAATTATACATAACCCTTTTCTCCATTATACATAATTATACATAATGATTTTACCATTATACATAATTATACATAACCCTTTTTACCATTATACATAATTATATATAACACTTTGGACCATTATACATAACCCTTTGTACCATTATATATAATTATACATAACAATTATACATAATTATACATAATTATACATAATTATATATAATTATACATAATCTATATGACCATCATGTGTATATATAGAATACAACAACACGGGGTATTCCGTATCGCCCGAGGTACCAGCCCGACCGCGCGTCGGATCGCCCGAAGGCCGGAGGGAGATCCGATTCGCGGGAGGGCTGGGACCGAGGTGGTCTGCTTGAAGAGGCTCGATTATCCCGACTCACAACATGACTGAGAGTTAATCGTCTCCGATTCGAGGTGTTTTGATGTCAAATACGGCAGGTATCTTAAGATTCCCAGGTCCTAAACTTCACAGTTGCTGGCAAATGAAGCAATACAGCTGTATTTGAATATTTGAGATTCATCAAATTCAATCACGTAGGAATTTTCTGAGTACGCACAGCGGTATCAAAATTTTCAAGCGCTTTGAAAGACAACCGACCGGAATATTCCCGGCTGTAAGCCCCAGGCGAATGTATTCACAATTTAATGGATTTCTACATGTATGTACTGTGTACAGTGCAGTATGTACAGCGACACCACGGATGATACAAACTAGTAGATAGTACAGTACTTAAATCGTTAAAAAACCTGCTGTAATAATCATGCACAGTAAATTATTTGAGTAATGACAAATGGGCGTAAACCCAAGAAATTCCTACCCATAACCATTGACCCAAAAAGAACCGGCGGCGGCCATCTTCGTCGAAAACATCATGTGGCAGTCGAAACCCAAAACAAACTGGTCAGTTTGAGAATCGATGTTCCCACTGATTAAAAACTTTACAGAATTATGACCCCGTTGTCCGGTCGCCATGGGAAGGGATTGGAGATCATTGGACCATGGGCAGACCCAACTCGTGGCAGTCGTGTTGGCCAGGTGGCCACACTGGGAAGTTCACTTAATGTTTGCGTCAATGGGGAAACTTTTCGGATCCAAGAAAAAGCGGTTGCGATGGCCAGGTGGTAGAGTTGAAGAGGTGGTCGCCTGGGCAGGTTTGACTGTACTCTGGTTTTACATGATGGATGACTCCAAACTGAAAAAATCAGTTAACAAGCTGACCAACTACGGTTCACTACATTATCCAGTAATAAATTGTATCATATGCCACTGCTTTGCTATTGACAAGTTGTCTATAAGCACTACTACAAATGTATTTTGAACAAATAAGATGCTTCCAAGGACTAGTAGAAATTGTTTTTTGAGAAGAAAGCAGGCTGTAATATATCTAAATGAAGAAAACTCAATTCAAAGTGTTTCCAAATCTCCCTGCATGTTTTTCCTGGTACATATAGACATGTCCAGAGCAAGTACACCCTTGTCCTCAAGAGCACAATTGACAGGTACAACTATAATTATGCTGATGGCATAAATGTACCGGTATGTGCAGCAGTGAACTGGGTAGATGCCTTTTTGTTCCTGCAGATTTTTGTTACAAATGGGAAAGTTTTGTCTCCTGGAATGTGATAAAATTTATCTCAAACGTTTTTACCTTCGCCAAGAAGGTTATGTTTTCGTGGCCATGTGTGTGTGTCTGTCTGTCTGTCATATGAACATATAGCATGCTCCAGATGTCCCAAATTCTCAGAGTTTTCTAATCAAGCATTTTTACATACATATATAAGTTTCAGAGACTATAAAAAAGAAACCTTCGATTCCTTTGCATTTTTCAATCCCTCCCTGTCTCCTGTGGAGAGGGTAGAGGGTAACCTGTACCAGGCTTGGGGAGGCAGCTGAAAAAGAGTAGAAACTGGCCAAACAGAGTATCATGCAAGGGAACTTGGTCTGCTAGAGAGTACAGACTTTGCTGCACCAGCAGCTACAGTGTCCAGCAAAATTTGATAGAGATAATTCACAATAGCC
Source organism: Branchiostoma floridae x Branchiostoma japonicum (assembly GCA_013266295.2). NCBI lineage: Eukaryota > Metazoa > Chordata > Leptocardii > Amphioxiformes > Branchiostomatidae > Branchiostoma > Branchiostoma floridae x Branchiostoma japonicum. The sequence goes on along the minus strand of CM023829.1, from coordinate 10,415,666 downwards.
TGCTAATCTAGTGGGAGGTGAACCAATTTGTCACACCCTCCCTATGCTTACAGGATGGCTTCCCTCATTGTCCCAAGGGCCATAGTTAATCTGGCAAAACAAACACAGCTCTGGAGGCTTACCATCCCCAGGTTAGACCCAGGGTGGGCTAGGGGTAATAGACTCGATGCCAGACCCATAACACACTTATCCAGTATGCACACTGACTGGATATTACCAGCCTGAGGGTACTTTGTACCATTGTGCTATGGGTCTGGCATCCAGGCTAGCCTTAGACCTTAGACCTTAGTTCCTCCTGTGCCTGATGGCACATCGGGCAGCAAGCTTCAACTTCTTTTTGTCAGCAGCTGTCTCTGCCTCCTCCCAGGCTAGCTAGCTAGCCAACAAGCACCATAATTATGAAGTTTGAACTGTAGTTTCCAACATAAGAAATTGGACCAAATTTTGTCAAGGAATGAGTTCTAAACTGAACACAGATGAAATTTCAAGATCACTGTGCTGTGTTATCCCATGCGTGAAACTAGCATGATAACCAGGCTAGCTTGAAACTAGACTACTAGCAGGTTTCAAGACAACTATTAAAAATGTACAAGAGGCGAGTAGGAACAGATAGAAACCGCTGGCCCCGGGCCGGGATCGAACCCACGACCCATCCCGAGCACCAGTCCACAACCCAACGCTCTAACCGACTGAGCTAAAAGGTCTAGACCCATCGGCCGAGTCAGTTGGTAGCGCCTATAAACCCCCCACTGTTACACTGTCATAAGTAGAAGTAGAGTACAACTGTTAAGTGCAGAGTCTACCCTTAGGTACTGGACATTATGTATGTGATCCTCTTCAGCCCATTATCATAGTGGGACTGGTCCATTGTTCGTGTGACCATGTTGTTATGGCAAGTGTCAGAAATTATCTACACACTTTCTTGTCCTGTACACAAGTACTACTACAACTTTATCTTTAGGCAATATGTTCTTATGGTCATGTTTTCTTTCTATAGATCTTTGCAAAATTATCTAACCTCCATCAAGCCCTTCTACGGGAATACGGATCATAGAATTCGGAAAAAAAGAGAGTAAAAATTAAAATTGGCCAAGGGAGTCTGGCCTCCGCAAGGTTGTTTTCTCCCTCTGAAACCCTGCCTCTGAACTGCTTGGCCAGTCAAACCCCAAGGTGGTCAAACTCCCCTGGCAAATGCTCTCCTATAAATAGCCAGTGTAGTCTGGTAGAGAAATTATCAAGGATTACTCCAGCCTCTTCACAAAGCAACCCCCTCCTGGGATGAAGTATTCCCTGCTGAGATTCCCTGCTGCATACACTACAGAGGCAATTTTTTGGGAAGACCTTATAGGTATGGGAAGTTGGGAACCCCAGTAGGCTGATAGGATGGTAGTCAGACTATAAATGGGGCACAACAACATTAGCTGCCAATCTCGGCATCCCCTTTCTGAAGACAAGCCTAGGTAGGTAATTCAGTGTCAGCATTGCGAAAAACGAATAAAGTCATCTTGTATCTTGTATCTATATATATATAAATCTAGGTAGCTTTGTTATTCACACTTTCAGTATCAAAAAAAAAATTGTGCAGCTTTCTGTTTAAATAGCACTGTAACAGTGATATTGGACTTTCTATGAATTCTTGGTTGATAATCCTATAAACAGCCCCAGTGATGACAGTGATTGTTTTCTAAAACAGTTCACTGTCCTCTTTACAGAAGTCAGGCTGAGGGACAAGCTGATTGAGTTGAGCCAGATCTGATGACAATACCAACTTCTTGGAGGGGGGTAGGCTAGAAATAGTATCTTGTGGTCAATTGAAAAACACATTCAAAATCCTACCAGATTTTCCATAATGACTTTCCTGGTGACTAAAAAGTATAAAAAGTCCATTGGCAAATGTAAAAAGATTTAGTTTTAACTTTTTGTATGGGTAGTTTACAGCATTGCCAAAGATGTCCCAGCTCACTTCTGCTGTTGGACCATGCACAGCTGGGGGTCAGCTGGTACTGGTAGCTTGGCTGATGTCTCCACCAGACTCCTTTGCAGGCTGAATAAATAGTAGAAATCGGCTGATATGGACCCTCTATGGCCGGCCAACTCCTCTGGTAAATGATGTTCCCCTCATCCGATTTCTACTATTTATTCAGCCTGCAAAGGAGTCTGGTGGAGACTAGATACATTGTATCTTTGGTAGCTGAAGAAGCCTGACTCTAGACCATATGTTGTCCAAAAAATGTGGTGGTGTTTACACACACAGCTTGATTGATCTTTTAACTCCATGATTGGAGCAAGGAGTTTCAATTCATCAAAAGCAGATGTAGGGTTTGGCTCAGTGTTGTTATGAAGCATTTGTACGTCTAAAATTGCAACATTACATCAATAAAAGGTTGCCTTTTTAGTTTGTTGATCAATACAAGAAGGCTAACCTTCTTGATCAATGACATATTTATACTTTATAAACAATAGATGATATTGAATTAATGGCAAGAAGATTTACAAATTTTGTATGTTAAAAAGGAGGGAATTGTATACAAATCTGTACTAATGGCTTTAAAAATGTTTATTTTGGTCAGGAGTACTGGACTGTCAACATTGTCATTTTTTACTGTAGAGTTGAAATGTGATGGAAACATTTATTTTGTCATACAATATTTCCAATTTTGGTGCCAAAGTCCTGCTATATGAGCCTAATAATAAGCAAGGAGCTAGTGCACAAGGACAATCCTGTAGGAAATTTCAAAGTAAATATTCTGCAGTGTGACCTTTATTATGTGGGTTCAAACTTAGGTCTCAGGTCATTTATTGTTCTTAGACATGCAAATCGTCACTGCCCAATTATCAAGTTGACATGAATTATCCTTGGGGAGTACTATCAGAGGCAACACAAATTATCGGGGCAGCCTGTATGGGTAGAGCCTAAAAACCATGGATCCTTTTAAACCTCTATCTCAACTGGATTCAGGCGATTCAACAAGAAGGGATTAGAATGAAAGAAAACAGTCCATTTGCAATTATTTACTTTCTGCATCCTTCCAAAATCCTTGTTAGAGTCATTCTCATCCCTCAGAGTGTAAAAGGAAATTCCACCTAAGTTTACATTTTGTTCTTTCCTACCTTATACCCTACCACTACCAGGCTCCCCAGGTTGTAATCTCCAAGCAGATTCGGTGGGGCAAGGGGACTTTATATTGGCCAGTCCTGTATCCATTGGCCGCCTGTATCCAACGTTCGCCCCACGAACGTTGGATACAGGCGGCCAATGGATACAGGACTGGCCAATATAAAGTCCCCTTGCCCCACCGAATCTGCTTGGAGATTACCCAGGTTGTATGCCAGAGGAGTTTTATCGAAAGTGTGAGAAATGCTGCCCAATAGCGCAGTCCATTTGATACATTTGACAATCCCTTCCAGGTAAATGCTGTACCCTGTACAATTTCTTAGTGGAAGTCCTTACAAATGTAAGCTTGTGGTGATGGTACACTCAGTCAAGGAGGTTAAAGATTGAACCTCCTTGACTCAGTAAAGCCTGCCTCCTTCATCTGTCCTGTCCCCTGAGGAAACTCCTTAGCAACAGTTGCTAAGGGACTTCCTTGGGGGATAGGGCAAACCACAACAAGGCAGTGAAGGCACTGCATGCTCTGATGAGCAAACACTATCAATTTCCTGTCAGAGAGAAGCTGGCCTCCTTGTCTCTGTAGGACTAGGAGGGGGCCTGCATGCCCTTTTCGGTAGAGTGTAATCGGCCGTTTTAAAAAGGGAATTCATTCATGTACTATGATGTAGTTAATCTTCTTTCTTCAAAAGCCTGATACAGACAGAAACAGAGCACAAACCATCTTTAATCTTGCAATTGATTAATTCATAATAATTGGCAACTACATGTACATGTAAGTTTTACCTCAGCTAATATACCCCACAGTGAAAGAGAAAAAGTGTTAAATTATAACAACTTATTCTTCAACTTCAATTTCTTGGAAATATTTTCTGTGCAATGTCTGCTTCGAAATTAGGCGATCCTCTGATTTGACCAAGGACTGAAGGAGGTTAGATACAATTGTATACCTCTTTGATCTTACCAGGGACTTGATTTGACAGCTCGAGTTTGGAGTTTAACTCCATGGACAGAGCATTTAGCTGAAAGACACTGGGGCAGGCCTGGGAAATTTGCGGACTATACCAAATTTTATATGAAGGGGGAGTCTAATGGTAGTATGATGTAGTCATTTCAAAAGCAACTTCAAAACCATGCCAGATTTTTTCCTTATGTCTCTCCATTGTGACTAAAAGTCTAAAAATCTGATTGCCACATGTAAAACAAGCAGTTTCTCCTTTTTTGTATGCCCTATTAAACTGCCCCTGCAGCTACTTTTCAGTCTGCTGTTCCAGGCGCCCAGATGGTGGCTTGCCCCAGGCCTGGATCTTGCCATGGGTGGTGGACAATCATTCCTTGACTTGACTATGGTGCAGTTTCTGAGTCCCATTTCTGACAGGCTTTTCTGGCCACCCCTGGGTTTATGTTCAATCTCCAGCATTTACATAATAGGATTCTCTCACAGCAATGTTTTGTGAGAGCTAGGCTGTGAGTATTATTTTCAAGCAGATGTCGGGTCCGGCTTACTACGGTGTTTTAAATAATTAGACTGTCCAATTTGCAACATTTGTATCTCTCTTTGGTGGAGCTTAGCCTCACATGTGCCAACGTACTAATATAAGTCTGCCATCATCCTATCCTGAATCATTTTTCTTTATCATCTTCATGTTTGAACATTCTCACCAGCCATCAGACATCAGCTGAATTGGCTGAATCAAGGAGGTCTCCACTTCAACCTCCTTGGCTGAATACAGGATCTGGCCACCCACTGTGTTACACCCCGTTCATACCAGACTTATATTTAGCGGTTTCAACCGGTTTTTCAAAAACCGGTTTTTATTTAACCTGGTGTGAACGCAAATTAACCGGTTTTTTAGGGGTTTAAATCCGATTTTCAAAAACCACCTCGGGAGGTGGTTTTTCAGGGGTTTTTGAAGGGTTTTTCCACCGAAAAACCTGGTCTGAACGCTAAGGGTTTTATTAAACCGGTTTTTGCGTATTTCTTCTATTAAAGGACGCACTTTTTTGACATTTCAACTCTCAAGTAGGGGCTTCGGGTCAAAGCCAAAGTCCGGGTGCGCACTTTATTCAGGTTTTCCCCCGAGAAAAATCTTGTTTTGATCGGTAAAACTACGTGAATTCAAACCCACGCTGCCGGCTCGGCACGTAAACTTCCGGGTTGATTTGGGCGTCAAAATTACGCAAAAGACTCCATAAATCCGCAAAGAAATATATATTTTCCCCAAAGATTCTTTGAATTATACATTTCTTCACTAGAAAATCGTTCTGTGTTCGCGGAAACAGCATTTTGGCGCGTATTTTTAAACAAAGAAAATTTTGTTTACACGCGCGTCGTCTCGCTTGTGACTTGCCGCCGACACCGCTGGCTGAAATCATCAACCAATCGGAGGCGCGTATCGCGGTCACGTTATGCAATATTTGCATATGACCTCATATGACCTCATGGCACGCACGTCAGCAGGCGGTGCGTCGCACATTGTGGTGTAAATTCAGCGCCGTATTTCAGGAAATAAATGCCGGGACACGAACGATTATTTTTGAAAATGTATTTTACAAGTTCATCTTTGGATAGCCTAGTAGAAATCAAACCGTTCGATGTCTGCAGTGCCGCAGCAAGATCAAGAATCTGAAGACTGCATACAAGAAGGCCAAGGACAAGGTTTACATTAAACTGCAGTGGCTGATTAACTGGATATTCGCCGGACAGGGTTTTTGAAAAACCGGTTTTATACATTTTTGTAAGTCTGGTGTGAACGCTAGGGGTTTTAGCCGGGTTTTCCCCCGCTAATTATTTAGCGGTTTCAACCGGTTTTTAAAAGTCTGGTAACAACTCCTTGCTAAGATCATGCTAAGATAAGGCCATGAGCAGCTGCATAATCTCCAAGCAGATCCTATGGTGGCAATACAGTATCCAATGGCCAGAGAAGTGTCCATTTATAATCTTACAAAAGATTTTCAAATGGGGCAAAACAATTCAATTGCCCCCATAAACAAAGGTGCTAAGTCCACAGTGTTCCCATGCTTGTGTGACTCCTTCCCCAAAAGGCTCTTTGAAACAACTTACAGTTACAGGAATCATGGAGTTAACTCCATGCATCAGCTGAATTGGCTGAATCAAGGAGGTCTCCACTTCAACCTCCTTGGCTGAATACAGGATCTGGCCACCCACTGTGTTAGTCAACTCCTTGCTAAGATCATGCTAAGATAAGGCCATGAGCAGCTGCATAATCTCCAAGCAGATCCTATGGTGGCAATACAGTATCCAATGGCCAGAGAAGTGTCCATTTATAATCTTACAAAAGATTTTCAAATGGGGCAAAACAATTCAATTGCCCCCATAAACAAAGGTGCTAAGTCCACAGTGTTCCCATGCTTGTGTGACTCCTTCCCCAAAAGGCTCTTTGAAACAACTTACAGTTACAGGAATCATGGAGTTAACTCCATGCTAGCCTGGGTGCCAGACCCATAGCACACTAGGGTTCCACTAGGCCCAAAGTTCCCTGTGTGCCAGGAACTTTGGGCCTAGTGACACTGCTATGGGTCTGGCATCCAGGCTAACTCCATGCAGGAATGATACTCTACCACCAAAAAAAAGTAGACCAATAAAGGCATCCTGCCATGAACAGCCTGGTAGTACCTGGTAGTACCAGGCTGTTCATGGCAGGATGCCTTTATTGGTCTACTTTTTTGGTACTTCATGTATTTTTTTTCCACATGGCCGGGGCCATTTCCAACATGTTCTGATGTGTTTATGCATTAAATGGTTTATGCAAGGACATTATACTTGGTTTATGCATGGAGTTAAAAACTCCATGGTTTATGCAAGGACATTATAATGTCCTTGGTTTATGCAAGGAGGTTACCTGGTCTATGTTGCTGCCGTAGGATTGCTTGGAGCATGGAGTTAAAATTTTAACTCCATGCTTGGAGCAAGGAGGTTAGCCTCCTTGCTTGGAGATTTACTACTTTAAGCCCTGGAAACAGCCTGGCATCTAGACCAAGGACATTATATCCTTGGTAAATTGTAAATATAGTAAAAAAGATGTGGGAAAATAATTACAAGTGTTCAATACTATAACATTCCACACACAAATTTTCAAGTTTCTAAACTTCTGCAATTTTTCTTCTTGCAATGTAAGCTTTTGGTAGTGGACCACACATGCCAGGGCCAGGGCTAGTAATATAATCTCCAAGCAGTTGTGGGGTAGAAAATTGTATAAAGTTATCTGATGATTGGATATCTTTTTGGGGTTTTACCCAGTACAAGTGCCAAAATAATTCATGCGGCCACCCCACCCAGCAATGCTCCCTATGGGATAATTTGTTCAACTTGATAATTGAACAGTGACCATTTGCATGTGTAGGACAATAGCTGACCTCACTTGAACCCGCATAACAATAGTGAAACGAGTAGGATCCTTGCTTATTATACCAAGGACATTACTGGTAGTAGGGTGCGTGTCAAACGCCTAGAACACTTTCAGTTTTACACGCACCCACTATGACTCCCGCTGCGGCATGCTGCGTCACATTGTAATGAACCCTGGTGACAAGCTGCAATCTTTTTCTGTACTTGTTCAGTAATCTGCCCAAATGCCTCCTTCTTTCATTGGAAGCATCTTATTTGATTAAAATAGAATTACATACACGTAGCAAGGCAGTGGCATATGATACAATAGATTACAGGTCTGGATAATGTAGTGAATTGGTCAGCCTGTGGGGATGTTTTAGTTGGGAGCCATCCATCCAGTTGTGAACAGGTATGATTGAAAAAGCAGTGAAAACAAGGCTCCCTGTGCTATTGCTCATAAGTATAATACGAAAGTTATGAATAATTACACAAATTATATTATACAGTATGTTACCCCAGGTAACAACAAATTTCATTCAACATTATAAAATAATCTAAAAAAAGCAGAATTGCACTACAAAAGAATTGGATGGCCATGATTGATCTCCAAGCACTACACCTTTGGTGGCACCATGGAGGTATATTTTTGAACCTCCTTGGTGGCACTACACAGTACCCTGTGAATACAGTATGTGTGTCTCAGACTTGCCACCAAAGGGGTCTGAGATTTGGCCTATGGTGGAACTTGCTAAAGGCATGGTGATCATAAAATACTTTTCACCCAATTAGACCTAATCTTTCTTTTCTTTGATCAAGGAGGTTTTACCTCCATGCTTTGATGAAATAACTGCATCCATTAGTGCACCCATTGTGGAGGTTGGTTATCACCTATACACAAAGCACACATACTAAAGATGGGTGAGAATGGGGAGGGGAGGGTATTATCACATTATGGTGATACAATTAACAAGTTCCAAAGCAGCAAGAATGAGACTCCAGTCAGGTAATAGAGGTAGAACAACCTCCTTGGTCAGATGAAGTTGTAAAAGAGTTACAGATGGGGACAGGAGTAGTAAATTAAAGCATTTTCTGAGTTATTGGCTAAAGTCTGAAACTTACAGTGTAATAATAATATTGAATTATGCACACACACACACACTCACACACAAACCCACACACACACACACTCTCACACAAACACAGACACACACTCTCACACCGAAAATCAAGCGATTGATCATCTAAAAACTAAACTAAAAAAGGACCACCTTGAGTGCATACATTGATGTAATGTTGCAATTCTATACAGTCAACAGGACAACAGGACTGTTTCAATTGAGAAACAAGAAATGAATTCGCAATTGTTGTGGCCTAACAGTGAGTTGTAAAACAAGCTTTGATGCATAACAAGACTCATATCCTACTGCAATGAATGGTTCCAGATATAGGAACATTTTCTGCAGATATGTCTGCAGGACATATTTAATTTCTGCATGTAGGAATTTAGGTTTCCCTGGCAAAAATTTCTGCAGAAATTCTCCTTCAGAAATTCCTTCATTGTTATGTATTAAAGATGTTAAGTATTTAGGAAAAATAAAAATGTAGCAAAGAATTCTCTTTGTTAATGTAAAGAAGCTGTGAAATGGGATTTCTATTTCAGCAAGGAGACACTCTTTAACCTCCTTGAGACACTCTTTAACCTCCTTGAGACACTCTTTAACCTCCTCGATTTTAAGATTATAAAATTTATTTCAATCCCAAAATACTTTTAACTATTTAAAAATCATTTCAGACCACCAATCAGCCCTTAGTATCAATTAAGGCTGAGATAGAGTATTTGTAGGTCAGGCAACTTAAGACAGACAGAATTGAGATTGAATTCACTTCATTCAGCCTGCAGAGATCAGTAAACAGTACTGAGATCTTGTATTCCAGGTCCTGTAGTCATTGAATGGCAGTCAAGGTCATAACTAAATAATTAGGAAGTGATATTGGACAAATTACTCCAAGCAAGTCTTACTCTCAAAGTTTACAACTAGAATCACAAAAGAATCTATTATAGTATACAACACATGCAGTGTATTCCATATCTCCCGATGTACATTTTACCAGCCTGACCACAGGTAGGATCTCTCGACGGTAGGATCTCCAGTGTTGTTGTATTCTATATATACATAATGGTCATATAGATTATGTATAATTATGTATAATTATGTATAATTATGTATAATTGTTATGTATAATTATATATAATGGTACAAAGGGTTATGTATAATGGTCCAAAGTGTTATATATAATTATGTATAATGGTAAAAAGGGTTATGTATAATTATGTATAATGGTAAAATCATTATGTATAATTATGTATAATGGAGAAATGGGTTATGTATAATTATGTATAATGACAAAATCGTTATGTATAATTATACATAATTATAGTATAATTATGTATAATTTGACTATTCCCAAGGGACTCATCAACGCTTTCCGCATATTCATTACCACCTAATATGTTACCATAAAAAGTATAAAGACAGTTGGGTTAAGCGTTTAGGATTTGTGGGCGGAAGTCCATAATTAAAACGTTTTTCCATAATTATATCGCGGCTTGTTATATACAGTTATACAGAATACACGGATGAGGCAGGAAAGAAACACCTGCGGATGAAGTTTTATCTGAAGGGAGGGAGTGGCAGACGGGCCACTGTACACCTGGAGGTCACAGAGGTGAGGGCTCCTGTTTACCATCTTGTTTTGTTGTTGTTTACGTGTTAACATTCTGAAGGAGTAATTCTTATTGCCACTTCCAGTGCATCATAAAGGCAAACTGCAGACTTAGTTGTATATTGTTGGTGTCGTGAATCTGTATGTTCTGTTTGTGCCTGTATAGTATTTCACTTGTTTTTTTAATGTACATATAAGGTCAATACAATTCAGCAGTCCATAAACTTCTTTGTTTATGTACTGCTGCCATGTTGGCCATTGTTTGAATAAGGAATAAACTATGCAGCAGTTTTGTTGGACTGTGTTGAGTAAAAGCTTTTATTATTGTTTCAGAATGAGCGAGGCAGTTATGACAGCTTCCGGTACCTATTTGTGCAGCTAGATGCCTACCCACACAGGACCATGATCATAGAGGACAACAGATGATGATTTTTTCCCTCCAATGTTTAAATGCTGTTGCCTGAATGCTGAAAATAGCCTTGTTACTTTATCAATATACAGAGCAGTCTTGGGTTTGGGCATAAACTATTTCTGTCTTTCAAGATGAGACAGTACCCACTTATTGTGTACTAATGAATTTCAGCATGCTTTGATGACATGCCGTTTGCAGTATATCCACGATTTTTTACAACCAATTGTAATTGATATACTTGTTGCAGCATGGCTGGTAAAATAGCTAAGAAATGTCTGAGGTAGAAATTAGAAGTAAAGGCTGTGGCCAAAAATGTACTGACAGATTTTCACAGAAACATTTATAGATAGGGAGTAGCGTTGACAGAGCAGACACACACAAAAATGACACAACGGATTTATTGTTGTCAAACTAATGTAGAAAACATTTCATACAAAATATACAACTCTCTCTTTGGTAAGTAAAATTTACAGAACTTGTCTTGAGGATTCTTTCATGATGGTTTAACAAGAAGCATACATAAATGTATCAAGCGGTCATGTTGTGCTGTATGACCATTGCCAGAACACTGCCTGTATACAATAAAAAAGAGAAAACCTTGTTATGAGTGAAATGTGTTGTCATCCCTGTTTATACAAACATTGTAAGTCCCAGGGACACCACAACAAAGGGGTGACCATTTATAATTTTGATGGTTCTTTGAACAGTTGTGAAGACATTGTTATTGAAAAACACATTAGTTGCCAAGTCATCAGCATGATATGCACATAATGCTAAGAAGGTACACAAAATGTTCTAAAAGGAGACCATGATATTTACACATGTGCTTGTTCACTGCATAAGAAAGACTACTATGTGTATATAAACACACATTCACATCTGATAAGGTAGTCAACAAACCAGGATAAATTAAAAGTTCCAATTCTGAATGAATACATCAAATTCACTGACAAAAGATGACTAGTGTGTGCATGCTGCCAACATTTGGACTATACCCATCAGTGTCTGGTTATTTGTCTTTCAGCCTCACTCACTCCAATGGAATGCAGTCTTAGTAGTGTTAGCACACAAGTTAACTCCACTCACACTCACTGAGAATGCAGTTTATAGTTTTTCTGTATAAAACTGCACAAAGACAACATCAAGGAACAATATCACAATTTTAAGCAATTTGGTCTAATTTGACATTATCTGCAATCAATAGCTTTTTTAGTACAGTTGATGTTTGTAATGTGCAATCTGCTATTGGAACATTGCAGAGTAACTGATTTCTTTTTTTAACCTCGCTTGAACTTTTTGGTTGGGCTGTCCACTATGGTGTTCAAGATCTGGTTCTCAAACACAAAAGTCTTGATTCTGTCAAAGACAAACAAGAAGACTAGCAGAATGGAGATGTACTGCACCCAGCCCCACTTGATGAGCTGCCAGAAGCCTGGTCTGTATGTAAGACCTGGTTAAGGAATCAACGGTTAAGTAGAAAGTGAAAAAGAAGCCTAGATGTACTCTATAGAAAAGGCTGTATCATGTTGTGAGTTCAAACCCCGACCGTGTCATACCAAAGACATTAAAAACTTCTTTCTTTGCTTAGCACTCAGCATCTATCTATGAGAGCATGGGAAGGTCAAACACACAACACTACCAGCAAACTAGCCCCTTGGTGTAGTGCTTGCTCAACTGTGTGGCCCAAGGGCTACAGAAATGGAGATGGGCACCACCCCTATGCTCCACACGGAGTGGAACTTAAGACTTTTTTATACTGATCATTGCACAAGTTATCTTGAATAAGAAGTTTCATTCAAAATGCAATATGCATTTAGCTTTGAATATTTGTGCATTTTACCCTCACTACAATGAGAGCCCATGAAAGGATATAGTATGGTTTCCTCTGGGTATCTGACAGTGGCAGAGATGACAAAAGGTTGGCCAGTCGCTCTCCCTGTCCTCCATACTGGGTAGTATGTCAGGAAGTTGGTAGAAACTGAAAACAGAAGAACAGTATATCTGCAAATTAGAAGAATACACCCAGATTCAAAGTACTAGTAATTGTGCAAAAACACCAAACAATGATCTGTGATTGCTCAACAAAAGAACTTAATACCAAGTCCTCAATATAGTGCTGTCATCTGTCACATTTCCCAATACATCAACGGTTGAACCAGAAACTAACTACATGTACTTACCATTCCTACCACTGTAGGACTCAAAGATCGTTCTCAGGTCATATGCACTTGGAAAGATACTGGTACTGTCTATGATGGAGGTCTGTACAGGAGAAAAAAGACTGCCCATAAATCTATGAATGATATTACACCTCCAGTCAAGCTAATGAAGTCATCATAAATCAAATGATATAAAACATGTTATAAAAATGTCAGTGGACACAGAAATCAAACAACATAATATAATTGTAGTTTCCATTTCTAAAAGTTTACAGTGGCAAGGCATGTAGGTTCCTAAGAAGGAAGTAAAGCCACACGTACATTAAACCTGGTGTCCCGGCCTGTGTGTCCCAGGGGGTACTTCTGGTGTAACCTCAGGTCCCCTGCTACAGTCAGGTCAGCCCCAGGGAGGGGGGAGGTGTGGTGCAGGTATGCCATACACTCCATGGTGAAGGTGGAGAAGATCTGTAGGAAAAACAAGGCTGTTACACTACAGCTGGCACCTGATGTCTTTGTTTTTACAGCTTTTTGTGATCATGGCTTGTAAGTTCAATCTGTGAGGGGTGATACAGGAATATTTACAATTGTCTGCTACACATGGTATTTAAGGTCATATTGTTCTTATGCACAGCATATTATTGTATGATAGTGCTATAGTCAAAAACCAAAGTTTTACTCATTGTATCCTAATATGAATCCTGCTGCTGACTATCTTACTGACTGTGGCCCTATTGCCATGTTGACTTACTTGCCTTGTGCTAATCTATCCTCTACTTTCCGTACTTACGTAAAGTTTGTACTGAAAGAACAGCAGTAGGTCGACACTGTAGACCTCCTCTGTGTCCAACAGGGGAACCTGTATTGTCATCTGTAGGGCATCAGACTTCCCATCCTGGTTAGAGTCTTCCTCTCTGGACTAAAATGGATGAGTAGAGAAAGGTTAAAGCCATCTGTCTTTGGATCCAGATTTGTGGCTATATGGGCCAGACCAGCACATCAGCACAAAGTCCAGAACGTAAAGTGCATAGTACTTCTATGGAACGTATTGTTTATGTCGTGTTTGCGTATTTAAGGATGACATCCTGTTGTAGTTTTCAAATGCCTTGTCAGAAAAGATATGCAACGCACAAAATTCTGATGCAATGTTGACCAAACATCCAACAGAAACCGTGGTTTTGTGCAGGAGCAGTATGTTCTGCCGACGTGCTGGCTAAACCATACCAAGTTGCCAGCTATCAGTTTATATACATGTACCTGCTTATACATGTAATAATATTCACCTTGTCAGACTAGTTGCCTTTGAACAGAAGACCTTTGTGTTGACAGCACTTGGTATACCCAAGGAGGTTAAAAAATAGATTTTTAACCTCCTCGCTATGTAGTTTAGAAAGGGGAAAGGGAGACAAATTTCATCAAGCATATAAAGTTAACAGTACAATTTGTTACCTTGACGAGTGGCACCCTGACCCTGCCCTGCTGCAGTTGGTTGAAGTTCTGATAGGTGCTCCACACCAGGTAGTCTCCAGTCTGAGACGTCTGCAGCAGGAGCAGGATCTGGTGTTTAAAACTCACATCAGGCTGCTCTCTGTACGTCGCCTCTCTCTGCCAGAAACCTACATCGAAAATAGCACGTTTATCCCAGGTTATTTGTTTGGTTTATCCAAGGACATTATATAATATAGTATCTTGGTTTATTAAATGTTTTCTAATGTACACCACTACCGTTTCCTTCATATGTAGTTGACAAGTTAAGGAGATAATAAAGTAAAAGAAGCATTCTATACCTTTGCTGCATACCAATAACAAGAAATTAACTACATGCATGTATGTTTTGTTCAGGTGCAAAAACAACAGATCGATGGAAGAAGTGAAACAACAACTTTCAACAACTATTTCTACTTCATCGCAACATTTTAAGGCTTACCTTGACTCCTGTATGCTACCAATATCGGTGGAATGAATGTGAGAAGAAAGCACGCGAACACAAATATCGTCGCTTTTGTACAAATGCTGGTTTTGTAGCGATGTAAAACGGGGTGAGCATAAATTTCTACCACCGCCATTTTTTGAACGTGAGGAATGTGACCGCATCAGCACAACTAATTAGGAATAAGGTATGTCCCCTATATCGAGATTATTTTTTAATAATAATACTTACAATTTTATTTCATTATTAATTTATGATAAATTGTGATAATCAGTTCAAATCATACTTATTATGGGACATTTTGCACTTAATGTTGCATTTTGACGCGTACAGGTCAAATCGTCTACCAAAGAGGTTTGTGGGTAACTTAGATTTTCTCACTCATTTAGAGGGGGTTTTCTGAAAAATTTACTCAAGGCTGCTACCAAATTTTTGTACCAATAATTATGTTTTTTTATAAGAACACATTTTACATTTTTGCTTTAGTGTATTTTTGTGATATTTTGCCGGCTAAAACCATGGAAATATCATTGAGATGTGAATGGAACGGTCCGTCTGGTTACGTCATTCCGTGAATTCAGCTGATCTTCAGTCATCAAAACAAACTGGGAACTGAGTCATAGGCGGAAATTTTTACGCATTTTCACCCGAAATTCGACACGAGGAGGACCGCTTCTGTAGAAAATGAAGTTTCAATACAAGGAGGAACACTCCTTGGGTAAGTTCACGAGGAAATTGGTGCGAAAATACGCCTCACTTCTTTACTAATTTAGTTAGAAGGTGCCGTCCAAAACTTGCTTGTGCAGCTGTTATGTCAAATTTTGAGGTGTTTTCCGAAAGCTATGCTGGGCAGCTTCTGTTTTTCGTGTATGATGAAATAGTAACAAGTTTCAGTACCACGTTTCAGGAACACGTTTGTTTGCAAGGCTCTGATTGTAATCCCATGTGGTGGAAAACAAACTATATTGTCTGTAATTTATGAAGAAAACATCTCATGATGATGATGGCATCTTGGACTTTGTCCCACCCTTACTTTAAATCACTTCCAGTCAGGAAGAGCTACTGTAGGCCTGAAAAAGAACAATCTCGGAACATCTTGGATTTGTTCCAGTTTCACTATCCATCTGTCAATCCCCATAATACGTACGAGTTTTTTTGATTCATGGAATGTATGTAGAAATATCTCATAGTTGTGAGTGCCATATTCAACTTTGTCACCAATAGCCTGCTTCCTAATGATACACCTAAGGCCTTTGTCTATGTCATAACTATTGCAATAACTATTCATTTTATGCATGAGCAATATATGAGCAACATCTGGTCTTCATGCAATTATTGAATGAAATTATCAAAAGCCTTTATGACATAAAATATGTATCATCATGTATTCATATCATCGTAATACATGTCAATATAGTCAATATGTTTGTTTACAGAACAACGCCAAGCAGAGTCTGACAAGATCAGAAGAAAATACCCTGACCGGATACCAGTAAGTTAATGTTTCATCATCCCTTTATCAACAGTTGGATTATGGACATGTTTTGCTTGGCTAGAAGATGTTTTCTCAACTGACTTCAACAACAATAATAGATCTTTCTAGGAAGTTAGAGGAAATGTATGTCGTAGACGTAGTAAACACTAAACAGGATATAGTAAAAAAAAAAAGGCTTCTTCTGTCTTTTACATGTATTTCCCTTCATTCAATTTGGCCGGCTTCCAACAGGTGTCCTTGTGTGGGTGTGCAGTGGTGTATGGTAAAAATATAATCAATTGAAGCACTCTAGGAGTGATACTTGACCTTTAAGTTTAACTCTCAGGGTGACATGTTAGGGACACATCTGGGACAAGGTTACTTTTGAGGACAAGGACTCTTTAAAAATTTAATTGGAAGGTCATTTCCACAACTGTTTATATTTTAGATACTTGGGACATGATGATGTAACACATGATGTAACAATTAGCAGTATTGTCTATGCAAAAATTGGAGAAGTGTGTTTTGAAAGGGTCTGTATCTCAACTATGGGATCTGGCAAGTGGAAGTTTATGAAAATATTCCATGAACAACTTTCTCTTGTCCACTTCTACATGTTGGGCAATGTATTCTTAATCTTACCTGTTTTTTCTACCTCCCAGGTGGTAGTAGAAAAGGTGCCCAACTCTCAGATCCAAGACATTGATAAGAAGAAGTTCCTGGTCCCGACTGACATCACCGTGGCACAGTTCATGTGGATCATCCGCAAGCGCATCAAGCTGCCCTCGGAGCGCGCCATCTTCTTGTTCGTGGGGAAAGTCCTGCCGCAGTCAAGGTAGGCTGAAGACCATTTTGGTTTCTACATTGTGTATCATTGATCAGTATTGATTCAAGTCACAACTGAATCTTTATTATTGTTAAAAGAAATTTGCCAGACTCACAATTTCTAACTGTATCTCATTCTTCTTTCAGTGCCAATATGGGACAAATCTACAACGAACACAAAGATGAAGATGGATTCCTCTACATTGCATACAGTGGGGAAAACACCTTTGGATTCTAAATCACAGGATCAACTGCAAGTATATGCCCCCAGATGAACTCATGACGTGCGATCATGCAGGATGGGACGTTGTACAAAGTTTCAGATGTATTACAGAGATATGTCAATAGTCAAGACAGGTACAGGATGTTTTGAGTTGTTAATCTGTCCAGCCTGCATGTACACTGGCAGAGGTTTGTGATGTCTGGCCAGTGGAACATGCTTATGCCCTATGGTGATTCAAAGGTAATGATGGGTTTGGGATATGTCTAAAGTAAAACCTATTGTTGGAGATACTGTAAGCAGATACAGTTGTGGACTGTGGAGACACGTGAAAATCATGTGGACAAATTGCCGTCCACTTGGTGAGGATTCTTAGAAATGTGAGAAATGATTTTATTGATTTGTTGTTAATCATTTACACCAAGTTTACTATGACCCTTTGCCTTGATTTCCTTCAAAGTTTATCTCTATCTTCTACTTTTGTTTTATGGAAGTATTTTTAAAAAAAGTAATGAAAAACAAGGGACATACGAAGTGGTCCAAATTTCTTGATGTTGTCCTCTCTACCTCTATGACTCACCTGACTCCTGGAGCAAAAGGAAAAAACACTACTACATTCTTGTAACAAAAAGAATGGTCCTGTAACTTTTATGCACAATGGATTGCAGACATTATATGCAGACAAGTTGTTAGATATATTAATGCCTATTATAGCATAGTCATGAAGGTATAGGAATCTCTACATTGTGTGAATACTAGTACTTGTAGTACTCAACCATAGCAGTCTCTGTCACAATATATTTCTGTATTTTACCAGAGTTTTTGTCTTCTAGAACATATCTTGCAAGTGGTTGATATGTGCCCTGCCTCTAAAATATCATGCCCTAGGGTTGTACATTTTAAGTGCCAGAATGAAACAAGTTTCTGCTTTGCCAAACTAGTCAAGAACTAGCTTTATTTGTTTATTTTTTTAAACTTTTTTAAAGCATTGTATTAAAGAGTGCTTGCCTGCAGGTGGGAATGTTTGTGTGAAAGAGAATGCATTATGATTAAGTCATGTATTCTACTAAGTTTAATACCTAAGTGGTGTATGTTCGTTTTAAAATTATTTCAAAGCTTTGTATACAGAGTTGATCAAGCTGGCTTTTACCTGATATCAATGTCAACAAGCTTATATAAAATCTACCAGTTTGGTTGTTAATGAGCCTGAATTATGACTACTAGTAAGTAATGCTAGATATTGCTGAATATGAGTGATATAACTGCAATGTTGCTTTTGCAAAGAACAGAATTATGTTCAAATAAAAGAAGAGACTCCTTGCACTGATTTGCAAAAAAAACCTTAAACCTACAATCTCTACAGGTAACATTTCCGACAAAAGAAGGTACAGGAGAAATGATAATCTTTATGTACTTTTATTACATTGTTATTGCTGCTTTCAAGGCAAAGTCTGTCAGTGTAACTTGAATAACACACGATCATTTACCTAACATCCCAAGTGTGCATTTAATCTCCATTTGGATACAAAGTATGGAGGAAGAAAACAGATTATACAGTGATGCAAGGATATTTTTGATCACTATGGTACATGTATGTACAAGATTCAAGCAGTTAAGCTAAATACTCAAGCTTCTTGAATGATCTTTATCTACCAAATGACAAATGTTGCTGGAAGACACTCATGTTGCTGTTATCATACCAGTTGTACTGACATTATTTTATAACCCTTGTAGACTTTTGTGTTCTGTCTTCCAAGTTGTTCATAGTGGAAGAAATAAAGCATTCCCCACTAGATACTTGAACATGCATCTGTCTCTAAAGGTTTGTGTACTGTGTTGTAAAGGTGATACAGTGGATTGGACTGAAACTTTTTCCTTCATGGATTGTCACTTGAAGTCTGAGTATTTGTCAGGAGAAACAATCCATGTCTTAAAAACTTCTAAGAAACAGGTCTTTGCTTTGCAATGATCCACTGCAGCTGATTTGTAGTCTCTGTAAGTGGACAGCCCTTCAGATCTGGATAGGGAAGAGAGCAGACATACATGTAACTTGTTAATGCTATAGCCAACATCGTACATCTGCCTAAAACAAGGTCTATAGAAAACTACACTGATACATGTGTTGAGCAAATTTAACTGTTCTTTCAACATGAATCTTTGTTGAAATGGCAATCCATTTTTACATACCTCAATGGACATGAATAAAAGTAGGAACAAGTACAATGAAAAGAGGAACTAGCCTAAGGGCTGCTAGTTCCCACAGTTTGTCAGTCAGTCAAGTATTGTTCTTGCCCACCTGTTACGCCATCGCCTTGGATACTATAGTAAGTAACGTTTGTGAAGCTTGCCTTTGGATAAAGGACTGGAAAACATTGAACAGCTGTGCCTTTCTGTGCTACACTTTTCATACATATAAGTTCATGAACACAGGCTGCAATCTGGTCACCATTTATGTGACCACATGAAGGAATATCAAAGTGCAAATCAACTATATATTTCAGAAAGTATGATTAATACAACTAGAGGGTCAGAAAACAAGGACTTTATAAAGATAGACTTTCAACAACATTGCTGGAAAGGGGCCAGTAGGGTGCTGATATGCCTCACAACCACCATAGAATAACATTATTATGGGTACACAAGACAGCAGTAGTTACCTTAATGTTGCAGGTCTGCTGTCTGCTGGCAAACTGTTATTATGGGTACACAAGACAGCAGTAGTTACCTTAATGTTGCAGGTCTGCTGTCTGCTGGCAAACTGTTATTATGGGTACACAAGACAGCAGTAGTTACCTTAATGTTGCAGGTCTGCTGTCTGCTGGCAAACTGTTATTATGGGTACACAAGACAGCAGTAGTTACCTTAATGTTGCAGGTCTGCTGTCTGCTGGCAAACTGTTAAGAAGTTCTTTGAAGGTTTCAAATAGCTCCTTTCTGCAAGTAAACACCCTTGAAAAAGGAAACAACAGAAGCTGAATAATAGCTATTCCTATAAAACTGATTTCAAGTTGTTACAGCACCTCCATGGTTACATTAAAAGATATTTTAAAGGTACTGATCGAATAAAGTTTCCATTCTTAGTAAGTACATTTTATCAATAGTGGAGACTGAAAAGAGTGTGTACACCAGTTAACCACTAGTATTGTATTGAGAGTTTGAAGGGTTTGTGTTAATACCAGTAGAATTTTGTTTGTATGTATGATAATATTAATTTGCTGTGCTGTCGTACCTTGCCTGCAGACTGCCCATAGTTTTCTTGGTGGTTCCCTGTCTGTACCCGTTCACACTGACGTCTGTACACCTACCCGGGACAGCTGCCCACATGATGGCTGTTAAAGGATTTAAAAGAAAATGGTATGAAGCTCTGCTCTGTAGTAACACTTCCAACTTCAGCCATACAAAAGAACTGAGGTAAACTTGCTGTAAATTGTACTAAAAAGATCATAAAAGCACCCATCAAAATCTCTCAATGGCCTGAAGGAAAATTCAAAATCATCCATAAGGCCACACCAATTTAATTTGTTGGTTCTCGGATTTTTTCAGAAAAAAATATGAAGTGACAGGGCGAAAAAAACAGGCCTAGGCATCCTATTATAGCCCCAAATGCTACGATAGGAGCCATGAAGCTAACATATATACATGTACCAGGCTGGTTTAGAATTTAAACAATGAATTTTGAACTTTTTATCAAACCACTGCATTGATAGATGGAAAAAATACTGTAAATAGGAAGAATAGGTCAAAATGAGCATTTTAGAGTTGATTCAGAACCACAATTTTTGTATTTTTTGCAAATCAGAAAAACATGAAGCGGGAGAATCCGAGAACCAATTGATTAAATTGGTGTGGCCTAAGGAAGAAAGACCTGTTGGTATGATACCTGCAGGAGCTGGCATGACCTTGTCAGGGGTGGAACTGTGTTTTAACACTGCTTCTCTGTGGTGACAGAACTGTAGACCTGACTGCACACACCTGGGCTGGTGCAGTATATAGCCAGGTGGCAGGTCCTGGATACAAGCACATCTCTGCACCATTGCTCTGTACATAGCATCTCTATTGTAAGGGCACCTGTGGACAATGAGAGGTTGGTTAAAACTTTGCCAAATCTTTTCCACATAGACCATGATGACAGAATAATCAACAAAACCTTAACCTTGATACCATTTTGTTAGGCTTGTATTGTTTGTAGGGATCAACCATTGAATGAGAAGTAAAGCTAAGCAGGATACCACTCAGGCTAGAAAATCCAGGTGTGCAACCAACCATATCTCTTAGAATATGCACAATTTCGATATGAAAAATGCCAATTGCAGTTGTCGAAATGAAGAAAAATCTGGCTTAAAATTGGCCTATTCATGCTTTTTGACATCATTCTATTTAATGGGAAGTACAAGACAAATAATTTTTAAACATACATATGTTAGACAATGACATTGCTTACCTCCCTACTGCAATGGTAGAAAAATACAACGGTTCTGCCATGAAGTGACTCAGCAGTGCGCCCTGACAGCCCAGAACGTTCCATCTGGCCAACTTGTCACTACAGGACATGGACAGGGTACGTTCTCCCCTCCCTGGTTTTGTCCTGAGCACCCCCACTTGGTGATAGTCCCGTCCACTTTGCAGGGGGTCCTGCAGCCCCCCTGGTACACATTTTGCACCTGTTCTGTGAATGTCTGGCTCAGAGGGTTTCTTTGCCTTTTCGCATACCAATAATGCATCTCCTTCATTTGTTTCCTTTTCAGTGCTTTCATTCTTAAGTCCTTCCGCCAACTTTTTGTCATAATTGTTGCTTGTTCTGCTGACCTCTTTTTCTGGTAAACAGGCATCATGAGACATCTGTCGGCATTCACCTTCCTCACAACCAACGTATTCCTTGTCAGTCATTGGCTTCTTTGAAGCATTTTGTTCATCTTTATCACAGACGTACTCTGCTTTTCTCTTCTGTGATCTCAGCTGTGATGTCTGAGGAACCGTCTCAGGCTGTACCACAAAACCATGGTCAATTGTTTCTTCTGACTTGCCACCTTTGGGGAAAATAGAAGCATCCCCACCTGCAACATATCAGAAGTAATGTTACATGTTTACTGGCTGAGAAAATGTGAAGATACTGTGCCTCTGTTGTGTACAACAAGTTGTAGTTCTGCCAATCTCTTATTAATAGGTACATACAATATAAACATCTTTATTTGCTGCTCAGCAGCAGGTATTCCTAACTGAGCAATGCAAAACTGCTTCTTTTTTTTTTAACAGCACTTTCAATACAACCATGTAGTAAATGATGTAAGTCGTGAAACTCACAAGGTGTGTGGCTGGTGAACAGGTGAAAGCTGACACCTGCTTTCAGACCACACCTGCAGTCAGCACCTGGAGCCATGAATACAGCACTGTCCTGTCCACGGTATGCCACCTGGAGCTGGTGATACAGGTACCTGATAACATGGGAAGAAAAAAAGGCATTTGTCTGCTATCAGTATGTTCAACAGTGAAAATGCTGCACAGCATATATGCAATATATTTAAGAGTCTGAAGAGTCAAAGTTGCGGAAAGCTCTTGTTTGTTGTACCTGAGAAATGCTCTTCTGGCAATGACCTCTGCATGGCTGTCATGGAGGACATCCCCTGGACAAAAGTAGAACAGTCACAACAAGCTGAGAATCTGCTGATACAAATATCAATATGCAAAACATATCTGGTGCAGATTGTAAATTACTAGTATGTGTAATCATGGAGGTAGAAGAGTACCTCCATGGTCTAACAGTAATGCACTCATATGGGTGTAAATCCCTTGATACAAAGCTAACCTGTTTATTTGTTTTCATTTTGATCACAATACATACACAAGCCAATACACATACTTATCATACAGCTCCATATTCAATGATTACCTGTCAGTAGAAATAAAGTATAATACATTTCAATGACTTTATCGCTGCTACAATTTAGAACAATCAACTGTTATGAAGTTACAAAGTAATGAAGCAATAAAAAGATCTAGAACTGATACATAACCTAACATTACCTTCAAGTCTCATTTTGCTCTGTCCAATACACTTGGATCCTGTTCCCATGGCAACCACATCCAGACTCCCATTCTCATCTACATAAACAACAAGTGATGGTTACTGGTGAGAAATGGCAATGTTACAATAGTCAAGTTAGCCCACAAGCTGAGAAGGCAATGCACATATCAATTCATTCTATCCCTGGAGACACATATCTCACCAAAAGTTAATCGATCTAACCAAGCTATTCCTACAAGTTAGCACTAGCCTGAGAGGTTCTATTTTGTCAAACTGAGTGATAATTTGTGGATCATTACAGTAGTAACTGTACATATTTCCAAATCAGCGATAAAGTGAAGTCGATGATTGCAAAATCATACATATCTAGAGATATTTGGATTTGCCGTTTATATAACGTTACGTTAATCCATGTTCTGACAAAATAATATTCTGAAATATTAAGTTAATAAAATAACGTTATCCCAACCTTGTTTGAGTACAGCCGCCATGAGACTCCATTCCCTCCCCTCCACAGGCTTGCCTTTCTTCGGCAACCTTTTTACATAGTGTTCAAACGACAGAGCTGCTATTCTGTCTGCCAAATCGTCTGGTGGCTGATCCATCGCGGGAGAAGCACTGAACTATGCGGTGAAATATCAACAATTTCACGTGGTGGCCGCCATATTGGGTCGGCTGCAAGAGGTTAACGACCTTGGGAACGTTGACCTCTGGGCAATGCACCTGTTAGTGTTACATGATATCGACTTACTAACAGTGACATCTCAGATCTTTCGTATTTTGACAAATGTCGAGATTCGTTACTTTGTCAGTACCTCCCAGATTGTGACAATAATGTGTGCAACAACACAAATGTTACAGATCCTAGACCGGTGTATAACGGTTAGACTTAGCAGCTGGTTTACAAGGGGCGCGTGACTTTTGCCTGATATGTAGACAAGAACCTTAAGTAAACGAAACGCACCTTAAATTCTACCCACAATGCCTTCGGTTAGATCAAGTACAATACTACGTTCGTGAATTCCTGTCTTAAGTCAGTTGTTAAACGTGACGAAGAGATTCACGATGAGTCAAAGCAGGGGTCCAAGAAGCCGGACACTCGGAGATAACAGTGTCGGACCTGTACGGTCCCTGGTGCCCAGCGTGCTTTGTGAAATGCGCTGAAAGAGGGCAGGGTTTGCCTTGGAAAACAAAATATGCCATAGCCTCCATCATCGCGGCGTTCAACGTGTTACTTGCGGCGTTACTGATCCGTTATGTGGGGCACGGAGACACTCAGGTGGTCATGTCTCCAGGTGGGTAGAACATGTTTTGTAGAAACAAGTCTGGCATGTTCTCTGCTGTATCTGCTATAGGTTACAGTTTTCGTGGACGAGAATCATTGTTCAGTAATATCGACTTTATTTGGACGTTATACTCTCACAGGTCACACAAGGGAAGGGGGAGTTTATCTCCATGGAAAAGTTAGTATTTGTTAGTACATATATACAAAAAAATAATGGCTAGTTTTTATTGTTGTTTTTTTCCTTACGTGACAGGTGACATGCTGTTGCTGACCGACAATGTTGACACGTCGTTCTGCGCAGCCCAAACTTTGACCTCAGCTTCAGGCAACACTTTCCAGGCCTCCGTCTTTCCCGCCACCCCGCCACTGAGCCCCCAACCCATGGACTTCTCACTCCAGTACAAACTAGAGATTCCTCCAAGAAACTACGTGTACTGGTCTTATCATCTTGTACCAGGTTCAAGCCAGCCGAATGTCACTTTACACACCTGTCTAACTGCATTGGAAGCAGACCTCTACATTATAGATGGTAAAGACGCTTTTGATCATTGGAAATCGGATGTCAACTGTGCCTGGTGCTCTGTGGAACACAGACGCTATGATTCTGATTCCTGTGATCCGTCGACTCCGTACGAAACGTGGCCGTCCTTGACGAGCACAGCTGGTTTCTCTGGAGACATATACATAGCCTACTACAACCATCAACCACCCCCTCTGTACGTGACGTTGAGCACAAGGCTTGATATTGGAAAGCAGAGTTACGACTCCAGCGGTGTACCAAAGCAAACCTGTTCAGACGGTACTTGCTCGTTTGAGCTGTCCTACAAGAGCAAGGATGTCGTTCTTGTTGAGATCTCGCTTAATGGGACTTACAACAATGTCATATCCGAACCGATCATCTCTAGATGTGTCCCCAGCATAAATACCTACTTTGTCTACTTTCTGTGTCTTCCCGTGGGGATCTGGGTGACGTTTTCCGCCTTTGGACTTTGTCTGAAGAAGGTTAACGACAACATCATTCGCACCACAGAAAATGCTGATAACGCCAGGGTATTCAGTAGGATGGCTGACGAAGACACTTCCGAACGAATTAGACTTGTGGAGCAGAGAGATTTGAATCCTCCTTCTAGAGTTGCTGTCCAGAGGTGGAATGACCGGTCTCCTTCCTCTCCGCTCCCACCCCCTCCTAGTTACCAGGACGTTGCAGGGCAGCCGCTACCAGAAACGGGGAGGGCGGAGAGCACTGGGCCTCCTAGCTACGAAGAGTGTATGTCCAAGTAGCAGAAATAGTACTGTTCTAGTTCATACATCTGTTTGTTTCCGTGCCGGATGTTGCTTTGAGGGACCATCCAATTACTCAGCTATCTGGCTGTGACTATGATGACCTTTTGCCCACATAACATGTACACAAGCTTACTAGTATTACACTGTACATATGATGTTACTCTCACACCAAAGGGATAGAAAACTGTGTATATTGACACCGTAGAATATGTCACTGGAAATCGCATAGTGCCTAACGTTACATGTATAAATATAGAATTGTATAGCGTTAACAAATGAGCACAAATGAGACTGTGTTTTTGGTGCAATTTTATTACGTTTGCAGTAAAACTAACCCCATACATTTGTATAATCAAGTGACGTTTGTAAAACAAAGACATGGCTATCATTGCGTCTTACACAAAGCTTCAGATCAGATGTTATCATCACAAAAACAACAACTTTTGAACGTATCGATACTTACTGTCAAAGCAGGTGGAGATCATGATGCCCCTATGTCTGTTTTCCCAGTTTTATACCAGATTATCGTCCCATAAACAAGAGAGAGAAGTTGGAAACATATTTACGATCTCAGTCCCACCCTACACCGACTAGCTCATTAAGCCATAGCAAGAAGATGGACATCTGTATACTGTCTCTTATACAACTACTTCTTGTTATTCTTATTCAGTTTACCGAATAAGCCCCATACAATTATATAGTCAAGTGACGTTTGTAAAACAAAGACATGACTATCATTGTGTCTTACACAAAGCCTCAGATGTTATCATAACAAAAACAACACATCATGATGTTCCTGTGTCTGTTTTATACCAGGTTACTGTCCCGTAAATAAGAGAGAGAGAAGTCGGAAACATGATTATGATCTCAGTCCCACCCTACACCGACTTGGAGATTAAGCCATAGCAAGAAGATGGACACCTGGATACTGTCTCTTGGACAACTACTTCTTCTTATCTGGTTTCCCGAATAAGCCCTTAACTTTCTTAACCAAGTTACCCAAGACGCTCTCCTCCGGCATTTTCTTGAAGATGCCTTCTGCATCCATCTCGTGATATTTCGACACTTCTACGACAGTGGGTCGCTTCATGACCTGTGGATGAAAAAGATAAAGATTGTAATTTATATCGAAAAGGACATGGTAGCGTATCTGTGATAATAGAAAAGATCTTCAGATACATGCAGCAAGCTCTGTGCTCATGTTGAATGGGGAAGCGAAAAAAGAGCAGGGCAGTATGTAGGATGGCCCAAGGTTTTAACAAGGAGATTTAACCTACTTGGTTTTAGTGACAAAATGTTGACACGGAACAATGCATACATAGCTGACATTGTCTTCAAATGCTAGTAGGAATAGTGATTATCTGTACATGTATGGGAATGTGGCACCTCCAGCTGAAGTTTAGTAACGTCTTTCTTAAAAAGGAAACGCTGCTCACCCTAGTGTAGTACTCGTGCAACATCGGGTACTTTTTGGTCAGGTCTAGTTGGTTCGTCACAAGGTAGACCAGCACTGGGATGAACACACAGTCCGCCATGGTGAACTCTGGCCCCGCGATGTAAGAGCCTTCACCCTGCTGTAAAAAAGCAAGTTCAAGACAATGTTAGAAATCAGGTCTATAAGCTCATGATTTTAAGTGTGCAAGGTGACTTTTTGGTGTCGACTTGGCAGAAATAAGTCCACCAAAATTCAACACAAGTTTAGGGAACCAACATACCGTACTAGGGAGTGTTTAGAAGAGAACGCATTAATCAATCTTACATGTGTATCACATCTTTAAATATGTGGTTTCACGATGTATTTTTCTTTGACATCTCTTTACCTAGGTTCTAATGCTTTGAGATGGGAACCGGTTGCTTCTTACCCTTTTCAAACACTCCTCCCAAATTTTGAGCTCGTCCACCAGGTACCGTTTGTCTTCTTCTTCATCTTGCTTTTCAAGCTTTGCCAGGGCGTCATCATCCTGGAAAACAAAGAGTTTAGTTTAGCTGATAGAAAAATATGACACGATATAAATACGTATCATACTGTAGTTCAAGTGCCATTACCGTGATTTCAGCAGCTTTTTTGAGCTCCATCTCGTCGACGTCCCATCGTTCGTCGATACTGGTGTATCCCACTCCGACCTTCTGTGCCTGGAGCATGCGCTGTATGACATGGGCTCGCTGGACGGCACCTTCAGGAATCATGCGGTTGTTGTTGAAGATTTTCTGTAGGAAATACGTCACAATTTACTCATGGGTCGGAGTTGGGGACATATTTCACCCATACCATGGGTTTTGAGGACATCTGTTACTGAAAATTACTTAGTGGGGGGTTTCTAGAATATTTTTTACTATAAAGCACTGTATGGGGGGTTCGAGAATATTTTTACGCAAAAGCACTGTATGGGGGTTTCAGCAATACATGGGGTTTGGGAATATTTGTTACTTGCAAGAACCGGGGGTTTCAGAAAAGTGGAAAGCACTGTATGGGCCAGGGGGGTTTGAGAACAATTGTTACGAATAGGGAGTATGGAAAAGGTTGACATGGAACAGTCTCTGAAAATAGACTGTTCCATATCAACCTTGATATGGTAAAGAAGAATGGTGAGGAAGAATGGGTGAAATATGCTATATTTGCTCCCGAGGAAATGTTGGCCTTTCTAGTTGTATAAAACATTGCAGAAGGAGGGTTTCTTTCCCTTTTCTAAACTAAAGCTTGATCGAACGGATGAAAACATACGAAATGGATAAGAAATGTTTACTTCCATCGCAGTTTTCTAACCATGTTGATTTTCTATACAAATCAAGAGAGTTCGTGAAACGGTTTTATATAATTACCAAGGAGATTATGGAAACCTCTTTGGTTCTACATGTACCTCCAAGTATAGACACGCGGGTACGACCTCGTCGAACAGCACCTGGTCCCCGTGCAGCAGCGCTGGGGGCTGCGGGGAATGGACAAGACATGTACGGTTAATAGGGCGGAACGGCACGGTGTTAGGGACACCATGTATAAATTGGTGGCCTCCTTTGCAGGCAAAATGGGGCATCATGTATAATTGGTGGCCTCCTTTGCAGGCAATCCGAAAGCAGTCGGTGTTGGCTGATTTTTCCCTGGTGCTTTCGGCCTTTTTTTGGTGCGATCTACGTGTGATCAGAAAACCAACAAAAGGCCAACCGAACCGGGGAAAAATCAGCGGACGCCGACCGCTCTCGGAATCTCTGCAAAGGAGGCTAGTGTATTGGAACATTGCTAGTCTCTACCAGACTCCAATGGATACCGGTTGCTAGCGCTTGAAAATAAGATTTCTAGGATTTTTCAACAACCTGTCAAGCCTGGTAGAGGCTAGAACATTGCAACCAAATTACAGAAATGAATCAGACTATGAGACAAACATACTAGTCGAACGTTAGATATGTGCACTTTACTCAATATATGTATCGATACTCACCTCAGCTCGGTCGGTCACTTTCTCAAGCATCGCGATGTCTCTTTTTCTGTCCGTGTCCACCTCTTTTTTGGTGTAGCTGACTCCCTTTTCTT
Source organism: Branchiostoma floridae x Branchiostoma japonicum (assembly GCA_013266295.2). Taxonomy (NCBI): domain Eukaryota; kingdom Metazoa; phylum Chordata; class Leptocardii; order Amphioxiformes; family Branchiostomatidae; genus Branchiostoma; species Branchiostoma floridae x Branchiostoma japonicum. Next base: position 10,386,349 of record CM023829.1, on the reverse strand, counting down.
CCAGGGCTAGCATCATTGACATACAGGGCGTACTGCCCGACTCATAGTACAGAACGAACTCTTCCGAAGAAGCCATAGTCATATCGAGTTGCTGCAGCTGTTGACTGTGGCGGGGTAAGCTGAAGAGTAGGCGGTGATGTAGGACGGGGACTACATTAAATATCATATATATGGGCCACTTTGTTCATACAACATAGTCACGTGAGTACAGACGTCACGACTTGACTGGAAGAGCAAGTCCCTCCTTGCTGTAACAGCCGAATGTCACTTTACACACCTGTCTAACTGCATTGGGAGCAGACCTCTACATTATAGATGGTAAAGACGCTTTTGATCATTGGAAATCAGATGTCAACTGTGACTGTTGCTCTAACGACCAACAACACTTCACGATGAATATATATACCGATAACGCTTAACGTTGAATTAGTGCGGGCGGGCTAAAATTAACGGTGAATAGCACACAACACTTGACGGAAAAGGGCATACAGGCCCTCTTTTTTTCTTTGTACGACGAAAACAAACTGAAGACCAGCCACTTGTAGCTGGGGTAACGGTAACCATATGGCCCCACATGGTCGTTTGCACGCCAGGCCTTTATCCCATTTTGTTTACAAAGGAAGATATTAGGAAACGCTTTCTGGTAGATTAATGGGATGGTAGGGGTGCTATCCCATTAATTCACCATATAGAGAAATGTTGTTGAACATTAGGTGAAAAAAAATGGTATATATAAAAAAACGTATCCCCATAATACCGATTAGCACGTTTTTAAGAGTCAAATACTTTTCAGTACTAAATAAATGGAATAAACAAGAGTTCCACGACCTCATACCTTCGCCAAATGATGTTAACCCTTCTGGTGGACGAATTATATATTTTTAGTCATTGATTTCGCAAAAAAGAGCCTCATTTGCATGAATCATATCAGTTGATCATATTCTCCACCCAACGACAGTCTTATCTTAAGAAAGAACAGTAATCTAACACCTCCTCATAAATTATGCAAAAAAGGTCATGACTTGAATAAATTATGTTAAATGTTGGGCCCAAACTCATGTCACTTCTTCCCTAGCCCAAGAGCTATCTAACATGCAAAATTCGTGACCCTAGCATGTCCAGATCATGAGATATCAAAACAGGAAGTTCAGCTGCAGTACCAACGAAAGCCGCCAGGGGGCCCAAAATCTAATCATTTCTAGCTCTCATCAAGACCTACCCACCTACCAAGTTTCATGAAAATCCATCCATAGCTTCTTGAGTTATGGTGTCCACAGACAGACAGACAGACAAACGCTACTGAAAACATAACCTTCTTGGCGAAGGCTGAATAAAAGTGTGACAGGCTGAATAAAAGTTCTAAACGGGAACTATGCGGCTCCAGATGTCTTACTGAGGGACGACTGCGTGTGCAAGATGTCGGTTAGCTTGAGGAATGAATCCCCTCTACTATATACTTCTTGGCGAAGGTAATAATCAGTTCTCTCTGTGGAACACAGACACTATGATTCTGTCGAATGACCGGTTGTCCTTCCTCTCCGCTCCCACCCCCTCCCAGTTACCAGGACGTTGCAGGGCAGCCGCTACCAGAAACGGGGAGGGCGGAGAGCACTGGGCCTCCTAGCTACGAAGAGTGTATGTCCAAGTAGCAGACACAGTCCTGTTCTAGTTCATACATCTGTTTGTTTCCTTAACCACCGTGCCGGATGTTGCTCTAAGGGGGCAGTTTTTTCGGGCTTCAATTCGAGTCTGCACACCCTCGAGTCTAGCGACCGTCTCTTCCAGGGAATAATTCGGAAGGCAAATAACTGTATATGGGATAGAAGGATATCTCTTCAGCTACAAGACTGACTGAGTTTTGTTTCTTCAAACTCTTTGATTTTTGTGAAATTAACAGAAAAATCATGATTTTCATGCCAAAATTAATGCACAAAATTGGGAATTTTCGCGTAGGATAAACCAAGACAAAAAGAATTTTCCGGCAGAAACGACTGGTGTTGGCAGAAAGATACAAACCTCGAGTATACTTGACTCAATTATAAAGAAAATCCTAGTACTGCAGTTTTTGTAATCATCCACGGCGCGAGGGGTCCCAAATCCGCCCACACCACGCATAAGTGGAGAATCTGGGTCAAATGGGCGGATAACGCTCGGGGCTCAAGAATACTCGGAAGTGAGGATCCAGGCCGAAATTATTCTTCACCCCAAAAACACCACTTCTTACACTTTTCAGCCATATTAGTATCTGGTATCATTTCACAGCAGATTAGGAGAAATTTGAACTCAAACTTGACTACTCAAAACCCTTTCGTCACTTTTTTTACCGCGAGAACTGGGGTGTGCACCCTTAAGGGACCATCCAATTACTCAGCTATGTGGCTGCGACTATGATGACCTTTTGCCCACATAACGTGTGCACAAGCTTACTAGTATTACTTGTATAATGTCCTTGGTATTACATTGTACATATGATGTTACTCTCACACCAAAGGGATAGAAAACTGTGTATATTGACACCGTAGAATATGTCACTGAAAATAGCATAGTGCCTAATGTTACATGTATAAATGTGGAATTGTTTAGCGTTAAAAATGAGCACAAATGAGACTGTGTTTTTGGTGCAATTTTATTACGTTTGGAGTAAAACTAGCCCCATACATTAGTGACGTTTGTAAAACAAAGACATGACTACCATTGCGTCTTACACAAAGTTTCAGATGTTATCATTACAAAAACAACAATTTTGAACGTATCGACAATTAATGTCAAAGCAGGCGGAGATCATGACGTCCATATGTCTTTTTTCCCAGTTTTATACCAGGTTATTGTCCCGTACACAAGAGAGAGAAGTCGGAAACATGATTACGATCTCAATCCCTACACCAACTTGGAGATTAAGCCATAGGAAGAACATGGACACTTGGATACCGTCTCTTGTACAACAGTTACTACTTCTTCTTCTTCTTATTCAGTTTCCCGAATAAGCCCTTAACTTTACTGCCCAAGTTATCCAAGACGCTCTCCTCTGGCATTTCCTTGAAGATGCCTTCTGCATCCATCTCGTGATATTTCGATACTTCTACGACAGTGGGTCGCTCCATGACCTGTGGATAAAAAGGATAAAGATTGTAATTTATATCGAAAAGGACATGGTAGCGTATCTGTGATAATAGAAAAGATCTTCAGATACATGCAGCAAACTATGTGCTCATGTTGAATGGGGAAGCGAAGAGCAGGACAGTATCGGTTGACCTAAGGTTTTAGCAAAGAGATTTAACCTACTTAGTGACAAAATGTTGACACGGAACAATGCATACATAGCTGACATTGTCTTCAAATGCTAGTAGGAATAGTGATTATCTGTACAAGAACGGGAATGTGTCACATCCAGCTGAAGTTTAGTAACGTCTTTCTTAAAAAGGAAACGCTACTCACCCTAGTGTAGTACTCGTGCAACATCGGGTACTTTTTGGTCAGGTCTAGTTTATTCGTCACAAGGTAGACCAGCACTGGGATGAACACACAGTCCGCCATGGTGAACTCTGGCCCCGCGATGTAAGAGCCTTCACCCTGCTGTAAAAAAGCAAGTTCAAGACAATGTTAGAAGTGGGGTCTATAAGCTCATGATTTTAAGTGTGTAAAATGACTGTTTGGTGTTGATTTAATGCACGTCAACGATGTGTCCTATAGTGTCGACTTGATAGAAATAAATGCACCAAAAACTAAACACAAGCTTAAGGAAGCAAACGGAGAAATCATCAATTAATCTTACGAGTGTATCCCATCTTTCATATGTTGTTTCACAATGTCTTTTTCTTTGACATTTCTTTACCTAGGTTCTAAAGCTTTGAGATGGGTCCGGCTTCTTCTTACCTTTTTCAAATATTCCTCCCAAATTTCGAGTTCGTCCACCAGGTCCCATTTGTCGTCTTTTTCCTCCTGTTCTTCAGCCTTTTCTTCATCCAGGATGTCATTATCCTGGAGAACAAAGAGTTCAGTTTAGCTGGATAGAAAAACACTGGTGTGTGTACAACTAAACAAGCAAGGGAACAGCCAAGTCCTCAGTAAGGCTTAGTTACAAGACACCTGCTTTGTACAACAACTAGTCTACGTGTTCTTGTAAGACAACTATAAATCTAGTCTCTTTTGTCATTGGCTTATACATTATTCTACTTTTCATCTTTACATACGAGGGACGTGCTTTACTTTTGCTGATTTAGGTATTGACACGGTATAAATACGTGTCATTCTATATAGTTTACAAGTGCCATTACCGTGATTTCAGCAGATTCGAGCTCCATCTCGTCGACGTCCCATTGTTCGTCGATACTGGTGTCTCCCACTCCGACCTTCTGTGCCTGGAGCATGCGCTGTATGACATGGGCTCGCTGGACGGCACCTTCAGGAATCATGCGGTTGTTGTCGAAGGTTTTCTGTAAGAAATATGTCACAATTTACTCATGGGTCGGGGTGGGGGACATATTTCACCCATACTATGGGTTTTGAGAACATCTGTTACTGAAAATTACTTTTACTGAAGCATGAAGCACCTACGTGGCCGAAGAACTCTACTCTACTCTACTCTTTTACTCTAAAGCACTGTATGGGGGGTTCGAGAATATTTTTACCGAAAACCACTGATTTTCTATACAAATCAAGAGAATTCGTGAAACGGTTTTACCAAGGTAGATTATGGAAACCTCCTTGGTTCTACATGTACCTACCTCCAAGTATAGACACGCGGGTACGACCTCGTCGAACAGCACCTGGTCCCCGTGCAGCAGCGCTGGGGGCTGCGGGGAATGGACAAGACATGTACGGTTAATAGGGCGGAACGGCACGGTGTTTGGTGCACCGTGTATTGGAACATTGCTAGTCTCTACCAGACTCCAATGGGTTGCTTGAAAATAGTTGAAATTGGGCAAATGCTTAAAACATTCCTAGATTGCAAATTGTACTCAGGCTGGTCGGCTAAATCCTCTGGCGTACTCTGGCGTCTATTTTGCCAATTTCTAGGGTTTTTTTCAGCAACCTGGCAAGCCTTGCAGAGGCTAGAACATCTCAACCAAATTACAGACTGAATGATACAGACTGAGAGACAAACATACTAGTCGAACGTTAGATATATGTATCGTTACTCACCTCATCTCGGTCGGCCACTTTCTCAAGCATCGCGATGTCTCTGTCTCTGTCCGTGTTCACCTCTTTCTTGGTGTAGCTGACTCCCTTTTCTTCCAGGGCTAGCATCATTGACATACAGGGCGTACTGCCCGACTCATAGTACAGAACGAACTCTTCCGGGGAAGCCATAGGCATAGCGAGTTGCTGCAGCTGTTGACTGTGTCGGGGAAAGCTGAAGAGTAGTCGGTGAGGTAGGATGGAGACTGTAATCATTCAATATATATAACTTTGTTCAGACAACATAATCATGTGACTTCAGACGTCACGACTTGACTGGAAGAGCAAGTCCCTCCTTGCTGCAACAGACAATTTGGATGTTGTCTGTAAAATTCTTGATGGTTTTGCATGTGCATGGCACTTTAAGTACAAAATAGTCTATTTCGTCTTGTTGTTGTCTGTAAATTCTATTGATGATTTTTCATGTGCATGGCAATTAAGATTGTCACCGGTTTATGTTGTCTCGGGAAAATTCGTTATAGATTACCCGGACAAAATGGTCTTCGGATGAAAGCTTATCTGTGTTGGTAGGAACCATGGTTGTAGATTTCCAACATAAAAAGGAACTCACCATGAATTTTCAGTCGAACTCGTCGACCTTTGTCATATGCATGATCCCCTGCGCTGACTTTCCGGTAGCTCTACAACTATAAACAAAATGGTCTATTTGCTCCAGACATTGTTTCTAAAATTTTTGAATTGTGCACATGTGCATGGTAATTAGAATTGCCTTCCGTTTATGTTGTCTCGGTAAAATTCGGTATAGATTACAAAGAACAAAAAGGTCTATTTCCTCTAGACGTTGTTTCTAAAATTCTATTGGTGGTTTTGCATGTGCATGGCAATTAAAATTGTCAATGATTCAGTATGTTGTCTCGGGAAAACTATGTACAGATTCACAAGAGCAAAACTGTCTATTGGATGTTGTCTGTAAAATTCTATTGATGATTTTGCCTGTGCATGGCAATTAAAATTGACACCTGTTTATCCGAAGTTGGGGGAATAATGTACATATCCTCAAGAGGAAAACTGTCTATTTCGTCTGGATGTTGTCTGTAAAATTCTATTGATGATGTTGCATGTGCATAGCAATTAAAATTGACACCTGTTTATCTTGGGGAAATAATGTACATATCCTCAAGAGGAAAACTGTCTATTTCGCCTTGATGTTGTCTGTAAAAATTCTATTGATGATTTTGAATGTGCATGGCAAGTAAAATTGACACCTGTTTATGTTGTGTTGGGGAAATAATGTACATATCCTCAAGAGGAAAACTGTCTATTTCGCCTTGATGTTGTCTGTAAAAATTCTATTGATGATTTTGAATGTGCATGGCAAGTAAAATTGACACCTGTTTATGTTGTGTTGGGGAAATAATGTACATATCCTCAAGAGGAAAACTGTCTATTTCGTCTTGATGTTGTCTGCAAAAATTCTATCGATGATTTTGTATGTGCATGGCAAGTAAAATTGTCACCGGGTTATGTTGTTTCGGGAATATTCCAATTTCCGGGTATAGATTACCAAGAACAAAATGATCTATTTCTTCTGGATATTGTCTGTAAGATTTTATTGATGATTTTGAATAGGCATGGCAAGTAAAATTGTCCTTGATTTATGTCGTGTTGGGAAATTTAAGTGTAGATATCCAAAAATGAAATTGTCCTTATAGTCTGGATGTTGTCTGGATTCAATTTATGATTTTAACGCTAACAGGTGTATAAATGTGACATTTATTTGAATTTGATGAAAAAATAGAAATAATGTAATATACTGTTATAACAGTAAAAAAAATGAAAAAAACGTTATTGTCAAATGCACACAAGGTCACATTTATACCGCTGGTAGTGTGAATAAGCAAGGAAAATTGACCTTGGTTTAAGTTAGTCTCCTTTACTTGGGAATATTATTACGTATAGATTTTCAAAAACAAGATTGTCTATATCATCTAGAAGTTGTCTTTAAAATCCAATTGATGATTATGAATAGGCATGTGGCAAGTAAAATTGTCGTAGGCTTATGTTGTCTTCGGAAATTACGTGTGGATTTCCAAGAGCAAAATTGTCTACTTCGTCTAGATGTTGTCTGTAAAATTCATTGGTGGTCCTGATTAGACCTAGGCCTGGGCGGAAAAATTGCCGCTAATTCATGTTCTCTTTGGAAATTACGTATATATTTCCACAAGGAAAAAACTGTCGACTCTGTTTAAATGTTGTCTGTAAGATTTGGCAGATGACTTTGAATTGTCGTTGGTTTATGTTGTCTTCGAAAATTATGTATAGATCTCCAAGAGCAAATAAAACTGTTCACATGCTTGCTTGCTTGCACACACACACACACACACACATGCACACCACACCACTTCAGAAGTAACAGAGTCTATCAGGTCATAGAAAAGGCTACTGAAGAAGTCTTGTTGAATTATGAGTGGTAAAAACTTTATTTTCAACACCCAAACAGCTGTTCCTGTCATGTTATTGTTACTATTGCCAATATGACGTTCAGACAGCAAACATAAAACGACAACGGTATACGATACATGTACATACATGAGTATGATTGAAGTGTTCTCATCACTTTAACTAGTACTGTGTTTCACACAGGACATACAACTCACATGATTGCTCATGAAAACTGTCTAACGTTTGAAATTTCCATTATCATCGCTTCGTTGCCCGACATTTAAGACAACATGGGAAGAATTCTATTTCTTTCCCTTCCCCTTTCCTTTTCCTTTTCCCTTTGGCTCTTCTTCGTCATCCTCCAAGTACTCGTCCAGATAGAGGAACCTCTTCCCTGGTGCTGGTTCGTTCCAGTCTTCCGGCCAAACAGTCTGGATGGTTGGACGGTCTCGGAGCTGTGGAAAATGAAATGAAGAAGAAATATAAGTTTACATGCTGCCTGGCCACCAAATCTTGAAAGTACAGTAAAAAAAATGAACCTACTGAAAAAATTTGCAAAAGTGTTGTTAGCAAGAACCCCCTAGACTTCCCCGCCAAATATTTTTTGTTCTTTCTTTTTATTGGCTTTTTCAAAGAAAACATTGAACAGAAAGGATGATACATATACAACATATGTAACACACATGTGAAACCACAAAACTGAAACATAAAATCAGGAGAAATATTCAGCAAGGCGCGTTGTATACATCCTAAATGTGTAAATCTTGCTTCATCTAAACTTGAAACATACCATGAAATGCTCATGTTTCCTCAACATACTATGTGTTATATATCAGTTATACTAGTAATCCCAACAGAATATGTAAGGAAAACTCCGGAACACAATAAGTGTAAGGGATCCTTACCGCCTCGTAGTATTTGAGCAGGTTTGGATACACCGCCTTCGGATCGAACCCCATCCACATGACGAAGGCCAGCACGGGGAAGAAAGCAACATCTGCCATGGTGAACTCTGTCCCAGCGATGAACGGACCTCCTTCCTGTTAAAAACGTACATCCATTTGTAAGAAAAAAGGTAATCTGTTGTGCTCATACGCAGGGAAATCAGTTCTACAAGGCACTTTGGCTATAAGACAACTTTATCTTTTACTTCTATCGGATACTGATATCAACCTTTAGTTGCATGCTACACTGTAGAATAGCCATAATTTAGCAGATATTGTTTATATTTATTCTAATTAATGACATCCTTTACAAAGTTTCCTTGCTCTGGTGAAGGTAGGGATAAGAGAGACCTGTACTTTCACACAGAGAAACCAGAGATGATGACAATCTGGATGAAATAAGATCTAGAGTGACCAAAAGTAAATCTGTTTTGCGAAAGAGCTCACCTCTTTCAGATATTCCTCCCAAACCATGAGTTCTTCCGCCAGATCCTCCTTGGCATCTTCGTCATCTGTATCCTCATCCTCGTCCCCATAGTCCTCCTGACGAACAACAGGAAATAATAAATAAGTGCTTACATACTAAACTCCATTGCAATCCCAAGTGTTGTCGCTAGCAATGAAGGGAAAATGTCAGCAAACTTCGTCACGGTAAAATATCCTAGTTTCAACAAGTTTCTATGTACTTTCGTATAATACTGGAAGGCTATACCTTTCTACCAACTTCAAGACAACACCTGACGGCACTGGCTTTTACTACTGGTATTTAGGTGGAGGAAACAGCTATAGCAAGGACGTCATAGCTTTCATGCTACTAGTAACTAGCTAACAGTAAGTATAAAGAAACATAACGTACATCTTCATCTTCTTCTTCCTCCTCCTCCTCGTCGTCTTCCTGGTAATCCTCCCAGTAGCTGCAGATGGTCGTGTCGTCCACTCCGACGTGCTCCGCGCTGAACATGCGCTGAAGCACCAGAGCCTCCTTCTTCATGTCATCATCGGGAATGAGTTTGGGCCCTCCGAATGTTTCCTGGGACAAGAGTCAAGACGGTATGTCAGGTAAATTACACGTACGGATAGTACAGTTCTGTGATACTAGTACATTGATCAATCATGCGACACAAGGCTTTCAATTCTAAATGGGCGACATAACTTTCATTTCTCTAGCCAATGGTATTTTAGTAAATATTATCTACAGAATAAGAATTTCTGTGTAAATGTGAATGAAGTAGAAGATGTTTCCATAGACAATAGGAACGAAAAGTGTACAAAACCAGTAAAACTTCATCGACCAATAACTTCGAGCGACAAACAAGTTATGGCGTGCTCTTGTCTTGGTGGGTGAGAATGGTAGGCAGTGGTGATTTCTACAAATTCTAGCTAGCTAGTTCAGAGAATATACAATACTGTGCTGTACTCACCTCCAAGTACATGAGGGCAGCCAGGTATTCAGTTAACACCACTTCGCCGTGTTTCAGGATGGGGACCTGGAAAACAAGCAAGAGAAAATACTTCATTGCAATGACAGGTTGCGATCGCTGGGTGACGTTTCGTGCATATGAATTGTTTTAACAGCCAGATATCGGGTATTCCTTGAAGCAATGGCAAATTCGTTTGATTAAGATTTCAACCGTAAACTCAAACAGTGACTTCGACATATAAAAAAAATACAGTGTTTTGTTGATTGTGCCTGATCCTAATCTTTCACTCCGGCAGTTTTTACTGATGTTGACAGCTGACCTACATCTAGGCATAATCAAATATAGACAAATACTACAGCAGATCCCCTTGATATATCTGGGCCAATTTTCGTGCATTGGGGGCAAATTTGTGCATTACATTTTCACACTTTGTAAACTACTATTGATCTGTCATGGAGAACAAATTTTTGGATAACTTTATGAAGACAACGCGCCGATTTACCTCCCCTCTGGGGTTGAGATCCTCGACTTCCTTGCAGGGGTTGTCCTCGTTCATTTCGGCTATAGCGTTGTATTGGATCCCTTTTTCCTCCAGGACGAGCATCAGTGACAGGGTGGCCACGGTACCGGGCGCGTAGTACAGGGTAACTTCGGCGGTCTCCGACATGATTTCGCTGCGCTGTGGTCAGACTGTACCTTGTCGACAGGAGAATGACTGAGGAGTAGTCTGTGGAGAGGCTGTTGGTGACTTTTATGTTGGATCAATGAAAGTCACGTGATGGCGCAGACAACTGAGAAGAAAGTGGAAGGACGGGTAGCAGCTTTTACCGCATTTGTCTGATCGCTGGGGGAGGGGTCATGCGGCTCCTGTCACCTCTAGACTAGTTGATGCAACAAATAATGTACTTACAAAAATAAAGCATCTGCACACTAAGACAAATAAGATAAGTATAAGACAACTTAGGATGGGGATTGTCTTCTCAACTAGCTGATAAATCGCCAATGAATTGGTTCCTCAACACACACATCCCCACATATATACACGCATATGTGGAACCTTTAATAATAATACAGCGACAAAACTGAACTCCTGGAGTTTCGTTCTTCTTTATTTCACACAAACCTCGAATCTCTGTACATCATTTAAACAACGCCAAGCTGCAGGATGAGCAGCATTAATCTCCAAGCAGATCATACGGTGGCAAGGCAGTATCCATTGGCCAGAGGAGTGTCTTCGGTGGCTAAAAGACACTCCTCTGGCCAATGGATACTGTTTTGCCACCGTATGATCTGCTTGGAGATTAGAGCAGCATTCCCTACACGAAAATGGCAAAAGATGGGGAAAATCTAGATACTGATTTCTTATCTGCTGTAATTTTGCTTAATGACGATTAAGAAATTTATCCGTACATCGATTTGTACAGGAAGCTTGCCTTTTCTACGTCAAGTCACGTGAAATAATACAGCTTAAAAGTTGAAATATGGCGCTCATAATGTTGACTAATTTTGTGCATGCTTATCAGGTGTTACACTATTGTCTGATCTGTAATACTGCCAGAACATCATTATACTACAATGGCCTACTCAGCCCTGAGGACCAAAGTATTGTAAGTGACAGTGTAACTGCAAGTTTGCGGAGGAGACTTTACGGATGCCATTACGACGAGTATCTTAAAGTTACAAAGTCTGACAGCACTGGGTAACGCGTGGGTGCTGTTATCCTACCATTACATTCAGTGACCAAAATAAACATCGTTCCTTGTCCTTGGCACCTGACTCAGAGAGGGCTCTGTATCTGTAAGGTGCGGTTTGATATCGGGATAACAAAGAGACGTACTGTATCAGCTTTGGCTTCAAGTTTTTACCATCATAAATCAGGCACAGTACTAGTCATCAGAGATCATGCACAGAGTTCTGTATTCTACAAACACAACAACCTGCCGGCAGAAACCTATCTGCCCTGTCTTAACTTATGCTGAGGTCACATTTCCAAACCGGGACCCGGCCGGACTGTTTCGATTAAAGAAAAATCAACAATTTATATGAAGAATATAACGTACGCAAATATAGTTCACTTCATTAATTTTTTCAACTTTTTTTCGTGCTTTGTTGTCTTTTATATCATACTTTTTGTTCCATGAGACTGCCCGGCCGGGCCCCGGTTTAGAAATGTGACCTCAGCATTACACAGCTTGTGCTCACTGTACGAAACTCGTGTGTTGCGCCTCCAGGCGGCTTAGCGGTTATGCGATGCCAACAAATTTATGACGGAGAGTGTTCTTGACATCGTTGATGGCGCAGCGAGGCTGCTTTTTTTTCGTTTTACAGCCACGACCGAGTGGAACGGCTGATGGATCCACTTTCACGCTCCGATAACTGACACTGTTGACTCCGGCAATTTCAGTAATTGATCTGCTTCACCTCCTCCACAGAAGGCCCTGTCGGCCCGTCAAACCTCCTAAATGTCAACGTTCATCCAGTGATATCCAGATGTAAAAGTCATGATTAATGATCTTGGCACTAATGCTCCGTATCTACCGAGAAATGTCAAACAAAAAATCAATGGAGGTGAACTAATCCAGTGCACACACGAGCGCCCGCAAGATGAATGAACAAGTCGTGATGTTTGGGAAAGCTCTGCCCGGAACGCTTTCATGATGCACTCATGAACCAGGAGGCATGGTTCCTTGATCATATGGTGTTACTGTTAGAATATCTTTCTACACTTTGATTTACAGAGTGAATGAGAAAAATAACCGCCATTTGTAATTTTTCATTGTCAATGTGGTGCGCTGCCACAAAAGCTACGGGCAAAACATCGCCAGTCTTTCTCAAATGATGTCTGTCCGACATCATCTTCCCCAGACTGTACAACAGAAACGCTTTAGCAATGGTTTGTTGTTCACTACTTGTTTCTTATATTTTATTTTAAAGCGTCACCGCTAGTTCCGCACTCTAGCTTTGTTGCACACTAGCCATCGCACGTAATTTCCTTTTGTGAACCTGCAATATTCGAACTTCAGTCAAAACCGAGCACTAAACCAACGTCGATGTAATTACTAGTAATGACCTTGAGAATATTGCTGCTAGAACAAGTCACTAGTAACGTTGATGGCGAGTTTAAGAAGTCACCATTTGCCAGTATTTCTGTAGGGTCTAAGGAATCCCAGCTTCAAAGACACTCCTCACGGAGTGCTGAGACTTTTCAAGAGCTCCTCCTAATGCTATAGTCCGCTCCGTGGAAGTAGTGATAGAGCTGGTAAGTTGTCTTGGCATCCTTCACCGGATATAGCGTCAGAGCTGACGTCACATGGGTGTTCCTCCAGAGGAAGTCAGGGTCAAAAGGCCCGGATGTGACGCTGGATTGGCCAGAGTACGTGGGTTCGACTTGTGCCTCATAGAACAATCGGGAATACTGTATAATACAGGACATCAAATTCAGCTGGTTAATAAGTACACATCACCATTCTATGTGAGCTATTTACTCACGCAGTAACAACTTGACGTGTTCATATTTCTCTACCATAACATTAGGCGTAGTTTCTTCGCATGGCTGGATATGACAGGATATGAGCCAACAAAACATTGAGAGTTCAAGCAACTATTATATAGGCAGATATATGTACAAAGAAACATAATCGTCAGAGAAAGTATAATTATTATTATTTGAGCAATTTCAGTATGCTGAAAATACTAGGCTAGGTCTATCATACAGCTTGATTATATCCGAATCATCTCGGTGAAAGACTACGGTAACCAAATGAAGTACTGTATGTTGAAGTCGTAGAGTGGTACGCACTTTTGTAGTCTTTGTGCCACAGACTTGGACGATGTAGTTCGCAAAACATTTGGTTTGGCTCTCCGTCCTCTCGCGAGACTGCTTCTCGCACATCGCGAGAGTTGAGCAGATCTCTACAGAGAAACAATAAAACGCATATAAATCCTCTATTCAAGTAAGGAAAGTAATTAATTGTTCGTGTAGGTGTAAACAGGGATTTCCATCTTCTATTCTAACACATGTAACAAGACATAGCTACCACGCTGAAGTAACATTTGTTATGAGAGCATGGAACGATAGCGTATCAGCAATTCAGACAGCACGATTAATTGGGCATTTCTGTTCTGGGCTACAAATGACCACTGGACAAAACAAAAATAGTCGGTAAAAGGAGACGAAGAATTTTGTCTGAATATGTTTATTTAGCTAGAGTTAAGTATCCTCTTGCCGCGTAATTCAGTTTTCATAGAAACGATGGTTTACATTCGTCAATATCAGCACTAGCCAGCTAGCTAGCTTCCAGCACAGTGTCCGACAGCTGAACATTTCGACGCTTGCATCTAATCTATCTTGTAATATATGGGGCGTCTATGACAGCAAAATGACACACGATTTTGATAAACCCTATCAAATAACGGGGAAGCACATATATAGATTAAAAAGTAGGCAGATAGCCATAGTATGTAGACCTTTTCTATCCAGCTGAGTCGTTTTGATGTTTAGATATTCCTCTGGACAGAATCATGGAGTGTCCCCTGTTATTCAAATATAGGCAACGTGAAACGCCACGAGGCTCATCACATGTCGACCATCAGTCCACACCGTAAAGTTAACGACGATCACGCAGAAAAAGTATCCATATCTGTCCAGAGAACGGCCTCCGTCTGGTTACAGTTTTAATAAACAGCAATCTCGCCTCCCGTGTCATCAGATACTGTCAGCACTGGGATCACTCGTCATTTGTTCTGACACTTATTGCATGATCAGCAGGCGCCCTGGTTTCCTCCCAATTGGTATTATACTCAAGCAGGTGGCTGAGAGATTGAAGATCAATTTTTGATAAGAAAATTGCTTTTCTAGTCTATTTTGTTTTCTAACGAAGACATCGCTCAATAAGAAAGTGGTAACAAATATCGACAAGCGCAAAACCAACCTAATATTTTCTTGTTATGGAAGTAAACAGGTTTGGAATGTCTTTTCTTTCAGGTTTGGTTGGGCATGTGATTATGACTGCATTTTTGCGATAAGATATGAATATATTACGTCAATTTGGTATAAGATCGTAGGAAATTGAGCCGCCCTAAAGAAGCGGTATCAGCCACCAAGCCGGCCGTTTATCGTGATTCGAATCATAACGACGTGGGGGAATAAAATAGATGATAATATTGGGAATAACCATAGCGATCCCTTTCCGGTGAACCATAGCTCTATTATTACATCAACCACACACGCCGACACTAGCTCTCATTTTCAGCGAAGTCAAATATCAAGAACGCAAACAAGCAAAATCTGTATAACTGTTTATATCTACCATATAAAAAAGATTTTTCAAGTGTTCAAGATTATTCCAGTAAGAAAAATCACTGACCCAGGAAGGCTATTACTAATGAATGGATTTGAAGTGCTTACAAAGGAAGGGCCATTGCCAGTGCAGGGTTGCGGGTCCAGTCATGTATGTGATAACGTGCCCCTAACGTCCTATTTCTGCCGATACACTGCTCTTCCGCTTCATAAACTCACACAATAGGAAACTTACTGCTGAAAAATGACTTCCCTTTATGATATTTCCGGCTTAATGTGTCTGTTTATCCTGGGTTGGGGACAGCTGGTGCTAGTAGGTGGGTGGATGGCGACAACTTGGTTGGTTTACTACATACTACACGGTGATGCAAAAAAATATATTTTCTTCCCCAACTTTGACTTGTATGCCTACGATAACTCCACATTAATATTTGAATATCTATATATTTGAAAAACATTTTCTAAAAGTATATACTTTTAGCTTTCCAATGATGTATAACATGATAGGTTTTTTTTTGAGAGGAAAGAAACAAAACAAAAAATAGTAAAAGAAAACTAGTACCCCCTATTTTAAAAGGGCCTGGAAACTCCAGCACTGAGATCACGAACTGGGCAGAAACTCCAGCAGCTTAAGGGTGATGTTGAAAGCTATGCATGTCACCTTTGAAGGCGGGTGCGCTGAAGAGCGTTACGCTGGCGTCCAGGACGGCTGAAAACGCCCTGTCCTCCACGTCACTGTCGGCACAGCGTTCCCAGCCAGCTTCACCCATCAACACCTCCCCCATGTGACCCACGATAACCTGCAAGTTAAAAAAAGTTCTCAGCTCAGTTTTCATCGAAACGATGGTTTACATTCGTCGATATCAGTACTTGCCAGCTAGCTAGCTTCCAGCAGTGTCCGGCAGCTGAACATTTCGACGCTAGCTCGTAGATATCTTGTAATATATGTGACGTCTATGACAGCAATGAATTAGCAAATAGAAATAAAATCATTTATGAAAGTCTGTACCATACTTTCTGAAAAGATTATCCCAAGATATAAACAGCAGCTACCCACTTGCCTATACAGAAACAAGTGTAGTTGCTGTTTTTGTCAGAACACCATGGTTATAGAACTGCCTGATTCAAAGAATCTCTACTGGTTCCAATATATACTGGTGCTTTATAATATAATATAATCGATATCTGAGCAGGCGAATTGGAGATCTAGAGCCCAGCTGGATACGGCATCTTTCACGCATACAAACTTCCGTAGGCTTTTGTTGGATAATGTTGCAATATGTCTCAAAAAATCGATGGAAATTTAGGATATTTGTGGACAAAATTTCGTACTTCTCAAATCCTTTATTGTTTCTTTTTCATCCCACATTTTGTTCAAAGCAAAATGACACTACAAAACAACGCTTTAGGAGAATTTCACAGAAATATATCCTTCTGACCTATAAGTGTCATTAATAATTTGGCATACTGTGATGTGCCAGTTAAATGTTTGCAGATCGTATACTCGTGCGTTTTATACAATCCTTATCCATATCCAATTAGCAGTATATATCGACCACACAAGTCACAAATGCAAATCTGAAACCATAGAATTGATTGAAGTTGTAATCTAACGGTTTGATCACGTTTTCAGCACCAAGGACAGGTCAAACGAGGACATGTTTTAAAGTGGCCTTGTAATTACAAAAGCCATATCAACGGCTTTGTAAGCACGTCGCCCCTTGTAATGATGTTATAACTATCCTTTGTAATGTAAAGCACCATACGTGAAGGCTTTGTTGTGAATGTTTGTTGATTAGCGGTGCGCATAAAAGGCACAGGTTATTGCTGTCGTAACAACGATCATTTTCTCCGGGGAGCCATTGAAACATTAAAAATTGAACCCTGGTGCCCTGCGTTCCATCATAGCTGGAACAAAGTTCTTTCAACACGTAGTTGTGATACAGAAGTATTCCTTTTTGGTCATTAGTTGAGGGATTGGATTATTAATTTCACAACAGCTTAGTGAGAACACTTGTATGTACAATAAATCCCAGTAATATACCCCTCACTAACACTTCTCTTTCAGCATTCCATGGCTCTTTGGTTTGAAAAAGGATTTGACTACTTATTTTTTAGTTCGCTCTATCCTTAGCATTTGCTAAAAGAGGACAGATTACTTTCATTATGACTCGTATATAATGTGATAAAATATCCGTATAAATCTGGCATTGTTGATAAGCTCTGTCGAAGCCGGCTTATCACGGAAGAGTGGTCACATTCATACGTGGCGGAGGCTTATTCTCGTTACTGCCCACTTGTCATGTTGACTCTATATGGTTTGTATTTCCTGGGGGGATTCCTCGCAAACGGTGACCTTCTTCTAGTCAAAAAACGCGGACAGTGAACTCTGGCAACATTCGGTGTGACAAGTCCAGTGTCTCTGTGATGTGGAGGGGGCGGTGGTGGGTGGAAGTGGGCGCACGTTTCATTTTCTGATGGCAACACATAATATCATCAAACTGGTCACATATCCCGCGAGAATAACATAGGAATGCCATGTATGTGTATAGCTACCGATGTACATCGAATGACGAATTATAGATAACATACTCTCCAAACAGAGGTTTGGGTTTTGGCTTTTTTTTATCGGGCTTTCGTTCTTGCACTGGTATCTTTTTTTACGCCAAAAAAACAGTGCAAAAAAGAAAGCATGATAAAAAAGCCTAAAAACACGCCAAAAATAAGCCAAAACTCAAACCTCTGCTTGGAGAGTATAGATAGCATACAGTGATACGGAATCAGAATTGCTTTCAACATTTTACTGGCCTGGAGCATTGTTGAAATTAGATAGTCCCTGACAAATGCCAGCACATCTGACCGTCTTTACTCATCTGTTCCTCTACCAATCAGAGCCTTCTCCCTCGGGCGTCGTTTGGTCTTAAGGTTCTAAATGACGTTTGTGTCCCAGCTGAAAAATCAGCTATGACTAGGCAGCGAAAATATTGCAGTACGGACCAGGAAGAACGCATTCTAAGATTTTTCCTAATTAGTCCTCGAGTAACCTGAAGTTTTGAACTGAGCTTAAAGTCTGTGTGGAATGTTTCCTCATCATCATCATGTTGAGAGGTTGATAAAAGCCTATCAGTGGAAACAGCGCAGATTGCTTGCATGGGTCCATACCCCATATGAGTACTTTAACTAGCCGTATCAACGACTTCTACAGACGGGGTTTTGAGACGTCTATCGTTAGAAAACAGGGGTATAATGCGCTTATCGTGAGTGGATCACTGGCTGTGCCTTAAGTAAGATGGACTGTAAGCCAACTCTTCCGAGATGGAGCGATATAAGTTCAAAAAAAGACTCTCCGCTAAAGACATGTTTTGACAGGAGTCACGGAGAAAAAACAGATTTTGTTCACCATCACGTAGGTTTATCGTGACATTTTTACACTCTTCTATGCCTACATGATCTACGGTGAGTTATCTGTTTTCTAACACGTCAGGACACCCCGATGTCAGGGACTAACTGTGAGCGATCCCGGCACACCTCGAGAGGGACGCCTAAAAAGCTTTTTGTTTTATCGACAGGGCAGCCCTGCATTGCGGGGATCACGTCACCTGTTAGACCAGCTAAGCTTTATCGCTCTTCATAGGCCTGTTGATCCCTGTTGACGCAATATCTTGAGTACTACCAACACACACACACACACACACACACACACACACACACACACACACACACACACACACACACACACACACACACACACACATACATACATACAGAGAGAGAGAGACGTACGCACACACACACACACACACACACGCACACACATACGCACACACACACAAACACACACACACACACAAACAAACAAACAAACACACACACACACACACACACACACACATAGACATACACACACACACACAAACAAACAAACACACACACACACTCATTCATTCACGATAACCCCGTCCAAATTCCTTTGAGACTTTCGTGGTCTGATTCAGTCAAGCGTAAAATCGCGGGGAAAATTGCCCACTCAGGATGAGGGTATTGAGCATTGGAGGTTACGGCCAGACAGAACAGATCTTCTCCGATATCGGACCAGGCATCTTCATTCACCAACAAACGTTCCCGCCCGTCCCTCTGCACGCACAGTCCGATCACAAACACATATTAGTCCTTACACCGCTGTAGATATGTCAGAAATACAGACTATGGGTCGTCCTTGGATTGACATGCCATCATGGCTTGAATGGAGGTGAAACTATGATGGATATTTGTGGGTGCCTCTCGTGATGACAACACACGCTAACACCGATCATCCATACAGCACAGCTCAGCGTTATCATAGACAACAGTAATGAAAGCTCACCAATTGCGCAAAATGACAAATTACAAATCCACAGGCAGACATTGCCGAGCCCCGAAGAAACAACGTAGCTGCCGACATATGGCGCGTGCTGTTACTTCAAGTCAGATGGGCCATACATCAGAGGGAGCTTACCAAGGCAATAATAACACACCAATGCTTTCCGGCTTAATTGCCTTCTGTTTGCCGCAAGATAGCTGCAATCCTAACCATGTATCACAGAATGACTGAAATGTCCCTCAATTTAAAGCCACACTGGATGGATTTCAGAATGACATTTCGAAGATGCTTTGGGAGAGGGGGCGTTTTCATTATTGCTAGATAACAGTTTCATTACGATTGACTTATGGGCTTACCTCCTCTCGTTTGTCTTTCTGTCTGAGGAAAGTAACCACTTCATCGGTCTTGACGTATGTCTGGTCTCTGGCCAGAGCGAACCAGTCGAAATCGAACCAGCGTCGCTCGCACAAATACTTCAGTATCTGTGTCTCATCTGTCCCGGCTCCCGTTCCGTTCAGGCCCACGATGGGGTAGCGGAGAGCCTCTGAACTCGTCTTTCCGGAAACGTCGACGAAGAATTCGACCTGCACGTCGTCTGTCTTGGACGCCCAGGTGTTCTGTATCGCGGACACGTACGTGCGCAGGTGTCTAGTGGTCGTCTGAACGGCGACGTAGAGAGGACGTCTAACCTTGACTTCAGTGGCCTTTAATCTTTGTAGCTCGCTGCTGTTGTAAGGTTTTAGGACCTTGTGTTGGTCTCCAGTCGAGAATGTTCTGGAGAAAGCGAGCTGTAAGCAGACTGTCACGATGAAGGCGACACCTAACGTCAACAAACGGCGTCCCACGCGGCCTGACGACCTTTTGCGTGGGGCCCAAACGGACACGTCCGGCCCTCGACGTTGCATCTTCTTCAAGAAAAGTAGCGTAAAGTTAAATCCCTACTGTAGTAAGCAGGTGCAGGTGTGAACACGGCGCGATGACACGCGGGCAGCCGTCAAACAGGCTTGCAGGGTTGTTCGTGCGCTGACACGATATCTCTCAGAATGCACCTGTCAGTCAGCGCAGTGCTCCAGTCAGCAAGTTGTCCATTCCTCACGCAGGGACAAGCCTGATATCAGCGCCCGCGCGACTTCTGCGGTATGTCCCGTCCGATTCGTTCACATCCAAAAACTGACGGTCAATTCACCATGAGGTTGCCTGGGTATCACCTTGTCACGTTAGGTCTGCGTCATCTGCAGACTGCCACGGCTCGCTCTGCAGCGGTCCTCCTCACACCGTCGCGTACCGCGAGTCTGCCTCTACTGGCGCAGTCGTGGTGCGGCCTAGCTGTGAAGGGTGATGATGGACAGACCCTGACAGGGTGACGTGCTCAAACCCCAGCAGCACTTCACTCGCCGGTCCTCCCAGGCACGGCCGTCACACCGAGGGACGTAATCCAACACCGCATCTCTGCTCCCGGACAGGCACTAATATCGTGCCGACCGTAAAAACTCAGCCGGGGCTCATCTCATCAGCTCAGCGGAGCGCCGTCTGCACCTAACGCCGCCCCGGGGAGCAGGGCTGACCCTTGACTCCAACGGTTTATGAAATTACTCAATTTGTGTTCTGGCACGGCGCCAGGAATGTATCAGGAGCACCGCGACGCAGGGGACTCTGCGATAGCTCACAATCATATTAATATCGACAACTTGGAGACTTATCCTCTTAGAACATCTGCCGTCTTTAGACAATCCTTTATTCATATCATGATCCTCCACAGGCGAAAACAAACGACTGGGAATGGAGGAATTCAACTGATAGACTCGAGTCGCAAGTCTTATTTGACGCACCGTAAGATACTGGCTATGCTAGAAGGACTTGGTGGAGGAGATCAGAAATACCTGTCCACTGTAGCACGTACTTTAGACCATTAGCCACTTCGGAATTGAATTAAATTCGTTAACCTAATTGCATACATTCGATGATAATGTCAATCATTGCAAATATATCCCTATCATGAAATAATCATAAAACATCTACTAACGGCACGTTCCTGACAGTACAATTCAGCACACATCGTTGTTGATAACAAGACATCCCTGTACAACAAGTGGGCTTGTCTTCAAGTCTTCTGTCAACATCCCCCATTAACAGGGAGCGAACATACGGAGTGTGGTTTTATCGACGCCAGGTCTCATCACTGCATTCATCATACATAATTTACGAATCTCTGGCATTAAGCAACAACACTCTAACAGAGAACGCAGGTATGATTTACAACCGACTGGACGAATGGACGGATATCGCCATGAAACAGCTTCTTTTCACAGATGCATGTCGGCAGGATGTGTAGTTTCCGGGAGATATTGAACTTTTTTTTTTATATACATGTATTCTAATTGTTTATTCAACGTCAAACAGAGGAAATATCGTGACCCATGAAAATACTCACTGTCTGAAATCTACAATATCAACCTGCAATTATGATGCAATGACTAACAGTACCAGAATTCTATACAGTTTCCCAAAATATACAACAACAAGAAATACAAATAACTGGAATATACTGTAGTAGATACTAGTACTATGCTGTCATTGTTTAGCTATGCTGAGAGAAAGGAAAGGCACGTGCTGCCTTCCGTATATGGAAGTGATGGCTTCTCCGGGAATCCAGGCCACACTCCTTCTTAAAACGCATTGCCTGAAGACGGCGTCCCCTGACACTCCCCGTGTCGGGTGTACGGTCCGGCCCAAACAGACAATAGTAGGCAGCTTAATGAGTCATTTTACCGCACATCGCCATGCGTTCTCGTCCCTTCTGAGATTCGAGGTATGAAATCTCCTGTCACGCTGATTTTTGCACGACAAAGACAAACTTCTCTGGCAATTCGCAGCTACTAGTTTTACCAATATTACTCGTTTCTTTTTCGAGCTCGATCTGTTTGGTGGGTCGACATAATTTTTGTGTTATGGGCCGTTTAAACATAAAACAGAAGTGGCCTAGACAGTCCTGCCCTTGTAGGTGACTAGAGACAAGTTTATTACGTGATACAGAGCTATTAGCGAATACCGAGAGGAATTGACGTCCATCCCCAGAGAAGAACAGTGCCACAGGGGTCGGTATTTTGTTTTACTTCACGTGAATAGATTTTCTGGGTCAAAACCTTTATCAATATTCAAGTATTTCGTGAGATAGCAAAAAAAAATTAACCCTGTTCATGATAATTAATAATTTTTTTCTGTCATTTTGATAGCGCTGGACAAGTTGATACTACGTTGTTCTACACTGTGTAATACCATACTTCCTCACAAAAACATGAGAATGAAAAGAGGGCAAAGACAAAGTAACTCCGACCTTGAACTTGGCCATGGCTGATAGGAAGGGCAGATATTTCAGAGGACGAGGATTTCTATGAATGACGGGCGTATCAAGAAAGACGTGACAGCACACCACAAGTACGTCAGATCACACTACAATCGATACAAAAACGCGCCGCGTCTCAATCGCACGTAAATCTCCAGATTAATGTCTGTTACATTACGTATTCTGATAACATTTCCCCCGGTTAGTCACACGGCATGACTTACTACTTCTGCACGCTTTTCAAATGGCACGGGGTATGCTCACAACGTACGTGATAGTTTGTAACTTCTAGTTTGACTTTATGCTAAGCCTACGGTATAATTGAATGAAAGATTGCTATGATTAATGATCTCCATTTTGCCTTTTGTGCCCCATTACTCAGTAACGCAATCAAGGGAGCGTG
Source organism: Branchiostoma floridae x Branchiostoma japonicum (assembly GCA_013266295.2). Classification (NCBI taxonomy): domain Eukaryota; kingdom Metazoa; phylum Chordata; class Leptocardii; order Amphioxiformes; family Branchiostomatidae; genus Branchiostoma; species Branchiostoma floridae x Branchiostoma japonicum. The sequence continues at coordinate 10,362,998 of CM023829.1, read as the reverse complement.
GTGGCGGTTACCTGTTACGTTCTATAGCAATTGCAATCTGTCGGATCGCCTGTTGGATATGGATCTATGCAAACATGCTACGAAACGTGACTTTCATATACGACAAACGTTTTTGAGGGTAAGTCAATATGGAAAACCTTTGTGTTTGTTTGTCAACGTATTACAAAGTTTTGAGGGTCCTTGAAAGGGGGCTACCAAAAGCCACCAGCCTTTGCTATTTTCGGAAGCGGACGTGTTCATACATTTTCCTAAGCCGAGGACATATCGGCCACTGGATTCGATAATATCACTCACCTCTTGCCCTTCTCTGCCATGGTTCTTCCATTATTAAAATCAGCAGTTTTGAAAGCAACTCTTAAGAGTATTTATTATTAAATGTCACATTATGAATAGGAGGAGAATGGTGTTTAGAAATTATAACGGTTGACTTGTAGAAACCACGTGATTGGCACCAATCTATGATTAGGTTATGAACGAAATGACAGACTTTACCGTACGTGAACTTGGACTGAATGGATGAAGCGCACCATGACATGCGCCATCTATAAACCGATGGCAAGGTGTCTGTCGGGGACAGGTGCTCCTTCACCTTGACATTGGTGATGAATTGCGCTCCACTCTCGCTTGCTTCAGTAATTAAAACTGTTGGCACTCTGTATCGGAGTGATAGATGATTACATGGTAAATGCCAGCTGAGCCCTCGCCTTTCATACATCAGCGCCCCGCGATTGTGCCGTGTTCTCTAGCCTCCTGTGCAGACCTTCTGGGTGACTGGCGGTTTTCTGTCACTTTTGTGTTGATTGCCTTCGTCAGAAGGGTATGTTTTCGGTATGGGCCTGGTGGAGTGGCCGTGGTGTGGGTCTGTATGTATGTTGTGAATGGATCTTGGTATATATGGGTAGCTGTTGTGGAAATGAAGGTCGAGTTAAAAAATGGCCCACCTGGCTTTTTCCAGCGGTACTGCAGCGGGATTTTTATGCAGGTTTGTACTGTTTTCGTATCGCTCGCCTGTTCTCAGTTTGGCCAGTCTACACTAACCCAGAAGTCGCCATTGTCAGCGTGAAGGGGCAGCTGTTATAGATGTAGCAGAAATGAGAATATCATGCTACACTTCACCCATTTAGACCAAGTTCACGTACGGTAAAGTCTGTCATTGCCCATGACCCAATCATAGATTGATTAAGTTGAGTCAAGTGGTTTCCAAGAAATCAATCACAGCGCGATTCAGTCCCAACAAAAAGCCACAGCAAACCCGCCAACCGTGGCACCCAGCCGTTCTGAGCAGGAGGCTAGGTGTTCTCCTCCCAGTGACGGTGAAGGACAGGGGTACGCCCGTCACAGCATCTGCGGAAACACATCCATTATCAGCCGCGGCTAGATGAACAGCACACGCCTCCACAAATACAAGGAAACAAATACTACGATAAGATGTAATACAGGTTCTGTCGATGAAAGGTTACATGGATAAATCTAATGTATGATCCATACGCCAATTTGGCACTGCAGCGGAAGAGAAATGTGTTACTGTATCAGATTTGTTGGAAGATACTACCTGTCGGAAGGTACCAAATGCATCATAGTTTGGTACAGTATTTCTGGAGACCTTTTTTAAAACGTTCTGGTAAAACAGCTTCATCAATAGGACGATATGAGACCTTGTCAAGTCTGAACGTAATCGGGAGGAAGTTGTATTTTAAACTGAAATGTTGGAAATTACTCGTCTGTGCCAAACGGTAAATATACATACTAACAAAAGTTATATGTTTTACATTGTTTATAACAGCTTATTAGTCTCTGTGAACTGATTGCCAATAAGAAGAAGGCTTAACTACTATTATTTTCTTCAATGTAGAGCGGTCATATGGCTTATAACTAAAACGATTCCACAATCAGTATCGATGTCTGTCACTTCCCGATGTTTACTAAAATACTAGTAGTTAACACACATAGAACGGATTTGATAGGATTCGATATAATCACTTTGCTATCTACAAACCTATGCATCATTCATGGTCTTTATCATAAAAGAGAGACGACACTTGTTCTAATACTAAACTGAACTTTGTTTTCGAAAGTACCAAAAGTACAATCGAGTTGTTTATATCACCTTACAAGTGTGTTTTCGTCTTCCGTATGAGTATCAACGACAAATTTTATCCCTTTTCTAACATCTTTGCTTTTTGAATGAGCCATCCTAGAACCTAGACGAAAATGACAGTAAAGCAATTATAGATCCAATACATCAGCAGTCACGAGGCTTGATGCACATGATTTTACGACAGCTTTAGCTACTCTGACCAGATCCCTTCACATGGTGTTTCCGCATCGACCTATGGCGTCCGATTCGTGGAAAAATTACGATCATCCTTAAGGCCTTCCAACCTCTATTACAATAAATATCATCGAGCTCTAAGTCCGTTCAATTTGCTTCTAAAGCCCGGGCATAAGTTTTGTGCTCAGAATTTAGCGCCAACCTTTTTGATTGAACTTCTGCTTCAGTGTCGCCATGAGATAGCGGTTACAGGACATATTGCCACGCCACGCAATCTACAAAAATGCAGTTGATTTTTTTGTCCCACTTCGCAGACAACTGTACGGAATCAGTGTTACACGCAATCAGTCTGCCTTGTGTTTACGTCCACGTTTCATGAGAATGTATATACCTGAAAGGGTCTTAATGCCTCTGCCGCGTAACAGAAATGTCCTTTCCCAATGACAAGTTTGCCCTGGCCATGTTCCCCATCTATATCTGACAGAAACCTTGGTCAGTTTATTGTTTGATACAGTCTCGAGGGTACAGGACAAAAGTTTTAATTAAGCAGTGTCATGCCTCAGCTTAGATATCAAAGCCCCTCGTTTGTCTCGTACCAGGTCCCTCTCGCCTCGGCCTGAAAGAAATCCGTGGACGTGCTGCAGAAAACATGTCCGCTCATCCAGTCGGCGGTCCTTCTAAGCTGAGGTGATTTTTTTGAGCGGTGATTCAGCCCTGGATGGATGGCAGTGGTCCAGAAATGCCCTGCCTGCGCCATCCTTCTCCCCCCGACATGTCGGGGTCCTGAGGAGGTAGTGACAGGTGCAATGACGGGACCGTGCGCCCCTGCACCTGGGGCCGATAAACCCGCACAGGCCGGCTTAACCCTCGGAAGGACGGGGGATTAACCCAGCCGCGCAGCAAATCAAAAGGGCACATCCGGGCACTGACTGTGCCATGAATCTGAGTAGGATGATTCCTTGTGAGTGTCGTATTTTTTTTTGCATGCAAATGAATCATTTATATCAAAAATATATATCAGGCAGTATTGTCCCAGAAAATGTTGAGTCAGTATCAGATTATCGAAACGCGACGTAATTAGAAATTGTTAGAAATTGTTGTGAAACATCTTAATCTTACGGCTGTTTCAAGGAAAAGCTGACTTAGCTGTGGTCGAGGTAAGTTAGCTGCACTTTTATTTCATATCGGTAGGTAGCGCTCAAGCAAGTGATAAGTGTACTGGTAACGCAAACGTTGTTTTCTGCTTTGTCTATTCTTCTTACTTCAAAACACACGTTTTACCATCATTCCTTTCTTTCGGATAAACTCATTAATTTGGCAGAATACCGTTGGCCATCCATCACAAATTGCAGTAGCGTTTGACACTACCATTCCCCCGAATGCTCTAGAAACCGATTAACCACAGAATTGATATCTAGAAGAATCCGTCTGCAATCCAGCATGATTTCATTGTCAGAAGCGTATATGGCACGGGCGAACGCAAATAGTGTTTGTATAGATCTACTAACATAGGTTCAACATAAGTCAATTTATGTTGGGGCATGTCTGTGTTCTGATTTTCTATATAAATACCAGAAATTTATTTGTTCGCTTTTTGGTTTAAGCTGTTTTATTGGATGACATCTACATGTCAGCTATATCACTGGTATGTATCGCTAACGTGTTTTATGTCTTTAATATGTGATTATCACTTACAAAACTTAACGTTCCGTGGAATTTGCCATTTGAGACTAAAAAGGCAGCGAAAAATTTACCATCAACAGTCGGGTCCAATAATCTTTACAAACCGTAGCAGCATTTGAGAGCTTTTACCTGGATATGGCTGAGGTGTCTCTTTTATCATCACAGCTTAGTTGTGGGAATCGACTGATTCTTTCGACAATTCTTGCAATACTTGACAAAGCTCGCTAGGCGTCGCTATGTGCTTGATGTCAGTCAAAGCGACAACAGGGATCACGGCCCCACCTAAATCTCATCTACTCCAATCTACCTCGTGGCGCAGGTTCCAATAATCTAAAAGCAGCAAGCTTGTTTCACTCCGCATTGTTCCTGTCGATAAGATTGATGTAAACTGTAAACATCTGTTTCGCCCCACGGCAAGTCACTGAATAACCGCCGTCTATTTCAGGTACCTAGCCATTAAACTTGACGTTTATGTTCCTTACGGCAGAAAATACGCGCTAAAAGCATTTTCTAATACTGCTGATCAATAAAAGCTGCGGTCACAAGGTACAGAGAGGCACAGTACGTATCAAAACGTCGCACATCATTTGTATTGCTCTCGCCGTAGTAAAACCTGCCAGAGCGCTCGGAGTTCCACCACCACCAGCATGGTGGAGGCGGCAGGCGGCGTGGTCTGTCCCAGCAGGCGGGTACGCCGTTGGTACGTCAGCCGGTCCGTCCGCCATTTCGCGACGTTCGGCGTTGTTTTAACTCTTTTAGTGGGGCTACAGCTTCGATTTTTCAAGAAGTCTAATCCCCGGGAGTACACGGGCGGGAACCACGACAAGACCGTCCGGCGCGAAGATGGCGAGTTCGCCCAGGTTCTACGAGACGCCGATCTCAAGTGCAAAGTCAGGTACCCGCTACACGTCTCCGTCATGACGTCACGGAACAGAATGCCCACGTTCGCGTCAGCGGCGCACAGCACCTGGGCGAGACAAAACGAGCAGACGTTTGTGGAATTCTTCCTTCCGAAATCAGAAGAACAAACGGCAGCTGACAAGCAGAGCCGCCATGGGCCGCCGACAGTCGTACTGAGTGATGAGTCCACACTTGCAGATGTGCCGATACTGCGGTACTTATGTAAGTGGCGGGAAGACGACTTTGACTGGTTCCTAGTGACAGATGACCAGGCTTACGTTCGGCTGGACTCTGTCATAGATTTTCTCAGGCAGGTGGACAAGACGGAGGCGGTACGTATATGTATGATTGTTTATGGATAGGAATAGACAGAATACATGGTGGAAAGAGATAGAAAAAACGCTGATCTTTGCAATATCTAATTCTATACAACTCTAGGACTACATTAGGTTTTCAAGAAATGAAATAAATCATGCATTAAGGAAGGTTTGTGAGTTGGGAGGTCAAACCTATGGTACGATATCATGTAAAATCACATTATAAGAGATGTATCCAAGTCGCTCTCTGCTGCGTTCTTGCTACATTCAATATCTATGCTTCTCCGGGCTTGTTTTCTAAAAAGCTCCTGCGACTTTCCCGATGATTGAATCTCCACAAAACCTACAGATGAATGATCGAACACTCAGTCTCGCCTCCTGGTCCACACCATATATGGAGGTCTGCATCAGGTAGAGGTAACCCCGGGTCAGAAGACTGTCCCCAGTGCATCTGTCTGTTCCGACGGGCTCAGTGTACTTGGCGGGGTCATGTCCTTATACATCCTGGGCGCGAGCAAATATAGAGATTCATCTGTTATAACACCCCTTCAAGCCTCTCTCTCTCCTCGCTTTGCCAAACAAAGTTCGGGAAAGATTTAGTGTGGGTCTAGGCGTCGTCAGACTAACATGGTACACCGAAGAGGAGAAAATCTGACCAGACTTTAGGTGCAATGGCTAAATTAACACGAGAAATACGAGAACCTCAAATACACAGACATCGCATATTGAAAACGCGTCATCATCAATTTGGACAGCACTGTGAAAGCATGCATCAGATAACGATTACAAAGGGAACCAATAGCACAACGTCTTTGCCAGTTAGGCCTATATCCACTGATCGGGTTCGTTGAACTTGACATACGGTTTGAAAAATTACAGTTGACATCGTTTTCCAATCACAAGACAAGACAAGAGCCCGCTTGATTAAAATCCCTCACTTGTGCAGAGAAGGGGGCGCAATGTCAATGATACTGATTCGTTCACGTGCTCTGTCGATGTAACAGAATGAGCCACCCATATCATCTATCGATATCTCACGTTCACGGATGAAGCTTTCTAGTGAAAGAAATATCGGAAAGCAGGCTGTATCTCAGCACATGTCAACGAGTACAAACCAGGTTTCTCACTCTCCGTTGCAAGTCTGTTTGATGTTGAAGACTCGTAAACTAGCTACAGAGCTTTTGGGTACATGATATGGACGTATGGACGTGTTGTAGGTCTGAGTATCGATCCAATACCAGTTTCTGTGGAACTTAAGTTATGAGGTCATTAATCTACCCAATAAGCCTAATGAAATGCACTTACGTGATATTGCAGCGTACTTTGCTCTTGATTAGGCCATGTTGATTTGATTATATGGATGACATCCTCTGGGAACCCCAAAACTGATGCGAGCGTGCGAATAAAAAAAGGTTGCAATCGGCCAAAAACAAAAGTTGCTTTCATTATGAAATCTACGTGGTCATGAAGGTTGAACAAATTAATAAACACACAGAGTATGGTATGGCGAATGATAGACTCTTCATTTTCATTTCTTCACATTTTCTTCTTTTCCTTTGGAATTGATTTTTGGCATTCTACGACATTCGTATCGTTTTCCAGTATTTTTCTTTGCAATTTACGGCATAATTTTGCAGCTGCTTTGCACGATTTACAGTACTTTTTTTAAACGGACATGGGTGCGTGGATGTCATCCATATAATCAAATCAACATGGCCTTACTGCATTGACGGAATTTTTGGGCGACACTCGTCTCACAAATTGAAATGTTATTGGCAAATTACAATTGCGATACTAGTATTTCGCATATACGATGGATTTTATCCGAAATATGGATTTGAAAAGATACTAAAATGCTGATTAGACATTCCAACTCGTGTCGTCAAGTTTCACTCGGAGACCTTGTGTTTTTCGGCGAAGATAACCTATATCTGGAGATCCTTGTTGACAAACTCTATGCAGAATGTGTGATTCTGCACAGAGCAAGCTCGCGATCCTGGACTTGATATACGGCGACTTTTGTCAGACAGTGCGTGTGATCCATTCATCATCGATTTCTGTGGGGTACCCTAGCCCCTGAGGTACGGAAACTCTGACCCGGACGTCCTTATATCTCCAATATCAGACAATCTGCCGAATATCCTGACCCGTATGATACAGTATCTGTGACCTTGACGACTCCATATGATCCTCAATATCTCCGATTCCCGATAATCTGTCAGATATGTTGTCCCCGTAAGACACAGAGTACATGACCCGGGCGTCTTTGTGTGATCCTATTTCAGATAATGGTGAGCCGTCAGGGCGAGGCGTTCGTGACGGACCTGACCTGGGAGCGGTGCGGGGTGGGCGACGCTGACGACGTCCCTCTGACGTCACTTATGGCGGCCAGCGTCACCGTGTACAGTGGGCCTGCAGTCAGAGGTGGCGCCATGTTTACTACTGAACAAATTGACTAACTGCAAGTGAAGTTTAGAGGGCACTGCCAGCTGATTTTGTTTAAAATGATAAATCTTTATAAATCTTTAATAGGATAGCTGCTGCCAGGGCTAAAGAAACCAAAATTCTTTCATCAGTTCGAATGTTGTCATGATGGAATATTGATTGTGCAATTTCTCAGGACCAGAAGAAATAAGAATTTCTCGGTACGTAGATACTAACATTACAGCAAGGTGAGGGGATAGCTGAGAAACATATTTCGATGAGAATGTTTAGGACAGTGCTTTGAGGAAACAAAAGAACTAGAATTGATATCCGGCACGCTTTATCACTAGTAAATTCGCAGTTTAGCGTTTTATCAAAACATTCGCCGTGAGTGTGCTTACCTGGGAATGTGTAACCGTTACTGAATCTTTAAATATTTAGCTTCAGGCCCGTTTCTAGTTCCCGTCTACATATACGTCGATCTTTCATATCTACAGATCTCTCTTCTTCATTGCGTCAATAAATCATACGCATGTTGTTGTTCGAGTGCGAATCGGTAGGTAACGCTTCAGATCAAACATGTCCTCACCATTGGCGTGGTCTATAATCAAATGGCGGAATCAAATGTCCGTGAAAGCGCATAGATTTGGAATTGATATCAAGCATAGAAGAGAAGGTGTGTTACCGACATATCTTACCGTTTTTACAGGTATCTGTTCTGCGGTGGAAGGGTGCCTGTATGATTTGAACGACGGCCCGTTATACCTGACGGAGTGCCTGTCCAGATACACAGTTACCATCTGTCAGGACCAGAGAGAGCAGGTGAGAACTTACCTCTGTAGTGTAGAACAATCCTGGTGTGAAAACCATGGCGGATTTAGTGCAGTTCTAAGTAGTTTTGCAGACATATTTCCACTAAGTTAAGTAACAACTAATCAAAACTCATCAAGTAAGGTTTGTGACGCATGATCATTGTAAGACGTCCTTCCTTCCTAGCCTCCTTCGCATACTTGTGGGCGGTGGCGTTTTTTTTCGGGGAGCGACGCGAGTTACATGGGGGGATGGTTTTGCCGCCGAGGGAGTTTGCCGCCGAGGGAGTTTGCCGGGAGAGAGGTTGGGTGGTGAAAACCTCTCTCCCCGGCAAACTCCCTCGGCTGCAAAACCTCACAAGTCTGCGAATGAGGCTACTTCCTTTCTTCCTTTCTTTTTCTGTTCGTTCATTCATTTCTTCCTTTTCTATTTCTTTTCCTTCCCTGCTCTCTTTTTTCTACCTCTTTGTTTTGTTTTTTCACTGTTTTTCACTTTCGGGGATGCCTTGAGATGGACTGGAACGCTGCATGTGCTACGTTCTGCCTTCCTGTGAAGGCAGTAGCGGAGGTACAAGGGAGCGGCTATACGTAGCTAGTGTTCACGGCTGGATTTTAGACCAACCATGCGGATATGTACTTTCACATTTGACAAGGATTCCCCTCTCCCACCAGTACTCCCACCTGTTCTACGAAGACACATCTCCAACTTCCGGTCTATCCAACGTCACATCCGGTCCGACTCTGCCGTCACCATACGTCGATATTCTGAAGGACCGTGACGTCACAAAGGCCCTGACGCTGTCTCCGATGCGATCTCCAGATGACATCTACAGGCTCCACCAACACTTTCAACGAATTGATTTCTAACACTGGAATCAAATATATTTCACTAAAAAAGATTTTAACACTTAAAATTTAACAAAGCCCACCTACCGTTTTGTAATATGTTGCAACTACTTCGTCATATGTGAAAACTAACACAATATCCACTATACCAAGTAAATTATTCTTATATTATAATATGTAATTATTAAAGAGCAACAGACGATATTTGTAAACTGTACCATGTAGCTACTTGAAGTCGAATATTGCACAGCGGAACATGTACTACACAGCTGACGTCAGATCATCCCAACTGACGTAACCAATAACGGAAATCCTTACACATTACGCATGGGGCTGTAGGAAGCATCATTTGAATATACGAGCATAGGGAAGGAGTACTTGTGCATGACAAGGTGAAGGTGACAATTTTTGGGCGTTGTTCGAAGAGCCAGGCTGATCAGGAATGATTACCTGGCTACTGCCTTTCTGACTACGTTGAACTTTCCAAGAAAAAATTGAGGGTTATTACACCTCAAGAGCTTAGAAAAGGGAACTGAAAGTTCGCCCACTGAATGTTTGAGTTATCACCCACGATCTTTGTCTGTCAGGGCTCGAAATGACATTCTAACTTCCTGGACATGTTGTTATTAACGTTCCTGTTTCGACAGAAGCTGAAGAGCGCTAACCTCCGTGCTGTAATCATTGAAAAATGGAATTAAAAAGTTTCCTTTTGCACTTGTTAATCTGTCTTGTTCTAAAATTTTTCTTACATTGTACGTATACAAGTTATTACAACCCTCCTGTGATCTTGATGAATCGCCGACTACTGTTGGAAAAAGCACGAAAAAGAGGGAAGTTGTCCTGTCGGCATGTCTTGAAGTGTCTTCAGTGAATTTCATGTTTAATTTCTATCTTTTTAGAACGTTAAATAGAGTTATCTGGTGTTAACATCCCAGTTCGTGGCACAAACTGGGGGTGTTGACGAAGTCTATAAACTTAAAGTTCTATCAGAATGATGATCATAGTCTTGGTGCGTATTTACAATGCTAACCTGAAATTAACTATAGATTCTAAGATACCGGTTTATTACGCTTGAAGTGGTGCATTTGGTGGTCCGCGTTGGTATCTTGCAAATGTGATTTAATAAAAATTCTCATGTTGAATTTGAAAGCATTTCTCACTAAATATTACATAACATGCTGAAATAGAGCAGCAGTGTTGCAGTGTTGTGGGGCAGCGATAGAGGAACCGTGTGTCCGACTGTCAATCTCAAACCGTTAAGTAGATCCGCTAGTCGTACATGACATCGAGAGCTATACAGTATACCTGTACTATACGATTAGCCTTCAGTTTGAAGAACTAAAGCCCCTGTCACACATTCAGAACCTTCCCCGAACACCAGCCGACCCAGGTTGGCTGAAGTTCGGGAGCAGTCTGATCAGATTTAGGCCACGCCTACCTTTCTATGCGAATCGAATCGAATTTGAGTTTAATTTGAGTCACATTTAACTGCCAACCTACTCCCAAACACCAGCCCAACCACCAGCCAAACGTGGCCGAACCTCCCGTCCACACCCGAATGTTTTAAACATTTTGAAACATTCGGCTGGCGCAACCGAACAGAGGCCGACCTGGCCGAACACCAGCCAGCCACAGCCGACCTTGCTCCCGAACTACTCCTAACCATGGTTGGGGGGAGTTCGGCTAGTGTTCGGGAGGCCATATTCAATGTGTGACAGCGGCTTAAGATGACAACAAGCCGTGGAGGCCGAACGTGCAGAGTTCGAGCTCCTAAAATAGGTTGACGTCTTATAAAGATTTTCCTGTTGAGTCAACAACTTTTTTCTCAAGAAATATGACTCATCCTTCTTGTAAGAAAGCGTGGCAATTCCAGGAAAGGGGACTAGCGCCAGCAGACAAGGAAGAGACCTGACGTTCCTATCTCTCCGCAGCCGTGGCTAGCTTTGATGTGTTCATTCTATTTTGGGCGTCAGGCCCTATATACGCTGGGAGGACACGGTCTGTGAGCGCGAAGAAGAACCGGTTGCCACGCACGTCTTGCAGCCTGAAGACCAACCATATCCGATGTCAAGATCTTAAGGCGGGCGTTCGGGTTCAATCGCGCCAGGGTGTGTAAGTTAGGGTTGGGCCCTACGAATATTCATAAGTGAAACTAGAAGGAAGTAGTGTCTGAAATGTCTACGGGAATTTACATGCAAATTGCTTGATAATATTTACTGACAAGTTGCAAGAAAAGGCGAATGTTTTTGGAGACAAGTAAGAATTGAGGCGAAACTTGAACATTTTTTTGTCAAGTGTTTATTTATCCTTAGATTATATATGAAACAGCATTTGAAATGATTCTAATAACAATAAACCAACATGACTTGAAATTCTGAAAGCCGTTCAAAGAATCTGAAGTACTGCTATTAGTCGTCTGGTTTTCGCTGTTCGTTGAAGTAAACAGGTGAAAAGCAAAATGTTCTGAAGCCTTACCTTGTAGAAAAACATTCTACACCCAGAAATTATGACGACTTAGTTCCTACTTATCTGAAATATTCCGGATATGTTCCGTTATAGAGGCTTTTCATTAATCTCATAATAATTATCATTTGAATCCCGGCGACCAGGTGTTGGCGGGTAAGTAAGTGGATTACAGAGCATGCTGGCGTGCTTTACAAACGTACACTGTAATCCAAGATGGCGCATGTGACGTCATGTGAAAAATATGTAAACGCCCGTCTCACGACCTGCCAGTAACCATGCCAAGTAAATATTTGCAGCTTGAGGCGATCAGCTTCCGCAACCCACCGTTTCAGTCACGTGATTAAACACACAACGACATGAACCTGTCAGACTTGTTTGCGCGATAGTAAGTTATTGATTAACGACTTCTTTCTGATATCATTGATAAATAAGGATATGAAATATTTTTGGAAGTAAACATATTAGATAACTTGACAGTTCTTGTGAACTTAGTGCACGTGCACGTGCACGAAGAACTCTTAGACGCATGTGACTTACTTTAACCGTTTTGTTCATATCTAGAGATATATTTGCCAATCCTGGTATGGTATGCGACATGCGAAAGTTATTACATGTTCTGCAAACCGCCCCACACCTTTGTTAGTCTATGTCACACCGGTCTGCTTAAGGAGGAAGTTTGCAAGTCGTTCAAGGGTCCTTAAGAAGTGTCCAATTTGTTTCCTTTATGGAGTCTAATGTCAATGCATTGCAGAGGTTGAGAGCTAGGTTCAGACATGTGAAAACCCCACCAAAATTTCCACCGAAGACAAATACAAGACAGCGTATTCTTATTGATAAGAAGGGGGTCTGTCTGCTTAATCTAAGGCACATTTAGCACCATTAACGTGAATGTTCCTGAAATACAGGTGTTGCTAAAACCTCATTTCCGCTGAAGTCTCGCGGTACTCTCCCTGCCACGTGATCTCGTCAAGATCACCCCACCCGAGTCATACGTCATTCCATCCGTCTGGCTTTTTTTAAACTCCTCTGATGTCATACGCGTGATGTTTTTCAAGTGAAATTACATTGCTAGAACTTTCCCTTCCAAAATGATGGTATATCAGGAAACATTCTTTTCAACAAATGTAACTTTACCTGTTTTCGTGACGCGTGGATTTCCGTCAGAAAAATGCTATAAAAGGCAGGAATCATGAAGAACCTGCGACAATCTCCCACCTGCCTTCGGAGTGTGAAAGACGAAGCCGACAGGACCGAGGAAAAACATGAAGATGAGACTGGTGAGTTTAAATTACAATTCTTTACTTTAGTTTTCTGATTGCGAGAAACACATTTATCCATGCACGAACCATTTTTATATTTTAAATGTTTCTTAACCTATAATACTTCGAACGGATAGCGAAAAGAATTGGGACTGAATAAGTATTTAGAAGTAGATCTTTTTTTCATTTAGATATGTGTGTTTGTGACAAGAGGAACGTAATAGTCTTACTCGTAAACAGTTGCGTAAAAAAGAAAAATGAATTAAGAATGAACTTGATCTTTGTTACATCGATTCACCACCGGCGCGCCTATGATATCATTACTTGGAGAAGAGTTTAGGGGAAATTACGACTGTTCGTTACCATTATATTTTAAAGAATATTTTTGGTTCTTCTCCGAACAATGCATGTCCTTTTCTCTCCACAGACCGTTGTGATGTTGGTGGTTCTGGTGGTCCTCCTAGATGCAGCACAAGAGGCGCATGCGCGAAAGGCAAGGGCAAGGCGAGGCGGGAAGGGCAGGAAGTGCAGGAAGGAGAAGAACAAGCAGTGGTGCGACAAGGAAAAAGTGGAGGAAATGATCAAGGATCATCCCGCCGTGGATAAGGAAAAAATCAAAATAGCAGAGAAGAATACAGATGAACAATCCTGTCCAGCAGGGAAAATAGGTAACCTTAATGATATTTTCGCTTTTTCTGTATGTTGGTTAATATTCAATGGGTGCGGGTAGCTAAGATGAAGCCTCTTGGTCATGAACAGTGTGCGATCTACATTCCCTAGGCCCTAGCAACATTTCCATCCGTTTGACTATAACTCAGTACAGACATAGCAATAGAAACATTGTTATTTCTCATCTGCTGTTGCAGGTCTCAGAGACGAAGACTACAGAGACCCGAACGAGAGGTCACTGACCCCGTGGATTTACGTCACCAACCATGCCGAAAACCGGATTCCAGAAAGTAAGTATTTCAGGAAGTATGCCAAGCTTGTGTTGAGATCAAGAAGCTTGCATAAAGATTTTGTGGTTCTACACTGAGTTTGTAGAGCTTGCAAGTTTGTAGCCCTCTGTATAGCAACTCTGGAACACACGTTCAAATATAAGATACTAGTAATGACATTTAGATGACACTGTACACGCATGATGACATTTTGAAGACCACAATTGGCCTTGTTCTAGCGGTCCACTGATATCAGTGATTAGAAATAGAAACACGTTGACACTCTGATGTTTCCTTCAATTTTCAGCCTTTGTCGAGGCAAAGTGTCTCTGTGAAGGATGCCTCATGTACGGACCAGACGGCGTCTCGGTGGAAAACACCAAGGACTTCGAAAACATCCCGATCAAGACCGGTCTCCCCACCCTGGAGAGGTACGACTGTAGGAAGGGGAAGTGTAGAGAGAGGCAGGTGATCCAACAGGTCACGGTGGGCTGTATGTGTGCCACTCGCAAGCGCGCAACTGTCCCATCAAGTAACTAGTTGAAATGCCTTGTAAACGTTCACACTTTCTATGATTCATTTGTGAGAAAGTTATAGCTTTAGAGTAATCAAGAATTGACGTGTAGTTCTCTGTAAGTTAGGTCTGCAACAAAATTAATTCATAGACGGAAATGTGATGGAGATAACGAAATTTCTTTGTCTCTATGACGATATAGTATCATAGATTGTTCTTCTGAATGACTCGTACGTAGGTACGCAAACATGCCACTGTACCTCCCTATGGGAATATTGTTGATATTTGTAAAATATCATGAGAAAATTGGAGTTATTAAGGCAGAAATTATATATAGTGAGTTAGACAAAAGTTTGAAAATGTATTGCACATATAACGCTGTATAATTGTTTGATCTACTATGCAGGAACATCGTGTTGAACGTTACAGATACAGATACCTTTACTACCCAACATTAATATATTCACTGTTAGCAGTGTTTTAGTTCGTAGCACCTTGTAGTATTGCAAGGGATAAAGAACTCTAGAGACAAATGTTTTAGGTCTCGTTTTGATTACGTTCGTGCCCATCGCTGACCAGACGTTTTTCAACAGAAGTGAGTTGGAGTGTTTGTTCTGGTATGGTAATGCTGTAAAGTAAAGTAAAGGAAATAGTTGATTCAAATAAAGGCATTTCTCTTTAATACGTTGTGTGGTTGTTATGTTGGCTTTTCCTTAGAAATGCGATGTTTTTTTTTTTACAAAATCCCTAACCGTTATCTTTAAATTTAGAGGTAACGTTACATGTGATTTCCACCTTGAGGAAATCAACTGTAGAAAAAATCCTTTCACAATCTGCGGACTTAACAAATCGCAAATAGCCCCTTCGAAACGTTTAAGTCTTATGATTTAAATGAATTCATTCATAAAAGTAGAGGCTTCCAATATGAACAGCGCTCCTAGCGGTTCCCGCCAAAACGTTGTGAACCCACAATGCGGTGCGGCGACCTGATCTGAGCCGGATCCAATATGGCTGACACTTCGTCGTCTGTGGTCGGAGAGGGAGAGAAAATCAGTAAAAAGTAAGTCTTTTGCAAGATTTTAGATCAGATGCTTGCTGCTGTAAGTAGATAATACTTTTGTCAACAATTTGACATCGGAAAAATGTAGCTTGGTGTTAAGTTTTGTGGAAAATATAGGATGTTGTGTGCGCATGGTTTTTGGTTTCAATTCTAAATGGCCTAGTTGCATCATGCTGAAAATATCGCCTGGCCGGTATCACCGGTGGGGAGGGCACAAGTGTCAACAAATATGTTTTGGTTGAATATTTTTTAGCTGAAGAGAGTGGACAAGTCTGCTGTGAATCAGGTCGTCAGTATGCACGCGGAATGGTCAGAAGTCGCTGGGTTATGCTCTTTGTCTAAATAACTTCAGTACACGTGGTGCCCTTTCTTGCAGAAGACTTTTGGGGGTGGGGCATGGGTGGGGAAGGTTACATCATATAACGTTATCTGTTATATATTATATACTATCTGTGATATGATTGTGTGGGCCTCTCAATAAGTCGTATTTTGCACTTCTGTTTTTTGCCATATCATTTCCATAGGTTTTTATTATGATTCCCAATTTCCCACGATCATCATCAAATAAACGTATCAAATAGCCCTTTGTACTGAGATTTCATAGGTTACAGATTATATGTACACATTAGGTTCTGATCAGTTTTGAGGTATGTTTAATCGGTACGTCTAGTGGGTAGAGTCCACAATGACCTGCTGTACTGATGGTGCGTAACACTGGTAGGACCTCCACCATCAGATAACCTGGCATCCAGTCCAACAGTGGTTGGGGCGGATTTTCTTTGGGGCTGCAGAAGCTCTTCCCCGCCTGCCTCAGCTAGGTTCCCTGGTAGGTTTTTCACAACGGGAGATTGATAGGGCTAATCAACTCCCGTGCCAAACTCTATCACAGGCGTAACACCTCCTACCGGGCCCTGAAGACAGCCTGCCCCAACCACGATAGACTGGATTATCCCGATACCAGGCTACCCATC
This sequence comes from Branchiostoma floridae x Branchiostoma japonicum, assembly GCA_013266295.2. NCBI lineage: Eukaryota > Metazoa > Chordata > Leptocardii > Amphioxiformes > Branchiostomatidae > Branchiostoma > Branchiostoma floridae x Branchiostoma japonicum. The sequence goes on along the minus strand of CM023829.1, from coordinate 10,346,539 downwards.
AGACTGCTATTGCACACAGATAGAACAAAAGCACCAAACAGAAGAGCTTTTCTTCATCATTTATAATGTTAGAATCTTTGCTTTTCAAACAGTTATTGTACCTACAAGGCTGAAAGATGCAAACAATATCTCTCAACAATAGGTAAATGAGTGCATCTGTCTCTCTTTTCTGTCCAATATAGGTCCCAGTGATTAATGTATTAGCAGACTCAGACTAGATTTGAAAAGTGCAACAAGGCTGGGAAACCTTGTGCAAATTAAAGAATGGCATCCCCTGGGTTGTCCTTGCTGCTGAAGGTTGTCCGTCAAGTTCAAGGGGTTGTGAGACTCGGGATGGTCAGGCGAAATCAGCCAGTCCACCTCCAAAGATGGCCCACTTGGACTTGGCTCACTAGGGCCACCTATAGCAGCGATCAGAAGGACACGCTCAGTAAAAGGTTGGTTGGTTTTGAGTGCTGTTTTGTCACTGTGTCAGCTGTGGGATAAAGTTTTTGTTTTTCTTTCTGTAGCAGGACAAATGTGGTCAGTATTTCCCAAAGCTACAAGTAAAGATTCTATAATTGTAACTCCTAACAAAAGTCTTTTTTTGCAAATTGCATGTGCTTAACTTTATTGTCATCCTTGAATAAGACATTGTGTCTGGAACCCAGAAGCAAATTACCTCTCTAGACCAACATAAACTTTATGGTGTATGACACCCTTAAAGCATCCTGGGTTTCAAATGTGGGTAAGATACTAGAAAGCCTTGTAGAAAGCACAGCACTCTTCAGTACTCATTACCAGCCAACCTTTTATTTGTCCCTTTTGAACAGTTTACACCTGTGCAGAAGGTATTTTCCTAAGTCCCTTCCTTTGTTTCTGCCCAAAGTGAACTGAAGAGGAGACTGAAAGCCCAGCAGAAACAGAAGGAGAAAGAAGAAAAGGCCAAAGCTGCTGCAGAGAAGGCGGCCGAGGCTGTGGCTAAGAAGGCAGCAGGACCAGCTCAAGATGCCATTGATGAGGAGTCCTTAGATCCCAATGTATGTATACATGTATCTTCTCTGCTTAGCTGTATGAAAGTTTTGTGAAAATGTTCAGCCCTTGTTTTTGTGTTTGCCCAAATATATCACAATCATCAAAGATGGTGGCGAGCCAAGCTGAACATTTCCTCAATGCAGTCTTTTGTTAGTGCAATTCTTACCTTTTGATGTTTTTCTTTCACCAGCAATACTTCAAGATCAGATCTCAGGCCATCTTGGATCTGAAGAATGGTGATGAGCCTCCCTACCCTCACAAGTTCCATGTGGACCTGTCCCTCAAGGAGTTCATTGACAAATACCATCATCTTAACGCTGGAGACCACCTTACTGATGTCACCCTCACTGTAGCAGGTACAAAAACCATACAAAATTGTTTTCAGTTGATGATAAAACAAAACTCAACCCTTCACTATAAATTGCTATTGGCTACCTTTGCAGTTGTTTTATGTGTAAGAAATCTCATGCTTTTTCCCCATTATTTACATATATGTGCATCCTCACTGAAGCTTACCATTGACATGATTGCTAACTCAACTGTCAAAAGTAAATGTATGCAGTGACTCGGATGTTAAATCTCATATATTATTGATGCTATGCTTTGTAAAGGCATTAAGGTAGAAAAATACACCACTTGTAATTTGTAATTTTCTGCAAGACCTAAAATACGTGTAGTAATTTAGACATACCACCTTGTCTCCAGGGCGGGTCCATGCTAAGAGGGAGTCAGGCCAGAAGCTGATATTCTATGACCTGAGAGCGGAGGCCGTGAAGATCCAGGTCATGGCCAATGCCAGATTCTACACCAGCGAGGAGGAGTTCTTCAAAATCAACGGCAGAATCCGGAGAGGGGACATCATAGGTGTCAAAGGCAACCCAGGTGCACTGACACATTCTAGTTACAGCTTCGGCAAGCTTGGAGAAGCTTAACATAGGATATTTGTGTGAAGGATACTTGGTGATTAGTACGGAACGCTTGACAGTTTTTAACTGTGTTTCAGTAACGGTTATATCACCAGGAAGCAGTTGTATCACCAAACAACCTAAGAACAATGTGTTTTGTGTCCTAGGTAAAACCAAGAAGGGAGAATTGAGCATCATCCCCACCTCCATACAGCTGCTGTCCCCCTGTCTGCACATGCTGCCTCATCTGCACTTCGGCATCACCAACAAGGTAGGGGGCGCTCCTGTACACACTTCTGTTAATGTACTTCACAAATAGACAGGAGATGGCCATAGGAATGATGGCTAACACTGGTTTGTTGCCTCAACCTCCCCTATCAAATGTTGAAATGGAATAGCCCTGACTATGTGCTGTCCATTGCAGGAAACGAGATACCGTCAGCGGTACCTCGACCTGATCATCAACGAACACGTCAGGGACAAGTTCATCATAAGGGCCAGAATCATCAACTATGTCAGGCGCTTCCTGGATGAGTTGGGATTCCTAGAGGTAAACTTCAACTTTTAGTCATTCAGTCTGATCCAAAATAGTAAAGGAAACTGTTTACTATAGTATAGTGATGGTTATGTTTGCAAAAAACGTATTTCATTACCTTATCTATGCTAAAAAGATTTGCACAAGCAAGGTCTGACTTTTCTATACTTGCAGGTTGAAACCCCCATGATGAACATGATCGCTGGCGGGGCCACAGCTAAACCCTTCGTGACCCACCACAACGAACTGGACATGGACCTGTACATGAGAGTTGCACCTGAACTCTACCTCAAGGTAAGGCAGGATGTAGGAATGGCACCAAGAGCAGATCAAACAAGACAAAAATCTTTCATTGCAAGTTGTTAGCTTGTATGTGCATTATTTTGGAATTACTTGACAACATGGTGAATTGGGGCTCGTAAATTGTTGTTATACTCTTGCCTCCAGTAGTCATCCCTGGGTAGCTTGTTGAACAATACCATCTCCTCTATTCAGATGCTGATTGTCGGTGGAATTGACCGCGTGTATGAGATTGGCAGACTGTTCCGTAACGAGGGCATTGACCTCACGCACAACCCCGAGTTCACGACCTGCGAGTTCTACATGGCGTACGCAGATTACAACGACCTCATGGAAATGACGGAGGCCCTGCTGTCAGGTGAAGACCATTAATCATATAACATTTGTCAATCTCAACATAAATTGGCATCAAGAACCCTTCCATTTTAAATACATGTACATGGTAAGGATACATATAATCTGTGACTTAGATGAAAAATTGAGAGGTTCAAGTCTCCAGAACCAGTTAATACCCAGAGAGACAGTTTCAATGTGAAGAAATAGGGCCTGGTGTGCATCAGAACACGTTCCTGGCCACCGTACCCCCACCTCAGATTTTTATATTGAACAGCCTAAGTTGAAAAGCCTTTGAATTTAATTTCTATAGGTACAAGGCTAGAAGTAGAATTACAAGCACAAGTAAGGCTTCAAATGATTCGTCTTACTGAACATTCATGGTTGTCCATTGTTGTTTAACGCCCCCACCCCCCAGGCATGGTGAAACACATCACAGGGGGATCGTACAAGATCCAGTACCACCCCGAGGGGGCGGAAAGTGATGAGGTGTGGGAGGCTGACTTCACCCCGCCCTTCAAGCGGCTGGACATGATGGGGGACCTGGAGAAGGAACTCAAGGTCAAACTGCCCGCACCAGACACTCTGCACACTGAAGGTGAGGATGTTTGTGGTACAGTGGCTGTAGTTATGGAGAAAATAGAAAAATCGGAAGGACCCGATGAGCTCCTCTGAAAAAATTGCATTCTATTCATGTTTGTGTGTATATGAAATGTACTTTGTTGTGTAATTTTAATTAGAAATACTTTGGCATGTCTATTTTTTTCTGTATCCAGAGTCAAGGAAGTTCTTTGATGACTTGTGTACAAGACTGGAGGTGGAGTGCCCTCCTCCTAGAACAACAGCCCGACTGTTGGACAAGGTTGGTGAAAAAAACATCACATGCTTGACAAGTTCACTTACTTGATGGTCATAATACTTTACTAGTATATAACCGATTATAAAAATCTAAACTGTGAAGGAAGTGTTTTACCTTTTCATAATCATTGGTCACACTACTAGTGGTATGACAGTGCTAAAAGAAGCTTAAGCATTAAAGATAATTCTTTACATACATGTATCTATGTCATTTTAATGATAACCTTCACAGAAAACCACTTTGTTGTGCATTAATCATTTCAGAATCAAATATAGAAGTGATGTTTCAAGGAATATTGACTATGATGTATTTTGTTGTGTTGTAGCTGGTTGGAGACTACCTGGAAGTGAAGGGGATCAGCCCCACCTTTATCATTAACCACCCTCAGATCATGAGTCCACTTGCTAAATGGTAGGTCTGGGAGTTTGCATTTACAGATCTCTTTGTAAAATTATGTCAGTTTTGTTTTATGAGTAATGTTGACAGCTATGCACTTTTGCATGAACTTACATTTTGATTTAATAGCTATTCAGATAAACAACACTGTGCTTTCATTTAAATTTACTAAAAAATGACCTTGACCATATTTTCCCTTCCTCCAGGCACCGTTCCATCCCCGGCCTTACGGAGCGGTTTGAACTGTTTGTGATGAAGAAGGAAATCTGTAATGCCTACACGGAGTTGAACGACCCCATGGTACAGAGGGAGAGGTTCGAACAGCAAGCCAAGGTCAGCCCGGTGACTCCATATTATACCGTCTTAACCTCCCTGCTACCCAATTCCTTTTACCCATATACAAGTTTATGCCAAAAGGCTATCTGAACAGGGAGATGTTTAAGTTGCTGATTAGCTTGTTCGGGAAAGCATTGTTAAACATGAGTGTAGTCCTCTTGCTAGTCGATGAATCAGTTGAAAAAACAGGTCTTTTTGGTCAATTTGTTATCTCTGGCCTTGGTAAATTATTCCATGTTCTTTGTTGCTTTGTGTGACTGGAGAACAAAATAACATTGACTCCTTATGTTTGCAAGTTCAGCAACTCTGTAAGCTAGTTCTGTATCTGTATAGCCGGTATAACCTCCCTTTGGCGTAACACACCAGCTTCACAGGCACGCGGTGCAGCAACAGCAAGCTATATTACACCGAACGACCTGTTACACCCAATCTTTGCACATTTAACTGCAGGAGTTGTTAACGTTTTCAATTGGATATTGTGTGCCAGTCTTACTTCAGGTGCATTTTTCTACAATCATTGTTGACCGTTGTTTTCCCGCAGGACAAAGCCGCTGGTGATGACGAGGCCCAGCTGATTGACGAGAACTTCTGTACGTCCCTGGAGTACGGTCTGCCCCCCACCGCAGGCTGGGGCATGGGCATCGACAGGCTCACCATGTTCCTCACCGACTCCAACAACATCAAGGTCGGAATAATTTCATCGGGTTGGCAAGAGACTGTATAAGAAAGTTCTTTATTCAACAACCAGTCGGTTTTGACATCTGTTTCGATGACCGTCACCTTCTTGTTGCCCTGTGGGTGAGATGGTCACCAAAACGTTGTATGTTAAAACCCAATGGTTGTTGAATAAAGAACAATCTTATGCAACATCAAGGTCAGCTTTCTCTTCTTCAACATCATCCATCAGCAAGGTTTAAGCAGACAAACTAACAACCTTATCGATGAAGGGAAAACCTATCATTTCTAGATGGAAAACCTACCTGATTCCAAGGATGTTACTGCATGTACAATGTATCTGTATTTGTATAGCCGGTATAACCGCCCTTCGGCGTAACACACCAGCTTCGAATGTATCTGATAATTTACAGGTAGTTGCACTGTGATGGTGTGTGAAAGTTGACATGTTTTTCCTGTTGTCGGATACGCTGCTATCTGATAATTCATGTTATCTTAATTGATATTTTCCTGTTGCAGGAGGTGCTGTTCTTCCCGGCCATGAGGCCAGACGAGATAAAACCAGGGGACAAGGATGAAGAGCTGGCCAACGGACCAGATAATCCAGCCAACAAGTAGACGTCAACCTAACATCACCACAGGCATGGGAACAAACATTGGATACAAAGCCCACCAGATATACTTCATGTCCTTAGAAATGTTTATGAAATACATATTGACTGTTACAGTAAAAGGTATGCTTTGTATAAAGCCAATCACAGCAGCTTTTGTGCAGCTCCAGAATATGCAAGTGAAAAATTTTGTACAAAAGTCAGGATGCCAACAAAAGTACTTCTGCTTAATGGAAGAAAACTATCATTGCTCAGATTGCAGAACTTAATTACAGTGCATGTATGGCACATAGTGAAGAGTAAGTACTGTATTGTTCGAATATGGCCAATTTTTACTGTAGGCAATGTTTACATACACTATAGCTATTCTCATGGACTGGGAATGTACAATGAACATGAGTTTTTCCATGTATAACTATACCTAGTGTCCTCAGAATATGACCATTTTTAAAAACAATTCACTCTAGATCTTTTGAAATGCTTGCGGGCTATGTGTCTACAAAATACAGGATTCGTGTTGTGGTAAATTTTCAAATAAGGGAGTACACAAATTATGCGTCAAGTTCTGCAAAAGACTTGTATGATTACTTCCTTTTATTCTAGAAATCGTTCCTTATCTGAGAATACTCCGTACACTCTTCACACATCAACATGGCTGGTTTGGTACTAATATTGCTACATTATTTTGTATTTCCATGGTGCGATTTAGGTAGAGAATTAGAATTGTGCACAATCATACTGAACCATTGTTGTCTCTTACGTTAGCTAATTTGCTCTGGAAGGTGGGTTTCACTGAACTATCAACACTTCCATATAAAAATGAGTACTATAGCAACAACTGAGCAGTCATGACATTAGTTTCCCTTAGCTTAAACACATCTATGGCTTTGTGATGGGTTGGTACTTCTTAAAATGTTTCATACAATCCTATCTATGGCACATCATACAAATATAGAGCTTCAGTTTTCAAGCCCTTATAGAAACTGACTTTGTCTCTTTACCATTCAAATTGCTTTTCCCCATACAGGGAATTTGTCCCTATTACCCGTTTCTTTACGTTGGATGAGCGAAAAATAGTAACAGTTAAACTTTCATTCCGTAGTTACAAGTATACATTTAAAAACATCATTCAATCTTGTTCACTCTATCAAATACAATTTACAGAAGACAACTTTTTCCTAACACATATTCATTGACAACAGTCACAGACAAAAATCTGTATGAGAATGCTCAGTCATAGCTGCTTTCTGTGCATAGAACCTTTCAAATTCAAACTGGCATTGTAAAGTCCATACATTCAACACAACATGCCCCGGCATAACACGTACACGTATCTGGTAGGAACTTGAACATTGTGGAACAGTAAATGACAGGAAAACGAGAAACATTTCACAAACACCGATGTTAAGGAGAGATTTGTAGTGTCAGCAACTACTGACACTAGTTTTTTTGTGCAAGACATGTATTGCAACATTGCTCTGTTACAAGTGTGGCTGCTGTTAAGAATCCTCTTCTTCAGCTAATTCCTCGGCCAAAGGTCTGACAGTGTTATAATGCTCACCCAGGCCGTACATGTGCCGATGGTACCTGTGGAGCAAGAGCAGGTTAAGCTGCGTGTTCAGAAAGCAAACGTCTACCCTATAGTCATGAACATTGAGCAGAAATTAGTCTGCAAAGTTAAAATCTTACTAGATACTGGCATTACACAACACATACATGTACAATGGTCTCTCACAAAGAGTCAGAATATGAAGATCAACTTACGTCAGAATGATTGGGAACTTGGCATCATACTCCTCTCCTATTTTGATGGCAGGGCCCTCGGCCTGAATAACCTGTATGGAACACTCCAATATTCTGGACAGGGCTTGGAGCTGTGAGAGGAAGATGTGGAAATGGCTTAAGAAAATGGAAATTCCTGAAGCTACAGACTGATACCATAATAATATATAAGTACAGTAGCTTGATTAGTGCAAGAAGTATTTGATAATTTGCAAGGTAAAATATTATTTTAACCCACCTCCAGTTGGCCTCCCCAGGCAGCAGTATTGGCAATATCATTACAGTAGTCTTCAAATTCCTCTGAAATACAGAAAGGGTATGCCTGTTGAATCAACTGTTGGCTTGTGACACAATCATAATGTAGGAGAATAATCCCATGGACATTCAAGTATAGTCCATTCTGTAAAGAGTTGGTCACCAACACTTACCTGGAGTGTACGGGTCTCCAGTGTCATGTTTGGACAGGAACGGCAGGAAGTCGTCTGTGTGGGACTTCATGTAATCTGCAGTCAACTGACGGAGGACCAGCATGCTTTTCTGTATGGGAAAACATATTGTACATGTTCAACTCCTTATCTTGGCCCAGCATTACCAAAAAGTTCACACATTTGAACAATTTGAAGATTTCTATGGAAGTGATTTATCGTGGAGCCTATGCAAACATGAGATGGAAGCTTATGAGACCTAAGTTGATGAAAACAATAGGGTACTGACCTCATCACCAACTTGCTTCAATTGTTCAGCAACAGCATTGTACAAGCTGTAAACACAAGAGTTCATATGTAAAATTTAAAGTATGCAGAGTCTTTAAAAACGGACATTCCTTTGAGGAGTAAGCATTATTTAGTACTGTGTATGCAGTTTTTATAGTATAGTGTGCAAGATGTCGGTTAATTTGAGGAATGAATCCACTCTACTAGTACTATATACAACAGACATTCCTTTGACACATTTTTCAAACTGGAAAAAGTAAGAGCAGGGAACTTACCAGTGACCATCCGAAGAGATCTAAGGTATTGAAAAGAAAATACATAGTTGTTAATGATCTATTCTGGCAGATTTTACTTTGTCAAATAATCATTTGCTAGCAATTATGTTTGAATTTGTGTTCCAGTATCTTCCCTAAAAGGCTTTATGGCAATGGTCTATATATAATTTCAACCATGGACATTGAGTCAAATGCAATGGTACAATGTACTTTTCTGTTCACGGTTTTCACGGTCACTTCTGTACCATGAACTTATCATTACCGTTATCAAATTCTTTTGTCTTTCACGCCTACCTGTACTTGCCGCCACCGTGAAGATTAAATTCCGTGAACATGTCCATTTTCCTCAGACCCTAAAATTTTGCTACCGTGAAGACAAAGTGAATTACAGTCTTCTTTGAGAACAGGAACATACATACACTGCAGCAATAATCAACGGCTAGAACAAAAAGTATTCCACAATCCATACCTCCTTAACAGCCAGCTGCCTGTCTCTGAGAAGGGCCTTGATCTTCTGTGTCTCCTGATGCCTGGCTCCCAGCAGGTTCTCCACCTCAGAGTCAGCTATACGCTGTTCACGCTCCCTGTCCTTAGCTGCCTTCTTCTCCTGGAAACAGTAGGCCAAAAATACTGTTGCAAGCATACAGCATCAAGATAACACTGCTGGAAACATCTATGGTGGTGAGTATGTTGAAGGTATTGTACTTAATGTGTGTAATGTCCTTGATAGTCCATAAAAAACTGCAGTACAGTACTAGTATGCAAGGTATGAATAGGTAACAACATCAAAGACCGACATTGAGTTACTACCGGTATACAGCAAATGTTATCAAGTGGCTTCCTGAAATGTCACTGTGACTTACCCGTCTTTTCTGTGCCTTGGAGACCTTTCCTTTCTGAGGCTGTTGCCCGGGTGCTGAGTCAGTCACCTGCAGACCCTCCACACCTTCTGTTAGGGCATTCTCCTGGGGAACGTGGAAGAACAGGTCATCTTTGTACAATCTGTAATAACTGTGCCACAAAAATTGTTTACCACATCTTACACATTAATTTTTTATTGAATCTGATTTTGAAGAAAGAAAAATGACAAATGAAAACAACTTTCTTTGCATATGCTTCAGCTACACATGAAAAACCTACTAGCAGTCCTAGTGATAATGTGACACAGTCTAACATTGATTCTTATCTAGTTGATCTTCAAAGTGCCATGAACAACTTACATGTGTCGGATGCAAGTGTACATCATTATTGTGACTGTCAGTAAGTGAAAGTTACCAGCTGTTATTTCCATGGACAACTACCTCTTTACTGGCATCACCACACCCTGCCTGCAGTTCCCCTTCCTCCCTGAGGTGTCTCTCATCCATCTCGGCCTCAAGCTGTGCAATCTCGACTGTCAGCTGTTTCTTCCTCTTCTTATCATTCTTAGGGACAGAATTCTTCATCTGTTGGACTTTGGCTAATTGGGAAGGAGAGTAAACAATAGATGAATAATATATTTCCCTGAAGAATGGCTTGATTTCTTTCTTTTTCAGGGCCACTAGTTAAGGAAGTTTAGTAAGGAGACCTACCTAAGTATACATCTGTTACTCCCCGTATTGGAAATATACTGAAAAGAAGCTGTTACTGTGGTTACTGCAACATGTAGGTCACCAAAAGCAAGGACGTTCAACAGAATGTGCATATGTGTTGAACGTCCTTGCCAAAAGGCAACAGTCTTCTCCGCTATCTAAGTCCCTCTAACGCGATCCGATTGCGTAATGGTTACAAGTACAATTCGGCAGTACTGTTTGCTCTGAGTTACCCATGCTGTCGCCTTCAGATCACACACTACAGTCGAACAGACGCCTTCATTTTTACTGGATCCGGTATCGAGCCGGTCATACACCCCCCCCCCATATCCATTGACCACAATTCAACTGTTGCTAGAGGCTTTCGCGGATGATATATTATCACAAAACAGAGGCTGATGATTTCCACGTCTATATAAGATAAATCGATCCCTACCTTGAAGTTCCTTCCTTTCTTGTTTGTGTTTTTTGGCCAGTTTTTCAGCCGGACTCAGATTTTCTTCGCCCTCGTCCGCCATGATGATTACGTCATTGCCTAGGAGCATCCCAAATCTAGTGTAGGAAATTCTCCTGTCTTAAATTTTATACTTTGTCTTTAAATTCAAAATTATCCCGCTATATAGGTGTATTAAGGTTGCAGTTTTTATAACTATGATTTTTGTAGGCAGTTAAAAATCCATTCAATTTAAATGTTAGAAATTCCATTTCTATACACGAAGCACACGTCCCAGCAGAAAATAGTGGTTCCGTCCATAAAGGTGTGCTCCGGCCTGCAGAATCAGGAAGCGGTGGAAAATGGTGGGTGTGCCGTCTTGTGTTTGCTTTCGGTCTTTTTAAGAGCTCTTTGACGATTAAGATTACATTTAAAGTTATTTCGGGATTACAAACTTTGTAATAATTTGTACGGTCTGCTGTGGATCCTAGCGGAAAGGACGGGTTTACGGAAAGACCTGGGCTGTCTACCAGGCCAGGCTACCAGGCCAGGCTACCTTGCCTGTCTAGCACGTCAGGCACTCCGATCCCCCCATTCATATCCTCGCGAATGATGAAACATCCAAGCAGCTGCGCCCTCTAGTGGAATGTATTAAAATTACACCCACTATTGTACGTATTGCATACAGCAAGAATCGCACGGTTCCTATGAGGCCCTATGAGGGCGCGTGGGCCAGAGTGTGTCCCTTTAATCAGAACAAAGTGCCGTGTGACCACGTTGCTTTAGGTGGCCTAGCTGCATATGCCATTTTACCAAGACTTAGCAACAACTACAGGTACTAGGTTCATGATATACCACACTTCTTGTCACCGAAGTTTTGATGGAGTAACATAAATTCTGTTATCTTTCATTTGGACATGATGGACCCGTCTCCCTTTGTATGGATAATGGAGAATATACAACGTATATATACAAACGTCAAGATAAATATTTCTGTAATTTCTGTAATAGATATTTCAAAATTTATTACTTTGTACTTGTAGACAGATTTGTCACTGGTGTGTTCTTTTTCAATGTGCGTTTCCGACTCACGTTTGACGTCATGCGAGGTCATAACTTCCCGTGGCTGGAAAATTATGAGCTTCTGATTGGCGTAAGTTGAACTTTTGACCTAACTGGGGAGGCTGCATTGCTCGCACATGTGTAAACAATGTGCCCGTGCGGCAGCGTGAGGGGGCTCTGGGAAAATGATTGACACCGGCATCTTATGAGTTTTGCATCTCGGCAAACTTTGGGAACCAACAAATCCCAGTTTTGCGACATAACAACAAATTTGACAGTATCGTAATGTGTGGCATGGAGCTGGCCGGATAACGCCACTTATCATCCACGGCGCAAGGGGTCCCAAATCCACCCACACCATGCTAAATTGGAAAATCTGGGTCAAACGGGCGGTTAACGCTAGCCTGGATACCATCCTATTTGTATGCCGGGGCTCCCATACTCGCTCCCTAAAAATATATATATTCTCTAGTGAGCGAGTATGGGAGCCCCGGATGGTACCCAGGCTAGGTTCACGCTCGGGGCGGAAGAATACCCGGAAGTAGCCTCCTTTGCAGGTTCCATTGTTCCGCCAAATTAAAAACAATTACAAACCACAAACGGCCAAACAAACTGTTGCATTCTAGCCACAAGATAAGGGGGGTAATTACAAACCAAAAACAAACTGCTGCATTCTAGCCTTGTTTCAAAGCAGCAGTATGAACCTGTAGTTGTTGGTAAGGGACTGTACGATATTTACCGGGGGGGGCTGGTGTGTAGGGGGGAGGGCCATGGAAAAATTTTTTTGCTTGGGGGGAGGGCCATGGAAAAAAAATTGGGGTTTGGGGGAGGGCCATGGAAAATTTTAAGAATCCGACACACCATTGTAGATTATGATACTTTTGAAAATATGCGATCTTCTCGGAAAATCTGTCACGTTGCGGACGAACATACATATTGTACCGCATATCTCTAGTATTCCCTACAATTCTAATGGAATCAGCCAGACGCCCCATAATTCCGTTCGAAATCGAACACTGTCGTCGAAGAAGAGAAAACAAAGGATTGATATCGTTTTGATTACAGCAAGGAGCTTTAAATAACAGCTATGATTTTGCACTGTTAATCAATGTGTTTTTACTAGAACATTCAGTTTCAGCCAGTGCCTGTCATTCAGTCATTTGACGGAATTTTGCCGCTCATGGCGGACAAACAATAGCCCCAATCCGTCATCTTTGACGGACAAAAATCGGTGTGCAATGATAACGTTAACGTTATTATAGAAAGAACTTGGAAATTTTCATAGATTCCAAGAAAATCTGTGGACGTTTGTGGCGGAGCCTATTTCAGATAATTTCTAACACGCGCCCGAGCTGGGAGTCCGAGAGGAGATCCAAGTTAAGTGATTGGACGTGGCAGAGCGGGGCGGTACGGCGAACTTCAAAGGCGGCCGACGTGACATAAAGGCACTAGCTAACGTTAAGGTTTTGTTGACGGATAGCGATAAGTCATACTCGTACATTGTTAGCCGATAAACCGCTGCATGCTGTCGGAATACGTCTTCACTTCATTTTGTAATTTTTGCACATTGAACAGAGATTAAGTCAATCAGAAGATCAAGACTGATACACTAAGTGACTCGAAGCGGCGACTGGACTGAGCACCGGCGTGCCGGATCAAACGCGCAGTCTGTTCGCCATATTTGTTTAGTAATATCAATTTTCGTAAAGTAAATTTGGCCCCCAAAATGCAGGAGATGGTGTTTCAGAGGGTTACAAATTTCAAAATTTTTCGGGGGGATGCCCTCGGACCCCCTACAACTTGATACTTACGCCCGCGGCGCTTGCCGCGCGGCTGCGGCATGCAAGGTGCCCCTACACTGTGAAAATATCCTGGTGAGAACCCTGAAGTGGTAAAACTGTTACTTACCTTGATTAGCGTGTAAATGTGGTTGCTGATCAAGTGTGTGGTTTCCATCGGTGGTTTCTCTCATCGGAGACGGTGGGAAATACTAGAAATGTTTGAACTTTGAATATGACGTATAAAGTAAGACGCATCATGGGACCGGTGTTGAAAAGGTTTTATTTTTGCCAACTTTTGTCGCCGTAATTCAGTGAATATGCATGTGTGTATTTCTCGTAGGACATAGATATCTAATAAATCTATAAAGTTTTGTTGTGGTTAAAGTTAGTAAACTGTTTCTTTTCTGTGCCCATTAACCGTATACAACATAGAAGTGAGTGCGTTCGATCTTGACCGGACATGCATATGATCATGACGGTTATCTTCCCCCAGAAGTAAAACGCTTGCATTATTCTTCATCAAAAGAGATATCATTTAACTAAGTTTACCAGCAAAATTACCCCTTAAAATGCAGAAAATAGTGTTTCAGAGGGTCAAGATTTCCACATTTCTCCCTGACTGTCGCGCCTTCGGCGCTCGACATGATCTTTCGGCAAACAAAATTGGAGATGACGGGCGGGAAAAATCAGGCGGCTAGAACATGAAATTTGTTTTAAAAATAAATGTTATAGGTCCAATGATTGGTCTAAGCCCCGATAGCACATATCTAAATACAGTCCCAAGAAACACCGATTCGGCCTGACGTTCAAAACTGGCCTACTTTGTGCTGTTGTCTTACAAAACGCGGATTGTTTTTCTACAATTTGTAATACATGTACATGATACCTGTATATGTAGGGGGAGGGCCATGGTAAAATTTTTTGAGGTGGGGGGAGGGCCATGGAAAAAAAATTGGGATCGGGGGGGAGGGCCACGGAAAAAAAATTTGACTAGACTTCTGGCGCACCAGCCCTCCCCCTCCCCCCGGTAAATATCGTACAGTCCCTAAGTCTTGGGTAAAATTTTTCAGGCCGCCGACAGCCACGTGGTAACGTGGCACTCTATTCTGATGCAAGGGACAACACTCCGGCCCGCATGCGTTCTTAGTATTTAAACTAACCGCGAGATCTGTTCCCTATTACTGTTACTGTTTATTACCCTTGGCTGATTAAAACTTCAAACAAACAAACTTTGAAGAAATATCTAGATCAGTTTCTTTGTAGATTTCTTGCTGTATGCAATACGTACAATAGTGGGTGTAATTTTAATGCATTCCGCTAGAGGGCGCAGCTGCTTGGATGGCTCATCATTCGCGAGGATATGAATGGGGGGATCGGAGTGCCTGACGTCCTAGACAGGCAAGGTAGCCTGGCCTGGTAGCCTGGCCTGGTAGACAGCCCAGGTCTTTCCGTAAACCCGGAAAGGACTGCTGCACCTTCCTGAATCAGGACAATGTGTTATTTTTGCATGTCTCATACTACTAAAGCTTAAGAGATATAAATCACGGTGTTAATTATGAGAATTTGGTATGGGCCTTCAGTTCCAATACGAAATAAGCCATAGATATACATGTAGCTTAAAACACAACAGACAAGTTGTATATACATGTATGCTTGAATAATTTGCAAGTCATGTGACGTTTATACACGTTGCTCAGGAAATTCTCTTTCTATATACACCAAGGACATTACACAGATGTCCTTGTATACACGAATAAAACACAATTGTAGAAGTAATTGAAGTAAAACAAATGGAATCACATGAATCACTGAAGGGCTTGTTTTTACTGCTTCTTTTGAACATTTCTATGAAATCCGTATAGCAACACTACTGTCAGTATTGAAACATTGCACATCTGTACATGTCTAGCATGGACGACTGAAGGTGAAAACCACTGCTGAGCAGCAGGAGGCCAAGAGGAAAGAACGGGAGGAGAAACTAAAGAAGTACCAGGCTGCCACAGGAAGGCTGTTTGAAAAGGTTACAGTCTAAAATCCTTACTCCTTGTTGTCAAATTTTCTTCTCTAACACACTTATGTACTGGTATTGGGCACTCACTGTAGATTACAATTATGCAAACAGAAGAAATCTCAGTTTGAACCAAAGAACATGATATTTAAAAGTTTTGATTTAAAACTAACAGTTATGAAGAGGTACAAAATGTAGTAGGAACTGCATTGAAATATGGAAGTTGTGAACTATGGCTCATGTTGGTATGTTTGTAACTTTGTGTGATTTATGTTTTTCTGTGATTTTCCCAGAGAAAGAATGCAGAGCATGATGGGGAGGCCCTGGACCTCACAGGCCGTATCCTGGCTCACAACTCGGACTTCCTCTCCATGTGGAACTACAGGAAGGAGATCTTCCGGGCTTTCCACAGGGACAAGTAAAACAACATTGCCTTCTGTTTCCCCAATATGTAGTGATTGCACAACTGTGTGGCCCAAGGGCTATTGAACCGGAGATGGGCATCACTGTATGCACCATCTGTTAATCCAGCATGTACATCTGTAGGTTAATGAATTGCATACTATGTTACACATGTGTGTGGTAAACCAAAGAAACATAACCTTCAGCATTCTAAGCTACCTATGTTTGGATACAAGTCCGGTGCACTGTGGCTCCCTGGGTATGCTATGGGCTGAAAACCACTATCAGAAAGAACAGTTTTGGAATGACATTTGTATTGGTGCAGTAAATGTTCTATTTGTTTCCTTCCGGAATCCCTTCCAGGTCAGCAGATGAGATGCAACAACTGTACCAGGACGAGCTGTCCTTCCTGGAGACATGTCTGAAGTCCAACCCCAAGTCTTACAGCGTGTGGGAGCACAGGTGCTGGGTCATGGACTGCATGCCCCAGCCAAACTGGCAGAGGGAGCTGCTGCTCTGTAACAAGTTTCTAGAGTATGATGAAAGGAACTGTAAGTTTTCTCACTCTTGTACTTTTTTGGGCTGACAACTGTACATGTTGTTCCTTCAAAAGTATTCATGAGTTTTTGTTAGGACTATATACGACATTGCTTATGTTTTCCAGTCCACTGCTGGGACTACAGAAGGTTTGTTGTTCGTCGAGCCAACATCCCCCCTCAGGAGGAGCTGAAGTTCAGTACAGACAAGATCAGCTCCAACTTCTCCAACTACTCCTCCTGGCACTACCGCAGCAAACTGCTGCCCCTGGTCCACCCTGACACAGAACAGCCACAGGGGGTGGAGGAGACGGCACTGCTACAGGGTCAGTCTGCCGCTTCACTACCTTTAAACCTCACAGATCGGGTACTACTGTAGGGGACTGGTTTTACCAGTTCTGGTTTACCAGTACCTAATCTCTAAACTGAACCATGGTGTGGTGCCATTGTCTCTGGAGACAGACGGTTGCCAGCAATCTCTAAAGAACAAAATCATTGATAAGTCAAGAGCTATTGGGAGTGTTGTTTGGATTGTTTGTATGAATTTCAAGCATGAAACAAAATATTAATAACTATATAATATATAGCTTTTTTCCTTTTCCTTGACAGAACATGAGCTGGCCCAAAATGCATTCTTCACTGATCCCAACGACCAAAGTGCCTGGTTCTACCATAGGTGGCTTCTTGGAAGGGCTGAAAGAGACCAGTCTATTAGGTGTCTCCATGTTTGTCGGCCATTGAATCGGCTGGTTGCAACCTTCTCAAAGCATATAAAGGTATATGACAGTCACCAACACAAAGATTGGTATTATATGATAAAGTATTCAACAGATATCATATTTTCTATCATGCCAGTGTTCACCATGATTTTACTAGTACAAATATACTTCTCAACTTATAACCAATTGTTACCTTCTTCTACAGGCAACTACTGCAACCCTCAATGTAGTAAAAGATGGTCAGGTCATGACAGGACGATGGCATACCCCACGTACCACTGATACTTATGAACAGGTGTTGGTATCCTTTTACAGATGGGCATATTTTGTACTTGGTCAAGAAATGTACCAAAATGACCTTGATTCATACTTTTTGAATATATTACATGTAGGCTAGTCATGAAGGCTGTAACCCATCCAATGCTTGTGGTCAATCTTTTTCTACTTGATCTACTTACAGCTCAATATTGGTGTACTGCTGTGGCTGTTATCAAAATGTTGTAGGATGGACTACTGGTAGTTTAAAGTAAAGACATAGATTTGCTTTAAACTTTGAATAAAGAACTTGCTATGATGCGAAATAGAGCAATAGAGAAACTTCAGCAATGTCCCTTGACTACAGTGTCTCAGATATTTGACTTTCCAGAACACAGTCTAACATCTGACAGTGAGCAGCACATACATGTTACATTAGACACAGAAGGAGGGCTAGTGGGGAGGGAGTGTGTACTTGGAGCAGGTATAATAATATAAGCAGAAGGTTCTCTGTGATTATCTTGTTGATCTTTTTTTTCAAAGTGTTTTCTTTGTCAGAATTTCTCCTGTTATCTATGGTACATGAATATTACCAGTGATAGTTATACAAATTTAAAGCAATTTTCATACTTCCCCACAGGACATTCTGAAGTATTTAGTAGAGACACCACAGAAAGTAAGGAATTATTCAGGTAAGACAACAACTCTGCCATGTGTCGATATTGTTATCTTAAGGAATGCATATTACGTATAATGCGTATTGATGGCATAACAAGATAACAGTCACTCAAGCAACTAGATAGATTTTTAAATCCTTCAAAATCTATCCAGTTGCTTAACCTTCATAATTGTATGATGGAATAAGATGTATGTTGTCCCTAAGGTATCTACAAGTACATATTAAGTTTTTAAAGACAAAAAGTGACCAATATGCAGTACTTGGATGAGGTTTAAAATTGAAGATTTCTATCCTTGCAGGTCAGAGCTGAGTGTAGCCAAGTCTTCTGTCCTCCAGCAGGAGCTGGAGTCATGCCAGCAGCTGCATGAACTTGAACCTGACAACAAATGTAAGATATCATATTGACCTAATCCACATGATCTGTGTATGAAAGTACCTGACATTTTCAAACTTTCTTCAGTGATCCACTGTGCTGAACATACTGACTACCAGGACATTCTTGTAGTATTACTCATTACGACTCTATGTCATGTATTTTCCACAGGGGCCATCTTATCTGTAGTGCTGCTGATGAGAGCTATTGATCCCATCACGTACCAGGAGCAGACCCTACAGTACGTGGACAAGCTGACATCCCTGGACAGTTACAGGAGAAACTACTACACAGACCTCAGCAGCAGGTTTCTGATAGAGAACACTATCATGCAGTCAGAGGAGGGGACCAACAAACTGGACCTATCTGGAAAGGTAAACACATCTTAGGTTTACTTTTTCATATTAAGGCCACACCAATTTAATCAATTGGTTCTCGCATTCTCTCGCTTAATTTTTTTTCTGATTTCCAAAAAGAAAGAAGTTCAGGTTCTGAATCAACTCCAAAATGCTTATATTTTGGCCCCAACAGTTAAAGAAAGTCCTTTTCTTCCTAGTTGTTACAGTTTTTCCATGTATCAATGCAGTGTTTAGATTTGAAGTTAAAAATTCATTGTTTGAATTACAAACCACCCTGGTATGTTGACTTCATGTCTCTATCTTAGCGTTTGGGGATACATGTATCATAGGATGCCTAGGCCTGTTTTTTTCCCTGTCGCTTCATATTTTTTCTAATGAAATGCCATAACCAACAAATTAAATTGGTGTGGCCTAACTCATCAACTTTTGAACTCTCTAGGGACAAAGTCATGAACCCACTGAGTGATGATCGTGACTCAAGTTTTCCAGTTTCTTCTCATTATTTGAATGTAAAGTATGATTTTTTATGTATGTTGGCAGGGCCTGACCTGTGTCCGTCACTTGGATCACATGACCCTGGTAGTCCAGCTGGACCTGTCCAACAACAGGCTGACATCCCTGGACATCCCTGTCTACATGTTACAGTGTCTGAAACTCCTGCTGGCTGACAACAACAGCATAGAGAGTATAGCAGGACTCACCAACATGCCTCTACTGGGGAGGGTTTCCCTCAGAAACAACCGTATCCTTGTTATGCTATTTTCTACCCTACCTGTTGAACAAGTAGATATGTAAACTAGATGTATATAATCACTAATTTTGCCATATCCCGGAAGAAGCATCTTCATTATATCTAATACACTTTTCGTTGAAAAGTTGGTAGCGAAAGAAAAAAACTACTAAAAAACTAAAGAATCATGAAAGTTATACAGCCATATGGTGTCCTACTCTTAACCTTCAGCACACTAAGGATGCCACACAGCTCCAGATTTGTTTTGGTTTGCTCACCTAAAAGGATAGAGTTCAAACTGTAAAGTGGTTAAAAGTATAGTTCACTTTGACTTGGAGTCCTTAACTTCTTGTCTCAGGTATAGCTAAGGCACAAGTCCTGACACCTCTGGCAAGCTGCACCAATGTGTCAGTCATGGACCTGGAGGGAAACCCTGTGTGCAGTATGGAGGGGTTCAAATCTGACATCTGCTCTGTTCTACCACAGATCAAGGTCCTGGATGGGAGCAAAATCTAATGAGTTAATATCATATTTGGTCAGCAAATAGACTGAAGACCTGTGATTTGTCTAATGTGAAATGTTTGCTGCCGCATATCTAGAAAGAAGGAAAATCATGAAATTGGCATGTGGAAAATTTATACATGTATATCTGTTATTACATTATGCCGACTATGACAAGATCAATGTTTGAAAATCCGGAGGCCCGACTGCTGTACTTAAGAATATATAAGGTGATGTGCAGCTTGCAAAGCATTGAAACATACCCAGAACACAATTATTGTAGCATCTTGCCTTTTACTACATGTAGTGTGAAAAGTCTGTTTACAAATTTTGAATGTCACTCCTTTATGCAATCAACATCTCGAATGCAGAACATTTTTGTATGTTTATATACCATTATTGTTTTCCTACAAGAAGATATATCTGGCTATCAAAGATGAAACTCAAAAGTGATGACTATGAAGCCAAAAATACAATGTACAATGTATGATAGATACAAAAAATCTAGCTTATAATACAATTGTCTTTAAATCTTGACAACAAACCTTAGTCTGGATATTTATGTCTGCCTTTCACTGTTTTAGGTCACCTCCACTACAGGACAGTTTGATCTCTTTAAGTAGAATAAATATGCACACAGGCACACATTTGACTTGCCTATTTAAAGGTGGCAAACTAGACAACTTCGTTATGTTCCAAGCAAACAGAGCAAAACATACAGTGCATGTAATGCCCTGTGTGTAACTTGGGTGTGTCTTCACACCTAAAATGGCAGGATGTATACAGTATAATCTCTTTGAGTCATTGGAACTATGATTCATGAAATGCCTTTAAGTTTTTTCTCTGTTGCATTTCAGTGGTATGTATTGTTCTGCTATGAATTGGCTATGTTGATAGCCATTGCCTCAATAAAAGAAATACAACAAAGTTTTTTTGTAAAGTGCATTTAATGTTCTTACAAATAGCAATGTTCTGAGAGAAGATACACATTTGTATCAGAAGGACATACATGTATGCGTCAAGTCTTCTCGTCAGTTTGTCTCTGAGGTCTCAATGCTGCTGATTTTGAAGCCTCTATTTTCGACCTTCTTCTTTAACCAGTTGGGACCTGAATGAAAGAAGAAAAGAACCATAACATACATGTAAGTTTGCAGAGAATCTTGTACGAGTATCATTCTCGAATGTCAGCTAAATTTACAAAATTGGTAAATTTGCTAAATTTGGAAACTTGATATGGCATGTACTTTAAGGGTAAATATGAAGGGTCATAGGATTAGAGAAGAGGGCAGGGTGATGCTTCTGAGTTCATATCTGGTGTCACGTTGATATATGGCTCCCATTTGTCCAGTATTGTCCACCCTCCCTACCCAGCCTGTACACTTACATCTGCTCCAGTCTGTCCACAGGACCTCATGCCCGTGGATGCACGCTCCCCCGATGACCCAGCAGCCGTACGCCTGAGACCACGGCTGGCAGCTGGACACTGTGGTGGGCACAACCGGCGTGGGAGTCGGCGGGACTGGTCCAACCAGCGTGCAGACAGGATCCTGGGGAGGACGGGGAGAAATGCAGGGTTTCATGCAGAACGTGTTTTTACTGGCCCTACTGTTTGTATGTGACAACTTCTTGATTGTAAAATGTGTACGTGATGTCAGAAGTGACTCAAAACCCATATGGCAACTGTTATTTCAGAACATGCAGACAATGTAAATGATTCTCACTTGCTGACTTGCTCTTAACTCTGGCTTCTCTAGAGGAGTAGTCCATAGTGCAGATATGACATGATGGAATGTTAACACAATAACAGTTCTGTTGGATCCACGTGGTTTAACATACTTATGATATGATACTTACCCTGTACGTTCCTTCATAGTTCACCCCATCCTCCACCGGACAGGCACAGGCCTCAGCACCGGTACTGAACGTCTCGCCAGGCTCGTACAGCTCACCCTGGTACGAACACTTGTTACCTGGTGGGATGAAAACAATTACTTGATTCCAGAACAGAAGAATATGTACTTTTTTGGTTTAGGTCTCTTCTCGGTGGTCTCTTATTTGCAGTGAATGGCACTAAAGTGACTTTCTGTCTTTAAGAGATGGAAACTTGTAGACTGACAATTATAAGGATTGATACTGAAAGTAAGATAAAGGAAATATCATCCATTGAAAGTGTACTGGCACATGCATAAAATTAGATGATGATCAGGAGTCCTTAATGTCTTCCCTTTCAACATGTTAGTAACACCTGTTATGTTGACTTACAGTCCGCCCAGTCATCCCAGGCTATGGCTTCCCCCTCGACACAGAACACTCCGTACTTCCAGCATCCTTCTGAACCCTGGGACTCCTGGCATGGCGGGCGGTCTGGTATTACTGTGGGCACACCCTGGGCACCACCGTTACCAGGTCTAGGGTGGTTTGGAATGACTGTGGGCAGGCCCAGGGCCCCGACAACACCGAGGCACAGGAGAAAACTGGAGCAAAACATTCTGACCTGGTCCTATGTAGGCTAAACCACACTGGTTGATCGTAAGGTGGCCCGAAGTTTTAAGGCAGTTGCAAACATTTGCTCTTGACGCACAAAACGACAGGTTGACGTACGTTCCACTCCTCTGGTCAGAATGCCCACGTTAGGTACACAGTCGACGACAAACAGCTCATTGATCCTACATAGGAACTGTTTACCATTGGCATGAGTAACCTTTCCTGCCATCCAGCAATAGAAATAGGTTTCAGAAGAAAGAATTTTAGGAACTACTGTACTTGTCAGAAATATAGGAGGAGTTTTTACCTCCATGAAAAATGGAGGTATTGTTTTTGGTCTGTCTTTTTGTGTGTTTCCGCAAATTTCTGGTCAGCATAACTTTAGAATGCCTTTATGGGTTGTGATGATATTTGGTATGTTGGTAGGTTTTAGGAGGACAAAGGTCGAGGTCAATTCTGGGCCTCCTGGTGGCTGACCTTGGTACTGCAGCAGAACTTCAGGTTTTTGTATCTTTTGTCCTGAACACGCTATGGTCTTGATTTTTTGGTGGTAGATAGCTTTTACTGTTAGGAATAAGTGGTGTGGGTTTGGTCCCCCTAGAGGCTTGTGTTGGAACTGTGAAATCTTTCAGAGCAGATAAGTCCAGTAGGGAACAACGTATTTTTATGATTTTTGGTGTGTAGCTTAGATTGAGATGTACATAATAAGATGCAAATCATGCAAATGATGATGAAATTATTATTCGATATAAACAAAATGAATCCAGAAACACAAAATTACTCATACAAGTGTCGAGTCCTGTACTTACCGTCAGTTTATTTCAAGAAATGCAAACTGGAACTGATAGCTGAGAGTACATAATCATCTCACAACCATGAGATGGAGAGAGGATACAAAACTTCATAACTTCATAACCATCTACACTACAATAACCAAACCATCCAGTCACTCCAGATTGTGAAACCTAACTTGCCCTGACACCAACAATGTAAAAAAATATTAGATATCTAATTTTGCAATGGTTTACAAGCATACATATCTGAAAGCTTGAAGCACAGAAGTCATGAAAATAGCTACTTTCAATTGGAAGAAAATTGTACCTGTAGTTATCTATATATTGTAATCGGTAAAAGATCACTTTGATTAGCCACAGCTGATTCAGCACATTTCCTGACATTACAAACGTTCTTCGGCCTTGTTAAGAAATGGTTACTGACAGATTACTCCATTCTAACAGCATCATTTGGGGTCGGATCTTTTCTCTTTTCCTTCTACATATTTGTTATACATTTTGTATGTAATGCAAAACATCATAAAGTTCTTCTGTTTTATAGCACATCATCTTTTGTTAATTTTGTTATCTTCAACTGTTGCAATGTAACAATACACTGGTTATGTGGTAAGAATAGAGTTGACAAGGAGTGTGAAAAACAAAGAAAACTAAGCTACATAACAATTGTTAAGAAATGTGAAACTCATATACAATACAGCTCATATAGAGAGACTGTGAAACCAACAAGATATTTGCCCGCAATGCTACAGCTGACATGTTGATGGCTTGAACCCGGAGGAGACCTATAAATTTGCACGTACTTATGTCATAATGATGTGACTGTAATTACATAATAAATCTAAATTAACCAAGCATGGCAGACAGCAGTTATGTCATAGTCAAGTGAGCACAAACATCTTGAGGAAAGTCTACTAAAAATTACTTACATAATGTCATCATGTAAAAAAAGATACATCCTCCTCTACATCAGTTGAATCCATTCTTTGTAGTATCAATCTTTGAACATGCCTGGTACATTAATACATTGTATACAAAGAAACTTGCACCTTCAGGGTCTCCATTCAACTAAAAAAGATGTTTTGAGTTGTTGTTATTAGTCTTCGTAGTATCAATCTTTTTTTTTAACAGCTTTCCTAAGGCAATTCTATAATGGCTAGATTCATTCAGGGCTATGGATCGGATTTTCATCTTTCCACAAAAGCAAAGTACCTATGAACAAAAAAGTACATCAGCCCTTATCATTATCACCATCCCTGATATACTAGTAGTTCTGATGTGATTGTTGATTCAGATTCACAAGTTCTACATCCCTCAGTAGAGATATGTTCAAATGTAGTCAACAACATAAGGAGTTGCTCCAGGAAGGCAAACATCCTTAAACATGACATGCATATCAAGTTTGCCTATGGAAAAATAAATACGCAAGAAATATAAAGAATATATTTCATGGAAGTCAACTTTGTTCCAACACAAAAAAGCAAATTCAACAAATTTTCAACCAGTCCTCATCTCCTTTGGGATAACTGCGGAAACGATTGCTCAGAACGACAAAAAAAATGTGAGTCTATCTTATTGTGTCGAAACAAAGTTGAATCTGTCTCAATAATGTTAAGTACCAACACAGATGAACTTGCATCCTAAAAATGTGCTTGTTACAGAATGAAGAGCAAATTAAACATCTGTACTTCTACTTCCAAGAAGGGTTGAGAAAACTGATTGTCAGATCATCTGTGGTGCCCCAACGGTCAAATAATTAGACTAAGGGATAGATGAGATGACAGACTTCTACTTCTGTTCACTGAACATGGCAACATCCAGTGGCAACAGTAATGTAATGTTTTCAGCCTTAAACAGCATAACTCTTAGGCTACAAGTAAACAGTATCTGTTGCAAACAACTCCTCCCTGACATGACTTGATTTCCAAGGTTACACATACTTCATTTCTTAGGTTTTCCGGCAGTTTGCAGCATAAATGGGACGTAACCAATATTTCAGCACCAAGGACAGGGATATTCAGAAACAAGGTTTTGAAAACAAGCCTCAAAGAAAACCAAGACTCTGTTCAGTTACAACTGAAGTAAGGCATACATTCCTTAAACCATCTGTTCTGCTGAAGAAAACCACAACTCCTTGTACTGTAGACCTGACTGCACTTTATGGTTATCAGACTTCCTTAGGAGTGAAAACATTGTGTTCTTGAACAACATGATTCAGGAAATCAGGGTGAAAAGTCCCTATCTAGTCCTTGGATAAGAAAACAAGCAGCTAACAATGGCTGCAATAATATACTCTTCATCATTTCTCACTTACAGTAGATCTTAAAATTATCGCAGTGGTTCCATTTTTAAGATTTTTGTGATTTTTGCGAAAATCGATCAGCCGGCGAGCTCTAAACGACATTTACGGCAGTAGTCGCCCAATGTTTCGTCGAGCATCGCGTGAATTTTAGGAATCGCCAGCAATTTTTAGGAGTTGGCCGAAGCTCGCTGACACGTGAAACGTGTTCTTAACATCAGCGACTAGTCGCCCAATTTTTTAGGTCATAGATGTATTCCCAAGCAATCGCCCGAGCCTTGCTCCATGTGACGGGGACGATTTTCAAGCCAAAAATACGCGCGATCCTCGGTCAATCTAAAATCGGGCGACCTTTCGGCGATCAACACATATGGCCGAAGCTCGTCAACAATGTGACGCAGGTATTACTGCCAAGTCCTGACACCACAAAAATGTCTTGTATTACTACTGTACTACAGAATTGGTTCAACCGTGAACTTCAAACACCACGAGAACCTTCTCTCCCCTGCTGCCATGAAATGAAGTCTACTTGAAAATAAATGAATTTGCAGTATTTTCAGCTTTCCACCTTGAGCTTTCAAATGACTTTGGGGCCACATCAGTTTAAATTTGTTGTTTCTCTGACCCACTACACAAAAAAATCCTGACTTGAAAAAAGATCAAAACATGTACCAGAGGTCTGTTTTTAGGCCTGCCCACTAAGTAATAAAGACAAGGAAATATAGCAAAAACTGTACATTAAGTTGGGAAGCATGGCTACATCCCAAAATATGTCTTTCATCATATATGACTGTGAATGTTCCTAATACAGATTGGACCACTGCACACTAAAGTAAATAAGTAAAGCAACAAGGTTTTTCTTTTCTTTCTAGTATAACAAGTTGGAATGTTACTGCACAAACTCTGACAATGCGTGTGTAAAACTGGCAACATTGTGTGCTACATAGATATATTAGCACAGTGTATAGTAACTAACCTTTAGCCACACTTTTGGTTCTCAGATTTAGAAATATAATGCTGAACAGCAAGATCGACATGAAAATGGAGTTGGTACACATTATCATAGTTTAGGATTCAAGTTTCCCTCCCAGCCTAGCACTCAAATACTTCATTTAATTGTGTGAAGCAACCGTGCCTCCGAACTTAGAGGTCTAGAGTTTGAATCCCAGCCGTTGTCACCAACCCAACTTACATGCTACTGGAATGGATTGCAGTCCTTTGGCTGGGATGTTCCATGTTTGAGGAGAGCCACACATCAAGCATGTTAAAGAACCCACTACACTTATCAAAAAGAGTAGTACTAGGGGTACACCCTAGTGTGAATGGACCAGGCCAATCAGCCTATACTTACACAGCTTGTACTTACAACAGTAAGAAACTGGAGTGTTAAGGAGTTATTTGATACAGAAAAAGCCATCTGTTTTCATATTTTCCTCTTGCTAAATGTTAACGATATGATATCCAAGAACCAAGGAAATAGATAAGTGTGGCCTAACCATCAGTATCAGAGGCCAACACTGAACAATCACTGTGTCCTCCATCTACATCCCAATGAAGCGTGGGTCGTTCATCTTGTACCCCGAACCTCCCACCTCCCCATCGGAGTCGGAGTAGCGATCGGAGTCGAGGAGGTGACTGTTGGTGTCTGAGGACATGTCCATTTCTGGCAGGATCACATTGGACAAGGTTGACGGAAGACCTCCTCTTTCTATTCAACAGTAAGAAAGGAAACAAATTTTCGTGTGCTAGTAGATTAGTCAGACAAAGATACATTCTATAAAATGATTACGTTTGAACATGCCTGTTATATAAATACATTGTGTACAAAGAAACTTACATCTTCAGTGTCTCCATTCAACTAAACAGGAATCCTGGATGTTTAGAGATGTTTTCATGAGACAAAGATAGCCACCAAATTTACATTGCAATATTTAACAGGCTTCAGTCAGATGGTTGGTTCTAACCTTTATGTTTGTGCTGTGTCAGTGGTGGGACATTTTTCTTCTGCCTTGGATCCAGCTCAGATTCGGAGTCAGAATCAGATGACACGTCCTCCCATCTGTCAAAGTCAATACCAAGCCAGGGGTACTGCGAAAGAAAAATAACAACAATATTTACATACATATCATTAATCAATTCATGAACTAAATTACAGGGGACTGAACAGAATTTTGATGTTACCAAGGATTTTAAACCCCTCTGACTGGTAAAATTCAAACTAAAACAAAGCGTGCCCCAAATTTAGTCCATGTCCGTGAAACTACCACCAAATAATACCGAAAACAAGGCATCATTGGTGGAGTTAATAATAGAAATCAATAAGATTCAAGTTACAAATATCTCCCCATAGAGCCACTACCCGATTTTATTGTGCATCTTTTTATATACAATTCTAGTTTTAAGAAGAATGTTGTTGACCTTGGACTTGGTGCGTGAGAGTCGAGGCCAGGGTCCTGGCTTCTCCTTCCTCAGGGTCAGGATGACATCACTTCCTGTCAATCGACAGGAACATCCGTCAGGCTGCACCTTGTCGTACAGGTCCAGGTTAAGTATGTAGTCTGTGCCTCTGAAGATCGTCCTGGGTGGAAGGAACAATTTCTCAATGTCACATGCAGATTTCTAGGGCTCCACTTTACCCAGCATTGAATCATACTTTCTAGAGCAAAACATATAATAAATTTCACTTATCCTTTATGTCACTTATTGATGATACAAGGATTTTGTTAATACATTGTATATAATTGTTTTAAAACCCAACTAACTTAAGCTTTCTAGAACTGAAAGGTAAAATCTCATTCTTCATTTGTCCTTAAGTCTATGTCAAACAATGATATCCCTTCAGTACATCGCTCCAATTGCACCAACTGAGCCATCTCTACACAGCAGCTATTCAAGGCTCCTTGTGCTTTGGGTCTGACTGTGGAGAAACCCTACCTGAAGTGTAGAGCTGTGGGTAGGAAGGTCACGTTTGGCTTTTGTAACAGACCTCGCAGCTGTACGCTCAAGGTCACTGTTGTCTTCTGCTGGGACCACAGGACCTTTGGATGTAGGCTGTCAATGTGAAGAAATAGAAATGGTATGTTAACTTGCAAACCCCAAGTACCATCATTGACAAAAGCATTTGTCTGCCTCTAACATCAATTCATATTCTAAAATCTGAGCTAGCCACAAAATTTCAGGAGAAAGATGACAACTACAGCAGGCAAATCTCACCTCTGAATCTTGTGACCACCATTAGCAGGTACGTGAGATTCTTCATCCTCTGTCGTCTCCAGTGGTGGCATGTCGTCGTAATCGTCCTCCTCATCATGCTGCTCTCCATTCCCTTCTGGTACAGGCTCCAGGCTGGGTCTCCGTGTCTTGTGTCTGGTCCAATGATGTGCCAAAACCTGTGCCTTCCTTGAACTGATATCATGATACTGAGTGGCTGAATTGTGACTGGTTGTGTTGGAAAAGTTTTGACTGTTTACATCAGAGGTAGGTTGCACAGCCTGTGGCTGAGGGGGAATGGTATGTTTCTTCATCAGAGATGCTGATTGGTTGGAATTGAAAGTGGAAGAGCTTTGCCTACTCATGCTCAATTCTGATTGGCTAGGGCTGGAAAGATGAGAAAAATTTGGTCTGTTCATGCCAGATGCTGATTGGCTGGAAGTCAGCTGAAGGGAGGGGTGCAGATTACTTGTACTGACTTCTGATTGGTTGCCATTGAAATGATTGATAGGTGGTTTTGCAGGAGTAACAGGCTTTGTCTTTGAGGGAGATCCAAACTTTGACAGCAGGTCCTTACACTGTCTGCTGATCTCTGGACTCTGGTGACTGGAGGCATACCTACAGATAAACACATAAACATTAAGCTTAAATACTGCAATTAAATATACATTGTACCTGTATTGAAAACTTGAATAAAGTCAGAAAATTATCAAAACCTCAGTCATCATAAAAATGACAACTCCAGAACCTTTTAAAACACTTCAAAATTTTTCAATTTACATATTTGTCCATGCCTTGGTCTGACTACATAAACCCTGAAAATGTCATTACATGGTGTGGAATGTTACATACCTCTCTATCACTTCCCTTACTCCACTCCTAGCCACCATGATAGCTACGTTCTCCTCACACCTGAAGGTGACAGCCTTCAGTGTCCTGAGGGCCTGCACCAGAACCTTGTCACTGTGGCTGTTCTGTATCCTATCACACAGGATCTCCACACCTCCCTCTGCTGTGATGGCTGCTCGGTTAGCAGACAGCGTGGCCAGCTGCTGTAACAGCTGTAAGGCATGCTCCAACACGACGTTGTTTGCACAGCCCTTAATCAGCTGGCATACAGAATGCAGTCCTCCACACTCTGCAACTGCACTGCAGTTCCTGTCAAGGAGATAGGAGGCACTTCTGATAAGGTACAAGTAATCTGGTCCTTGATCACATTTGTTTTATGGCCATTTCAAATAAGCAAAAAGAAAGGCCTATAGAGTGGGGATAATACAATTTCCCAATACTAGCATAGAACTTTCTTTACAATACACCCCAGAGCTTTGCATAAAAATTACCAGTGATGATATAACAAAATAGAAGCATAGGTAGAAAACAGAATACATTTTACAATGTAGCAACGACATCAGCCACAAATAATATGACTTACATCTTATTTTCGATGACAAGGTTGCCTAGACAGCAGCACACATTTTCCTGGACCTGCAGACTCTTGGTGTCTGCCAGAAGCTGGCACAGAGTTCTCAGCCCACCCAGCTCCTCTATAGCCTCTTTGTTCTTCTCGTTCAGACTGAGATGTTTCAGGGCCCATACCAGCTGCTTCTGGAGCTCTGGTCTATAGTCCTGTAGGACACAAACCAAAAACACCTCTGTAACTGTATCTGTGGTTGCTGTGATATTCACTGTCAGGGTACATTTTTAATTCCATCTAACAACTTGAGCGTCTTGTGAGTTACACTAATGTTTACAGAAAAACTTTATTATGTGAACCTTGCCTATACTTTTTAAAATTATTACTGCAAATCCGTGAATAGTTTCATCAGGCTGGTAAGTCACTGACTAAAAAGGCTTTTTTACACAACCAAGTGTTTTATTCAGCCGACGTTTCGTTGACTGTCTGTCACCTTCCTCAGGGCAATTCTGACTGGTTCACATTGGACAGCACAGGTGTCGCGGCTTATAGATGTGTTCCCTGTAGTGTATTACTGCAAAGTCTAAGGATATATCCAACTGAAGGCATTTCAGCACCAAGGACAAAGCTACATGAAACTTGCCTTGTGATATTTCTAAAATGTTATATAAAATCTTCATCATTAGTCGTACCTTCTTGAGCAGCCTACAGAGAGTCCTGAGCCCACCCGTGGTCCTGACCTCCTCACAGTTGGCCTGACTGTTGATGACCATGTAGCCCAGACTGACTGCCAGGCTCTCTAACACGGCAGGCTCTGTACAGTACCCCAGCATCAGGCACACAGAGCTCACACCTCTACTCTCTCGCATGGTGTCACGTTTCCTACAACAACAAAAGTTACAAGTCCTTCTTATATCTCCTTTATAGATAAGGTGGTAACAAAATAGCTAGGGAAAACTACATTGTGCAGGAACTTGTGTTAGAAAACACATTACATTGGAGTATTCCCTCGTGTTAAATGACCAGTGAAAATTGTAACATAATGTATCTAAGCTCCTGTCACATTTTGTAACCGATGACATGTTGACTGTCTTACAGATCATTTTTTTTCAGACACAGCTAAGTTAGTCCAGATTGATACTTCACTGTGAATAAGCCCATGGTACTATCTAAATGACAGACCGAGACAGGACAGACTCACGTAGGGTTGTTGATGACAATGCTGTCGATCTGTTTAGCCAGCTCCACCATATGGACTGAGTCAGACGTCTGACACAGCTGTGCACACAGGAGACAGATCTGCTCCACAGGGTCAGGGTGGGACTCCCGCCTACACCAGAACAAATGAAGAAGAATCAATGTGGTCATGCATTGCCCTGCAAAATCACGAAGTCCTTCATGCTCTTGCTGTCAGCTGTCAATTATGTTGTCCTTTTTTTCATTCAAAGGAAAAAAATATTGCACAAAACACCTGTATTGAAGACCTTCAGCACACTACAAGGAACCTCTCAATAGGTACTTCAATAGTCAAAGGTTAAAATGGATTTTGGTAATATAAGGCTTCCAAAATGGGCCTTATGAGGAATGTCTTTGGTACAATTTTGACTATATAATACCCTTATCAGTATGTGTGTTATAAAGGTAGAACAATATGATACATCCAATGCAAACTTGTAAGTAGTATCATGTGACATATGTAGTACTAACCAATCAGGATCATCCACCATGGGAAACAACAGGTTGATGAACTCTGGTGACCCTGACACGACCCCGTGACCCTGCATGACCATCTCCTGGCTGATGATGATGTCATACTCGGCTGACGTGTCGTACAGCTCGATCTTGTAACGGTTGTCATTCCCGTATTCAGAAGGCCCAACAGACATGACCTACAACATAGATGTTAATCACTCCAGACGATTAGTGAAAGTATGACATTTCGAAAGGTGTTTGAACAAAATGCCCTAAGAATAAGCAGCAGAAGAAGAAAAATCAGACTTGGCGAAAATAATGTACATGTATTTCCTTGTATTTCCTACTGGCGAGAAAAATATATTGATTACAATACAGTATATACAATATGAGGAAATCACCACTCCTCATGTTTACCTGAGCAAAGAGCATTTTCTCAAACACCATGTCCCACAGCTCATCCCCAGACTCCTCGCTCCACTGTTGGCCATGCAGGGGCAGGATAGAACCTAGGCAGGCCTCGATGGCTTGGAATGGAAGCTGTGCAACACATGGGGAAGTAACAGTCAACTTTGTGTCCATTTTGGGTACAGTTAAAGTAAACATAGCGCATTGAATCAAATTTTTGCTAACATAAGGTAGTTCTGTAGCCTTTTTGAGGCTGTAGGGGCAGTGGGTTGATGACTCACTGCGTCCAAGGCATATTATTAGTAGGCAGAGCCCAACCCTCTACTTCCACTACCTTTTACCTCCCCAACCCAAGTCAGGTACCCCTTTATTACCTGGGTGAAGTGAGGAAAGTCATGTTAAGTGCATTTCCAAGGGTGACAACGTCTAGCCAGGAATGCAAGGAATCGAACCTGTGACCTCTCGATCTTATGAATGAATGAATGTCTTTATTTCAGGTTATACCCATAGTTGTACAGACATAAAACCACAAAACACTACATATACAACAATTTGTACACATTTTTAAAATAAGAATTCCTAAACTGGCAATCCGACCTCAATATACAGTGTATTATACTGTTATCGGTGGTGTAAAGTCTATTGATGAAAGAATAGCACAATTTCCTGCGTCTGGCGTATGTCCGCTCGCCTAGCCACTTTACCATTTGACACCAACGCTTAATATACGATACACAATGTACCTTCTTTCACAGTTACTTGAAGCTAAAACCTCCACCTTACCTGCATGACTTCCTCCCACGGTTCCTTTAAGGAGTTCCTGGGGATGACTGCTGTGTCTCCATGGTCCAAATAGAACACTTCACACATCTCCTCATCCTGCACCTGCTGCACCCGAGCTCTGTACCACCTGTCAGCAGGGAAACAAGTCAACTTTTCTGGTCTACCAAGCAAAACAAAACTGTTTTTCTTTGTGCTGACATTCAAAAATTCATAAAGGCATTGTCTGAATGCTATGATAAAAAGCCTTAAGTTACCAACAAGGTAATGAAGTTCCTTTATTATACAATGACGCAAACTTATAGGACAGTGTAATGTTACATGTAGTTGTAAAAAAACCCACCTTCATCAGACAGAGAAATGTAAGCAAAAATTAGTTGAGGCGTAAACGTGTTTGTCACGAGTTGACTCCAAATAAAAGAATATGAAGAGAAGGCAGTTGCATGTCCATTTCACAGTGCCAAAATATCAATTCAAAAGAGAAAGTAACCTGTTGTCCTGAGGGAAGACAGCTACACACAGCCGCCCAGGTGCCACCTGCTCCAGTACAGGTGCAGCTGCGAGCTTCTCCTCATTGTTGACTTCTGCCATCAGAGCTTCCAACCTTACAACAGACAAGGAGAAATGCTCACTGTGAAGAAACTTGGCAGTAAAAGATTTTCTTTTTGTGTTTGGAAAATACTAACAAAGATTATTTTAAAACAAGATTCTTTACTTTGGAAAATCAAATAGACTGAGAAAACATCATCTTTGTTATCTTTGAAATGACTTGTCTCTAAACATGGTTCCTAGATTGTACTTACTCTCTGGCAAAGTGTTTCCTTTGTACATATAGCAGCCCAGGATGCTCCACGGCTGACACGAACACCTCATCAAACCCTGACTCAGGCAGGGTGGCCGTGGGGGGAGGATTGGCCGTGCTGTACTTCTGCCCAGGCTTGGCAGAGGGAGCTTTAGATGGAGGTTTATACTCAGGGAGGGCAATCTTCCCATCACAGGCTTGTCTCAGGAGTGATACATGCTGGAAAATCAGTGGATGCTTGTCAGTGTTTTGTATGGGCTGATCATACATGGCTATCCTGCCAA
This sequence comes from Branchiostoma floridae x Branchiostoma japonicum, assembly GCA_013266295.2. Taxonomy (NCBI): domain Eukaryota; kingdom Metazoa; phylum Chordata; class Leptocardii; order Amphioxiformes; family Branchiostomatidae; genus Branchiostoma; species Branchiostoma floridae x Branchiostoma japonicum. The sequence continues at coordinate 10,312,232 of CM023829.1, read as the reverse complement.
TTTGGTCAGTATAGCATGATATGACCCAATGTTTGTGCATCAAACAACACGACTTACAGAGATGAAGAGTTGTCTCTATTCCCCCAAATCTATATTGTCTTCAGTTGCAAATCTTTTCAGATCAACAAAAGTCTTTTTCCACAGTTACTAACAAATATTTTGTTACAATACATGTCACTTGACCTGTGATGTTAACGAAAATTGAAAGAGTACTTTGAATGGCAGGAAGTTGTTATGAATAAAAGAAAACTTGACAGAATACACATACGTCTGGGTTGTTTTCAGCCAGGCATACATGTACCAGCTCCCTCCTGATGTTGTGTTTATTTGTAGTGGCTTTGATGCCCTGTAGAACCTTCCTTTCCACCAGGGACTCCATCCACAGGGTGTGTCCCAAACTGATAGGGAAATGGAGGAGTGAAATGAACAAGTTAGAGCTTTTACAACTAATAACATTTGCCTAATCATTTTCAACAACTGAACAAACAACCCATCAGTGATCCTCACCAAGGCAATGTAACAAACATGGAATCTTTTACAAACAAAACTGTTGCTGTTGGTGCTATAATGTTTGTAATGTGTTAATGTAGGCTCTACTTCAGACAAGGAGCTTTAACCCTCCCAGTGTCATGGGCTGGTTTTAAAGTCTAGTTCTAATATTCCCTGACACTTTGAGGGTTAACATGCCAGCCATTTGTATTGCTGAAACTTTAACAAGAGAATGGATTCTTTAACCTTCCTCTTGCTGCCTAGCCCTGCAATGTGCAATACAAAGTGTCAGAAGGTAAACTCAGCTGGGAGAAGGTTAAGACCTAAGAGAGGAAGTGATCATACTGACCAGAGAGCCACCCTGCCCTCTAGCTCCTTGCCACCGACCAGTGCAGCGGTGAATTTGGAGGCCATCTCTGTCCACTGTTTGTCCTGGTCGATTGGACACACTCCACACAGAAATACCTCCACAGCCTGGGGATATGGGTGCAACAGCGGTAGACTTGGGTAATTTAATACACACAAACACATGCTTGCACATACATGCATACACACAAACACACACACACACGTGTATACAGTATGTGAGTGAGAATGTGTGTGTGTACATTGTAATGTACACACACACATTCTCACTAACATACTGTATACATGCAAACACACACTTGCACGTATATGCATACACATAAACACACACACACACAAATATAAATTATAATGTACACACACACACACACTCTCTCACACACATACTGTATACATGTACACACAAACACACACTTGCACGTACATGCATACACATAAACACACACACACACACACACAAATATAAAAGAATTATAATGTACACACACACACTCTCACACACATACTGTATACACACAAACACACACTGGCACGTGCATGATGTACATGCATACACACAAACACATGCTCGCACGTACATGCATACACAGTACACACAAACACACGCTGGTAAAAATGTACATATATGCACACATACACCCACACACACACACACACCTGTGCTGGTACTGTTGCCAAGTGTCCTGGTAGGTTTAACAGTTGTGTAACCTCCAATTCCTCTATCTTCCCCTCGTCTACATAGACAACAGTGGCTTTAACAGTGTTGGTGAAGCCTTGCTCAACTCTGATCTTGGTAACTCGGACTCTGTGGAACGTGTTCTGCTTGTCCCGTACAGCACAAAGGTCGCCAACCTGGGCTGACTCTGGAAAAAGGATCACATAATTCATTCTATATTCACAGGGAAAAACAAAATTAATGTATTTGACAACTTTATTTCCAGTTGTTTCTTACCCAACCAAATCAGGTGATCATACAAATAAGACTATGTCAAAAAGGTAGACTCCAAAGATTTTGTGGCAATGCTCCACTCAATTTTGTACAGTGCCCAACTGTTTTGATCAAAATTTGACTAGCACACATGTACATGGACATACTGCTTGTTCATATTCAAGACAATACCAGGGTAATTCACACTCACTGTAGCTTCACAGATGACATAAGAAACATGGAGCCTTACAGATGAATACTTACCGACTGGTACTTTGTTCTCCTGCCTGCTGTAGTACAGTCCTATGTCTGCCATGAGAGGAAGGCACGTGTTCTCCCTGGGTACAGCCCTCCTGTCCCAGTCCCAGTGTTTCAGGATACGACCATAGTAACAGTTGGCATCATCCACATGGGTCACCAGGATCTGATGAACATTTCAAAAACTTAAACATTCAATCATGAAAACATGGCTAAAATACACAATGGAATACTGACATGTACATGTTGACAAAACCTGCATCAATGAATGCATTAAGTCACATAAAGGATAACTATTTGGTTGGTTGGTTGGTTGGTTGGTTGGTTATTACAATGACTTATGGTTGGAATGGATACAAATGTGCTATTCTGCCATAGAATACTGATCTGTCATACACCAATGAAACAGAAACATTGTTTTACAAGCTACACTAGAATGTCAAATTTATGCACCAGTCTCTTCGATTTGACTTGAACAGCAATATTGGGTGACAATCTCACTGTGTCATACATGTATAATAGTTACATGTACTACAAATGTACATGTATATACACAGTCTGACAACAAAACATCACCAATGACGGAATTTTATTTTCTGTTCTCAAGAACACAGGGTTTCCCACCTTGATATATCCTAAAGTAGGCATCCCTTCCCCAGGCTGGTCCACCTCAGGTACAACAACATGTCTTGCCTTACACCTGGCCTGCTCTGCACAGTAGCCAAATGCCTTCATGGAATGGCAGAAACTGTCGTCCACTCTTCCTATCTGCTTAGCCTGAATAAAAAGTGGGGGAAACACTGCATTAGGGAATAGAACGACCATAAGTAATGAGATCTTAGAGAAAGAAGGAACAACAGGGGGGCGTGTGAAAATATTGTTGAAATTTTGTTTTCTCTAGTTCTCCATTTCTTTTGTTAAATTTTTCCTTTTACGCACAACTTTTTTTCTCCAGCCCTCCCAGTGCGTTCTTTCATTTCCCCATGATCCTTCCCAATCCATCCCTAATCCTCGCCATGTCTTTCTGTATCAAAAGTTTTAGTCAAACAAGAATACTTGACATTCTGACATTCTATATGGATACTTGTAATATATAATGTAGAAGATAGCCTGACAGTCAGTGTAAAGATGAGGACAGAGCTTCATCATCATTAACATTGAGGATGACACTGTAAATCCTGCCACCCACCAGCCAGGCCTTGTTGCACATGTCCAGCATATCCTGTGACACATGACCTCCAGACCTCCTCACCAAGGTCACGATCTCCTGTAGGCCCACAGGGTACCTGGTGCAGGTCTCAGTCACCAGGATGTACGATACACAGCCTGGGGTTTTCTTCTTCTCCTGTACAGGACAAGAACACAACAAAGAGTCAGTGTGGTGTAAGATACACGACTTGGATCTCAACTCTTCTCCTGGACAAATTAAAACTACAGGTGCACTAAAAGGTACAGAGGGCATTGCCAGCAGTTCATGATAACTGTCAATATGTTCAGTAAAGTTATTTGTAGAAAGAAAAAAATACAAACGAAAACTACAGAAAAGCTGTACTACATGGTCAGAAAAGTAGACAGTTGATAAAACAAAATAACATAATATCCAGGTAACAACTGTTACACATCCATTTTACCTAATGTGATCACCAATTTCATTTTAATTCATCTGGAAACTGAAGAAAAATGATACAACTCAAAGCAAAGAGATTAGTGCAAACTTTTTTTGTGTGTGTTCAAGAGCAAACCTTGGTAACATCCTTGTTGAAGCTGTTAGACATACATCCCAGTCGTCCGCTGAACTTGAGGTGAGACGGTGCGAAGCTGTAATGTATAACGCAGGTGGCATCCCTGATGCCGAGATCCTGTATGACTGTGTCTGTCAGGACCAAGACAGGCAAGGAGTCCTTGCTGTGGTGCGTCGTCCATTCTTTCTTCACTGTGTCTATCTGGTACTGGTGTTGGTCCGTGTAAGCACACAGGGTGTTGTGGCTGTAAGTCTTGAGAAGCTGAACAAACATAAGGGCAATTCACTCTTACTGATTAAATCTCTGAAGAAAATGGAGAAGATGCCATATGTAATCAAAAAACATGTCTAGACAGAAGGATTGTGTGACTGGTGGTGGAAAAGTTCATGCAATTTTTTGTTAAGCTCCAACATTTTCAATCTTGATGTTTCTTGTAACACCTTGTAACACCTTTCCTTATGCCACCTTCCATTTGATTGCAATAAGCCCAGGGGACAAAATACTGCATTTTGTACAACACTCACCCCAACAGCGCCACTTAGCAGAATGTGAAGGAATTACACCATATTGATAAAACAAATTTAGTCTGTACAGGGATATGCCCTTGGTCTGCATAGGTTTTGGTCATCCTGCTATTTCATTGTTGTTATCTTAGTCTAAAGAATCATGGCAGACCTTACTTTTTATATGTAAAGAAACTCAGCAACCATGATGCTCTGCGCAGATGTTAGCGCAGGCGCAACACAGGCAGACCGGTTCATTTGCCGGCATTTGACACGTTGGCATTCACAGGTGAGTGGGTTTAAACAGGTAGATTGTGAGGGCACAACACAGTGGCAGATATGTCATGTGTGTCGTCAGTGACAGATCCTTTTCACCTGGAGGAAGTCACAGTGACACCACAACAAACAATAACTATTGTGCACCAAAAACTGTGTTAAGGTGGGTGTCGACATTTTTGTAAATACAGTCAACTAGTCTGAAGCATGAAGGAAGACTGACTGGGTTTGCCACCAGGTATTTGCAAAGCGCTCACAGTGAGATAAAAGAAGTGGCCAGAATGCCTTCACTACTGTATTCAAATATATATACTTTTCACATGGCATTAATGGTACAAAGCATGCCGCCATGTTGGAGTGCATTGCATGGTATTACATACCTGATCTGGTCACCAGGGGAATCAAAGATAGACTTCACTCCCTTCACCAACGTCAGACACACGCACTCACGCACGCACGCACACATACACACACACACACACACACATGCACACACACACACACACACACACACACACACACACACACACACACATGCACACAGATACAGAGACACCAAAAACAAGGGTCTGTACGATAGTGGGGGTGGGGGGCATGGAAAAGTTTTGGGGCCAAAGGGGAGGGCCATGAAAAAATGTAAAATATGCCGCTTCAACCACACAGAAAATACATAAGTTTTAGGGTGAGTGCAGGTCCTGTGACGCTCAACTGGCCCAATCTGTACAATAACATGCCTACTGTACAATATTACTTCATAACAGATTTTGGAAGTTTGAAAACAAATACTTGCCATCCCTTTCAATATTCTTTAAACTTTCGGCACAGACAAAATTATATTCTGCTCTAACCTATGGTACTAGTAACTTGAAACATAGGATTCAATGTAAAACAACAGGAGTCGATTTCTCTGGCAATCAAATTGAGAGGGCAACATCCTGATAGGGAAGCATCTGGAAACCACGACATGCCATGGCCTCGAATCATTGCAGTTGATACATGAAGTTGAGGCTAAGTGTGTGTCCAGACTATAGCTATACAGGCATTCCTGAAATTGATAAACATGGAGTTCAGAGACTTTGGAGTCGAGCTCGAGTGTGCTGGTGCTGTTGGAATTTCCTCCAACTGTTCTGTCCCAACATCATCCATATTATAATAATCCGTGTACCTCACAGGAGGTCTCTTCTTCCTCCAGGGCCCTGGCCACTGTTGGGTGGCGGTTGTCAGAAGTTGTCGAAGTTACATGACATCATCTAACTTCCGACAGTGACCAGGGTAGGGTGGTTGGTATCAGAAGTTGTATGAAATTACATGACATCATCTAACTTCCGACAGTGGCCGGGGTAGGGTGGCGGTTGTCAGAAGCTGTCTAAAGTTATATGACGTCATCAAACTTCTGACTTTATAATATTCCTTATACACTGTATGACATCTTCCTACTATAAGGTTGCTAACTTCTGCCATTTCAGTTCTGCTGCCTCCCTGGTGAGTGTCTGAAGATAGGTTCTCATAACCCAACTTCTGACAACTTCTGCTACCTACCAGGTGAGTGTCTGAAGTTAAGTTGACAACTTCTGATACCTCCCAATAGACTGTCTGAAGTTAGAATGAATACGGAAAAGTCTGAAGTTACATATGGCCTAATCTGATTTTAACTTCTGACAACTTCTGCCATTTCACTCCAATACTGGACATATATGAAAAAGTTTGGTGCGTAGTCATGATGTGTCTTGCCAGGCATGTGGCCCTCCAAGTGCAGAGCATGCAAATCAAATTGGTATGGCCTAAAATCATCATTTCTTTGCATAATATGTCCAGAAAAAAAACCCAGTGCTTCCTGTTTTACAGAACTGCAGATGGTTGCCATGGTCCAGTTTTGGGGATTCCTTTCCCTTGTAATTATAATGTGCCTGCTGCCAAATGCAAAAGGTAAGAATCTTGATATTTTCACCATATACAAATTAGGAGACCATTGTTGAAACATTTATCTATGGACAGCAGGTCTCTCGGTGGCAACCAATATTTAATCATTCTAACACTTTACAGGCAGCATCATAGTCATTTATTGTTCTAAGTTAAAATTAGGACCAACCTGTGGTGCAGGACAATTGTAGTTGTCTCTGGACCTGTGCCGTGGTGGAAGCATGTTCGGTTCCACCACGGCTAAGGGTCCAGAGACAAGAAGAGGATAGGACGAATTTATGTTTATTTTATGTAAAGAAATAACTAGAAAGCGTGCTTTAGAAATCATCATCATCATCCTGCATGTCAGTGCTAAAATGGCACCGAGGCAGGAAGTCAATGTCTTCCACATTCTCTTGTCTGTTGTGCCCTTTATAAATAGTGTGGCTTTTACAGGGAGAGGAATATTAAGAAGGCAAGCATTACACAAAAATGGCAATTACATTTTCTAATGCATGACCGGAAGACTGAAGAACTGTGTTGAAAAAGAGCTAACTTTAAGTTTCTATTCTGCTGTCATGATCAGATTTTTTTCAATGAACTAATTTCACGTCTGTTATACATTTTTTGGGCATCCTCCTAAAATAAGTACCAGTGGTAAGTATTCAATCAATGTGTAGTGTGTACACTTATCTGTATCTGTACTAATCAACAAGTATAAGCACCAGTTAGCGTAACACGCCAGCTTCACAGGTACATGTTGCTAGGCTGGTCATACTACACAAAAGCCTCATGTCAATCCTCACCTATCCCTTGACCTTGTTGAGGGTCGTCAATACTCCCCTTTAGGCCACACCAATTTAATTTGTTGGTTCTCGGATTTTTTCAGAAAAAATATGAAGCGACAGGGCGAAAAAAAATAAAAATAAAAACAGGCCTGGGCATCCTATTATAGCCCCAAATGCTAGAATTGGTGCCATGAAGTCAACACAAAAGACTGGGTTAAAATTTGAATAATGAATTTTGAACTTTTAATCAAACCAGTGCATTGGTAAATGTAATAACTTTAACAACTAGGAGTAACAGGTCTTTCTTGAACTGTTGGAGGCAAAATATGAGCATTTTTGAGTTGATTCAGACCCAGAATTTTTTTTTTTTTTTTTTTGCAAATCAGAAAAAAATGAAGAGGCGAATCCGAGAACCAACAAATTAAATTGGTGTGGCCTTATCATAAAATAATACTAGTTCTTACATCTTAGTTATTTTTAAAACTCAGTCACAGAATTTGTTAGTGAGTGTTTACACAAAGGGGTTGTTTGTTCGTAATACATGTATACATGTAAGGGCTCAACTTGCAGCAGAATATTCAATAACATGATTCTAACTTTCTAGGAGCTATCCATTTCATCAAATGCCCCAAAAACCAGACTATTCATGATGGTGGCAGCCTCTCAATTGTTGCCAAAGCTGTTGGAGTGCCAGATGACCACATGACATACACTGTGCAAGTATTTGGTCCAAGACCAGATCAACAGAAACCACATCTATATTCCTTCTATAAAAATGGAGGTACGTAAAAAATATTGCAGTAATACTGTACCCTTAATCCTAACAACATTTTTCAGAAACTTTTGCATGCTGACATTCCCTCACGTGCTACCTAACATGCAACAAACGGAAGGAGTTTATGAGTACTTGATGTACACAAGACAAAGTTAAAGCCACTGGTTTGAGCAAGGCATGCACATGACATGTAAGTAACGTACAACACTTGAACTACATGTAAATTGAAGAGAAAGCTGGTAACCAACAACACTGAAACAAAAATTTTTTCTCTAAAGGAATGGGTGGTAAAAATGACAGCTATTCGGATTACCCCGATGTCTTCAATGTGAGTGAAGAGAGAGTAAGACCTGGAGAACTAGACATCATCCTGACCATCACCAACATTAGCTACTGGGCTAATGGTCCTTTCAGATTCTTAATACATCTATCACCTCCACCACTCTACCACCTGGGAGAGAGATGTGACTTCAACCTCACTGTTACAAGGGGTATGAACTAAATGTGTTCTGTGAAGTTGTCATACATTTTATGTAACTAGAAGATTTATAAAGTAAGTCTTACTACACTTTTGCTATATTAAACCATCCTGAATATAGATTGATATTTCTTCCTTGATTGAGCAGTATAGTACACTAATGTTACAAATTCCAGGTCCAGCGAGTATCTAGTAAAGGTGTCTCTTTAAAAAAGCATGTCACTAGAGGGTAATCACACAGCAAAAAAAACAGGAAACTATATAGATTCATATTAAACATTTCATATTTCTGACATGCGCTTTTACTTCATTTGCTTTCCAGAGATGAAACCTCTAACTCCTTTTGACACCTACACTACAAGCTTAAGAGGTGAAGTAACCTCTCCATCACCTAGACCCAAACCAGTGAATGAAGGTAGAATGTTTTTATGTTGACTATAAATAATTTACGTGCAGAACTGAAGAATAGACTCATATTACATGTATTAAGTAAAACAAACCTCTCTCTGCCTTAATTTCAAATCTTTCTAATGGTCACTACTAGTTAAAACAGCATATCATAAATAGGTAACTAAAATGCGCTAGTTCTGTCTAATACCTAGAAGTAAACATAACATAAACACCACAGGTATCTTTTACACTACAACTTCATCTGTTGACGAAAATATGAAACCCAGACAACAAAATGTATGACTGAAATGCTCCTTCTGTTACCCTGTACCACAGGGACTACTAGTATTGCCGGCATCGTGATCGCAGTGGTTGGAGCGATTGCCATCTTAGCAGTGGTAGCCATGGTAGCCATGGTGATCATCTCATCAATAATAGGGTAAAAGACAGAGAAAGGCTACGTTATGCTGTTGATTAGGTTGGTTAGTTATAAATGTGTATATGCGATGTACATGTACATCCCACATTGATTAAGTCTATGAAAAAGCCAATTAAACTGAACAACAAATCCTATGAGTGCAGCAGAGGCACATCACAGCTAGAGAAAATGCTACCCATGTTGAAATTATGTTCAACTGCACACACAAGGCAACACTTTCAAGATTATGTAAACAGTGTATTTCATGAATACATTTTGTAGATTGTTTGACCATCAAATTCAAAACAGTATAACCAAATTTTATTTGTGATCCCAATCTAAAGGTCTGATGATGATGGTGTTGAGCTGGACCAAATCCAGACCATGGATGGAAAGCATCATGCAACAAAGGAGAACAAGGGACAACCCGAAGTAACTGCATTGCCATACAAAGAAATGCTGTCACCCCCAGTCAACTGAAGCCTAGAACTGGATGTTATATGGGACTTGAGTGCAAGTTTGTACCAAACAAAAAATAAATTGTACTGTAACAGTATTTACTTCCTTGTAAACAGGAACAGTTTAAAACATTTTGCTAGCATTGGGCTAACTATAAGTAGAACTCTCTTGTACCTCCCAAAGGTTTACTGGTACTATGTAGCAGTTACTTACCTATCAGGACGTTTGACCTTAGCATCCTGAAAATATTCACTGCCAACCACCAACAGACCAACAGCTATGATTATACATGTAATAATGCATTCAAACCGATTGGTGGACCATTGATGATTACATGGTAGGGGTGGCAGGAGTGATTGTTTAAACTAGAAGAATGAAATTATAACTTTGCTCAAGATAGGAGAGTGCCAAATGAGATTGCCAAATGAGAATGGCAGATGGTACTGATAACCATAAAAAGATAACAATACAGAATAACAGGATAAAAAGCAATTGTGATTATCAAAACTATATCATCCCACCCCCCCAAGATCCTCATTGGTCTGTCCGTAGGGAACTGAAACTTCATGACAGGTCTCTTCTATGCAGCAGTACAAAAGATACTATTGCTGTCATTGTATCAAAAGCAGAAATGAAACTCATTGGTAGTATGCTACTATTGAAGGATTTGCTTATGGCTTGTGTTTGGCATTCTTTCACTTTCATATGGTATACTTTTTCTTTTGTAAAAATAAGACCCTCAAGCACATGACATTTCTGAGGTTTCTTATTATAATAAAGAACAGGTGTTAATGCAGCATGACCAATTCAATGTTTTTTAATATGTTTAGAAAATAATTCACTCAATTACAGAGGATTAATGTTGATTAGAATGACTTACATGTACAATGTATTTAGATACTACAGACTACTGCACTAAAAGCAACAGTATCAGGTAACAAATAAAGAATTTGCATCTGTTTCGTACCTGTGTGACGTCTTCAGCTTCTGCATCAGACCCAACAAACACCATTATCTTGTGCCCCGCCCCCTGACACTGGTCCAGTAAATTCAGGAGCTCTGTGTACCGCAAAGTAGATGGGAGCACCGACACAATCTGGGCAGTAACAAAGAAGTGCCAAAGTGGCAGTGCAAAAACTTGTATTCTTCTAACTCACATATTACACGAAAAGCTGAGAAATTTACATAAAATTTGCTAAACTTGTGATAACTGAACATTTTGTAAATTTCTTGTTTTTGGTTAATTTCATGATACAAAGGGAAAGGAAATTTTCACTGTGTTTTAGCAATTAATTGTTGGAATGATTCTTTAGTAGTATCATGATTTTGCCATGGAGAGGTCATCATGCAAACCACACAAACAAAATCACTGCAAACATTTACAAAATTATGGTATACAAATCCCACCTGCTTGACCTTACTGTACACAGCCTCCTCCACCTTACTAGTGAACACCAGGAGAGGTTGAGTCATGTAGGCCCTGTGGAAGGACTCAATCCCTGCTGTCCACTGTCTAGCCATCAGTACGATCTGCCTGGGGACACTGTGGTCAGGCTGGTCAGCAATGGCCTTCCCATATAGCCTCATCAAGGATTTAATCTAAAACATTGTGAAGAGCAACAAAACCTTAGCTACACCCAGCCTCAGTCAACACTAATCCAATTGAATAAACTTAGTTTCAATTTCTAGACATGAAAAAAAAGCAGTATTACATATCAGTCAGCATCCATGCTGACATCAATGAGTTATTTCCTTTTGTAGCTAAGATATATATTTTCAAGTAATATTGAGCCAAAGAAGTGTACAAAAAAGAAAAATCCCTTAATATGCACATCAGTGAACTTATTTTGGCAAGCGAACAACTTAGACAAACTAGTGTTACTAACTCAAATGGTGTGGCCATGTAGATTATCAATTGATATTTTCATAATATATATGAATTTATTATACTATCTAAAACATCCTTGAAATTTCTCCAGATATTTTCCTACCTCGTCTGTGTATACTTCCGTCAGAGTGTCAGCATCGTCCACTACCAGTTGACACAGCCTGTCCAGGTTGGTGTATCTCTTCTCTAACATCCTCAGCAGACAGCGAGGTGTGGCGATCAGCAGGTCACACCCATTGATCAGGGGAACCTGTAACACAGTACACATGCCTAGATCTCAACAGTCAACACCTAACATGTGCCACATTGGTGGCCTTTTGTAACAGGGCCATTATCAACGTAATTCTTTTCAAGTGGGAGTTGTTGCTGCTGATGATAATGATAATGATGTTGCTTTTCTGGAGGAAAGGCAGTCCTGCTTTAACCTTCTCCCTGCTGCCATAACCAAATTTTTTGTGCCAAATGGCTACTTTAGGAGGCTGAAGGTTAAAACAGGTTACAGTTGTCATCAAAACATATTTGGAACAAAATGCCTTGCAGTAGAACTTCACATTATGAAATACTGATACATTAGGTAACAAAAATGACATAGTAGTCATACTTTGACTTTCCATCTTACAACACTGCAGTGGATTTGTGCTCATGTTACATCAATTCCCAAGATACAAACATCAAGGAATGTCTCTAAAATTCTTGCACAACCATGTCTAGATTATGTACCATTTGGTCATCCTCAGCACCTGCTCCAAAGATGAGCAGCACCCTTGTTGACTTCTGATCTGCGATGTATTTCCGGCACTCATCGTACACGTTTCGTGCACTTTTCCAGTAGGGACACAGGATAATGGACCTCGGCTGAAACAAGTGGGAACAGTATAATAGTTAAACTGCAAAACCTACTGAGTTCTTTTAAACCTAATCTGCTGATCCAGTAATACACAAGACTCAATCTTAAACAGTTCTACATCATCACAGCTGTATTCTAGTAATCATAGGTACGTGTCTACAAATTAGCACATAATGCACACTACAGAAAAGTTGGGGTTGCAGTCTTCAAAGATGGATGGGGAAAATTCTACACAGTTTGACTCCTTGCCGCAAAAAAGTACAATTAAATCTATACAAGAGTGGTGAGGAAATATTGTTTCTATCCTGACAACTAATAAACCAATTGGATAACATACAATTTGCTATACAATAACAGCTTCAAGGGAGTTGAATTTTTTTAAAACTCTTTACCCCGTTCCCTTCTGGCAGTCCCTCCAACCCAGCAGTCTGTGTAAGCTGAGTTATCACGGGTAGCAGGTAAGCCAGGGTTTTGCCCATATTTGCCAGCGCCATGGCAACAAGGTCTCGCCCCCTCATGATGGCTGGCCAGCAGTAAGATTGGACCTTGCTGGGTGCGGGGTATTTGGTCCTCAGTTTCTAATGACACATGCAAAACCAAACCAGGAGATATAAAACGTGTTGACTTTTCATGAATGATGCTTTAATCATGGTAACATTATCTCATGATCACTAATAGAAAATGTCACACAATATAACCTGTCTCCATAAAATGCTTCAGAAGACGAGCATATACATGGGGCCCCGCATGCCCTTTTCCGTAGAGCGTAATCGGCCGTTTTAATTTTACGTAGAGCGTAGACGGACCGCTCTAATTCAACGTAGAGCGTAATCTGCGTATTTTCCGTAGAGCGTAATTTGCCGTTTAATTCTACGTAATGCGTTGTAGTGCCCCGGAATTTACCGTAGAACGTAATCGAGAGATTTCTTGAATTCAGCGTAATACGTAGCCGGCTCTCAAAATTTAGCGTAGAGCGTTGTCGGGACCCCCCCATGCGGGCCCCCATACATATTGACAAAAACAAGTCCCAAACAAACCTGAAGCTATACTACCGGTACAAAGACTTTTGCTAGGACAATTTTCCAACATATTTCAGGGACTATTTTTCACATGCAAGTTTTTCATGCACAATAGTTTCAGACACAGAGGACCTGTTCCCCAGAAATTGAAACTTCTTGTACACTTATCATTTTTTTCACAGGTAATCATGATACAATTTATTCATTGTTGTCAATGAAGACCTTGACTTCATGCCGTCATCGTGAGGGAAGTTGAGCACAAACACTTATTGCACTAGTCTTACCTGTAGTATAAACTCTGAAAACGGTGCTTTCTCAAACACGGTGTGGGGTTTGGGTGGAATGTCTCCCTTTACTGACACACCATCCCAACCCGCCTGACCAACCGTAGACATCTGATGACCGCCTAGTGCCAAGGGCTGTCCAGTGGAAGACTGTGGATAGTGTAACAAGCTAGATGAAGTAAAATCTCTTCTATGTCTGTCTTTGTAGTGACATTCATCATAGAAATTTTACGTGACGTCATAGTATTTTCAAACAGGCTGTCACAGAACCAACCACTGACAAGAATCTGACAGCTTTCTCTGAAACATGACTGGGGAATTTTGAATGACACCCAGTTTGCAATCGTAGTACGATCGTACAATGGACATGACCTGCCCTTAGCTGTACTACAGGTCGATACTTAGTCACGCAGCCACTAACTTATAACACTATCAGATGTTTCAAACTTGTCTAGATCAAGTACAAGGCATTCTGTATACTGGTGTGTCCTGACAACATACATGGCTTGTTACCTGGGCCTGTGTTCTGCTGTGCTCCTCCCATTTCTGAGGCATCAGCCCCTGCAGCAGCCTCTCCCCGATACTGGGGACCTTGTTTTTCCTGCGTACGGGCGACTCCTCTCCCTCACTTGTGGAAGGTTCTGTCGTTGAAAGGTCCCCAGAGCCAGAGGAAAGTGAAGGGAAAAGGCTGGGAGAACAAGGAGGAAGTTGGCAGTTTAAAAAAAAGGATTACCCAATTGAGAAACACATGGATGAAAGCTTTAGCATTGAAGTTATATGAAGTAGCAGAGATAATGAGTTATAGTAACAAGAAGACTTGCGAAGAAAAGCAAAAGGAAGTGAGTTCTAGACAGCTTCTGAGTAACATAACTTGAGTACTACCCCCCTTAGTACCTGTCCTACAACCACCCAAGTGTTAAAAGGCATCACAACTGATACTAATATTCCTACTTTCAGCAAATACAGTCTCTGTTCTGTACTGGCAAATGTGTTAAATGTTGCCTATATTATATACTGCTTTGCTTTGAACAAAGTGGTACTCTCCAAGCAGAGGTAGGGTTTTGGGCTTATTTTTGGCGTGTTTTTAGGCTTTTTTATCGGGCTTTCTTTTTTCACTGAATTTTTTTTTCCACTCAACCCAACCTCTGCCGGCAGTCGACGCATCAGTGAAAAAAGAAAGCCCGATAAAAAAGCCTAAAAACACGCCAAAAATAAGCCCAAAACCCTACCTCTGCTTGGAGAGTAACAAAGTGGTGGATACATGTGCTGAGAAATAGAGGTGTGTAGGAAGGCCACATTCTTACACTTCTGTGCATGTTGTGTCAGTGAGATTGTAGGGTTGAGCATGTGGGGACTTGTTAGTGGTGCACGTGAGGCTATATTACTTACAACTCATTATGAGTGTGTTTGTGTTAATATCACATATGTGCAACAATAACATAACTGTGTTAGAACACTTCAGAGACAGACAGAACAACAAAACACACTGTACAAATTTGGATTTTTTTTTTACAACAGAATGAGTGCACAGTGTAACTCGTATACACGTAAGAACTTTGTTCAGGACACAAAGATTAGCTTGCATTTGTCCAAATATACATTAGACACAGACACACAGTATCAGACTTTGATACAATACACTATGCTAAAATGTACAAACGTCTATATCGATAAGTATCACATGCAGCGAACAACTCTCTTCTGGAACGTTTGTCGCGATCAGATTAACCTTACTACAAGCAGTTGAATTGTTAAAATTGTCAAAAATGGGCATCACATACCCGGTAAGATTAAAGTATGTTACATGTCTGTATATATGACGATTAGTATGTGATGGCGTCTCTCGGTCTTAAACAAGGTGAGGTTAGAACATCAACACAGACTAAGGCTTCTACCTATCCCTGAGGGGGTTCCCATGTAGGTTGATTCTGGGCAGCCTGGCTGGAGTATAGCCAGTATGTGCAGAGGGAGTACTAGTAGTAGTAGTAGTCACGTCGTCTCCTCCAGAAAAGGCTGCCTCAGCACCAGTTGTACGACTTCCTTCAGCTTTTGCATCACTCTTTGTTGCACCATCAGAACTGCTAGCCTGACTTGTATTGCTTCCAGAAATGTCATCATGCCTCCCGGCAGAATTCCCCATAACTGCAGCTTGAGTTTGCTCAGACTGCCCTGTGCTGCACATATCACTTCCTGACATCCCAGTACTCTTGCCATGGGCAGACATCTCAGTAGATGCATGGCCACTTGTGGCACCATCAAATACACCAGCTGTTGAGATGCTTTCTGAGGATACTCTGACACTTTGGGATATGTCCTTACCTCCCTGCATGGGGGGACTTCTTGCACCACTTCTAGCAGCACCAACATGGACAGGAATGGGTGACAGTGATCTCTGTCTTACAGGTCTTGTTTTCTCTGCAAGTTGTGTCCACTCCTTCCCCAAAGTTGAGGTCTGCGAATATGCTGCATTGAGCCTACTCTCCACAGATCTGGAACTTCTAGAGATCACCTCGTCCTCCTTTTGGACAGAATGTCCAGAGAGTTTTACCTGATCTGGAGGAAAACTTCTCATGTTTTTGACCTCCTGCCCTCCTAAGACTGGCTGTGAGGATTTGTCATTCATAGGTGGGGACACACCAGGGATCCACTTTGTTTCCTGACCACTGTTACCTTTCAACCACTCCGCATTCACAGCAATGCTGCCATTTTCTATGATACGTCCAGAGCTTGGTTGCAAACTACGGGCTGCCTTGAGTATCTTTCTAGGGCTCAGATTCTTTCCAGCTGGCTTAAGGGAAGGATCGTTCAAGGTTCCTGTACTTTTTGATGTTCCTTGTCGTTTCTCCAAACCGTGTCCTGACTCTTTTTCCCTCACACTCACAGAGGGGCTTGTTTTTGCAGAATGTAATGCAGACATCTGCTGATATAACATCTCTCCATTCTGTTCAGCTGGAGATGAAACTTTTGTCTTCAT
This sequence comes from Branchiostoma floridae x Branchiostoma japonicum, assembly GCA_013266295.2. NCBI lineage: Eukaryota > Metazoa > Chordata > Leptocardii > Amphioxiformes > Branchiostomatidae > Branchiostoma > Branchiostoma floridae x Branchiostoma japonicum. The sequence continues at coordinate 10,295,451 of CM023829.1, read as the reverse complement.
TCCATCTGGGGAATCTATTGCTAATCTAGAGAATTCAAAAGCAGCAGCACCAGGTGACACAGGGCTGTTGCTGTTGTTGGGCATTCCTGTACCCGTCTGTTGTTCTATTTCACTTGCAGCTTGAGGTTGGGTGTTGGGAGTTGGGGTCATTTGAGCCGGCTCGGTCACTATCATTGGATTCAGACCAAGCATGGCTGCTAGTCCACTGCATGGAGAGGACCGTTGGCTGGGATCTGGGGACAGTGGTGGAGGGGAGGTACTCTGGGGTGACACATGTCCTGCCGAGGCGACTGACGGTGAGAACAAGGGACTCAGCATCCTCAGGTTGGACTTAACTGTAAGAGATACAAAATAAATTACTTCCTTCAGAACAGTTCCTATCAATTCTGACTGGTACAGTCATCAACAATATTTCAACAATTATATGACCGGGATAATTAGCTATTTACAGCATAAAAATATAAAAACATTATACAAAAAGATTAAATCCATCTGTTATTACAGCTCACGTCTTGAAAATTATGTGACCTTAAAGTTCATTACCATTGTTGTAATACACAACAGTTTGTGAGTGTATATTGTTTTTTTTATTTTATTCACATAGATTACCGAGCATTCGGCAGCAAGCACATTCGTGCTTATATAGCCCTCTGCTCAACAAGAGACATACAAAATACAGAGTAAAACAAATACAGAATATATAGTGTATATTGTTATGGTGCACTGTTAGAAAGGGAAGGTGCCAACACAACATGGACAGAACCTGCTGACATAGACACAAAGTCAACACTGAAAAGGTGATAATAAGTAGATTTACTCGTCTTTTCCGCCCCAAACCTGGCTGGTTGGCAAGTACTTCTACCTAGATATGGGGCAATAGAGCATGCAATATGTAAACAACACTGTTGTTTGAACCCTTGTTTATTCATGAAATGCTCAAATCGGCCACTTTTCATACCCCTTGTTCATACCATTTTACCATTCATACACTCCGTTAAATGACGTTATGAAAAGGAAAAAGGATGCCTCTCACAGTCTTGACTTTACTGGTAGGGATGTTGTTGGGCCTAATCATAAACAATAACTACAGCCCTTTAGTGACTGTAATGATAAAACTCTTACCTTCCTCATCTTCACTGTACTTAGCATACTCCTTAGAGACCAGGTCATCGTTCACACACACGGTGCCGGTGGTCCTTTTCAAGTACAGGATGACGTGGTGGACACCGGTGTCTCTGTCCACGTGGTAGACATGGACCGAAGCACCATAGGATTCTGAAACATTTTGAAATCAACAATAATTTTCTGATAACTGCCATACCATGAAAAATACAAGTGCAATTGGATACTGTAAGTCACTATCAGACAAGCACTTTCAAGAATAAAGGAATACCGAGAGTTAGAATTTTGATAATCTTTTGAATTTTGGCAATTCATTTTTTTAACAACTCCCCTAGTTTCAAAGTCCAGCAGTTTAGAAAATAGAGGTAAATATTTCATCATACATAATAAGAGAAAAGTGGAAATACAATTATCTGATGTGTGTTTCAAATTCTATCTTCTTCTCTCTACTATTTTGAAGACATTTTTCATCAATCCAAAGTGTACAGTAACTTGAGAACAACATGCAACAAACATTCCAAGTCTAACATAATTTCAGACAGTCAGATACTAGTAAGCTTACCTTTCACTAGCTTGCTCACATACTCATTTGCTGAAGTGTCATACTTCTTACAGGGCCTGAGACAAATCAAACAGTGTAAGTATGCACAACATAGACACACATATTTCTCTACATGCCAAACAAAAAAATCTTCAGGCAAGTATTGAGGTGAAACAGGTCCTTACTGTTGGGTTGTGGTGAAGTCCTCTATAGAAGTGATTAGAGTGAGCGGCTGTAGACCATACAGACAGAACTCCTTAGCCTGCCAGGCTAGCTGCATGAACTGTGGTGGGGCTTGTCTCAGCCTGCCCAACAAGAAAATGTATAAAATTTTTAAAGTTAATTTCAACACATAGCTAGGAATAGTTTTTCTCAGAGGCTTTTGGCTGATACCATGTACTTAAGCGATACTGGTAAGTCACATTGTTGAAGGTTCCTTTTAGTACTTACAGTGAAATCACACTAAGCAATGTTATCAATGAATAAAGGTAGCAGTATCCAATAGGCAATACAAAAGGTTCTTATTCCTAAAACACAATATCCGGGATCCTGGTATCTTCTAGAAGCATCATACATGTTTAACTCTAATAAATGTATGTGGGATTATGTAGGATCATGAAAAAGGTCATGTTAAAATTCTAGGAATATTCCTTACCAGTGACATGGAATTAGACAGTCCTCTGCATAATCCAACAGGAAACAACTGTAAGAAGTGAGGAAGAAGAAAAAATAAATGCAATCAAATCAAATTTGGCCCATGGCACAAGTTGTAAAGAGATCATGCACATGCATATATTAGTGGAACCTTTGTTGCTATTTTCTTGTCTATTTCTAAGACATACATGTAATATAAATTCTTATATGTTTGACAAGTCATCTCGTGCAATACAAAGCCAGCCACAACTGAGTACAAATGTATAGGCAAAGCTAGAGTGTTCCCGGTACTACATGTGCTATGCTAAAAGGTAAAGCAATGCAGTTCAACCAAAACGAGTATAGATTGACATCTTTACCAAGCCTGCGGTCCACTTTTGGACTGTAAGATGGTCTTGACCCTGACTCGGTACCACATTCTGTCTGCTGGACGTTTTCCGACACACAGCTGAAGGAGGAAACAGCATTGACAGAACATAAGTGTACTGTGTAGCAGTGTTAAAGTTTTGCACAACTTTTGTAGGTTTGCGTGTTCTATTGAGTCATCTCCAGTAATCACATCTCTCTGCTACTGTTTTGTTTATACACAACTATTGTATGTATTTGCACCCAGACTCATTGAGGCATCGAATGGCCAAGCAGTTAGGCTAGTAGACACGAGATTGAGAGGTCATGGGTTTGATTCCTGACATTCCTGGCAAGACATTGTTTCCTTGGGAAAGGTATGAATCTCCTCACTCCACGCAGGTTTGAAATGGGCACCTGACTTCGATAGGGGCGGTAAAAGGCAGTGGAAGGGAAGGGATAGGCTCTGCCTACCACTGCCCCTTTGGCCTGATAAAGGACTTTTAATGATTACCTTTACCTTTTACTCTGATAAATGAACATGCCATACCTGTCCCTGTGCTGGCACACATATGGCCTGGTCCGTACTGAAGAAGTCGTTGATCTGTTGGGATAATTCTTGGAACTTCCTGGTCTCCTCCGACATCATTGTCCCAGGTGTCTCCTTGGCCCAGAAATGGTCAGCCTTCACAACCTGTTAGGGCACCAAGTTCAAGTGTACATAGACTGCTATAAAGTGGCCATGATAAGAAATCACACTATAAAAGTCAACACGAAAGACAGCATTCTTATAGCTACTAAGGGTACAAAGATATATCATCCAAGATATATAACTAAAGTTGAAAATCAAGTACAGAATTATGTGTAGAGTGTAACAGTAAATGTGCTGAGGAGATAACTGAATATTTAACTTGTTTATATATTTACAGCTGACACTTTTACAATGACTTCACTCAATACCAGGCATTCCAAGTTCTAACACTGCTATTAGTACTTTAATACTAGGTAGTTCAACAACAAACCTTCAAAATTGTGATTTCCACATGCATTCTGATTGCAGCGTACTCAGGAACAATAGCAGAAATGTGACCTCCTTTCTCGAATGGAATATGATTCTTGTCTCCTAAAACTTTCTTCGTTGCTGCATTTCATCTGTGTTGTCATGGTGGTGAGGACTGAAAAAACAAGACATGTGATGTATAAATCTCCATCCACCTATGAGCACATGTAGCCAGACTGGAATTTTTTTTATTTTTTTATTATTATTTATTTTTTGATTTTGCCAGATTCAAAGGAATCAGCTTCCAAAACAAAAATAAGAAGGGCAGCACCAGCCAAGAAGCTTGCACCAGCTAAGCTTTTACCAAGTTTTAAACTTGAGCTGGCCAGGAAGCCATTTTTTCCATTCCAGGTTCTCTGCCTTTCAGCAAGTAAACTTGACCACTTGGTATGACAAAGGAAAACAAATTGATATGGCAATTCTAGATTTCTCTAAAGCTTTCGATAGTGTACCTCATACTAGACTCATCAATAAATTAGATTTCTATGGTATAAGGGGGGGGAACCTAACATGGATAAAGAAATGGTTACTCGACAGACAGCAACAAGTCCAAGTAGACGGTGAAGTATCGAAACCCATCAAGGTAAAGTCCGGAGTCCCCCAAGGAACTGTATTAGGCCCCTTACTATTTTTATTATATATCAATGACATTGACTTAAGCATATCTTCCCAGTTACGCCTGTTTGCAGATGATTGTTTAATATACCGTCCTATTCAAACGCCACACGACCAGCAAATACTACAAAATGACCTGAACAAACTGTGCGAATGGTCCGACAAATGGCAACTAAGTTTCAATGTGAAAAAATGTTGTATTTTACACATCCACAAACCTCGCAAGTCACCCCATTACATGTACACAATGTTTGCAGAACCTCTAGAGGCTACGGAACAGCACCCGTACCTGGGGATAATCCTGTCTCAGGATCTTAAGTGGTCGCATCACGTCGACTCCATTACTTCGAAGGCAAACAGTACCCTGGGTTTCCTGAAGCGTAATATTAGTAATTTAGGGGGGCATCCCGAGAGGTAAGGGCAAAGGCCTACACAACACTAGTTAGACCCAGGCTGGAGTATGCAGCTCCAGTCTGGGACCCACTCAAACGCCAACATGCACAATCCAACACACTACAGGCTAAACTTGAGTCAGTCCAGAGACGCGCAGCCAGATGGGTCCACAACGACTACAGACACACAACCAGTGCCACACAGCTTGTACATAACCTAGGATGGCCCACACTACAAGCCCGAAGACAACAATCACGGCTAATCTTGTTCTACAAAGCCTTTCACAACCTTACTGCCATTCCGTTACATGAGCTCACCACTAGAAACACCAACAACACCAGAGGTCACCCACTACGCCTGCAAACATTCTACAGTAAGACAGACATACACCGCAGCAGCTACATACCACGAACCATATCAGACTGGAACGTATTACCGACAGACATAGTCACATGTACTTCGCTTACAAATTTCAAAACTGGATTGGCCCGCCACATGGGTCTTTCCACACACGAGTAATTTACATATCATGCTAAGGCGGCCATCACCTTTCTTTTCTTTTTATTTTTCACACATTGCACCTTGCACAATTAGTAAGTTTTTGATACACTTTTGCATTTTGTTACGAGCACCTCCACCACGGCCGTCATTAGCCGCGCACCGAGACCTTCCCTGAACGTGATGCCCGAAAGGGTTTTGTTCAGTATTCATAAGATTAAGATTAAGATATGATCAGAAGACAAACAATGGAGAGAAAGTAGACAAGAGAACCCAGAATCAAGTAAAACATCTGGGTCTGGGGTGACATCAAATGATCAAATTATTATTGACACTAGATCTGGACTGATTGAGTGGTGTCTTCTGTTGTACATTAAATCCTGGAATGCTCTGAAAGGCAAGAAAACAAAAGGACTTTTCACGACAGTTTGTTAGAATTTTACATTTCTAAACCTAGCATACACGTGTGGTCACGTGTCCTAGTTTCCGAGGCATTGAATTGCAAATCTGGGAAAAGTTATGGCGACGTCTGGGGGTTTTACAAACTGTAACGGATGAGTCTAGATGCATAACATTAATCTTCAACTTTCAGTGATTTTACGACTGAATTTTCTTAAACCCTAAACTCATATTTCTAGAAATGACACCGAGGCAGATGATATAAACAGAGTGCACAGCCACACGTGCTATGAAACGGGATGATCTATCAAGTTGCGAAAGTGTCCTGACACCATTCATAATTTCCTGGCGTGAAATTACTACAAATCTAGCCCATTTTGTGGCCTTCTTAACTTGCTGCTGTATCTAGGTATAAATCTTAACAAACCAACGCAAGTTTACCTTCCATCTAGATTAATAAAAACAAACAAATAAGATACCTCCAACAAACTATTTGCATCTCCCTCCATGCTTCTCAATAGCATCGTAAAGCTAGCAGATAATTCGTCACCATTAAATACGGCACAATAAATAAAAAAAAGTAGATATTTTAGAAAGTTTAATAAGTCTAGAAAATGTTAACTTTTATGTTTTAGCGCAAGTATTTGCAGAATTTGAATGTATTGATTATTGTTCCCCCGAAAAATTTCTGAGTCCTATTTATACGAATCATCTGCTATTTTTAGCAAGTCTCAGCAAGGATCCAAGATGGCAAACGACACGGAGAAACCCAAGCTCTCCAAGAATTTGATGCAGATGAAGGTACAGGAGAACTTTGATGTGATAGATTTGGGTGTTTCAAGTACCAAATCACTTTTTGATCTCTGTGTGAAACATTCTTGTGATTCCTGCCCTGAAAAGTACACTTGACCAATCAATTTCAGTAAGGGGGAGGGGGGCAAAGGCGTGATATGTCCGGTCATGCCTCCACAAAGCTAGGACAATTTTCGTGAAAAGCCATAATACTGCCGTATCCGATAGAGATTTATATTAAAAAAAGTCATAGCCATAATTTTGGATCGCAGTAGCTCTTATAAACTGATACAGATACACTTCAATATGCAGCCAAAGAACTTCACTGAGCTGACCCTACTTCATCCAAAATATTCTCTCATTTGCCCACTGTGACTTACTTTCCAGTTTATGCAACGAAAACAACAAGCGGGTGACAGAGAAAAACTAGAGGAAGAACAGCAGCGAGTTATAGACGAAGAACACTGGGTGTTGGACATTCCAGAACTCAAGAAATTAGAGTAAGTAACTTTATTGTTTGTTTGTTTGTATCCAATAAGTACTTCATACTTTATTGCTTGGCCACCAACCGATTTTTGGAAGTTTGCACTGAAATAAATTCTACTGGTTACAGCATTGTTGAACTGGTGTTTGTTCTTTGTCATTTGCAGAAGTAGATATGAAGTTATAGACAGCTATGTACCCTGTGAAGGCCTGAAGTATGGTCGCTTTTCCTTCCAAGGCTTCAACCCTGCAATAGAGGTGAGAGAGATAAAACACATTTCCAATCTTGCATTTTGGTAAAGAGTGGTGGACTAGTTTTTGTATCTTTTGCATATCTGTTCAGAATGTGTAAATAAATGATATTGTACGCAATAACGTTTTCATTGAAACTTAAAGTTGATTGTTGTTTTCATTCTTTTTTTTCCTGTGTAGAAAATAGCCAAAAGCTTTGAGGTTGCCAAGGAGGAAGAGGCCTCAGAAGCGAAAGAGAAAGAAGAGACTGTTTCAGACGACGAAATGGCGAGAAGGTTACTATATTTACATCTTTCTTTTTTTGTTGTATTGTTTGCAGTTGTCCACATTTAATGTTCTCAGATATACCTGTATATCCTTCCTTGTGAGGCTTAAAGATACTGTGGGGTACATTTGAGTACAGGCAGAACATAAATCAGTGACAGTAAATGGTTTTTAGTTTGTTATAGAATTATGTGGTGTCTATTGAACATTGCTATGCCATGACATTATTCTTTTTTATTCAAAGTGATGCTGCACCCAGGTTGACCAACTTATCTTGCCAGGGACATTACACTTACAGCCTATATTGTCTTTTTACAGATATGAAGCCATTGTGGGAACAATACAGAAGAAATTTGGCAAGAAGAGACATAGAAATTCTACTGGGGATGAATCTCAGGTTAAGAAGAAAAAGAAGAAATTCCTGAAGCCTAAAGAAGACTAGATATGAAGTTGTGTTTGGATCCTGGAAGCACAATGAACATTACCAGACCATAGTGTATTGTACGGACTTTTACACATGTTGTACTATTTTAGCCTTATTTACCAGGCTATAGCCAGTCCCATTTGATTATTATGAACTCATGAACTCTGTTAGCTATTGTTGGTGAAATAATGAACTTTTGATAATGCCACTTTTACTGAAAATATCATGAAACAACTGTGTAAGCTTTTGGGAATGTTTGCCATCTTGGATACTGCAATAGATTATTAAATCAGATTTACTATACTAGAACGTGTTAGATGCTAGTTTTAGTAGTAGAATTGAATTATCCAATTAATAATTACTATGTCTTTGATTAAAAAACACTAAATGAATTGAATTTCGACAATTTTAAGGCAATTGAATTATTAATTCTATGTCTCATTTATGATATACATGTATCAATGTATTGGCTGTACAGTACTGATGGAAATGGTATACTTAATTGTATGCAATTCAAGTGGAAAGTGAGAAAAGGATTTCCATGCATTACTTCAATGTGTCCACGTCATTTTCTTTATTATAGAACACACATGTACATGCCTAGAGCTGCTAGCCACCAACCCCAATCAACTATAAGACCAGATGTGATGATATCCAGGCTAATTACTCACAGGGTGAAAAACAAAATGACAACCAGACTTCACCAATTCAGATTGCTGTTGTTCTTTTTTCCAGCAGGATGAGACAATTTATAACAGTGTATCATTTGAAAAAAAACCTCTGAGATTCTAAACTTTAATATCTTGGTCATGGCCGACCGGTAACACATGACTCCTGGGTATGTGTTTTATTCAATTTCATAAACTCATCTGATGTGGATTGGATACACATTTGGCATCTGAACTGATTACTCCTCAGCTTTCTCATCCACATCTACCACATGACTCCCTGGACAGTAATATGTAGAACAGTAGCAAGCTTTTTATCCTTTTACAGTCAAACCTGTCTATAGTGGTCACTCAAGGGACTGAGCAAATGTGACAAGCATAAATGACACGGACTTTCAGTTCTCACTGAGATACCTTTATTCAATTCCTGTCACATTTTTAAATTGACATTTACAACTCTGTATTTAGGTTTTCCATGGTTTTGAGTAAGCCAGTTGATGTCAGCCTTTATGACAGCTGGTGGTGAGACTGGTCTCCTCACACATCCTTCAGATAGTCATACCCAGGTGTGTCCTTCCAGTGAGGTGGCCACGCTGACTGCACTGAAGGACGGTCCTTCACCTAGTAGCATTACGAGAGGATTAATAGTGGGTTATCACAGATGAAAGCTAGAGACAAAGAATATAACCATCACAATGATTACATAGTAGACAACCAAATCTCACATAAGTGCTGCCATATCACTGAGCATTAGCCTGGGTGCCATCCAATTTGCTAAGGGGCTCCTTGTACTCACTGGGTTAATAAAATCTTTGGGGGCTAGCAAGTGTAAGGAACCCCCTAACAAATTGGATGGCACCCAGGCTAACTGAGCATCTGTTATTTCTAGGACATCGATATAGTCTGTTTTATAAGGAAAAGTACTTGTAGTCCTACCCTTTCATAGTAGCTGGCCAGGAGAGGAAAGCGTTCCTTCATTGGCAGTTTCATTCGCACAAGGTAGGCCAGTGCTGGCATCAACGCTGCATCAGCCAGGGTGAAGTCCTGCCCAGTGATGAAGGAGCCTTCTCCATACTGCAGTATGAGAAGAAATCACAAGGGGGCTCTCATTGACAACATGGGATGATCATACTATGGAAATAGCCTCCTTCGCAGCCTTGTGAGCGGCGTTATTTTTTTTCGGCGACCGACGCGAGTTATGTCGCAAAAGGACGGTTTGCAGCCAAGGGAGTTTGCCGGGGAGAGAAGGATTCGCCCGCTCAACAAGTTGTCGCCGAAAAAAAATAACGCCGCTCACAAGGCTGCGAAGGAGGCTACTATGGAAAGATGTCATCTACATTTAATAACATGGATATACAATGTATGCAATACAGGAAGAGGATGAGAAGACAGAAGAGACCAATTGTATTCTCATTACTTGCAAACACAAAAGTTGCAACGTTTAAGTGATCCCTTTGCAATATAAAAAGTTGACACAGTGGCATATTTGTCTTTCACTTATTTCAAATTTTCACATACATGTAACATATGGATATATATAACGTATCTAGCACAGTATATACAGTCTGTAGTAACTGACAGAATAAGATTTGTCTGAAATAACTGATGACAGAGCTGTATTTCAAGCTTGCTTTACCCATGAAGTTAAACTCCATCATCCATGCTTTACCTGAGACAGATACTTTTCCCACAATGGCAGCTCTTCAGCCAAAGCCTTACTTTTCTCTGCAATGTATGCCTGTAGATCACAAGGGAAACAGTTACAAGAGGCACAACAAATGACTCAAAATGTTCATCAATATGATATTTTAAAAGCCCAAAAGTCATTTACATTTATATGTACTCCCAAACTTTCCCCAGATCAATGTTTGTAGTTGGAAACTATGGAGCTCAAGGCAATTGTTCACTGAACAATGAGTACAGGAAAGGAAATGTTCTTACCTGATCCCAGTCCTCTTGCTTTGTTCGGAATTTGTAATACACCAGGGCGTTGTTCTTGTCCATGATGTTCTGTGTCTCCATGAACCTCTGCAGCACCAGAGCCTGCTGGGAAGGGTCATCTGGGAGAAGTTTGGTTCCCTGGGTCTTGAAGGTGTTCTATATAATTGGAATACATTATAAAATGTTAACATGTATGCTGATATAAAATAATCATTACTGTTTATAAATGCTATCATGAGTTAAATTAAAGATGCAATCTGGAGTCTGCAATGAGCGAACCTTGAACAAAGAAATGTGCTTGTAGTATGCCAAGAAGGCTTTGAACTGAACCTCTTTGGCTATTTTAACCAGCTATTCCTCATCGAGTGGCTCCATACATAACATGCGCAGGCATGCGCATAGCTTCCCTAGCAAATGGTCGTGGTGTCAGTAACGCTTAAGAATACACAAATTCAATTATTACACAAAACATGGATTACCTCAAGATACAGGCAGATGGCCATTGACTCGTTCACAACAACATCGCCGTGTTTGAAGGCTGGGACCTGTCCGCGAGGGTTGATCTTCATGATTTCGTCCGACTTGTGCTCTTTCTTCTCAAATGAGATCAGCTTGCTGTTGTAGCCAGAGAGCCCCTTTTCCTCCAGGCAGATCTGGGCACGCCAGCAGGGGACACTGCCAGAGCCCCAGTACAGGGTGATGTCGGAAGACATGATTCCGTGTGTGCAGAACGAGTGGAAGAGGGGGCACAGGTGCTTCCACAGGGTCGCGAGCTGGAAAAAAATAACCAACCCGGACTAGATCGATATATGAACGTGGAAGTCCTCGAGCAATCAACCACGACGACGGGCCCCGGGTCAGTAAAAGGTCACTGGACTAAACCAATACGTCAGGATTGGGGGTAGCGTACTTTTCCGATGGAATATGCCTTTATAAAAGACCGGAACATATGTATCTGTTGCAAACAACTGAAAACTGTTGCGTCGAACAACGTCCACACTTCATCTAATTAGCATAGATTGCAGATACAGATATGACTTTCCGCGGTATTTGTGAATACAATAAATAGGTCACTAGGTCAATAGACACTTAGAGTAGAGTAGGGTAGAGTTGTTCAAGCCGGGTAGGAGCTCTGCTACAGTTTGGGCCGCTAGACCCTTAGTGAAAGTGTAACGCTGATGAGAGCATAGCCGTGGCGACTCTTGATTCCGGGCCTATATTATAGCCCTCAGCAAGAGGGCTATAATATAGGCCCGGAATCAAGAGTCGCCACGACTACTAAGTGAGAGCATGTCACTGACACTGACCCATGTAAGAACTGGTTCAGACCTACATATTATATACATAACCGGTTCAGACCTACATATTACATACATAACCATAACGCTGTACTATCATACTTTAACTATAGGATGTATCACGATATATAGTTTAACTATATATCGTGATACATCCTATAATTAAAGTAGGTTCATATATCGATAGGGCAAAGGCCATCATAAAAGAGCGTCTCCGATCAGTCTCTTTTATGTCTGTGTATACTATAGTAATTTTTCGCATCTTCTGTGTGTGCTAACCATCAGCCTATCATTGATATCTCAGTATTCTAAGTACTAGTATCTAATGTCCTGGACTACATACACATGCATTGGTTACCTAGGTTAGCAAGGCGGTTAAAACAATTTATAAAACTTTTGAATATATCCAAACAGGTTTGTCATTTTATTTTCTGATTCAATAAAATGAAACGTGTTTGAAGTTGTTATATTCGTTTGAGACCGGCTTGCACGTTGACACAGTCAACGCTCGGGCTTTGCTCCACGTGTCTTTGCTAACCCAGTGGTGGCATGAAATGCAACAGTGAGTGCATATACTTGCCATCAGATGATATTTTGAAGGGCCTTTCTAAAACAAACGTAGTCTTCCGGGACCAGTCTAGATTCAATACAATATGAGACGACAACCATTTCAACGCCTTGAAATTTATTTCATTTCACATTCATTTGGCAATAATGTTTTGCAGCGATCAGCATTATGGAACGTCACTAAGAGAGGACGATACATCTGACGATTTGTGATCATCGCATCAGACGCCCTTCAATGCGTCCTTGTTGGGCGTGTCCTTCCAGTGAGGAGGCCAGGACGCCTTGACAGACGGGCGGTCCTTCACCTGGCGATTCAGGAGGAGAAACATGGTCAACATCGGGAGGAACATGAGCTAACGACGGCACACAAGAATTTACAGTTTTCGAAGCTGCCATGTCAAGTATGGCCACAGAACCGGAGCCTGCAAAAAGTCAGAAGCAACGTACGTACCGAACAAACACACACTGACACTTTCCCTCCCCATACACAACATACACAGTTTTACTCATTATATACAGAAATACCATTTATTTCAGCATGCTGAAGGCTTTAGTATGACCAATGCAACTGTAACATTACCAGATCGTAGTACTTGGCCAGATGAGGGTACCGACTCATGTTGAACCCCATGCGCACGAGTGATGCGACGAAAGGGAACGTGCAAGCATCCGCCAGGGTGAAGTTCTTCCCTGCTATGTAGGATCCATCACCCAGCTGTAGTCACGGAAAAGGAACAACTTCTTAAAATACAATCTCCACGGCTAGCAAAATCTGATTATCTTTACTTAGACCTGCCATACGTTGTCTTTATCTTCCAAAGTTTATATGAAGTTTATAGTAGAGAGTGCCAATAGCCATAGCTCGTGACATCTCGGTGTTTATCCTACAGGACTGACCATGCTTACTGTTTGTTTTGTAAGTTGGTGGCCGCATGATGCTGGTATAACGTTACTATCAACGTTGCCAATGTAGATCACTACCAGTGCAATGTATGAACTTTTGCTACAACAGCTATTTGGGATTCTTGTTCATCATATAATTTGATGTAATTACAACAAAATCAAATCAGAATCACTAATCACCTTGGCTAGGTACCCCTCCCATAGACGCAGCTCCTCATGACACGCCTTCTTCTTCTCCTCCATTAGAGCCTGGTGACAGAAAGATTACTGTAAGATCGGAGAATATACATGGCTCTAACGTCTTGATATTCAGTTGGAACAGGAACAGTTTGAGCACACTGGCCCTCTGTGTGACTATATTTCCAAAAAATAAACCTAACAATGAATTTTACCTCAGTCCTGTCCTCAGGTTTAGTAAAGAAGAAGTAAGAGATCACGCCATATGCGGCCTTCTCACGGAAGTCGTTTGACTCCACTGCCCTCTGCAACACCAAGGCCTGCTGGACAGGGTCGTCCGGGAGGAGTTTGGTCCCCTGGCCCTTAAAGGTGTTCTGTGTTTCAGACAGAAAAGTAACGTCAAAATACACACTAGCCTGCAGTGGATGATTTATTGAAGACCATACGCACCACTAGTGACCTTGATCATAGTAATCGTTAATACGTGGAAGTGAATTCAGTGCATCAGCGTTAGAAGTGATGTAGTTTTTATCGTATCAACTTACCTCCAGATACAGGCAGATCGCCAGTGACTCGTTCACGATCGCATTTCCATGTTTGAAGATGGGCACCTAAGTCAGGGAACAGATACAATTTGCTGTACAATTTTCTTTTTCTTGTCGATTTAAATAAATAAATTACTTTTACAAATTTCTGCAGATAACACGTACAATTAAAAGAAGGTTACATTTTTTTATTGTGAGTAAAAATATAATAAATACCCAATGCTTCCCCTAAGCTGCTTTATTCACCTGGTTCAATTGTCATTATAAAGTATGTCTGGTATGCAGTACTTAGCGTGAAATATTCACTCTACTGCATACCAGAAAAAAACAAACGGCGATGTGTAGAGCAAACCCGTCACGTGAGCGACTGTTTGCTGAACGGTAATGCAAGCTAGGCCAACACAAATAATGGCAGATATGCTGAGTCACTGACAATACAGATTGCTGACCCATTCACACTTCGCACGCTGCGCTCCACTCACCTAGCCTTAGGCCCTGAACAAGGCATTAAGGTCAATACCTATAGTCTCCTTAAAAATCAGCGGATTAAACAAAGTACTGTCCGACGAAAAGGAGAAACATAATTACAGTTTGCCAGCGGTACAGGAAACATACTACACGTTGATTTAACCACCTGCCCTGACGGTGTCATGTATCTTGTTCACACAATGATTACGGTGGCTTACACCACACCAAACAATATGTCCATTCCGGCACACCCTGTGGTCTACTACCATTTTTTGCCGCAGAATCGCCAATCTTCGAACTCTAAATTGTTTAAGACGGATGTAGATGTCACCCCAACTGGCCCACATACATACTCACCTGTCCGCGAGGGTTAATCTCCAACACTTCGTCCGACTTGTGCTCTTTGTTCTCGAAGGAAATCAACTTGCTGTTGTAGTCGCACAGCCCCAATTGTGAACTGGATTAAAGAGAACAAACTCATACTGAATGTAGATAAAACTAAATCTATCATCTTTGGTAGTCGCCACAAGCTAAAGCACAACCCCAGCATACAGCTTTCATTGGATGGCAAAGTGATAGAGCAGGTAACTCAGGCAAAATTGCTTAGTTTCCTAATGGACCAGCACTTGACTTGGACCCCACACATTGAAAAAGTGTTAAACAAGATGACTGGTGCCCTTGCTGTACTAAGGAGATCAAGAAATCTCCTTTCTGAAGGACCTTTAAAGACTGTAACTCAAACATTAGTCTTATCTCACATGGATTATTGTTCTTGCTTGTTGTCCACTGGCCTACAAACATCCTTAAACAAACTACAGACCTTGCAGAATAGGGCTGCCAGACTTGTCTTAAATGCACACTACACAGACAACACCAATGACATGCACAGGAGACTACAATGGCCTACAGTTAAAGAAAGACTATACACTGGTACACTCTCCATGTTCAACAAACTTTTAGCAACGAAAAAACCTGAGGCTATTTACAATAGATTACAAAACGTCAACAGCACACATGACCACAATACTCGTTTTGCAAATAGTGGCGGTTTCAGATTACCTAAGCCTAAGACAACCACATTAACACGTACTTTCTTATACAGATGTTCCAAATCATACAACTCCTTCCCACCGCACATGAAATCGACTACACCTTCAAATTTCAAAACACAAATCACCAAGTGGATTCATTCTAAAATTGACAGAACTAGGCCTTTACAGTACTGGTGGTAAGCATTCTTAAACCAAGTCTCAGATTAAATGAATTTGTAGGGGTAATTAATTAAACTCACACTGTTGGAAATAGACGTTAGTATTTCTTTAGCGAAGTTTGGGTTATAAAATTATTATCAGGTGGCATCCAAATTGTTAATTCTTATTGTTATTATTATGATTTGCAGTTCTGCATCCACTTGTTATTATTTATTGTTATTATGATTGCTGTTCTGCATCCACTTTATTATTTGCTTATTGTTATCAAGATCTGCAGTTCTGCATTCATTTTGTTATTCATTTATTGTTATTATGATTTGCAGTCCTGCATCCACTTTGGTATTTACTTCTTGTTATTCTGATTTGCAGTTCTGGATCCACTAAGTGATTTACTTTTTGTTATTATGATTTGCAGTTCTGCATCCACTTTGTTATTTACCTATCGTTATTATGATTTGCATTTCTGCATCCACTTGTTGATTTACTACTGTTTATGGTTTGCAGTTTTGCAACGGTACCTCTTGTTACTACTTTTTGTAACAGGTTAATCATCCTTGACCTCTGACCTCTCCCCGTTCACTTTAAGTTCAGTTTTAAGTTATGCTGTATGCGTTATGTTATATTTTGATTAAGACTCACACCTTTGTTATGTTGGTTTTACTTTCATGTACATGTTTTTGTTCTGTTCTGTACATTTGTTCATTGTAATTTTGCGACTCCAGGAAG
Organism: Branchiostoma floridae x Branchiostoma japonicum; assembly: GCA_013266295.2. NCBI lineage: Eukaryota > Metazoa > Chordata > Leptocardii > Amphioxiformes > Branchiostomatidae > Branchiostoma > Branchiostoma floridae x Branchiostoma japonicum. Next base: position 10,279,105 of record CM023829.1, on the reverse strand, counting down.
AATAGATTTCATGTAAATCTAATGGAGATCAAATAAACCAAACCAAACCAAACCCCTTTTCCTCCAGACAGATCATGGCACGCCAGCAAGGGCCGCTCCCAGATCCCCAGTACAGAGTGATATCAGACGCCATAACTCTCTAAAATATATGATGCAGACGAACTCTTCTTCACAGAGGGGCAGGTGTGTTAGGTGTGTTTGCGTGCAGACGTGTTGCTACTTAAGTAGTGACGCAGCCAACACGTGACCCAGAGTGAATCTAAATAAAGGTTACGCCCATTATCGGTCTCTGTGGTTAGTGACTAGTGGCCAGAGACTGCTCGAACAGCATGAAGTTTGCGAAGAAATTGGGTGTGTCATGGGTAAGATAACCTAACCCTCAGGTAATAACACTGTGTGTAGTCATGTGGAAATTCAACTTTTTCATCCACATCTGCCATATGATTCCCAGGAAAGTAACATTGAGTATATAGAAAGCTGCTTATACTTTTATTGATTTTCCATGATATTGAGTAAGCCCAGAAATGCCAGCCTTGATGACAGCTGATAGTCTGGTGGTGAGACTGGTCTCCTTACACATCCTTCAGATAGTCATACCCAGGTGTGTCCTTCCAGTGAGGTGGCCAACCTGACTGCACTGCTTGCTCGTTTACACAGTCAACGAATTGCTACACGTGTCTTTATTTACCCAGTGGTGGTATGCAGTGCTTTACTTGCCGTCCGGATCCGATGATGTTTATTGATACGAACATCATCAGCCTTTCTAAAACAAACGTAGGCTTCCGGGACCAGTGTAGATTAAATACAATATGAGACGACAACCATTTTAACGCCTTGATGTTTATTTCATTCCACATTTCCACAAAGAGTTCATTTGGCAATAATGTTTTGCTGCGATCAGCATTATGGAAAGAGAGGATGATGAATCTGACGATCTGACAATTATAGCTTCGTACATGGTAAACAGAAGACTAGATTACTCGTTACACGTCAGCGGCTATCAATCTAAGAAAAAATAATGGCATTTTCATGTCGATGTTTTCATGTCGATGTTTACATTGTGATCATCGCATCAGATGTCCTTCAATATGTCCTTGTTGGGCGTGTCCTTCCAGTGAGGAGGCCAGGACGCCTTGACAGATGGGCGGTCCTTCACCTGGCGATTCAGGAGGAGAAACATGGTCATCAACATCGGGAGGAAAAAGTGCAGCAAATCTAACGACGGCATACAAGAATTTACAGTTTTCGAAGAAGCTGTCATGTGCAGTACGGCCACAGAGTCGCCGGAGAGTTTAGCCTAAAATACACCAAAATAAGCAAACGAACAAACACACACACTCGCACACTCTTTCTCTCTCCACACACAAAGATTTACATTACATACACATTTTGTTTACATGTTAACATCTGTGTCCATAATATCATAATATCGCCACCTTCAGAAACAGTGTGCTTAAAGACATTTTTACTGCAACATACCCTAGGTAAATATATATATATCGTCTGTTTCAGCATGCTGAAGGCGTTAGTATGGCCAATGCAACTGTACCCTTACCAGATCGTAGTACTTGGCCAGATGAGGGTACCGACTCATGTTGAACCCCAGGCGCACGAGTGCTGCGATAAAGGGGAAGACGCAAGCATCCGCCAGCGTGAAGTCCTTTCCTGCTATGTAGGATCCATCGCCCAGCTGTAGTCACGGAAAAGAACCATCAAATATTGAATATACAGTCTTCACGGCTGGCAAAATAGGATTGTCTTTACTCAGACCTGCCATACGCTGTCTTTATCTTTCACTTGAAGTTTATATGAAGTTTATCTAATAGAGAGGGCAATAGCCATAGCTCGTGGATACATTGATATCTCGGTGTGTATTCTATAGGCAGGACTGACATTGCCTACTGTTTGTTTTGTAAGATGGTGGCATGCTGGTATACTATCAACGTTGCCAATATAGATCACCGTGACCAGTGCAAAGTCTGGACCGTTTTTGATACAACAGCTATTTTGGGATTCTTGTTTATCATACGTGAAAGCACAGAATCACTAATCACCTTGGCTAGGTACCCCTCCCATAGACGCAGCTCCTCATGACACGCCTTCTTCTTCTCCTCCAGTAGAGCCTGGTGACAGAAAGATTACTGTAAGATCGGAGAATATACATGGCTCTAACGTCTTGATATTCAGTTGTCTATGCAAGGAATACTTTGAGCACAATGGTTCTCTGTGTGACTATATTTCCACAAAATCAAAACAATGAATTTTACCTCAGTCCTGTCCTCAGGTTTAGTCCTCAAGAAGTAAGAGATCACGCCATATGCGGCCTTCTCACGGAAGTCGTCTGACTCCACTGCCCTCTGCAGCACCAAGGCCTGCTGGGCAGGGTCGTCCGGGAGGAGTTTGGTCCCCTGGCCCTTAAAGGTGTTCTGTGTTTCAGACAGAAAAGTAACGTCAAAATACACACTAGCATGCAGTGGAATTTATTGAAGACCATACGCTTCACATAGTGACCTCAGATTAATAGTTGATACATGGAGGTGAATTCAGTGCGCCAGCGTTAGAAGTGCATGATGTAGTTTGTATCATATCAACTTACCTCCAGATACAGGCAGATCGCTAGTGACTCATTCACGATCGCATTTCCATGCTTGAAGGTGGGCACCTGAGTCAGGGAATAGATGCAATATGCCGTGGAAATGCCTTTTTTTTCAATTCAAAAATCTGCATGTGATTGTAATTTACTACCACTTTTCAATATATACATGTACTTGTGTATTTGTGCAATTATCTCACATTTCTGACATTTATGATTAGCGCTAAAACAGGTCACACGAGGCGCACTCAGTAAACCAACAGAATGTAAACAAACATGGCTGACAGCTGTTTTCCAGATTTTAAACACACTCGTAAGCTTATTAGGCGTCATATTTTGGTGCCTCCACTTCCTGAATGGCACTTATTTTCAATGTACATGTAGAATGGTTGATTCAACTTACTTTGTAAAGAAATGAAGAAAACAAATTGGCCTTTCCTATCGTCCTAATTTTGTAGAGTAGAAAAAAATCATAACATATATCCAGATGCCTTCTGTCTTTCCCAAAGCTGTTTTATTCCTCCTGATTAATTGGTTCAATCATCATCATAAAGTATTTCTGGTATGCAGTAACGTGGAATATCCACAACGTCCTTGAGCAAACCCGTCACGTGAGCGACTGTTTGCTGAACGGTAACGCAAGGTCAAACACAAATAATGGCAGATATGCTGAGTCACTGACAATACAGATTGATGACCCATTCACAGTGTGTAGTGCACCTCGCACGCTGTGTCCCACCCACCCACCTAGCCTTGGCCCTGTCAATATCCCATGGTCTCTTAAGGTCAATACCCCATAGTCTCTTTAAAGATCAGCGGACTAAACAAAAGTACTGTCCGACGAAAAGGAGAAACATATTACAGTTTGCCAGGACAGGAAACACACTACACTTTGATTGAGCCACCTGCCCAGACGGTGTCATGTATCATGTTTACACAATGATTACGGCGGCTTACACCACACCACACCAAACAATATGTCCATTCCGGCACACCTTGTGGTCTACTACACCGTTTTTTGCTATAGAATCGCCAATCTTCGAACTGTAAATTGTTTACCACGGATGTAGATGTCACCCCAAACCCACACACATTCTCACCTGTCCGCGAGGGTTGATCTCCAACACTTCGTCCGACTTGTGCTCTTTGTTGTCGAAGGAAATGAATTTGCTGTTGTAGTCTGACAGCCCCTTTTCTTCCAGACAGATCATGGCACGCCAGCAAGGGCCGCTAGAGCCCCAGTACAGGGTGATATCAGACGCCATAACTCTCTAAAATATATGATGCAGACGAACTTTTCTTCACAGAAGGGCAGGTATGTTAGGTTTGTTTGCGTGCAGACGTGTTGCTACTTAGTAGTGACGCTGCCCAACACGTGACCCAGAGTGAATCTAAATAAAGGTTACGTTCATGATCAGTCTCTGTGGTTAGTGAACTAGCGGTCACTGCTCGGGCAACATGAAGCTTGCGAAGAAATTGGGTGTGTCATGGGTAAGATAACCTAACGCTCAGGTAATAACACTGTCTGTGGAAATTCAACTTTTTCATACACATCTGCCATATGATTCCCAGCAAAGTAACATACAGTATATAGAAAGCTGCTTATACTTTTATTGATTTTCCATGATATTGAGTAAGCCCGGTAATGCCAGCCTTGATGGCAGCTGATAGTCTGGTGGTGAGACTGCTCTCCTCACACATCCTTCAGATAGTCATACCCAGGTGTGTCCCTCCAGTGAGGTGGCCAACCTGACTGCACTGCTTGCTCGTTTACACAGTCAACGAATTGCTCCACGTGTCTTTATTTACCCAGTGGTGGTATGCAGTGCTTTACTTGCCGTCCGATGATGTTTATTGATAAGAACATCATCAGCCTTTCTAAAACAAACGTAGGCTTCCGGGACCAGTGTAGATTAAATACAATATGAGACGACAACCATTTTAACGCCTTGAAGTTTATTTCATTCCACATTTAACAGTTCTTTGGCAATAATGTTTTGCTGCGATCAGCATTATGGAAAGAAAGGATGATGAATCTGACGATCTGACAATTATAGCTTCGTACATGGTAAACAGAAGACTAGATTACTCGTTACACGTCAGCGGCTATCAATCTAAGAAAAAATAATGGCATTTTCATGTTTTCATGTCGATGTTCACATTGTGATCATCACATCAGATGTCCTTCAATATGTCCTTGTTGGGCGTGTCCTTCCAGTGAGGAGGCCAGGACGCCTTGACAGACGGGCGGTCCTTCACCTGGCGATTCAAGAGAAGAAACATGGTCAACATCGGGAGGAACATGAGCAGCAAATCTAACGACGGCACACAAGAATTTACAGTTTTCGAAGCTGCCATGTCAAGTATGGCCACAGAACCGGAGACTTTAGCCTGCAAAAAGTCAGAAGCAACGTACCGAACAAACCGTGACACACTGACACTTTCCCTCCCCACACACAACATACACATTTTACTCATTATATACAGAAATACCATTTGTTTCAGCATGCTGAAGGCTTTAGTATGACCAATGCAACTGTAACATTACCAGATCGTAGTACTTGGCCAGATGAAGGTACCGACTCATGTTGAACCCCATGCGCACGAGTGCTGCGATGAAAGGGAACGTGCAAGCATCCGCCAGGGTGAAGTTCTTCCCTGCTATGTAGGATCCATCACCCAGCTGTAGTCACGGAAAAGGACCAACAACTTCTTAAAATACATTGATATCTCGTTGTTTATCCTACAGGACTGACCATGCTTACTGTTTGTTTTGTAAGTTGGTGGCCGCATGATGCAGCTGGTATAACGTTACTATCAACGTTGCCAATGTAGATCACTACCAGTGCAATGTATGAACTTTAAATTTGCTACAACAGCTATTTGGGATTCTTGTTTATAACATAATGTTTTGATGTAATTACAACAAAATCAAATCAGAATCACTAATCACCTTGGCTAGGTACCCCTCCCATAGACGCAGCTCCTCATGACACGCCTTCTTCTTCTCCTCCAGTAGAGCCTTGTGACAGAAAGATTACTGTAAGATCGGAGAATGTACATGGCTCTAACGTCTTGATATTCAGTTGGAACAGGAACAGTTTGAGCACACTGGCCCTCTGTGTGACTATATTTCCACAAAATAAACATAACAATGAATTTTACCTCAGTCCTGTCCTCAGGTTTAGTAAAGAAGAAGTAAGAGATCACGCCAAATGCGGCCTTCTCACGGAAGTCGTTTGACTCCACTGCCCTCTGCAGCACCAAGGCCTGCTGGACAGGGTCGTCCGGGAGGAGTTTGGTCCCCTGACCCTTAAAGGTGTTCTGTGTTTCAGACAGAAAAGTAACGTCAAAATACACACTAGCCTGCAGTGGATGATTTATTGAACACCATACGCACCACTAGTGACCTTGATTAATCGTTAATACGTGGAAGTGAATTCAGCGCATCAGTGTTAGAAGTTATGTAGTTTTTATCGTATCAACTTACCTCCAGATACAGGCAGATCGCCAGTGACTCGTTCACGATCGCATTTCCATGTTTGAAGGTGGGCACCTAAGTCAGGGAACAGATACAATTTGCTGTAGAATTTTCTTTTTCTTGTCGATTTAAATAAATAAATTACTTTTACAAATTTCTGCAGATAACAGTTAAGAGAAGATTAAATTTTTTTACTGTGAGTAAAAATATAATAAATACCCAATGCTTCCCCTAAGCTACTTTATCCACCTGGTTCAATTGTCATTATAAAGTATGTCTGGTATGCAGTACTTAGCGTGAAATAGTCACTCTACTGCATACCAGAAAGGCCTTTGAAAAAACAAACGGCGATGTGTAGAGCAAACCCGTCACGTAAGCGACTGTTTGCTGAACGGTAATGCAAGGCCAAGCACAAATAATGGCAGATATGCTGAGTCACTGACAATACAGATTGATGACCCATTCACAGTGTGTAGTGCACTTCGCACGCTGCGCTCCACTCACCTAGCTTTAGGCCCTGAATAAGACATTAAGGTCAATACCTATAGTCTCCTTAAAAATCAGTGGATTAAAGAAAGTACTGTCCGACGAAAAAGAGAAACATAATTACAGTTTGCCAGCGGTGCAGGAAACACACTACACGTTGATTTCACCACCTGCCCAGACGGTGTCATGTATCTTGTTTACACAATGATTGCGGTGGCTTACACCACACCAAACAATATGTCCATTCCGACACACCTTGTGGTCTACTACACCATTTTTTGCCGCAGAATCGCCAATCTTCGAACTCTAAATTGTTTAAGACGGATGTAGATGTCACCCCAACTGACCCACATACATACTCACCTGTCCGCGAGGGTTGATCTCCAACACTTCGTCCGACTTGTGCTCTTTGTTCTCGAAGGAAATCAACTTGCTGTTGTAGTCGCACAGCCCCTTTTCCTCCAGACAGATCATGGCACGCCAGCAAGGGCCGCTCCCAGATCCCCAGTACAGAGTGATATCAGACGCCATAACTCTCTAAAATATATGATGCAGACGAACTTTTCTTCACAGAAGGGCAGGTATGTTAGGTGTGTTTGCGTGCAGACGTGTTGCTACTTAGTAGTGACGCTACCCAACACGTGACCCAGAGTGAATCTAAATAAAGGTTACGTTCATGATCAGTCTCTGTGGTTAGTGAACTAGCGGTCACTGCTCGGGCAACATGAAGTTTGCGAAGAAATTGGGTGTGTCATGGGTAAGATAACCTAACGCTCAGGTAATAACACTGTCTGTGGAAATTCAACTTTTTCATCCACATCTGCCATATGATTCCCAGAACAGTAACATACAGTATATAGAAAGCTGCTTGTACTTTTATTGATTTTCCATGATATTGAGTAAGCCCGGTAATGCCAGCCTTGATGGCAGCTGATAGCCTGGTGGTGAGACTGGTCTCCTCACAAATCCTTCAGATAGTCATACCCAGGTGTGTCCCTCCAGTGAGGTGGCCAACCTGACTGCACTGCTTGCTCGTTTACACAAACAGTTAACGAATTGCTCCACGTGTCTTTATTTACCCAGTGGCGGTATGCAGTGCTTTACTTGCCGTCCGATGATGTTTATTGATAAGAACATCATCAGCCTTTCTAAAACAAACGTAGGCTTCCGGGACCAGTCTAGATTAAATACAATATGAGACAACCATTTTAACGCCTTGAAGTTTATTTCATTCCACATTTAGCAGTTCATTTGGCAATAATGTTTTGCTGCGATCAGCATTATGGAAAAGAGAGGATGATGAATCTGACGATCTGACAATTATAGCTTCGTACATGGTAAACAGAAGACTAGATTACTCGTTACACGTCAGCGGCTATCAATCTAAGAAAAAATGATGGCATTGTCATGTTGATGTTTTCATGTCGATGTTTACATTGTGATCATCACATCAGATGTCCTTCAATACGTCCTTGTTGGGCGTGTCCTTCCAGTGAGGAGGCCAGGATGCCTTGACAGATGGGCGGTCCTTCACCTGTTGATTCAGGAGGAGAAACATGGTCAACATCGGGGGGGAAAAGTGTAGCAAATCTAACGACGGCACACAAGAATTTACAGTTTTCGAAGAAGCTGTCATGTGCAGTACGGCCACAGAGTCGCCGGAGAGTTTAGCCTAAAATACACTAAAATAAGCAAACGAACAAACACACACACTCGCACACTCTTTCTCTCTCCACACACAAAGCAAAGATTTACATTACATACACATTTTGTTTACATGTTATATATGTCACAGAAATATCATTTGTTTCAGCGTGCTGAAAGTGTCACTATGACCAACGCAACTGTAACATTACCAGATCGTAGTACTTGGCCAGATGAGGGTACCGACTCATGTTGAACCCCATGCGCACGAGTGTTGCGATAAAAGGGAACGTGCAAGCATCCGCCAGGGTGAAGTTCTTCCCTGCTATGTAGGATCCATCACCCAGCTGTAGTCACGGAAAAGAAGTTTTGAACATACAATCTTCACCGAGAGCAAAATTAGATTGTCTTTACTGAGACCTGCCATAAGCTATTTTATTTTTCAATGTTTATATGAAGTTTATTAGAGAGGGCCGGGAACAACAGCCATAGCCCGTTACGGTACATTGATATCTCGGTGCATCACCAGGACTCCAGGAAGAATAGTGTGAATTGACACACTAATGGAGATCCTTACCTACCTACCTACCTACCTATCCATTTATTCTACTGATAGGACTGACATTGCCTTCTGTTTGCTTTGTAATTTGATGTCATGTGTGAATACTATGATGTTGCAACGCAATATGCATCAACTTTGTCAATATAGATCTCTACCAGTGCAATCTCTGAACTTTTGAGATTCTTATTTATCATATAATTATCGTTACGTTTTTTTATGAGAAAACATATCAGTAATCACCTTGGCTAGATACCCCTCCCATATCTGCAACTCCTCGTGACACGTCTTCTTCTTCTCCTCCAGTAGAGCCTAACAACAGAAAGATCCGGTGATATTGTTGGAGCGGAAAATATATATGGCTCTAACATGTTATCCGAGGAAAGGTTTGAGCCTCTGCGTGACTATATTTCCAGAAAATAAGCCCAACAATGAATTTTACCTCAGTCCTGTCCTCAGGTTTAGTCCTGAAGAAGTAAGAGAGCACGCCAAATGCGGCCTTCTCACGGATGTTCTGTGACTCCACTGCCCTCTGCAGCACCAGGGCCTGCTGGACAGGGTCGTCCGGGAGGAGTTTGGTCCCCTGGCTCTTAAAGGTGTTCTGTGTTTCAGACATGAAAGTAACGTTAAAATGTACACTAACCTGGATTGGAATTCATTCGATACAATACGTATCACTAGGCAAATGAAAATGAACAAAGTGACTTAGTGACAATTGTTGATACGTGGAAGTGACTTTAGTGCGTTGATCTTAGAAGTAAAGCAGTTTGTATCAACTTACCTCCAGGTACAGGCAGATCGCGAATGACTCGTTCACGATCGCATTTCCATGTTTAAAGGTGGGCATCTGAGTCAGGGAATAGATACAGCATGCTGTAGATATACTTATTGAAATAGATAAGTTGTTTCACTAATTTGTCAGATAAATGTCAAGTTCATAAAAGTAATGTGTGCAGAGAAAGTTTTTGGAGAGCAGACAGAATAAAATTATATGCCTTCTGTCTTTTCTCTAAGCTATTTTATTCGCCTGGTTGATTGATTCAATCGTCATCATAAAGTGTGTCTGGTATGCAATAAGGTGAAATATTCACAACGTTGAAAGAAAGACAAACGGTGCAGTGTAGAGCAAACACGTCACGAGAACGGCTGTTTGCTGAACTAGAACGGAGACCAGCCGGCGCCTTGTTAGCTTTTGGTCCGCAGGGGATCTTGGGGAGCGGACCAAAGCTAACAAGGCTGGACTTCGTGCTATTGCTGAACGGTAACACAAGTAATGGCAATACAAATCGCTGACTCATTCACGGAGCACCTCGCACGCTGCGCCACGCCCACCTGGCCGTAGGCTGTGAACAACAAACTTCGCATTGAAGCCTTAATACTCAGCGCATTGACTTTTTGTAGAATGACCACTCTGGGGCCGTCCTCGTCGCACCAATCTGAATTTTTTTTACATGGTCATGCCCAGATTGTGCTCCCATTTATTCATATGAAGTTTGAAGCAAATCCATCGATCCGAAGTTGTATAAATCGAAGTTGACAGTAATACATTGACTTTTTGTAGAATGACCACTCACTTTTGACTTTTTGTAGAATGACCACTATTCCTTGCAAAATATCGGCCCTCGCGCAACGGCGGCAAAATCCACCACCACAAACATTTTCAAATAGGTGTCCCATGTATGTCTGCGAAGTTTCCGTGCTTTACAAGCTTGTAAAGTACCTTTTTTTTGGCAAAATGTACGCCACTATCACGCCCCGGCCGCGGCGTCTCGATTTCAACATGGCCGACCTGGTCACGTGGTTGCCTTCCGGGACTGTTCTATAACTTCGGCGGGGAGGGAGGGTGCCAGCAAACCGCAATCTTCCGCGCACGGCAGGCCTGGCACACGGACTGACCGAGCTATTGTACTAATTTTTAGAGCAATTTTAGATCCTCTTTGTTTAGAGTAAATTTTCAATTATTATCATTATACACTGTTTGTCATTTTTCTGCATATGTATTTTAAAATGAAAGTACAATATTACGCTTCTCCTGTACTGTCAGCATCAGCTGTACAACTCTAATTTCCAAGTGCTTGCGTTATCAGTTTGAACTTTAAAACTCCATCTACATATGCACAATCTGCCATTATGTACCCTTGGCCTTCAGATATCCATGGTTTTAAAGTTGATGTGGGAAAACTGCTGTGTTAGTGTGTATCATTTAAGTAAATAATGATATCATTGAAATTATGTACAGTTTATGTCTCTATACACACACACACATACAAAATGCATACTGGTATTATTGGTCACATTCTCATCTTAAGTTGGCAGGAAAACCCACGGCCTGCATGCAAATGAGCTCTAACCTCCTTGGTTTGCGAAGTCCCTCCCACCGGGCCGCACGTGCCCATGAACAGAAGTCTCCCGCGCCGATGGACTGGTCTGGTCATGTAGTACAGTATCACTGAGTATATCATGTACGTACGCAAAGCCACGGCGCCGCTGGATGTGATTGACAAGAGCGGCTCCTTTGACAATCAGGACACAAAGGAAGGCCGACGTGGCGGGGTGTGACGTTCTGAACTTCTTAACTTTATAGCAAGAAGGTTTAATACTTGCTTTTTAACCTACCTGTTCTATGTTTGTCTGCTTGGATTTACCAAGGATGGCTTTACCATTAATTTTCATAGAATATGCAATCTTTGTGGAACTACATCAACAAAGATTAGGAACTTCAGGAACAACTAGTAGTAAATAAAATGAACTTATTCTGACGTCGGGGTAAACAAAAAAAAAGGCTTCGATCTGTGTGAATACCATGAACAGCATCGTAGACTCGTAGCACAGTACTTCCCATCTTATCCATACAGGCATTCGATTGAGTAAACAACAGTATGAGTTTCAAGTTGTTAATTACTAGTACTAACCTTGTTTTGTTTTCAACAGAATTACTTCAATTGTTTGTTTGGCGGATAGAACTGTCTGGAGGGAGAGAGTCAACTCGGTCCGGGCCGGGCAAGCCGCCCGGCATATGATGATGATGTGAATGACAAAGGCACCCATTCTTGTCAATAATACCAACATATATACAAACAGTGCTCATGATTATTATTAGGTTTCGGAAGAAAGAAACACTTTCGGGACACAGCAACAAATCCAGACTACAACCTGGTCTCAGCCATCCATCGTAGGAGACTCCGGTACTTGGGCCACATTCTCCGTATGGATCCCTCCAGAGTAGTCAGTCGTACCCTGAAAACCTACGTGTGCGGAGGAGACAACCCGCCTGAAGGATCCCTGCTGATGGACTGTGAACACTTACCTTTTGAACAGTCGGAGGAAAGCTGTTCCTACCGCTTGGTCTTGTCATTAGAATTATAAAATTGTTTTGGCGAAGTTCTGTTTGTTCTGGTTCATGTTCCGTTTTTTTTCCGTTCCGTTCCGTTCATGTTTCCTATTTTTTTGCTAGCACACATTTTACTTTGGCAATTATTGTTTGTTACTAACGTTTGTTAACATGTTTTAACGTTTGTTACTAACGTTTGTTAACATGTTTTAACGTTTGAACAACCAAAGTACTAATATACAATGTTCAAAACGTAACAAAGTTTCCATTCCCAAGTTCTTGAACGAACGATTATTATTTATGTAATGCCCACTCTTTACTAAACTTCTATAATAGGTAAGTCATCGTCGACATTGAACTGCACCGCACCGGACAACGAAATAACTCTACCCCGGGCCTGCGGTAGGTTTGTAATCTATAGAAAAAGTCAACTGTATGACTATGAAACCTTGCTGAAAGTAGATGATTTTAGGGACGAAACTTTTTTTTTAACTTTGACAGTAAACTAGTATGAAAACTGCCAGGCTTCTAATTAAATTTCTGCACCCAGTTGTATGACGGTAGTGCCCACAATCAGGAATCGAAATACATTGTACATGTGTACTTTGTTGTTCGTCCCTCGGCGTCGATGAAGACCAAGACTTCGTGTTACTTCCTGTGAGTCCGTAGGTGACTATTATATAAATGAGTCCGATCTTCGCACGGAAGTGTCGGCCACAGCCTCATCACATGTAAGTTAGTAACTTGAAAAAAACAATATTTGCCTTATGTTATCTAAAACACGAATATACTTCAAGTTTAAAATGTATGAACACAAAACCAGTAAATGGCAACGGGTGAAACGAACAACAAAAACGAACAACAGTACTACTAGCTAGTACGAACCAGAAATCAATCGACAAAACGAAATTTCGTTCAAATGTGTCAATCTCAAGAATGAATGACTATGTTTGTAGAAACAAGGGGGTATGTTAGTAGGAACAAGGGGTATGTTAGTAGGAATAAGACTATGAATACTGTGAGTAACGTAATGCTAAAAACTATTAAACTATTATAATAATGATAAAAACTCTTGAAGAACATGTCGGCATTCAGTATTCTTCCTCGTGTAGTGTTCTTATACGCACCTGTATGTTTAGAAGAAAACGTACAAAAAGTTAATAATCTGTCAAAAATATATATTATTCTATTTAAAAATGGGGGATTTTGTAACTATGGCTGAGTTATATCGACGGCACAAAGTAAAGCACCCTTTATTTCCTCAGTGTTATTAGCCGTTTTTGTTGAAAATTTACTGTGAAAGAGCGCCGTGCGCGGAAGATTGCGGTTTGCTGGCACCCTCCCTCCCCGCCGAAGTTATAGAACAGTCCCGGAAGGCAACCACGTGACCAGGTCGGCCATGTTGAAATCGAGACGCCGCGGCCGGGGCGTGATAGTGGCGTACATTTTGCCAAAAAAAAGGTACTTTACAAGCTTGTAAAGCACGGAAACTTCGCAGACATACATGGGACACCTATTTGAAAATGTTTGTGGTGGTGGATTTTGCCGCCGTTGCGCGAGGGCCGATATTTTGCAAGGAATAGTGGTCATTCTACAAAAAGTCAAAAGTGAGTGGTCATTCTACAAAAAGTCAATGTATTACTGTCAACTTCGATTTATACAACTTCGGATCGATGGATTTGCTTCAAACTTCATATGAATAAATGGGAGCACAATCTGGGCATGACCATGTAAAAAAAATTCAGATTGGTGCGACGAGGACGGCCCCAGAGTGGTTATTAGTGGTCATTCTACAAAAAGTCAATCCCAATACTCAGTAGTCTCCTTAAAAAATCAGCGGATTAAACAAATCACTGTCGGACGAAAAGGAGACACATAATTACAATTTGCCGGCGGCACAGGAAACGCAGTACATGTTTGGTTGAACCACCTTCCCTGACGGCGTCATGCGTCATGTTTACACAATAATTACGGCGGCTTACACCACAAAACATGTCGGTTCAGCACACCTGGTGGGATACTACTCAAGCTTTTCCACAGAATCGCCAATCTTGGAACGTACTCTAAATTGGTTCCCACGGAGGTAGATGCCACCCCAAACCTACATACATGTAAGTCAAACGTGCACACACAATTTAAACTCACCTGTCCGCGAGGGTTAATCTTCAACACTTCGTCCGACTTGTGCTCTTTGTTGTCGAAGGAAATCAGCTTGCTGTTGTAGTCTGACAGCCCCTTTTCCTCCAGACAGATCATGGCACGCCAGCAGGGACCGCTTCCAGCGCCCCAATACAGAGTCATATCAGACGCCATGGCTCTATATGTAATGCAGACGAGCTTTTCTTCACAGAAGGGCAGGTGTGTTAGGTGTGATTGCGTGCAGACGTGTCGCTACTTAAGTAGTGACGCTACCCAACACGTGACCCAGAGTAAATCTAAATAAAGCTTAGTCAGTACTGTTAGACCCCGTTCAGACCAGACTTGTATTTAGCGGTTTCAACTAATGATGTAGGATTTGGGCGGCATGTGGACGATATTCTGAATGTGTGTGTACGTGAAGTCTTAATGTTATTGACATTTACACTGGAATATTTTAGCACATTTACGTCGTGATTTCATATTTTCTGCGCTCACGAATAGCTCCAAAATAACCTGCACCATCATCGGGTCCCCTCATTTTTAGTGGTACATGTACCAGCTGGGTGTAAACAAGCTGACACGACATTATGGGTCAATTATATACATGTCGTGGGATAAATTCACATGGTATTTCATCTGGTGCAACGGACTCCGACATTCATGATACGTCCTTCACCCACTTCAGAGGATAAACCCAGGCCAGTTTTGGTGTTCCCCATGATGATTGACACGTGGTGGGCGTGACCAAACACCTCACCTCCATTGGCGGCCCCATATAGCACACAAGTGACCCGCGAGTTCAAAGTGCAAGCACCAGATTTCTCTGCAGCGTTTGCGTCCAGCTGATGACCAGTCCCTCCGCCGATACAGTAGGTTTACATAGACATTTCTCATTATATTCGCTACTGTCTGTTTTGTATCCGCACTCAGCATTCGCTCTTTTGCTTCCTGTTTAATTTTTGAGCCCATGCGTCTGAGCACGTATACTAGCAATACTAACCCCTCTCCCGTGCCCGGGCATTAATTACTTCCTCCCTTCTGTCTTGTGATGCAACCAAGGAGGTTATATAATCTCCACTATAACCTCCTTGCTGCAAGAGACAGCCGTTATGTACCCATCTCTTCTCAGTTCAGATATACATACAGACTGTAAAGTTGCGGGAGAAAGCAAAGAAGTGTACAGTAGAAGACAAACACATCACGCCCTCCACTACTGTTTGTTGAAGTAACGCAAGGCTGATCATGAACACACAGCAAACTGCTGAGTCATTTTAACGTTACGTGCTTTGCCCCGCCCACCTGACCCTCCTGCTTTGCCTTATGTACACAACTAATAAGTATACATCATAAAACAGGACAATGTGTTGTAATGTATGGTATTATGATATCATCAGAATATCACACATTTGACAGAGGCTATTGACAGGCTAGCTTGTCAATAAGATTTTGTAGGCCTGTCTATAAGATTTTCTTTTTCACTATTGATAGGCTTGCCTGATATTTTTCCACTATTGACAAGCTGACAACTGGGTAACCCTAACCCTTTATATTATATTATATTATAATGTCAAAATAACCCTAACCCTCAGCTGGTCATGTAACATGGTGCAAAAATGAGAGTAGCACAAGAATAGTTAACAATGTTTAAAAGAAAGAAAATGACGCCACGGGGATTTGAACCAGGCCCTCAAGATTACCATGACAATGCATAACCCACTGAGCTACTGAGACATGCATTCTGTGGAGGGTATATCTGCAAGTTTCCTGTCAATAAAATTTTTCACTATTGACAGGGGGACAGCCTGTCAATAGCCACTGCCCACACATTCTACAACAGTTGACCTGTAACGTCACTGTTTACTTTCCAAAGTCTGGAAAAGGCGAGCTCCACACTGAGCACAGGTAAGCCATGGGTCAATAGCCATACTCTAGAATCATGGGTAATGCAGAAGCAATCTAACTATTACCAGGACAACTTAAGTGCCTGGATATCATGGCAATGATTTTGCTTGCCCAAGTTGCTTTACCCAGAGTTCTCCATTTTCCCCCCAGCATCTGAAGGATGCAGAAATATGACCTATACCCCCTTATCTATATCTGTGTGTATTCATGCAGATGCAGTCCACATAACTGCTGACATCAGAAAGTTGCTAGGGAAACATTGATACTGGTGTTGAAAACTGTTGATAATATTCTGCTCACAGTCAGCCACCAGGCACCTACTCTGCTCTAGTCTACCTCCAACCTAACTGTCCTCTTTGCTCCTATTGGCCATTCAATTCTACAGTGTCTCCTGGCTGTAGAGGTATTCTAACATTGCAGCAAAGGAAGACAAGTCAAGAAATAGATTGATCAAGCCTTTAGGCATTGTCTATAAGGCCATATGTTATGGTTATTTATTGTAACTTCTGTGCTACAGTACTGTTACAAAATATTAGTTACATATTAAACACTCAAGACTGTAACAGTTGTATATCACTGATATGTGTGCCTTATTGATTGTCGCAGGGTAACATGGCTGCCAAGCAGAGTGAGACCGAGTTTTACTGGGGTTCGGGAAGTTTCCCATGTTGGCGAGCGATGCTGTGTCTGGAAGAGAAGAAGGTGAAGTACCAGAGCCACCTGCTGTCCATGGACAAGAAGGAACACAAGACGGAGGAAGTCCTTAAGCTGAACCCTCGTGGCCAAGTTAGTCTAACTGCCTTTTTACATTCTCCAAGAAATACCATCTCTTAAAATTGTCTTGCTACATTGTAAGATAATGCCATTAACCAAACCTTACTGTGCTTCACAGCTGCCTATCTTCAAACACGGTCAAGTTATTATCAACGAATCTGTGGGGATCTGTCAGTATGTTGAGGTAAGATATCACTTCTTAAGCAGTGGTGGATGGTTAGAATGTCCACACAGCAGCATCCCTGTTTATACAATGTCATGTACCTTTGCCTGGTTTTGGATGTTCCATGATTAAAAAATATCAGCAGTCAGGTACAATTTTTTTCAATTCCCTTTCGTGGTACCTCCACAGATGGTTGTTGTTGACCCTTAACCACTTCATTTCGAAAAATTCTGGACACCCACAAGTTCTGATGTTTCTTTGTAAATTCAATGCACTCATGTACATAAATAGTATAACCATTACTTCACCTCCCTACTAAAGGCATTTGTTCTTTTTTAATCATTCACAAGGGAAAATAAACCAACCACTTGACCTTTCCAGAGTGCCTTCAAAGGTCAAGGAACCCAGCTGATGCCTGAGGAGCTATCCCAGCAGGCCGCAGTCTTGCAGCGTAGCCTGGAAGCAGAGAACGTGCGGCAGAAGATGGTGCTGGACACACTGATGTACATGTGGACAACCAAGCCTGAGGATATCAACCAGGTAACAACCAAGCCAGGTGTACCTCAAGTCACCTGACATGCACACCTGGTTGAATTTGCCTTTTAAGACTTGTACTGTTCACCTTGCAATGTTGTAAACAACTAAAGTTTTCATCACTGTAACACTCACAGTATTTGGAAAAATCTTGTAATGATATTTGCATCCCGCATACATATGGCATTGATACTCATGAAGTACAAATGTATGTCCATAGATTATAACCTTTCTCTGTTCCTTTTTTCCAAGGATCTGTTGAAGCAGAAGAAGCAAAATCTTGCTCAGGAGGTTCAGCACTGGGAGGGACACCTCGCAAAGGTTAGGGAGGAATGTATTCAGTAATATTTGTATTTCATGTGTAAAATGTCATGTAGGGAAAATATCCCAAACAATTAAATATGAGATCCGTTAAAGTCACAGGGGGAAATAGGCATGATAAAGATGACATTAAGAATGTTTGAATTGTCATATTTCATATTCTTAAAGAATCTACCATCACAATCGATTCATTACTGCAGCTAGGACCTGGGTCACACATTGCTGGGAAGGACTTCACCGTCGCCGATGCCACATTCTGGCCTTCACTAGCCTTCCTGGTGAGACTGGGCATGCCCATCCAGTCATGCTGCCCAAACCTGGCCAAGTACTATGAAATGGTGGGTACCTTGTGATGTACATGTGGGTCCTAACCTGGGAACCACCTGTTAACAATGGCTGGCTCCCATGTTTTGTCTCCGTTTGATATTTACAATAAGAAACCTGTCAAGATACAAATCACCTTTTGTTTATTTGTTCACTAGAATTCTCCACGAGTATACAAGTAGAAGGGAGGACAAAACAGGTGTATTAACACCTTTACAAGTTGCCCTCCCAAACATTACAAGAATATCCAATACAATACATTACAAATTATATACAAAAACAAGTGCACCTTTTACATGGGAGCTTCAGGTTGGTCACCCAGTCACCTTTGCTATCTTTGTTGTGAGCATATTGCTTTTTGACAAGATTCATAGTCCATAAACCTTTAAGTTTAGAATAAATATAATGTACCTATCTGCATGTACTTGGGATGGATGTTCCCAGTTTTACATATTGGCAGTGCCTATATGTCTCTGTTCATCATGATGAAGGGGAGACTAGCTTGTATACATCCTCTATCTTCCATTTTCAGTGTTAAAATATGTACTGCAATGCAAAGCCAGTTCCTATTGTGAATGTGCAGCCCAACATTAGAGCTGTTCAGATATTATTTGCTGAAAGATTTTCCCACTCTATACAGGTGAAGCAGCGTCCAACTGTTCAAGAGACTTGGCCGCCCCACTGGAAGAACTCGCCTGGTCCGGGTTACTTCAAGGACTTGTTTTAAGGAGGAGGTTTAGTTTCTTCAAGGGGGCTTTGCACTTTGAGAGCAAGTCTTTGATACCAGTACATTCATGTAATTTGAGTGAAACAGCCACTTCGAATACCAGTGCTTCATTGTGAATGGCACATGTAATATAAGAATACAGTTATTCTTCATCATGTGCAATAGTGAACCTGGATACATAAAAGGATCTCTACCTTTTACCTAATATCTAATGACAATATATTTTGTAAACCTCACCAGATAATTCACAAGTATTTTCTGTCCATTGCTGTGGTCAAAAATTCTCCATTTTGCATTAAAAGCATGAGAATCTACTCTGGATTTTTATGAGTTTTTTTACGCATAATTATAAAATTTTTCATGTATATCTGTGTCTACAAACATATGCTTATAATCTACACTTAAAATTGGGCTTACCTTTTCTGAAGAAGAAAACCAGTTGGTAAAACAAGATGCAACATATTAAACGTTGAACTACCTCATTTCAGTTTCCACTGTCATGTAAACATTCTGTTCCAGTCAGAGACTTGATTTCTTTGCCGACTCTAGAAAGCCAAAAACCAATGGCAGCAATTGTGGCGATTATCGATTTGGTGACGATTACGGTTAGAGGCACATGTAGTGAATACATGAGGGAACTTACCTGCCGAATTATTACAAAGCTACAGACCAATTCCAACTTTTACCGTGGTAATCGTGATTTTGAAACATAATAGAAGATTATCACTTGAAGCATCGTGATGCCAACAACAATTGTTGTTCTGGCGTTGGAGTAGTAGCAAGAACATTCTTACACGTCACAAAGCAAAGACGATAAACGCGGTGTTCTAGAACATCGTGTGTTCCAGTCTGTAGTCATAGCGAAGTCCCAAACATACCGTGCTATCAAACGCTTCAGTTTATTTTGGTATAACCACCAAGTAGACTCAAAGAAACATGTCATATCCGGGGGAAGGAACGCACAAGATGTCCATGTACGGTCTGAAGAACTGGTCACCGGGTGAGCAGAAACTACAGTGGCAGGAGTACGTCAGGGTAGGCAGCGAAAACACACCATAACGACCATTCAAAGAGCGTACGTCTGTCCTAATGCCTCAAGGCTGGAACGAAACAACGAATCCAACTAAAGTTTTGATGATCTACGAGGAATTTGGGCATCCTTTTGTTGCTTTTCGAAGAAATAAACTTCAATGAAACAGTGACTGTAACAGTAGGTAGTTGTTACTAGTCTTTTCTATATGTAAACTGTTGAATACGTCGTCTTTTTAGCGTGAAATTCGGCTGGAGAAGAACCACCTCGCCACGCGAGGGAGGCTGGGAAAACCTAACATCGTAGTGACGGAGGACATGCTGAAATCTAACATGACGGTCTACAATAACAACAAACAGGTGAGTGGAGTCCTGGGAAGCAATATTACAACTGTACGCGTATTAAATGTGTCTGAACGAGTCGGGTTCAACACGAGACAATGCGGAGTTAGTTGGCATTTTTTCCTTGTCGATAGCGAGGGCGTATAGACATGAGGGAACTAAATTTTGCCTTGTCAAATCAAGAACTCTCCTACCTTGTTTCTTCTTGCAGCATCAGGAGAAAGGCGCGTATGAACGTCTGTTTAACCAGGAGTCTGACTACAACAGCAAACTGCACCGGGATGACAGGCAGCACACCGTGGGACTCAACGTCCACGCCGAGGTAACCGGGCTCTTCTGATCATGAAAATGTCCACGAAAATTAATATTTCAGTACTCTAAACTAGTTATGTTTAGCTATGTTGAGAATTCCCTGTAGCGATGCTTCAGCGTTTCATAGTTTATCAAACTTGTCCGGATGTTCAGATGATGGCATATTCAGCACCAAGGACAGCAATAAGTAGTGCTTGATCATAACTAATGATGTGAGTTGTATGGATTCTCTGGCGTTTCTGGCGTTATACAATAGAACTAGATGCCGCAACCTATGATGGTTTTATTTCCAGGAGATATCCAAGCCAGTGCCGCTGCGGAGCTCCTCTCAGTACGGCTTCCTGTTAAACCGAGAGACCGACCCGCCCATGCGGGGAGAGTACGTGCGAGTCGCGCATGTCTTCAAGGGGTTCTACCGTGACAGGGGCGTCAACCTCCCAACAAGTCATGACTGAGCCGTCCCTAAAACATCCATCTTGGCTCAGCCAATTAGACGTTTGCATATGCGTCATTCGTTCATTTTGGTATACCTTTACACATCGCAAAAAGCATTAAGTAACAGTAATATTATAAATATAACATGCCAGAAAAAAAATCTAAAGGGCATGTTGACTGTAAAAGTGACGCTGTAAAACACTCTATCAGCCTGGAATTGCACTGTTGTATTTTCTCGCATGTGTTGTACCTTCTGGCATTTTATATAAAATCAATCCATATAACACTGAGACGTCAAAACTTGACTTTTGTATTTTCACTGGTACATTTGTACACATTGACTTACGAAAAGCATATTTTTGCTTTGCTGACAGTACTAAAATGCAACAGTAGTGCTGTGACTATTTTAACTGCATCTAACGTAGAGCCAACACTTGTAACCACCAAATATAGCTACTAAGTACTGGCAAATCAGAAGTTTTCTTTACAACCAGCCATATCATATTCAAGCAATAATAAAGTACTAGTAGTCTAAAAGAAAATTGTATGTATGTAATCAAACATATCTAACAACTTGCTCCAAATTCAGACCAAATGGCTTCCCTACAGTAATAAAAAAAATCTATTTATGTTACATACATAAGGTGACAGTAGCTTCATGTGATACACTATAGTAAGAAAATAATCTTGATCAGTAAAATGATCAATTTGTGATAACAATTTTGGGGGGAAGTATTAGATCATATACAGATATATTAGTATCACATGCTTTCCACAGCTTACAAATACTGATGCTAGGCATATATTGGCTGTATTATTGCATAATATCAAAGTAACTTATATGTATATACTAATTCCACAGTTGATCTGGTATGGTTTTGTACATACATCAACAATGCAAAACTTGCTACATTAATCATGGCTACAAGCTATTATGATAAAAATTGCAGAAGAAATATGGCACATTTTGCTGCTATCATGCTTTTTTTTTCACTTACGACTACATTGTGCTGTCAAAACATAGAAAGCAACATAAAATGAAGTACACAAAGCTCCAGGTCACTAAACCCTTTGTGGTACCTGAAAGCATTTTGGCAGTGCCACAGGGGCAAAGCCTTTCCACGCTAAAAGGAAAATCTTAAATGAAAAGGAAGTTAGGTACACAGTACACATCTTGAATGACTAAATATACCTGGTCTTTAAACTGAATCAAAATGTCTTTGCAATTCCTTATAGATAAAAGTGAAGTGGTCTTCATTTAGACAAGAGGAAAACCATCATCACTCCAAAAAAGATCTTGTTTAGAGAGTTTATCTGACACAGGGCACATCATCATGTCATCATCTCACATTGTTTTTAATACACAAAAACATTTGTTTGTCAATTCAGGACTTCTTGAGGAAGCCTGACTAGAGGATGCCTGTCTTGTCATGATTTCTTTCTGCCCCTTATTACGTTGCTTTAAGAATGGTTGTAGTTCTCATAGTCAAGGGAGGGGGCGCTTGAGATCATCCACCTGGTGCGGTGGAGCTGGGCCTGCGAGAGAAGGGAAGGACCAATCATGTCAGTTGCAATTTGGCCTGTCAATCAAAAAGGAACTGACCAATCCGGGAGCAGGGAAAAACAGCCACTTACCAAGCAGAAGGGTAGAGTTGAGGGGAAGAGACAGACTGGGAAATAGCATTGGAGAGCTGCAATGATGATCCTACATAGGGATTATATGATACTGGGTGGGGTAGGAAAGTTGGATGGCAAGAATATTCACAGAAAGCAGCACATGTAAACAGAACACTGATACACATTGATCATGGCATTCATGAATAAACACACAAAATACTGATATGTAACAATGAAACATACAGCAAATATGTACATGTATGTGGATGATACCTATGCTCAGTAATAATGTGCACAATGGTAGTTTACAACTTAGAAGACTCAGTCACAGACTTTTCTTCATCCCTTGGAGGATACCTTCATTTGCATAATTTGTTAGATTGCAACATCAATTGCACATATTACAAGTCTAACTTGCACACCTACGTCTCAATTCCTTCTCAGCAGCCTGGACACCACTAGCCAAATAAAAACAGGGTAGTTCACCCCTAACAGCCACCATGTCACCTTCTGACATCCCATGCCAACCCACACTAAACAACTGCTAACAAACCCCCAGACACTCTTTTTGTCATCAGGTCCAGCAAGCTCTTTTTGCAACACGTCTGAACCACTTTGCAAACATATGTACTGTTCATTCTCCACAGTTTGAACTTTAGTGCTTTGAGTTCCCGTGTCCAATATGTCTGTGGATGTGCTTTGGTTCTTGCGGGGTTTGGTGTTTTCCCAGAACAGGTAACCATGGAGACAGCAGCCATGGCAACGGATGCCATCAAACATTTCCCACCAACTACCTTGCTTGTTGATATTCTACATGGAGCAAAGGAGGAAATATTGGTTGAGTATGATATCAGAATATCAAGTATTTTTCATATTGGTTTGCAGAAGAAGTAGAAAAGATGTGAAAACAAATGACTGGGAATACATGTGCATGTATGTTGATGTGCATGCCACAGCACATTATGGATAGAAAACAACTGAAGATCAAGAACTTTCAGTCAGAAAAAAAGAGGATTTTGGGGGGGGTAAAACAGTTTTGGGGGACAACAAATGTTAATGGACAAGGGAAGAAAACAAATCTCCAAATAAACCTTTCAGTAATACTTCCAAAATGTTAAGGAAAGGAAAATAAACTACCACCCAGAGGACCTACCAAAACATTTCCAGCATTATTCTTAGAGATTGAATGTGGCAATGGCCAAACTGTTAGCCATGCTGGACCAAGATTTCGTCCCAAGAAAGAGCACCTGTTTGCAAAGTGATTCAGACACCTGCGCACCTGCACCATACCACAGCTGTGTCAGTACCTGCACCAGCACCTGCAGCCCACAGCACCATATCTGTGCACAAGAGTTAACAGAACATACCCATGCCTTCACACCTCCGTCTCTAGGGGACAATCAGGCTGAAACGCACATGCACAAATCACGTCAAAATTTGTTTCATGGTCACAGATAACATTCCAATACAACCTATCAACATCTTGGGTTATTTCTTGGCCAGTTACTGATCACCATTGCTGCTGTAATAGTTACTGTAGAGTACACAAATGCATATCAAACTGATATTAGTAGCAGTGCTAACATATAATCAAGAATGAGACAGCAAGTTACTTCAGGCACTATGCTCTGCTATAGAACAGTATTAGTACTCTTTATGCAACAGGAAGTGACTCTGTGCGTATCCTACAATATATGTACCACATACAAATGGCAGACATAATGCAAGCACATGGTGCAAGCAGTCTGATATAATCTGGAGCTAACTTGATATAACTTGATATAACTTGAGGGTACTACCGTGTTGCAGTTGAACTGAGTAAGATCTGAGAATACAATTAAATGTTCCTTCTGCTCAGGTAGGGTCAGTAGGTGAAAGGTAGTCAAGGGTTTTGTTTCCATGGAAATTGTTACCTTCCTGAGCTGTGTGGTAAGTACCAAAGTGATAAGGCCATATTTGGTGTGATAAGATCATTCAATTTGCAGTTTTGTTGGGTGTATCAGGAAAATAATGTTTAAAATTGTGCTTTCTGTTGTGGACTTTTGAATATTTTGGGACACTGTTCATATGCAACATAATGTGTCAAAACACCTTTCATATTATTTCAAACTTGACAGTATTCTGATAGCTTTGTGTTTCCCTGCAACTGGTACAGTGTACTTCCTCAGTGCTAATTTGTTTCCATGTTAGTAACCAATGAGAAAGCAGCGTTAGCGCAGTCTCATCATGCTTCATCCTCCTCCTCATCATCATCATCACCATCCACCACGTCCCCACCACTACTTCCAAAAGCAGGTGGGTCTTTCCCCTCAGTTAGGCTGACCTGCTTCTTCAGTGCCTGTGTAGACTGGTACTCAATCCGGCCCATCTGTGTCTCCACCCACTCAGGCATGTCTGGGATTGCAAAGGCCAGCACAACCTTGATGAAAATAATCAGATGCTGAAAGAAAGAAAAAAGGTACATTGTAAGCAAAAATGACAAGTATCTTAAATTTCATGTGTTACGTTAGATTTGGTCAGCCAGCAAAAGACATTCAACTCTCAAATTATTGAATATTCCTGAATTTGAAGTGGGTACAAACCAGTTTATTTTTTTAAAGACACAATTGCAATTAGCAGAACTAGGTGACTAAAGGATAAGAAATTGTAAGGTAGATGCTTACTTCTGCAGCCACGAATATGAGCACCTTCTGCACAGTTGTGTACCCCTCCAGGAGTGGCTGGATCTCAGGTGACATGCCAATCAGGGCTGTGTTAGTCATCACAGCAATGAACCCCATCACCTCAAACACAGTCTGCAATACAACAATAAAAGTCATATAAGTTAAACCAAATTATCATGTTGTTTAAGAAATTAGTCTCTCTGGATTACAATAATAACATTTTGCCTGACATTTTTTCAGCTTCTAAAGTCGATCTTATTATATATCTTAATCACAAATAGGTTTGTAAAAGGAAAAGCATTTACTGGTTACAAGAAGTTTCCTTCTATGCAGTTGATTTAAATAACATTTTTAAAATAAACTATGACTCAATATTACAAACATCTGAAAAAGGGTTGTCAACTTGTCAATATGGACAGACACATATAGATTCTCAGAAAGATTAACATACCTGCCATGCACCAATGTTTGCAGCAGGCTCCATGAAGGGGCGCTGGAAGATACGACACATCTTGAAGGCATCTGTGCGGATCTCCATGACGTTGTTGGCTAGGGCCCAGAATGCTGCCATGGGGTACACAGCTGAGAACAAGAACACGTACCCAAACTGCCAGAACAGCTCCAGATAGTCATCAAAAGTGCCCTGGAATAGATAAGAAGAAACATCACTCTTGTGATATGAAGCATAATTTTTTTCCAAAGATATATGGCCTAGATGGGGTTATATAGCTATTGTAAAGCTGAATAATACATGCACAAAGAATGGAACTTGCAAAGACCATTGATTTTGACTCCATAAGAGTGTTATAGCTACATGTATCACCTCCACAGCAAATGTCTGCAGAGGAGTTTCCTTTTTTGGTTACTTTACCAGTAGTTCATTTTTCAAAAAAAAGGCCAAAAGCTGGTATGACATTTGTTGCTACTGTCTTATACATGTATAAAAAAAACCCCAGTAGATCACCTCATATCTGTCCATAAGACTTTCCACCTCAGCTTGCTTGGACCTTGGGATTTCATGGAGGGGTTTGGATACATGGTCCAGCCCGGACTTTTCCCCCTTCTTAATCCTCTTCCTCATCAGTAGGTAAGGCAACAGAGTCTCCTGAAGCTGTCCCACCAGCTGCTGTACAATCAGTAGGATAGCCAGGCTCTGTGGAAAAGGAACAGCAGTCCTGTCAACTTCAAGGGTATCACATTTTACCATATGTTCTTGATAGCACAGGGGCCTATGTGGGTAGACTGCAGCATGAAAACAGAAGTCACGAGTACAGCACAAGGAGATTTCACTGCTGTCATTGTTACAGCATTGTGTAGGCAGCATATTGCTGTCAGGATAACCAGCTGTACTTACCTGCCTGAGGTAGTTCATATCCTGCATGACAAAGGCAATGTAGAACAGGCACAGGAAACAGTTCACAAAGTCAAACTGTAAAAAGAAACACCACATAACATTAAAAAACACTGTTGCAAATGTCCCTGATATGCCAAGTACAATTGCGCACAATCTCACCATGAGAGGGGAAACAACAATGACTTCTAAAAGGTATATCAGCTTCTATTCCAAGCAATCACTATTCTCAAGTGTGAGCAGTAGTCCCTTATTAACTGTTATGCTAAAGGACAGAGGCAGATAATCAAAGCATAATGGTGACAAAACTAATCAGAAACATAGGAATTCAACAAGACAAAAACTGCAACCTACCAAGACCAGTTTTACAATAAGGTAGTTCTCATATGCTGACTGCTCTCTGTGGTTTTCTGGAAAGTAAAGAAAATGTCTCAGCTATAAACAACGTCATAGAGCTTCAAACAAATATGCAGAAATTTGTATATCTTAAATTGAGATATCAGTATTATTTCTAAAGACAACTGAGCTCACCATTCTTTGTTAGGTACTGAGCGAGTGTCCTGTAGGCCTGGTTCATTAAGATGATGACAACACTGTAGACGATACTGGGGACAAGGACCAAGCCTTTTGTCAACATGGTGTTCTCCTCTTTGTGTTTTGCCTTGGCAATATTCTCTGCCCAGAAGTAAACCATCATCACAACGACTGCGACAAGCATGCACAGGATCACGATTGGGAACGACACACAGTAGATTCTAAGCAGCCTTTTCCATGAGGGATAGACCGGCTCCGACCGCCCTGTTATCGGGTTCATGCCCAGCTTTCCATGAAACCCTGCCCGCGGTTCTTCAAAAGCCTTCCTTCCCAGAGTTCCCCAGTTGTAGGCATGTGCACTGCTGGTACGCTTCCATGTCTCCAGGAAAACTGTCGCCCAGATCATGTTGAAGACGGCAAAGATGACAAAGTCATTGCGGCCGCTCTCGTTGAAAAGGTAGTACAAGACTCCGATCACGGTCGGCACCACAAGAGCTTTGGTGTAGTGGCCCAAGAAGGCGAAGTACATAGCCACACTCTCCCCAAAGTAACCTCTTATAGTTTCTGTGATAAACAGAAACAATGTTATAATTCCATAATATTCCTTGGAAAGAATAAAGACACTCATCAACAAAAGAAGCATAAAATTGTAACTCCATCTTTACAAACATACTTCTTTGTTTAATGTATGATCGTAGATAACATGAATTTTATTTTTAAAAATTATTCAGCTCGTATTTACCGATTGGCTGGCCCCCCATGAGTTGTTTAGGACTATGGAGGTGGTACCAGTCATGTTGCAGTCTCTTAAGCTGCTCAGAATTGTGAACTGGATACATTTTGTCCAGGAGGTGACACGATACCATTCTACTTACTGCATAAAAACAAAAATGGTGTGAGCAAAGCAAGATCGATACACAAAAATTTGCCAGCAATTCAACAACAAAGCAGCACAGTCATTACTGTTTGGGCAATTTGAAAAATGTTTTCATCTGCAGACAAAATGTTACATTCTCTCCTCTTTTGACTATTTCATTCTACATTTGACACCAAAGCTTTTTTGCATTTGCTGAAAATACCAGAGATTTGGAAGGTTTGCGCTCTCTCATTTGATTCTAGAAATATGATGTATATATTAATTACATCATATAAGTAACAACATAGTTCAACATCCTTGAACATCCATCACAAAACGACATGAAATGGCATTAGCTTAACACCATCATCCATTCCTGCCATAGAATAGTAAGCACTTCCTTACCAACATTTGTACTTGATTCTATAATCAACTCACATATAGACTTTCCCTTGTAGAGCCTTGCCTTGCGGTCACTACAGCCTGGGATGTGGTTCTCTGTCTCCAGTGCGCGGATGTTATCAAGCTCTACCTTGATAATGTACTGGCTTTGTGACATGGTTAACATGCCCTCCAGGGACTCTATCAATACAACAAACCAATGTTAGTACTAACAACCCATGCAGAGTTACAACTTTATTAAAGGTAACTATCTACACTGCAGAGTATGTTATGGCTTTCAAGTTAATACAAGTAATGCAGGTCTGACAGAATTGTGTCATCTTATTTGTTAACTGTTACTGTCTTAAAGTATTGTTTGTTTGTTTGTTTGTTTGTTTGTTTGTTTATTTATTCGCATACAAAGAAAAAAAACAATAAAATGAACATATTACAACAAAATATGTAAGTATAGAAAGTAAGTCAATCAGTAACTACTGCTGCTCAGCTATGGACCAAAAGATGCTGGCTTCTGATTGGCTGAAAGTTGTATGCTACAACTTGCAACTACAGTAAAAATTGCTGATGGAATGAAGTGTTTGGGATGAAAGAAAATAATAATGAACAATCATATGCTGAGCAATTCCTAGCAATATCTGTACAGTTTGATATCTATTAAAAAAAAAACTGTTTTCCCCACCTGTGTAGTCTTCAACATTTTGTCTCTCTGCGAAGGTGAACGCCCTGACTGATCCATCCTTGTACTTCTTCTTCAGCCCCATCTGCTCAGCCCCCTGCAGGAGCCTCTCCTGTGGTGCAGACACCAGCAACACACGCTCCTCACCGTCCTTAGCAACAACCATCTGAAGAACAAAACTTTAGGTCAGCTTTCTAGAGTATCTGGTATTCCATAAAAGTTGAAAATAATCTTCAACAACTCAGTAAGCAAGCACCAATGTGTGTAACACAAACTTTTCATACCCTTCAACAAATTCGACTAGAGTTGGATACAATGTTACACATACAAGGATTCATTGTGTGACAAGCCATTAAATATGGTACTAGTACAACCAGCTGTAGCTGCAAGACTGAAAAATTGGTACATATAGAATACTACACGGTGTATTCGGTACCAGCCTGACCACGGGTCTGAGGGTGATGCGGAATACACAGTGTTGTATTTTATCTATGTTATACCCACCTGATATAAAAGACACATTTCAATGTGCCAAAGTGAAATGTGCCAAAATTTGGAACAACATAAATTAAAACGTCCAAATCAGGTATTTGCATTTTCAAAAGCGGCGCACTTGGCATGCATGAAACAGATTTGAATTATTCTATGGAACATTTGGAAGCCCATGTGATAACTGTTAGAACCCCATGTGATACGGGTAGTTATCACATGGGCTGGAACGCCCGTATGAAATGTTATCACGGCCCAAGTATAAGTTATGTCAAAGAACAAGATCAATACAGATGTAGGTACAGAAAGCACAGCACCTTTGCATTAAGTTCTGCTCCTCCCTGCTTCTTGGAAGCTTCAATCTTAGCCTTCATCCATTCCCTTGTGACAGAAGTGGTCTTACTGGAGAACTCCAGCACAACAAGTGGTCTGAAGTCTGACAGAGACTCTGCGTCTCCCTCATCCAAAAGTGGTTCCTTCTCTCCCTCATCCTGTGCCTTCTGTCTCCGAAACATGTCTGCAATCAACTCTATGAACACATTGACCTATGAAAACAAAATACATGTGTATAGTTATGGCCAAGGCTATTGACAGGATCATTCTGTCAATAAGATTTTTTTCTTGCACTATTGACAGGAACATCCTGTCTACAGCCATTGCCTATAGGACTAGGAGGTGTCCTATACATGTGCAGTCACTGACATTACATGAAAATATTATCATACTGTCCGTGAACTTCTGTCTGCATACTTGAGTTATTATGTGATTAATTGCAATTGACAACATAACGCTAGGTCTGCAACATACCAATTTTGGATGAAAATCTTGAATATCTATCAAGTGACAGCTAACAAAAAGGTGACAACGTTTGGAAATTTTAAAGTAGGTTAAGCATGTAAGTGTCAATGCCGTCTGCCAGCCCTGCGCAGTTCTATATCCAGTTCATATGTTTTGTGTGACGTGTGTCAGACATGCCTTCAATACCTCACATCCCAGGCACACACGGAGGTCCCGACTCACCGAAACACCGACAAAATCCTCACCACAAAGCGTTGGACGTTCTTGTGTGCTCGTCCGCAACCGCACTAATATAGGCGATGTAAGAAATCATTAAGGGCGTGACAAATTAAAGAGGACAAGGGTTGTTACGCCTAAAACGGCCCCTCCCACAACAAGACACATACCGGAAGTCCCACCACAACTAACCAGGATGTCAAAGGTCATCGAGCGACATTTTTTTTTAAACAACAAATCTAACAATAATTTTTTGTGGTACAATGTAACAGCACTTAGTTGTATACAGATCATTATCATTTACTGAAATGAAATAATTGGTTATAACCTATTAGTTACGAACTGCGTTGTGAGGTCAAGGGTTACCGCGCGAAAGGTCTTTGAACTTTGTCACCCAGCTCAGATATCCAGGACTGGGACGTCGTTATGAAATAAACGGCCACACAGAGACTTGTTTTGCCTAGAAGACATAACATTTTCCATGGCTTGGCCGTGGGATGGGCTCTAGATATTCCAGAAACAGCAGGAGACCGACACCGATGGAAGAAGACCCTGAGGTTCGCGCAGGGACAAGCAATGAGACTGGGGAGGTAGAACTAGAAGGAGAGCTGGAGGGTGATGAGGAGGCGGTTGGCTCAGGCCCGGACTCCGGAGACGACTCAGATTCTGGAGATTTTGACCTGGCACAAGTCCTGGCTTTGCTACTTAGGAGGTCAGTGGGTTCTCCCCTTTGTTGTTCACGGCTCAGGGGATCTTTGAGTCACATTATTGTTGCTCAAGGAAGAAGATGGCGCTATGACGACACGAGAAGAGAAAACCCTGGGTGGGGTGGGGGTCACAGTCTGGGGTAATCTGATGAACAGAGGGGTGATACTTAGGTTGACAGGCTCATTTCATCACCGTCTTACCCTCCCCCATGTTGTTTTTGTTGGAACAGACCGTGACGTTGGGATGTTTCAGATGTTTGACATGTTAGGTATGTTCAATAATGTTGCATATGTTACAAACAAACAGCCTTAAGTTAACAGGTGCTACGTTGGAAGCAAAGAGATTTCTCCCTTCGACCTCCTTGGTGAAACTTCGTGTTGTTGTTGAGAGTTATTTTTGTTGACCTTCACCAAGTTTACTGTATAATCTATTTTTTGCAAAAGTTTGGCACAATTTTTGCACAGCTGCTGTTAGCTCTTGTTGACATGTCTTAAAAGAGACTGACAAGATGTTTATCTTTTGACTTTAACTTACGTCAATGACCTGCCAAGAATACAAATTGCATCATCATGCCTGACAATGGCACAAGATATGCTTCTGCACATGTGCATACTAGTATGTCTTCTTTTTATACATATTCATAAAAGTTTTGGCACATTTCCTTGTAAATATTTACCAGATGCAATACTTCACTTGGTAGGACGCAGTGATCATGAAACAACATGAGCAGCCATTTGATATGCTTTCTGTTTGAAAGGCTCAGGTTAGAATAGTTCATTTTCATGCCCTACATAACAAATGTGTTTTTAAGGTAGTTGCAACTTTACAATTGTAATCTTAATGTTTATTAATTAGCATGGACAGAGTGACATTGCAATTGTGCAGACATCTTTTTTTCAGAGGTGATGCTTCAATTTAAACCCATGATCAAGAGAATGTTCCCATCACTGTAAATGTGTAATACTATTTGTGTCTGCATTACAATGTTACATGTATTAATATTATCACATATTAAATGTTCAGATTGAATGTTCTGACATCTCATGATGGCACACATTTAAAAGATGGCAGGGTGGGGTTCCATGTACCAGTGAGAGTTTTCAACACGCAGGCCCCCTTTCCTGTTTAGGGTGGAGTTGTAAATTCACATGTGAAGGCCCTCATGGTCTAAGATGTCAGTTGATTTGAGGTTGAAAGAGTGCCCTTTGTTATGTTCCAAGTGGTGGTATATGGCTGATGAGTAGCACTGTTGTTTGTATCTTTCCTTGAGTGAGTGACTGACTGATGATGGACTACCAAAACTGGTAATACTTTCATTAGCTGTAGAGCTGTCTCATCTACCTAACTAGTTTATTTGTCTTCTTTCATTGATGTGACCACATGTGGTTGATGCTGTGCAAATAGGTAACAAAGGATTTGTTGTACCGGTATCCTCATTGCGGTTGTTAGTGAGAAAACTGCTACGTCATGGAACAGGGCTGTATCGATGATGGAGCTTTCAATTTTTCTGCTGCAAATTGTACATTTGAAAATATATTAATGAATATCGTTTATGCAGCTGAACTTCTAATATGATTATTGTATATTCCCTACGCTGATAGAAACAATGTTAACATTTCTGACCTTGCTTTACAAATCTATCTTTGACTGTCAGGAAGGTACCTGTAGTATTTCGTGAGAAAAAAACTTGCCACACGTTCCCCTCCAGGTGCAAGTGGTGTAACTGTCTAGCACGTTGTCGTTGTGTTTCCAGTGGGCAGGTGCGACTTATCCAGACGCGAGGTTCAGGTATAGCACTCCTTCGCTCTTCCGACAGTGACGAAGACGACCCCACCTCGTGTTCTGAGGCATGCTGCCCCGAAGGTAGAAAAGGAACCCTTGGTTTGCCTGCTTGAGTTTCTTTACTTCTGTTGCTTTCCTTCCTCTTTTCTTGTCATAACTTTTCACCATATCCATTTTTGGTTGGGTGTGCACACCAAAAAAAGGCTATGCTTTAACACAGTTACATGGAAATTTTGTCATTAAGTTGTTACATTGAAATTTTAAGTATTTTGTTGTTATGACAAATTCTACAATAGTTTCACTGTTGCTGTAGGCTGTCACTGTGTGCTGTAACTATATGTGATAAGTTGTAAATATCTAAAAATGTCAAGGACAAATTGTATGCTCCCAAGGCTGTGAAAATTTTTAAAAATTGTTTCATAACTAAACATGTTATTTTTTAGCAATGCCCATTAATGCATACACCCTGCAGTGTGAAATTGTTGTCTCAACAACAGCCTAGAAACCCTGTGGGGTCGTCTTGGGTCACCCACAAATTTTGATGACCTGTTTCTTCACAGATTGTGACAAAGGACACTTCACGCTCACCTGGAACTGAGGCATTACAGGGCAATGAACTCATTTGGTTTGGCTCACTGATCACTACCTGCTCTTCCGCACGGATGAGCATTTCATTTGTAAAATACCAGTACACAGAAGAAAATCCAGTACATGACAGTACGGTTTTCTCCATAAATGTGTATGACATGGCAAGAAATGTTCTTATCTTACTTGTTGCAAATTGTAGAGGATTTAGAACAGCTGTAAATGAGTCTTTGCTTTAAGTTTCACATTTCATGAAAATTTTTAGGATCTAATGATCAAACATGCAACATTAATAGATCTACCAGTTTTTTAAGCTTCAATACAGCCCAGGCTACAGACATAATGACCTCAGCACCAAGGGAAGCACTGAAGTGTCCTTTGATAAATTGAGAAATATTGTCACTTGCTGGTTATATTGTATTATGGATTTCTTGATCAACAATTGTAATTGGCTGAGTCGGTACTGTATGTAGTTTCCCAATGGTTTAGTTGTACAATGTATCTCATATTGATCAGGTGTGATTACTCCCAATGTGAACATCAACTCCATCTCATATTGATTCTTCATTATAACATTAACAGTGGTATGTCATTTCTCTGCCTGATTTTTTCATATAGGTGACAGCCAGCCTGATACAAAGACTTTAGATGTAAGTTAATGTTGTTACTGATGTAGACTACTGGTGTCGTAGGAAAGTGTCATAGAATGACGGTCTTAACAATTAAGGGACTATGATATTGGAAATGGATACATTTCATGTTATTATCATTTTGAGATCATTAAGGTACATGATATCGAGGGACAATAAAGTGACCACAGTCAATTGCAAATCAAACAAGCCAATTGGTAGGTTGAGAATTGCTTTTCAAGAAAACTTTTTGTTACATAACCAATGACATGGATACAAGATAATTGGCAGATTGACAATGTAGATTTCAACCAATCATAGTAAACATTTGTAAAAGCAGCAATGTCATTGGTGGATTGACATTTGATAGTTACATTGTATGTTTTTCTGGCCTTGCAGGACAGTGACTTCAAACAGGAGGTGTTGTTAGCCACAGCAAGGGCACAGACCCTCAGCCAACCACAGGCATGCATCACTCGAATGTTGAAACAGGTGGGCTATGTTGGGCACCTCATACTGGAAATTATAAATCTGCCATCTTGGAGCAAGTTTACATGACACAAATGAGATTTGGTAATTTTTATTTGCTCATAGACTTTGTTTGCACTACTTTTTGTAATATAGCTTCTCATCAATAAACCTCATGTTTTCTGTGATTGTTCCCCAGAGAGAAGTTGGTCTTCCCAAGAAGTGTGATGGCTTCACCAGTGGACAGTGTTCATGGATCGGGTCCAGGTACTGTGGGCATCATTTAATGGAACATTCAAATCAAAGTTTCTATTTAAGCCAATCCATGCTGGCATAGCCTTCTCATTCTTTGTTCTGAAGCCTTGAAAAGGCTGTTATATGATTCTGAGTATATCTTTCTTCCAATTTATCAATGCCTGCCTATAGCTATTGAAAAAGTAGTATCAACCCACCTATTTAGAACTGGAAAGAATAAGGAATATGATTATTAGCAATATTTAAGTCCTTAAATCATCTTAATGACCTGGGTTATGGGGGAAATGGAGCCTTCTGATTGGTCGGAGTCTTCTGGCTATATGATAATTCTCCATATCTCCTAATTACTTTGCCCAACAGACATTAATGTTTGATGATGTTAACAGTTCCTCTTCCTCTTCCCTAGTTACTTACCCAACTACATGACAACAGTTGCCAAGTACTGGCACAAGGCCTTCTGTGGGCAGTACTCACACAATGGCTCTGTCTTCCTCTCCGCTTGCCAAGGTGGTAAAACACGAACTGGAACTTTTACTGTCTGTATTCTTACCATTGCAGAGAGCCGAGAAAGGGCTTCAGTTGGAACCAATGTTTTGTGAGCAAGTTGTTTTCTTAAGGCAGTGCAGTCGTCTTTGTTCAGAGTCCAAAGAAAATATTATTCCTTAGTCTCTTTTGTTTGGACAAAAGGTTTGTAGTAATCTAACGTTACATCATAGCTGTTTTAGGTAGACTGCCAAAAAATTATAAAACAAAATATGGTTGTCTTGCAAGTTTGTTTCTTGAAACACTGAAAAAATGCGTCTCTTAATTTTAATCAAAAACCATGGTTTAAAAACCATGTCAAAAGTTTGCTTGCTCACTGCAAATGGTAGGAATATATACAGCAATATTAAGCCTTATTTTAGTTTAATTTGTTTTTCCTTTATTTGTGTTTTTTGGAACAGTTTTGTACCCAACTCCATGCAGACCGTGGCTCAGTACAGACACAAGGCATTCTGTGGACAGTACTCACTGGACGGTTCAGTCTTCCTTTCTGCTTGCCAAGGTATCCTTGTATGGTTTCACTTTATTTGACCATTTCTTTTGTTCCATGAGTTTTAGGGTGTCATGAACTTACTTCTAGAGTTGTTTGGTAGAAGATTTCTTCAACAGTTTTAGAAAGTTTTACAAAGTGTTTAGTCAGCATAGATATTAGTGGTACTTGGTGTCATAGGCTCAGATGATGCCATTCTAAGAGTTCTAATCCCTTAAACAGATAAAGAAAGTGGCTGGTGGCTGTACTGTCAGTAGAGATCTAGTCAGTACCTTGTGCACAACAATGTTCTCTTTATCAAAAATTGTTACAGGGTAGTTTTTTTACCTCTGAGATTGAAGCAAGTTAGCTAGCTACATGTATGAGGGCCTGCATGGGGGGGTAGGGATTACGAATTACGCAAAATTTTCGCCGCCGATTACGAATTACGTTAAATTCTCATAGCTGATTACGCCTTACGCTTTGCGTCAAATGTTCTGATTACGAATTACGTTGATTTTTGTGGTGGCTGCCTACGGATTACGGAGACTAAAAAGCCCTGATTACGCCTTACGAAAAAAGGCATGCAGGCCCCCATGTATGAATAAAGGGGCCTTCTAGTACAGCAATATATCTCATTTCAAGTATTTTTGATGCATCCTTAGTCTGATCTGCTACATCACCTGCCATCCAAGTAGGGGTAAGAAGCTTTCAGAAGCTACCATATATGGATTGTTACTCATTGACTATTTTTTTTACCTTCCTTGTTACAGATCAGAATATCAGGTTATACAATGTAGCCAATGGGAAGTTCCAGGAGTTCCGAACAATACGGGCGAGAGACGTGGGTTGGAGCGTCCTGGACACAGCCTTCAGGTAACCAGTGTCTGAGATTTACGTACCATCCCTTTTTAAACTGACACAAACTGTTACCAAAACCATAGAAAAGAGACGGGTCAGTGCTGCATCAGAAGATTTTTGTAAAGGTTGTATCTTTGTAGTCTGTAATATAGCAGGTTAGTAAGTTTTACTGTATACATCAATGCACCACATGAAGAGAAAAGCATGACAACTTGTGTATTTTTGTTACAGTCCAGATGGCTGCTACCTGATCTACTCTAGCTGGTCTGATGCCAGTAAGTAGGATTGAATGCCAATAGTAGTACACAGAGTATTAGCCAACTATTCTCTTAATGTGGCATTTAAAGATGTCTATTATAGTTAGTAGTAGAATGCTGTATCTGTGGTGTAATGGATAGAAGTAACTAGCTTGATGTGAAATAATGTTCTGTTTAGTTTAAGCCTTCAGCAGTTGAAGTTTCAATTGTACTTTTGAATTTTTCTGAATGTTGACTTGTTTCATCCCTTTCCAGTCCACCTATGCAACATCTATGGAGACTACGAGACTCACATAGCCCTGGACTTGAAGTAGGTTCCTTCCTGACTACTTTTTAGAACTTGAAAAATGCACAATCATGACTAACATTTTCATTGTCCTGGTAACAGCAACACGAAAAAAGTACCTGGTTTTTATGACTATTGGATTTGAACGTGCAACACAGTAACAGGAGAAAAGAAATGTGAAGTACACATAGGCATCAACAGTCATCGATTCTTCTGAAGTATAGTTCTCAAATTTTAACTAAAAGATTTAATATGATGTCTTCCTTGATTTCCAGTCCCAGTGAGCGGCGGTTCTGTATCTTCTCCCTAACGTTCTCCAGTGATAATAAGGAAGTACTCGGGGGGTAAGTAGTCTTCCTTTTTCCCATGTCTGTACAGTTACCTGACTTTTTAACAACAATTTGAAGAGATGTTATTATCAAGCCTTTCTTTTCTGTGAGATTTCTCCATCCATTCATCCATTACCAAATTGAATGAATCTAAAAGTAACTTTATTTTACAGGGCCAATGATGGGTGTTTGTACATCTATGACAGAGAAAGGAATGAACGGACACTACGGGTAAGTGGTGCTCAAAGTACCTAGTTTTGTATAGTATAGACTGATAATGGTTTTGGTATAAGGTAAAGCCATTTATTTTGCTTCTATCATGCAGAAATGTTTTCATCATCTCTTGAAGTGTGTTATCAAGTTTTTATCACAGTTACATACATTAGTGTACAAAGCCTTAAAAGACAGCTGAAACTGTAACAGTTATCAAAGATACCCGGTATATAAATAGACATTAGGAAAAAGTACATGTGTAAGTAATCATCATATTGACTGTTACCTTGCAGCATTACCAGTAAGTCATGAGTACCTAATGTTAATGTGGGACGTACCTGATGCTCATTGATAACTTCTGGACTGTCCGTATCCCTGATGTAGATTGAGAGCCATGAGGACGATGTGAATGCTGTAGCGTACGCAGACAACAGCTCGCAGATCCTGTACTCCGGGGGTGATGACGGGCTGTGTCGTGTGTGGGACAGGAGAATGTTGAGCGAGAATAACCCCAACGCCGTGGGGACGCTGGCAGGGCACGCAGACGGGATCACGTTTATCGACTCCAAGGTGAGGAACAGTTGCAGTGTACGAAATACTTTTTTGAGCCAGGTTGCCCAGTGGCAACCTTGGATGAAAGCTAGGTTGCCCATCAAAATTCCAGGTTGCCCCAAATTTAAACTCTTCTACATTATGATTAACTTCGTTAGAATGCAATGTGCATTTATACCTTTCTGACACAGAGTTGTTTCCCCTTACCTGAAGTGATGAGCTCTTCCATGGGAATTTCTCAATAAACAGTTTCCAATGGAAGAAAGGGGCATCCTTACCACAAAATTTATATAGTGCACTGGGCTACCTGGGTGTAGAAATAGGTTGCACCAAGCAACATATGGTTGCACAGTGCAACTGGGAAACCTAGTATTTCACACGCTGCAGTTGTGATGCTGCTCTGCTGTATCCTTTTATTTTCTTGTCACCAGCAATTGTAAAAAATAATGTGTAATGCCTTATACATTGTAATCTTAGTGATTGTTGTCCTGAAGAAGGTCACTGAAATGTCAGATGTAAAAACCCACCGGTTGTTGAACAAAGAACCTTCTTATACAGTCTTATAACCTTGTTATATCAAAGTCTCATTGTCAATATCTAAACTTCATAAAGATATAGTGTAGACCCGCTGGTATAATCAGGCATGACAAGAGACTGTATAAACCCCCCCTCCCTGCCTTCTAGTCGGATGCTCGACATCTGATCTCCAACTCCAAGGACCAGACCATCAAACTGTGGGACGTCAGGAAGTTCTCCCCTCCAGAGGGGTTAGAGGTGGGTAGATTTACTTCTTCAACAATTCACTCATCCAATTTGCAACTGAGCCACTTAAGAAGCTTGTGTAGCTAACTACACATGTAAGAAATGAAAATAACCTATCGTATTAGTAGGTTTCAAAAGCATATTCAACTCCAAAGTGACTTTGGGAATGGTAGAAAGTAACCTGTTTCACATTTTGTAGTGGGCCAAAATATGAGTGAATAGAACCTAACACATATATCTGTGTCTTGTGCCCCTCTCATTGGTTTCATTTATTAATCTGACTTCTCTACATTGCAGGCTTCCAGAAGAGCTGTGGCTAATCAGAACTGGGACTACAGGTGGCAACCTGTGCCCAAAAGAGGTAAGTCCATGTTTCTGTTCAGCTGCCCCTCCTAGTGATTTTTTCAAGAACTGCATGTAACCCCATCAACATTTATCATACTACAGAATTACTGTAGTGTTGTGTATCTTTCCAACTTTCTCCCCATCACATATTGGTTCATTCACCAGCAGTTAGTTGAAAGCAGGGAGAGATACAGGGTAAGATTTACATGTTTTAATCCAGACATTGTTTTTTCCAAACACAGTTCGAACGAGCAGTGCCAGGCTGGCCGGTGACACCTCCCTGATGACCTACAGGGGTCACGGTGTCCTCCACACCTTGGTCAGGTGTCGCTTCTCACCTGTACACACCACAGGACAGGTGGGTACTGGGACTTCATCAGAATACACTTTATGAGTGTTTCACTTTAAAGTACTTCAAAAAAATGGCATAAATCTGAATTTATGTACTAGTACATGTAACGTGTGGTATGCAAAGTGGCAAAACCTAACTTTTGCAGACAAGCTTAATACATATGTAGTGATGCATATATATCAGGTATAAATCCTACTCAATTATTCAGTCACAGTGTTTTCATGTCTATGTAATACTTGTATTGTGTCTGTATTGTTACAGAGGTTCATCTACAGTGGCTGCTCAACTGGGAGTGTTGTTGGTTAGTATTTCCCTGATCTCATTTTCTGAAGGACTGTGTTGCCACAATCAGCTAATACTCAACACAATCTACCTGTTAAAATGTGACAGAAACTGACTGTTAAAATAGTGAATTAGTTTTCTCATAAGGTCATTGACAATGTATGTCTCTCTGTCTCCCCTACAAAAAATTTTAAGTTAAAATGAAGGGGATGTTTTTTAGATAATTTGCTGACAAAGGTACCACAGTCCCAGTTGAATGATTGTCTTAATGTGTGTTCCAGTATATGATGTCCTGACTGGGAAGATAGTGGAGAAGCTGAGGGGACATAAGGCCTGTGTGAGGGATGTGTCCTGGCATCCCTACGAACCCAAAATCATGAGCACAGGGGTGAGTATGCTGTAGTTCTTACATCTCTGTTTAGACAAACAATAACAATCGCATCTGAGTTGGTCAAATGTCTTTGAACTCCAATATATAAGAGATTTCATGCCATAGTCACTAGTTTTGATGAAAAAGCAAAAAAATTGACATATGATGAAGATCGTCAAAGGGCTTGTTGTTTAAAAGAGATAATTGGGTCGATATGTGAACGACTGAAATGTGAGTGACTGAAAGATAACTGCATGTTTTATAGAGTTTTGCATTTAAAGACAAAGTTTTAGCTCCAGTTTGCAGAACCTTTGCATCAGGCTGAATGTAAGAAATTATGGTTTAGAAATAAACACCACGGCAGAAAACTGCCCTTTGTGGCAAATGTACAATATGTTTGCGTGTACTTTTGCTGTTGTATGGCCATGGTAGTGTATTTGATGTTGTTTATCTCACCTGCACAGTGGGATGGTATAGTGGGGCTGTGGGAAAGGAGATCTGACGATTATCAAGACACTGATTGTGACTCCGATGTCTTCGGTAAAGACCCGTCAAACTGTCTAGTCTTCTTGTACATGTACCAAACCCTCCCTAGTTTCACCAAAACATGTACTAAAAATGTCCTTTCATAGGAACACTTTTAAGTGGTTCCCATTGTTGTGGATGTATGATTTCGGACAGTTGTAAATGTGTATTGTGCCCATATAGTTGATGTAGACTATGTTCTTTGTGTCTCCACAGTGGGATGGTGTACTCGGGCTCTGGGAGTGGAGACGCAGGATCCATGATCCCCTGGACGACTCCGACTCGGACGATCTGTGGGAAGATGAGGAGGAGGACAGGAAGAGGAGGAAGAGGTCACCGCGAAAGGACGGCAAACGTCACGCACTGTCGAACCTGACATCCAGTTTCATGGGGGAGGTTGTGTAGTGATTTAGTTTTCTCTTTTGTCCCATTTTTTCTGGATGATACAAACTAGCACCTGAAGGGTGAGTCTGCAAGACTTGTGCCCATTTTGTATCTCTCTCTCCCTCTCTCCCTCTCTCTCCCTCTCCTCTCTGTCTCTCCCTCTCTCTTTCTCTCTCTCTCTCTCTCATGTACATGTATTTCTCTTTCATATAAAAATCATACAAAGGACTGCAGACAAGTCTATGATTATTATGACTTATCTCTGTGTGTGTGAAGTTTGAAAATCATTGCAAATTGCAGTTGTATCCAATTTTGCTGTTTGATAAAGTTGGGCAAAACACTTGTTGACTCAACCTTCAAATATTTAAATGCACTGATATATATATATACAGAGTTTGACTTATATTAAAGTAAGTATTGAAAGCTGCTCTCAGTTATATTTTCTTTGGTTGCACATGTCGAGATATGATTAACTGCCCAACGTAGGTGTCACATAGATTAAAGAACCCATCACTCTTGTCAGTAAGAGTAGAGATCCGATCCAGTGTGCTCTGCCCAATCACGAGCAGTGTTGGGTCACATTGCACTATCAGCCATAGAAACAGCAGTGCCTCAATAGAGTACAGCCTTTGTTGTTGTTGTTTTTGTTTAATTAACCGTGTCTGTTTATGACTTTCTACGTCACACTGCATTGTTGCCACACAAGGGCTGTTTGTGAGGGAGGGCAAGGTAATTTTAGGTCTTTTTCAGGCAGGCGATGATTTCTGTAATGTAATCTCAATATTGTACTAAACATTAGACTGAGGACAGAAGAAGACCGTTAAACGAGGGATACTCCCTACCTCCATGACCATGTGAGATGAAAAAGGTACCTTACAAGTCTTTGACATGTAAAACGTATTTAACTGATGTGGAGAAAGGACCTGAAGACGTTACTACATGGATTTGGAAGACAAAATTTTGATATGGGTGGAGCTGTTCATTCATTAATACTTTAAGTTATGGTTATGTGGATGGTATGTAATGTAATCTCAATATTGTACTAAACATTAGACTGAGGACAGAAGAAGACCGTTAAACGAGGGATA
This sequence comes from Branchiostoma floridae x Branchiostoma japonicum, assembly GCA_013266295.2. Lineage (NCBI taxonomy): Eukaryota > Metazoa > Chordata > Leptocardii > Amphioxiformes > Branchiostomatidae > Branchiostoma > Branchiostoma floridae x Branchiostoma japonicum. The sequence goes on along the minus strand of CM023829.1, from coordinate 10,236,365 downwards.
CTCCCTACCTCCACGACCATGTGAGATGAAAAAGGTACCTTACAAGTCTTTGACATGTAAAACGTATTTAACTGATGTGGAGAAAGGACCTGAAGACGTTACTACATGGATTTGGAAGACAAAATTTTGATATGGGTGGAGCTGTTCATTCATTAATACTTTAAGTTATGGTTATGTGGATGGTATGACAATCACATCAAATATAGGGGATGTGTACAAGTCCATGTACAATGATTATTGTGGAATGTCTTACCCCCTGACCAACCTTTTCTGGTAGAATTTCTCAGCCTCAGTAGTTCAAATGATGAAAGCTTACACTCCCCACTGTTTTCTTAGTTAGGTAGTCCTACATAGTATTTAGTGGATATCAGCAATGTAGGTGTCTTCTCTGAATGTAGTGTATTCTCTGAAAAAACAAAACACATGTAGCTCAGGTGTGTACAGATACAGACTCAGCCTTAACTATGCAAGTAACATGCCTACATGTATTTGTGTGTGATTTAGATTGTTTTGAACGAATAATTCTCTTGATGTGCACTTACAACTTTCTTTTTAAAGGTAACGTTATATTTTTCACATTGCAAATTCACTGTTGAAAATGACATGGCTACCATTGCAGTATAAGAAATATCTTCATGCATGGTTGAAACACATTTTATGTGACATTTTCTTGCACTGGCACTTCTGCAAAGGCATTGTATAGGCTTCAGAATGGTCTTAATTAACATACTAGTACTGGTAAATATGATAGTTACAAAACTTAATTAAGGCATGAAAACATGGCTTTTCCTTTATTTGTATTGGCAGACTTTGTTTTACATAAAAACAATCTGTACTGTCAGTTATCACCTTTTGGATTGTGATAAGTACAGTTTGTATGTCCTATTAGTTTTGTCCGACAAAAACAGACACAGAGAGAGGCATGTAACTTAAACTCAGATTAAGTTCTGAAGTTAAAACAAGCATACAAAGTCTAAATAAATAATGGCTGTAAAGTTGAAGGCAACATTATGTAATGGTTAGGCAAATGTGTGAGGTTAAATTGTATGGTAATTACATATGATGTAAGAGTGGGCATCGGAATGGTATCGTGGTGGTCTGAGCTGGTCAGTGAATGACTGAATGTACAGAGAATTTGGTGAAGGTGATTCTGTGATGCCAACAAACAAACAAAAAAATTGTGGTTCTCTATTTCCAAAGAAGAAAGGATCATGTAACTTGTTGGGCTTTCTCCCAAATGTGAAAATGGCCGTTTTCAACATAATCCACCATCTAAGATCCAGGATCAGACTGCAGTGAACTATAGTTTATTTGCTTTATTTTGCTGGTGTTTTTAAAATTTCTTTTTTGCCTTTTGTTTCAAAACTTGAAGAGACATTGTGTGACAACTATTGGAAAGCAATGGGAAGGGTTTTGGACCTTTGTCAGCTTTGATTGATGTACTTTCTTGAAGCTGTACTAGCAGCTTTACTAGGGGTCATCATTAATTGACAGGAATAAACACATCTGCAGGATATTGGTGGGGTTGTGAAGTTAGTTTTCTATGTAGATGGCTTTGGATATGGCAAGAAATTGGGATTATTATAACCAGCTCTGTGTGCAGGAATGTATTGTTGGGCCAGTGAATCAAACTGTTGAATGATACTTGGTCTGTATTGTGTGATTCTTGGTGAAAACTGTAAATATCTTTGAATGTACATATTGCTGTATGTTACTCTGTACATCTCAGACTTTGTACTCCATAAGGACATGCATTGTACTGTAATCTGTACAGTTCTAGTATTGACTGCAGAACTGACCATTGTATGAATAAAAGAAACAAATACAAGTGTTCAAGTCATTACCATCGCCAAGAAGGTTATGTTTTCGGAGGCATTCATGTGTGTGTGTGTGTGTGTGTCCGTGTATCTGCAATTCATGGAAATGAGGATCTTATTTGCATAATTAGGCCACAGCAATTTTATTTGTTGCTTCTCGGATTTTTTCAGAAAAAATATGAAGCGACAGGGCGAAAAAAAAATAAAAATAAAAACTGGCCTGGGCATCCTATTACAGCCCCAAATGCTAGAATAGGTGCCATGAAGTCAACACAAAAGACTGGGTTAAAATTCAAACAATGAATTTTGAACTTTTAATCAAACCACTGCATTGGTAGATGTAACAACTGTAGCAACTAGGAAGAAAAGGACTTTCTTTAACTGTTGGAGACAAAATATGAGCATTTTTGAGTTGATTCAGAACCGGAATTTTTTTTTTTTTTTTTTGCAAATCAGAAAAAAATGAAGAGGCGAATCCGAGAAGCAACAAATTAAATTGGTGTGGCCTTAGGGGGAAAATCTACAACTCGTCAGTCCTAAAGGATAACCTCATTTGGCGAAGGTATGAGGTTGTAGAACTGTAGTGTAGGTTCGTAATGATATTAGCCGAGTGAACAGGAATTTTTCGCATCTTCTTGTCACATAAATCAGCACCTTTTCTCAGTAATGGCAGCTCGAACAACTCTGTTGCTTATCTGGTGGAACATAATTGTCTCAAACATTCCCGTTTGTCGGAAAATCCTCTATAGCTTCAGTCATTTTAACTTGTTTACATGAAAAGTAGAGCGGCTTTGTCAGAGACTTTTTGTTTGCCGACGACTGTGCACTAAATGCCGGTTCAGAATCTAACATGCAGTGCAGTGCTGACAAGTTCTCGAACGGATGCAACAACTTTGGTTTGACAATCAGTACAAAGAAAACAGAAGTACTACACCTACCAGCTCCAGGCAAACCCTATGTGGAGCCCGTCATTACAGCTAACAACAAGAAACTTAATGTAGTTGGCAGATTTACTTACCTTGGAAGCACCCTTAATCAGAATGCCAACATTGACGATGAAGTCAACACCAGGATTGCAAAGGCAAGTGCTACATTTGGCAGACTCCACGACAGTGTCTGGAACAGAGGTGGGATCCGTCTGGAGACAAAACTCAAGGTGTACAAAGCCATTGTACTTCCCACACTCCTGTATGCATGTGAGACGTGGACAGTGTACCGACGCCATGCCAGGAGACTCAATCACTTCCACACAACCCGTCTTAGGAAGCTTCTTAACATCAAATGGCAAGACAGAATACCAGACACAGAGGTACTGACACGTGCAGGCATGCCAAGTATTTACACCATTCTGATGCAGTCCCAGCTTCGATGGTCAGGACACTTAGTCCGTATGCCAGACTATCGTCTGCCCAAGAGACTGTTCTACGGGGAACTTGAAGAAGGTGCACGGTCACGTGGTGGCCAAAAGAAGCGATACAAGGACTCTCTTAAGGTATCCTTGAAAGCCTTCAACATACCGACAGACTCCTGGGAGAGACTTGCCAGTGACCGACCACGGTGGCGACACGCAGTCCGAGAGGGTGCTGTCACCTGTGAGGAGGCACACAGGACTGCCGCTCAGCAGAAAAGACGAGCCAGAAAGGAGGGTGCTGCCGGTGTTCTGAAATATTCGGTCCGGCTGAAATAATCGGTCCGGGGCGTGGCCTAAAACGTACGAAGGCCCACACGCACATATCCCAATCAAGGCGATCGCGCGTTTGTAACGCAGTTCAGTACATGTAACGATAAACAGGGTTCTGTAAAGTAAGCATTAACGTAAGATTGTACAATATCGCACATCATAACTTGTTTGTTAACTTATAAAAACCGTAGCGTAAGCATGAAAGAGACTATTCCTTTACAACTAGAATGTTAACCCCCTCCGATTTCTAAGCTTACAAAACAGTAAGTCTCTGCAATGACCCTCGAGCTCTTTGGTCCGCTAAAATTAAAACAGTTCTAAAACAATTCTAGATGTGGCAGACTGTTCCCACTTTTTCCAAATCAGAACAAGAAGGGGTGGACCAAATGATTAAGCCTGACATAATTGGTCCGCCCTTCTGTTGCCCTATCTTATAAAACTTCTTCAGAACGCCTGAAATAAACGGTCCGCCCTTCTAAAAACCGCAATGTTGGCCTATAATATCTTTTGAAACTGCTTGTTCTACTATATCATGGTCGAGGTAAACTTGTCTCGTGTAACCAACGTCGTTGGTCTCAACATTGACGCCTAATCTCTTAGATACTAGGGGCGGACCGTTTATTTCAGCCGGACCAATTATTTCAGATGTTGCCCTATAATATCTTATGAAACTGTTTTTTCTACTATATCATGGCCGAGGTAAACTTGTCTAGTACAATCAACGTCGTTGTTCTTGACATTGAGCCTAAATCTCTTAGATACTAGGGGCGGACCGATTATTTCAGCCGGACCGATTATTTCAGAACGCCTGAAATAATCGGTCCGCCCTCCTGAAAATCGCAATGTTGCCCTATAATATATAATGAAACTGTTTTTTCTACTATATCATGGCAGAGGTAAACTTGTCTAGTACAATCAACGTTGTTGTTCTTGACATTGACCCCAAATCTCTTAGATACTAGGGGCGGACCGATTATTTCAGCCGGACCGATTATTTCAGAACGCCTAAAATAAACGGTCAGCCCTTCTAAAAACCGCAATGTTGCCCTATAATATCTTTTGAAACTGCTTGTTCTACTATATCATGGTCGAGGTAAACTTGTCTAGTACAATCAACGTCGTTGTTCTTGACACTGAGCCTAAATCTCTTAGATACTAGGGGCGGACCGATTATTTCAGCCGAACCGATTATTTCAGAACGCCTGAAATAATCGGTCCGCCCTCCTGAAAATCGCAATGTTGCCCTATAATATCTTTTGAAACTGCTTGTTCTACTATATCATGGTCGAGGTAAACTTGTCTAGTACAATCAACGTCGTTGTTCTTGACATTGACCCCAAATCTCTTAGATACTAGGGGCGGACCGATTATTTCAGCCGGACCGATTATTTCAGAACGCCTGAAATAATCGGTCCGCCCTCCTGAAAATCGCAATGTTGCCCTATAATATCTAATGAAACTGTTTTTTCTACTATATCATGGCCGAGGTAAACTTGTCTAGTACAATCAACGTCCTTGTTCTTGACATTGACCCCAAATCTCTTAGATACTAGGGGCGGACCGATTATTTCAGCCGGACCGATTATTTCAGAACGCCTGAAATAAACGGTCCGCCCTTCTGAAAACCGCAATGTTGCCCTATAATATCTTTTGAAACTGCTTGTTCTACTATATCATGGTCGAGGTAAACTTGTCTAGTACAATCAACGTCGTTGTTCTTGACACTGAGCCTAAATCTCTTAGATACTAGGGGCGGACCGATTATTTCAGCCGGACCGATTATTTCAGAACGCCTGAAATAATCGGTCCGCCCTCCTGAAAATCGCAATGTTGCCCTATAATATCTTTTGAAACTGCTTGTTCTACTATATCATGGTCGAGGTAAACTTGTCTCGTGTAACCAACGTCGTTGGTCTCAACATTGACGCCTAATCTCTTAGATACTAGGGGCGGACCGTTTATTTCAGCCGGACCAATTATTTCAGATGTTGCCCTATAATATCTTATGAAACTGTTTTTTTCTACTATATCATGGCCGAGGTAAACTTGTCTAGTACAATCAACGTCGTTGTTCTTGACATTGAGCCTAAATCTCTTAGATACTAGGGGCGGACCGATTATTTCAGCCGGACCGATTATTTCAGAACGCCTGAAATAATCGGTCCGCCCTCCTGAAAATCGCAATGTTGCCCTATAATATATAATGAAACTGTTTTTTTCTACTATATCATGGCAGAGGTAAACTTGTCTAGTACAATCAACGTCGTTGTTCTTGACATTGACCCCAAATCTCTTAGATACTAGGGGCGGACCGATTATTTCAGCCGGACCGATTATTTCAGAACGCCTGAAATAAACGGTCCGCCCTTCTAAAAACCGCAATGTTGCCCTATAATATCTTTTGAAACTGCTTGTTCTACTATATCATGGTCGAGGTAAACTTGTCTAGTACAATCAACGTCGTTGTTCTTGACACTGAGCCTAAATCTCTTAGATACTAGGGGCGGACCGATTATTTCAGCCGAACCGATTATTTCAGAACGCCTGAAATAATCGGTCCGCCCTCCTGAAAATCGCAATGTTGCCCTATAATATCTTTTGAAACTGCTTGTTCTACTATATCATGGTCGAGGTAAACTTGTCTAGTACAATCAACGTCGTTGTTCTTGACATTGACCCCAAATCTCTTAGATACTAGGGGCGGACCGATTATTTCAGCCGGACCGATTATTTCAGAACGCCTGAAATAATCGGTCCGCCCTCCTGAAAATCGCAATGTTGCCCTATAATATCTAATGAAACTGTTTTTTCTACTATATCATGGCCGAGGTAAACTTGTCTAGTACAATCAACGTCCTTGTTCTTGACATTGAGCCTAAATCTCTTGGATACTAGGGGCGGACCGATTATTTCAGCCGGACCGATTATTTCAGAACGCCTGAAATAATCGGTCCGCCCTCCTGAAAATCGCAATGTTGCCCTATAATATCTAATGAAACTGTTTTTTCTACAATATCATGGTCGAGGTAAACTTGTCTAGTACAATCAACGTCGTTGTTCTTGACATTGACCCCAAATCTCTTAGATACTAGGGGCGGACCGATTATTTCAGCCGGACCGATTATTTCAGAACGCCTGAAATAAACGGTCCGCCCTTCTGAAAACCGCAATGTTGCCCTATAATATCTTTTGAAACTGCTTGTTCTACTATATCATGGTCGAGGTAAACTTGTCTAGTACAATCAACGTCGTTGTTCTTGACACTGAGCCTAAATCTCTTAGATACTAGGGGCGGACCGATTATTTCAGCCGGACCGATTATTACAGAACGCCTGAAATAATCGGTCCGCCCTCCTGAAAATCGCAATGTTGCCCTATAATATCTAATGAAACTGCTTGTTCTACTATATCATGGTCGAGGTAAACTTGTCTCGTGTAACCAACGTCGTTGGTCTCAACATTGACGCCTAATCTCTTAGATACTAGGGGCGGACCGTTTATTTCAGCCGGACCAATTATTTCAGATGTTGCCCTATAATATCTTATGAAACTGTTTTTTCTACTATATCATGGCCGAGGTAAACTTGTCTAGTACAATCAACGTCGTTGTTCTTGACATTGAGCCTAAATCTCTTAGATACTAGGGGCGGACCGATTATTTCAGCCGGACCGATTATTTCAGAACGCCTGAAATAATCGGTCCGCCCTCCTGAAAATCGCAATGTTGCCCTATAATATATAATGAAACTGTTTTTTCTACTATATCATGGCAGAGGTAAACTTGTCTAGTACAATCAACGTCGTTGTTCTTGACATTGACCCCAAATCTCTTAGATACTAGGGGCGGACCGATTATTTCAGCCGGACCGATTATTTCAGAACGCCTGAAATAAACGGTCCGCCCTTCTAAAAACCGCAATGTTGCCCTATAATATCTTTTGAAACTGCTTGTTCTACTATATCATGGTCGAGGTAAACTTGTCTAGTACAATCAACGTCGTTGTTCTTGACACTGAGCCTAAATCTCTTAGATACTAGGGGCGGACCGATTATTTCAGCCGAACCGATTATTTCAGAACGCCTGAAATAATCGGTCCGCCCTCCTGAAAATCGCAATGTTGCCCTATAATATCTTTTGAAACTGCTTGTTCTACTATATCATGGTCGAGGTAAACTTGTCTAGTACAATCAACGTCGTTGTTCTTGACATTGACCCCAAATCTCTTAGATACTAGGGGCGGACCGATTATTTCAGCCGGACCGATTATTTCAGAACGCCTGAAATAATCGGTCCGCCCTCCTGAAAATCGCAATGTTGCCCTATAATATCTAATGAAACTGTTTTTTTCTACTATATCATGGCCGAGGTAAACTTGTCTAGTACAATCAACGTCCTTGTTCTTGACATTGAGCCTAAATCTCTTGGATACTAGGGGCGGACCGATTATTTCAGCCGGACCGATTATTTCAGAACGCCTGAAATAATCGGTCCGCCCTCCTGAAAATCGCAATGTTGCCCTATAATATCTAATGAAACTGTTTTTTCTACTATATCATGGCCGAGGTAAACTTGTCTAGTACAATCAAGGTCGTTGTTCTTGACATTGACCCCAAATCTCTTAGATACTAGGGGCGGACCGATTATTTCAGCCGGACCGATTATTTCAGAACGCCTGAAATAATCGGTCCGCCCTCCTGAAAATCGCAATGTTGCCCTATAATATCTAATGAAACTGTTTTTTCTACAATATCATGGCCGAGGTAAACTTGTCTAGTACAATCAACGTCGTTGTTCTTGACATTGACCCCAAATCTCTTAGATACTAGGGGCGGACCGATTATTTCAGCCGGACCGATTATTTCAGAACGCCTGAAATAATCGGTCCGCCCTCCTGAAAATCGCAATGTTGCCCTATAATATCTAATGAAACTGTTTTTTCTACTATATCATGGCCGAGGTAAACTTGTCTAGTACAATCAACGTCGTTGTTCTTGACATTGAGCCTAAATCTCTTGGATACTAGGGGCGGACCGATTATTTCAGCCGGACCGATTATTTCAGAACGCCTGAAATAATCGGTCCGCCCTCCTGAAAATCGCAATGTTGCCCTATAATATCTAATGAAACTGTTTTTTCTACAATATCATGGCCGAGGTAAACTTGTCTAGTACAATCAACGTCGTTGTTCTTGACATTGAGCCTAAATCTCTTAGATACTAGGGGCGGACCGATTATTTCAGCCGGACCGATTATTTCAGAACGCCTGAAATAATCGGTCCGCCCTCCTGAAAATCGCAATGTTGCCCTATAATATCTAATGAAACTGTTTTTTCTACTATATCATGGCCGAGGTAAACTTGTCTAGTACAATCAACGTCGTTGTTCTTGACATTGAGCCTAAATCTCTTAGATACTAGGGGCGGACCGATTATTTCAGCCGGACCGATTATTTCAGAACGCCTGAAATAATCGGTCCGCCCTCCTGAAAATCGCAACGACGTTGATTGTACTAGACAAGTTTACCTCGGCCATGATATAGTAGAAAAAACAGTTTCATAAGATATTATAGGCAACATTGCGATTTTTAGGAGGGCGGACCGATTATTTCAGGCGTTCTGAAATAATCGGTCCGGCTGAAATAATCGGTCCGCCCCTAGCATCTAAGAGATTTGGGGTCAATGTCAAGAACAACGACGTTGATTGTACTAGACAAGTTTACCTCGGCCATGATATAGTAGAAAAAACAGTTTCATAAGATATTATAGGCAACATTGCGATTTTCAGGAGGGCGGACCGATTATTTCAGGCGTTCTGAAATAATCGGTCCGGCTGAAATAATCGGTCCGCCCCTAGTATCCAAGAGATTTGGGGTCAATGTCAAGAACAACGACGTTGATTGTACTAGACAAGTTTACCTCGGCCATGATATAGTAGAAAAAACAGTTTCATAAGATATTATAGGGCAACATTGCGATTTTCAGGAGGGCGGACCGTTTATTTCAGGCGTTCTGAAATAATCGGTCCGGCTGAAATAATCGGTCCGCCCCTAGTATCTAAGAGATTTGGGGTCAATGTCAGGAACAAGGACGTTGATTGTACTAGACAAGTTTACCTCGGCCATGATAAGTTTACCTCGGCCATGATATAGTAGAAAAAACAGTTTCATAAGATATTATAGGGCAACATTGCGATTTTCAGGAGGGCGGACCGTTTATTTCAGGCGTTTTGAAAAATTTACAGATCAAGGAAAGAACAAGTTTAATATAAGACAGATCAGAAACGGTAATACTAATCTTCCCTTTTGAAGTTAGTAAAAGTCAAGCTAATCGTGTATTGTATAAAAATAACGTGTCGCAGCGTGTAGTGATAAGCTTTTGATCCTGTGGGCCTTCGTACTTTTTGAGCCACGCCCACTTCCTGTTCCCACATATATGGTACCCGGACCGATTATTTCAGCCGGACCGAATATTTCAGAACACCACTGTCCTGCTCTCCTGCCCACACTGTGAACGGCGGTTCCGGGCAAAAATAGGACTGTACAGCCACATGAGAACACACATGCGACAGATGGATGACTAGGCGGTCCTCGTCACACTGACGGACGAACAACACAGAGCGGCTTTGTTAACGTTGTTTCGACTTGGTTCCCCATATTCGGGCATAAGTCCATACGTCACACGGTTTCTAACCAATCAACAACGAGCAGAATGACGACATAAGACTTGAACCAATCAGCATCAACGGGCTTGAACCAATCAGCATCAACGGCTCAATCTTGTTTACACGTCATAATAAGGGAACCAATCAGCATCAAGGATACATAATATCAATGCAACTTTATAACCTTCAGCGCCATGGATCAAAAGCGTCGTCTAGCAGTCATTGAAAGTATTGCAGGGAAAATTGGCTCCAGCACCTGCAATAATAACATTTATATATTTTTTTGCCCAACCATTTTCTTTGCAAGCTCACATCAGTTTTGGAGCTCCCAGAGGATGTCATCCATAGCCTAAGGGTGATTACAAACTGAACTTTCACCTGCAGTTTACTTGTCGTTAGTCTTATAATCGTCATATGACACTTTTCGCATATCATGCTAAGTCCTCGTAAAAAATCTACAGGCTTAACTTCAATGGTACAAGTTCACTTGTATTGGACACAACCATCTGAAAAAATTACTGACAGTGCACAACATCATGTGCTTTTTTTTATTTGAATTAGTCATACAAATACTTCTTCTTGATACATTCATGGATACATTGTCATTCAGGATAAAATTTCATCATCAAAAATAAATTATCTTGCACATTGATATATACACGTAATTATAAAACCCTGATATCTTTGCTTCTGTCATTAACCTTTTTCATGGCTTAATCTCAATTTTTGATATGTCACCTAAATCTAGAATAGCTAAGCCTATAACTAAGTACAAAGTGTTATGGAGAGAAAGGTTAGTTTATATGTAGACAGCACTTCTCAATGTCCTACTTGGAAGAGAAATATCCTAAAATGTTCCATATTGCAAGAATTGGGTCTAGATATATTTCACATCAATGAATTTTACATTGTTAGGAACAAACATTGCAGTTATTTGTTTTCTCACAGCTACCTTAAATGTCTTAAACCAAAGAACTTTGTTCACACACTTAGTAAGATCATATTGTCAATGTAACTAAGATTTGTAGTAAGCTTGAGTACCTAATGAAAGCGCTCACTTGAGTTAGTATATAACCTGATAGCAACAACCATATAGAAAAAGTTAAATTCATTTCAGCAACAACATTTTAACAAATTCATCATTAATTGCATCTTTCCCATTCATGTGAGAAATGATTGTTTTTCAGCAATTTTTTCACATTAAAAAAATTCTCTATGTACATATGAGAGTTTCAGTGCCAACTAAAACATCTCTTCACATCAAATCTTTACATCATAGAAATAAGGTAAAATTGCATTCCACATCTTTTCTGTCACAGCGCTTCAGGAATGGTGTATGAACCACAGATGTGTCTTATGTGATTTTTGTTACCTTTAGTTCTCATAAAACTCTGTTGTAGTAGTAATAGTCTGTACTTTTCAAAGTCATTTTCACCCTGCTATTGACTTACTGAACAGTAGCTTCTACCATTTGTGTCTTACTTTTTGAAAATATTTTTTAAGCAGAGCCACAAGACCAGTTGTGGCAATAGCTGCTTTTTGTAGCATACATTTAAATCCTCCTTTACAGTCAACAAGCAAACTTCATCTTTTACATCAGATTTAGTACTAGCACCAAATTATAGGGGGAAAAATAATGAGATGAAATGAGATGGCATTCAAAATATTTCATCTTCTTTGATCCTTTCAAATTCAAAATCTTTCAGTTATATCTGTCAACTTGATTAAACATCTTGCAATGACAGGAATGTGTTTTTTTACAGCACTTGCAACGTAAAACTATTTCTGACTCTTAAAGTGGGTTTTGACTCTTATGTAGATACAATGATTGTCATACATGTACATGCCCCTCTTTGTATTCTCATACAGTGTATTATAAGGGCACAAAGTTTTAAGAAAGTCTTGTATCTTTTAAAAATCCTATTGAGAAGTGTTGGATTTACTCTACTGTCATAAGGCGTTCGTTACCTGTAGCAGTAATTATTTTCACTGGCACAGTTCCAAATTCCCATTATACAGAAAATCTATTCATGACCATCATGTATTGCAATCACACTTCTGAATTGATGTACTTGTGTGAAGTAATAAAAACATACTTTAAAATTGATGTATGCTAAAAGTGACACCTTAATTTGACTCAGAACAAGATTGAGTTGATATGAGTGGTGTAACGTTTGTTCCTTGCTGTGCAGACGTGCACCCCTGTAATTCCACAGGCCTACTCACAACACCTCCTGTTTGGGGATGGTGACTTGTGCCTGACTGACCGTGGCCGGCACAGAGACCGGCGTGGGGCCCTTGGGGCTGGGCAGGAGAGCCGAGGACACCGGCAGCTTGTACTCCAAGGCGGAAGCGGGGAGTTTGAACTCTGGTGGTGAGATGCTCGGGGAGGGGAGGGGGGTGTCAGGTGCTGCCCCGTTAGCCAGGTGCATGGCTGTGGTTGGGTCCAGGTGGGGGTGGGTGGCCGGGTGGGGAGGGTTGTCTGTGCTTGCACCTGTGGGAAAACATTATCATTACTCAGTAAAGTTTATAATATCTTTTAAGAGCCCCTTGTGCAAGTAAGACCTACATGTAACTTGACATTTCCTATGCATCCTGTATTGCCTATGTGCAAACTATGCTCCATGAACCAGGTGAATGTTCCCGTGCTTTTGGCTGTTTTGAAAGAGGCAATTCATGGATAGCTGTTATGCAATCTTTTTTCTAGATGCCTTTCAGAAAAGCTGGTACTACTGTCAGTGGGTCCTTTTGGAAAATTTCTCCTAATGCCTGTTAGAGTAAGATATTTGCATTGTTAGTGACATGCATTGTTGAGTGGTAGGTTGTCCTACAGACTTATCCTACAGACTTACATGATGCACAGAGGAGAGAGAAGGTTGATCATGATTTAGCCAGAATGGCAGAGGAAGTCCTCACCAATGGGCGGTGAGGGCGGTGCCTCAGACTGATCAGCAGAGCCCCCTGGAGGAATGGAGGGAAGCTGCAATGTTTTCAGTGATTTTGTGGAGAAAACATGAAGCAGGAGGGGGGAAAACAGGTACAGACAGACGGATGGATTTGGTGGAAGTTTTTGAAATAAAAAGAAAGACGAGACTTTAAGACTGCTTCATGATCAATTTTGACTTAACATGCATGGCAAAATGGAAAAAGAAGACTCAAAAATAAACAGAAAGAAAAGTGTGTTTTGCTGTTTAGTCTTTTACCTCAACAGTTAGGCTATCATAAGTCTGCTACAAACAGTATTTTATATTTACCTCCCAGGAGCATCTCTTGTAGCAGGTTGTCGATCTTTGCCACCCCAAACAGTTTAGCGAACTGGATCTGTTCGATCATCTGCCACGTGATGCTCTGGAGGGTCGGCAGGAGGAGAAGGATCTCGCCAAAGCGCCCGCGGGACTCATACTGTCTGTCGTTGATGTAGTCTTCCAGGTTAAGCTGTACCTGGTAACGCATGGACTTGATCTTGCCCCGCTCGCTCAAGCCCTTGGCATCTAGGAAATGGGAAGAATCTAGAATTAAAAGAAGCACAGTGTCAAATGGTAAGGATTGGCTTAGGAACACAAAGTATACCATATAATAGTTGGACTGGGCACTTCAATGTTGCTCTCAAACTATAATCAGAAACTAATACTTATAAAGCTCTGTACAAGTGTGCTGATAACATTCTACTTTACCAGTATCTATTGATAAAGTGTATTGCCGGACGTCCAGTGAAAAGTAAATTCTATGGACAGTTGCGTAAAGGGCAAGACAACCTCTTCTGAAAGCGACATAACAGTGTCTCCCTAAGATAAACCTTCCAATATCTCAAACTCATGCTCAGTGATATGATTTTTACCACATGTTAAGACGGAAGCAGTCGATACCTGGGTCAAAAAACACCAGGGCCTTCAGGCAGGCAAACTCGCTGTCATCGATGGCCACCTCAACAAGCGGCTTGACCAGTTCGTCCAGGACACGACACGCGATGCGGCTGACCTCGATCTCGGGACTGTTGCGTGGAATGATGAAGTCGTTCCCCAGGAGAAGGCAGTCCTTCAGGGCCATGGATCGCCGGGCCACGCCCAGCAACAAGTGCTCACCTGCATGTGCTCTGAGCAAGGCCACCTGGGTGGGCAAACATCATCATGAACAGTACCATAAGGTGATGGAGAGTTTGGAAAGGAACCATTTAATTTATGCCTGTAATGCATATGTCTGATGACTCTGATCGACCTTCATGAGAGAACAATGCTAGGTATGGTCAGTCATTGCTACGAAGTCTTCTCTCTGACAATGTGAATCTTTTTAATCTGTTGTGTTCTACTATTCTGTGTAGCAAAGTACATTGTATCTCCCTAAGAATAGTTAATAACTGTAACAGTAGATTTTAGTGGGATTCAAAATGGAATGGTACTCTAATATGGAATCTGCTATACCAGATCTGCCAAATGGCATCCACATAGCATTACCACATCAGAAGCTGAATCAAAGTTAATAATTCTGTACCTCATCTTAGTGTGTACTGACGAAGTACGCAGTGCGTAACACTTTAAACTTTCCTGTAAGTTGATAGTCAAATAAAAAGATACATGTATAAGTATTGGGCAATACAACTCATTCTCAGAGACTTGCAAGACCAGATTTTGTTTCCGTCCGTCTTACCTGATCATCCAGCGGCAGTTCACAGAAGGTGGGGATGTACTTGGCCCACTCCACCAGGATCAGGAGCTGCTGCTTCATGGACTCACAGATGTCGTTTATCATCGCTATCTTCTTGGAATGTGGGTCACCACCCGACAGTGGTGTGGAGATCTGTAAGAGGCAGGAACAAGAGAGAAGTCAAGGGAGGTACAGTCACTGGCAGAGGCAACACCAGGACCAGGAGGGATCGGACTTGGATGGACATCAAGGACACCAAGGGAAAAGTGAACTTTTTAAAAGTTTTTAAGACCGTCTATGGCTGTTCCTTAAAAGTGTTTGAGACCCCAGCTTGTGACACTTACAGACTCTCGGGCTATCAGTATGTAAGTATAACAACACTCAACCTCCTACATACTTCTGTGACAAGGGAAACTGGAGGGAGTGAAAGGGGTTTTGAAAGCCTGCTTTTTTTCAAAAGACCAATAGGAATTAAGAATTAATAATTCTGCAATTTAGGCATTGATTATTGCTTAGACTTGTCTCCAAACAAGAAATCGATCAATGAGTTATAAACTTGTTTTAGCAAAAAGTAAAGTAAGTATGGTGGCTTTGAATATTTCTCGCTGACCAGAACACCACCATACAGGAAACAAGACTGTGATAGCTGTACTTTGTGGTTGGCAGAAGGTGACAAACAGACTGACAAAACACAAGACCAGACCAGACTACACAGACTCAGGGGGACACGATTGTACAACACTTAAAAGTGACACAAGACAGGCTCACTGAGGGTCGACTGAGGATCAGGTACGGTGGTTCAAGCCACACCAATCAAACTGGCAGTTCTCAGGAAATCTTAAGACAATTCAAGGTACAAGTTTCACACCAAAGTTTATTTCAAAGCAAAAGAACAGTTGTGGAGAACGGCTGTCACACATGTATAGAAACTGACCCAGGGATTTGTTTGACTGTTGCGATTTAGGGTATAGAAAAGTCTGTCAGTACAAAAGACATGATAAATAGTAGTCAATAAAACTGTTGGTATTGTTACCTGATTGATGATAATTGGAAGTGCATTGTTAATCCATGCAGGAGAGGATCTGGGGTAGTGGGTGGGATTTCCATGTACAATTAAAGAGTGGAGCTCCTGTAACTTACGCCAAACGGCTTCTCTACCTGTCTAGACAGGATTTCTGCGTTCATGAGGGCACTGACGGACAGGGGTCCTCCCGCTCCGGGGTCCTCGTAACTCGTGCGGCGAGAACTGATGCGGTCTCTCTCATTCTGGACAGCTGGGAAATAAAGAAAACTGCCCATGAAACACATATTCTCTCCCAAGGGAATCATTGCCACAATGTCATAGCAATAACTGTATCATAGGTGTAACTTTGGGGTTTCTTTTTTGTAGAAAAAATTTTGAATTTCTTCATATATTTCTAACACATGTTACATGTGGTGTGCAGTGATCAGCGCTCTTCAATTCCTAACAAATTGATATCACACATGCAGTTGATCATAAAAAGTTTAGAGAGAGTAACAAGTAGCTAATATATTAGCTGCATGTACAAGTAGCTTGTACATGCAGCTAATATAGCTCCTTTCTGTAATATCTCCCTCCTGCCACAGCTGGCACTTTCCCAGTAAAATTTTTAGCTTTACTGGTAGAACACAAACTAGCGATTTCCTAACATACTAATCCTGTGCCACTTTGTTGTCTTCATTCACTGTCAAAGGAAATGTCACAAGCAACACCTTGGACCTATATTTACGGTACATGTCATTTTTGTCCAAACCGGTATCAATTTATATCTGACTTCCATCCGTGGTTTCTTCAAACACGTCCACGCCCCTGACCAAACATGTCCATTTCATTTTAACCTGTGTTTGATTAAGCCTAGAGGGCCATGCCTAGTTCCTGCACAGTGCCCACTTTGCAACAGTAACAATGTATCTTGACCTTGACATTTGCGCTTTTTGCCAGAAGTAAATGTTTGTAGCAATATTGACACGAGGTACTCTTCCTTCCTGTGATACCGTGACATTTTAAACAAACGTGGGGGACCCACAGGGTTTGGCTGCCAGGTTTTTGTTTGGTCAGAATGCTGCTATATCCAAATCAGTCCCCGGCCCATCAGATATGCAGCTTTGCAAGTCAGGTAGTCATGGGAGAGGCTGGCATGGTCAGGAATAGACGATAAGGAGAGAGGTAGGAGCAAATACCGTGGGCCAAACAGAAACAATTTTGTGGTTAACCTATTACGATGCTAAAGACCAAAATTTGGGGTAGCCAGCCACAAAAAAAAAAGTGTGATCATTACCTCTTCCAAAAGTATCTACAAACACACAGCAATCTAAAAGCTAGCCTCTCAAAGAATTATGATAACAACTCTTAGGTTTCAAGCGACTTTGCATACCTTATCTACTTAAGTATGTGGTTACCTTTCTTCCAAAGAACATCATGAATACGTACTACCTTCTTTCTTCATGCCAGCCCTGAAGCACTTCTTCAGCCTGCAGTATCTGCACTGGTTCCTCTTGTCTTTGTCCACTACACACATGCGGTTGAATCTGGACAAGAAGGAAAACACGCCAATTTTATCGGTAGGCTGCGAGGAAAATAACTAAAAAAACAACAAAAAGAACCACACTACTGTTAGGTATTATATTCTTTCAAGCTGTGATACTTGACAAAGAAAAGAATCAGAAGCTGACAATTTTTCCCTCCAATCTATCTGTTTTAGAAAAGCTTTGTCACTGTCATCTATCCCTTAACCCTCCCAGTGTCACAGGCCTAATTCTAATATTCCCTCACACTTCAAGGGTTAAATGCTGTTGGAAGGTCTGGAAAGTCAATCAGCATTCTATTGATGATTTAGTGCACCAACATATGTACTACTAATGTGATAGAAAGTGTCCAGGAGAGAGACCATGATTCACTATTTTTTTCATCACCTCACCTGCAAGTGTAGACATGGTTCTTGCGTACACTGCGTCTGAAGAAGCCCTTGCAGCCGTCGCAGCTGGCGGCACCGTAGTGTTTCCCTGTGGCACGGTCTCCGCAGATTGCACATTGTGACAAAGTGACGTCTGTCTCTGCACCGAGGGTAAAATCAGCCTGGGGCTGCTTCACCATTTGAACTGTAGAAATGAACAATACACTAAGCCAAACAAGATTTGTTCATTCGTTTCATAATCTAGGTATGTAATATGAGTACGAGATCAGCATCATAAAAGCTTATTGTTTAGAGGAACCATGTCTATTCAGAGTATATGTAGAAAATATCAGTAACTATCACAATGTTACATCTTTTTAAAGCATTCAAAACTTCATTTTTCCGTTCTCATTGTTAGTCATGTCCTTGGTGCTGAAACGTCTTCAAATAAAACAGTCCTGTCCTTCCTACAGTTCTTCAGCAACTTCAAACCCGGAAAGAGGTTCAACTGACGGGTCACCACGCCAAGAAAAGACTGAGTCTGCCAGCAGCATGGCGAATGTTTACTTACCACAGTACCGCACAATGCAGAGTCAACACGGCCCATGTCAACTAATGTAACTACATTCCTGTGGCTTAGGGACTTGCAACAACTTAAGACACACCCAAACACCTTGCCAATATACAATGTTACCTCACATGTTGTAGATATTTTTGTTACAGCACAGAGATGAGCTAGCAGTGGCTAAGACTCTGAAAGCTGTGACTGTGAGTGAGTGTGTGCATTACTGTACATGTACATGTATGTGGTAGATTCTTACTGAAGGGAATGTTGTGCAACACAAATGCTCAGATTTCCAGGGGCTGAGGTGTTTGGTGGGAGGGCCGTTTTGAGTGACTTAATCAGGCTAATGTTGTGTAGACACCTCCATTAATCACAACTTAGCCATTCCAGTTTTATACGCCAACTGGAATAACTAGTTCATTTCGCATTAACACTAGACAGAAGACTGTTTTTAGCTTAGACATTCTGGACTTCAGCGAGTTGTCAGACATGTATTTTAATCCTCTCTCATGTTGACTTTAGGCCACACCAATTTAATTTGTTGGTTCTCGGATTTTTTCAGAAAAAATATGAAGCGACAGGGCGAAAAAAAATAAAAATAAAAACAGGCCTGGGCATCCTATTATAGCCCCAAATGCTAGAATTGGTGCCATGAAGTCAACACAAAAGACTGGGTTAAAATTTGAATAATGAATTTTGAACTTTTAATCAAACCAGTGCATTGGTAGATGTAATAACTGTAACAACTAGGAGTAACAGGTCTTTCTTGAAATGTTGGAGGCAAAATATGAGCATTTTTTAGTTGATTCAGAACCAGAATTTTTTTTTTTTTTTTTGCAAATCAGAAAAAAATGAAGAGGCGAATCCGAGAACCAACAAATTAAATTGGTGTGGCCTTATCCTGACTTATGCTGAAACTAAATCAGATACAGGCCTTGGATACAGCTTTGGTGAGAGAGCTTCTAAGAAGATGGTTTTAAAAATTTTGACTTCAAGTTCAAGTGCAGAGCATTTGGCACATCAGGGCAGCATGGGACACGCCCTTTATACCACTGAACTCTGACTCCAAATACAAACAAAAGGGAAAAAATGTAAGATTTATCAACTGCTGTTCACCACATATGAACTCTACGCCCTCCCACCTTTGCACACACCTGGAGTGATAAAATTACTACAAAGTGATAAAACTGTACTTGTGTACATTCAGCCATATTTGCCCCATCCAGATGTTGTGGTCAAATGATCATCAATGTTGTCATTAAAATTATTTCTTCCCTATGATATGACACGTCCTGACATGTCTTATACGGCTCCGCCCCTTTCCCACCTGTCAGTGAATGTGTTCTCAATCATTAACAAGATATGACAAGCTTTGAATATAAGCACTTATCAATGCATTTAAATATTTGCCAACTAATGCAAATATGACTTGAAAAACATGCCGCTGTGCATGAGGAGAAGGCACCTTACATGTGAAGAGTATGATATTTGCCCGCACTGACCCCCAGGTCAGCCCAACATTCCAACGCAAGAGCGTCATTTGAAAAGAAAAACGATAAGCTCTGCAAACAGTTGAGCAAAAAGTGACCAATGGCATCTGAACATCATTAAGTAACAGTGAAAAGAGGTTTAAGTGAACTGGATCGAGAAAAATGCCATTTGTGGCAAACTTCTAACGTTAATTAATAGCCACTTATCAATGCCAAGCCAAACAACGGAGTAATTCAACATGGGTACTAATCATTTCCTTCCTCCTCTCCAATTTTATCAATAATCAAAAAATCTTCAAAAGTGGAAATATGTCTTTTACAAAACTGCAGCAAAGATTTCCATCAACAATGTAGATGTTGGAACTGTCAATTCTGTTTATGCAGATTAGTTGCAGCAGTCAGCAAAATAATTACTAGTCCCGTGACTAGAAGAAGATAAAGTAATTGACTCAAGTCAGATCAAACACTAGCTGGTGTCACTAATGATAATCGGACACACAAATATTTGCACTACTTTTGTGTTGCCCCCCTCTTTTCAAACACCGCTGATACGGCTGGGTTAGCTTTATAATCTGTAGGGCAGAGTGGAACGAAGCGTAACGACAACAAAGTGCCTGGTTTGTTCACCTCTTGATCAAACTGACAGGAATTGGAAGATGGTTACAGATGTGAAACTGAAATTTGAAATGAATTTCTGATGAATTTCAGTACTTTTTGGGAGACTCAGAGGCAAAACGTTTGAAAGTTATATGTGTTTTGCAACATCTTCCCAGTCCAGGAGAGTGCCCAATATTTGAATTGACGATGAGATATTCAAATTTCACAAGTTAAAATCACAAAACCAATGAATTTTGAGAACCAGAGCTTGAGAGAAATTATTAATTAGTCAGTCAAAATGTCTGAAAGTTTTAAGAGACATTTCACTAGTTTCTAATATAAGGATCAGCTATGACGTGATGCTGTGAACACAAATTTTCATCCAACTTTTCTCACCTATAGCATCCTCACTTTATGATTCTGGAACATACACCCATGTTTTGCATCCATTGTTGAGGGAAATTTGTCCTGTATTCTAGGCCAAAGGCTTAGAAATAAGATACTTATGTAACTAATATTTTTTAACCCATTTATTAGCTCCTAAGGTAAAACTAAAGGAGAAACTGAAGTATTGACTTTCTTTCAACATCTTTCAAACCACACTGACACATTACCATGTTTGCAGGACATTCATCATAGCTAAGGGCATTGTGTACTTTTACAAACAGTACTGATGGGAACAAATTCATTTACTACTTGTATGCCACCATTAATTACCATGTCAAATTTCAAAATAAAGTCTTAAACATCAACTTGAGCATTACACTCAGTATTTATTAGTTCAAGGCTCAAATAACTTCTGCATACCTGCTCTGGTGAATCACCTACCTATACCAGAAACAGTTTACAGTACTTGCACTATTTATTTTCTTTCTCTCTTATCATGGAGTTAAAATTATATTTTAACTCCATGCTCTTATTAAGTCCATCAAGAATGTTTTTGAGGAAGGTCTTAGTATAACTTAGTACCATTTTGAATCTTCTCATCCAATGTATTGTATTAGATGCTAGAAAAATTAAAGGTATTCAAAATTGAATGTAGATTTGTCTAATTGGTCATGGTGGTAGCTGTAGGTAACATTACTGTGCAATACTTCAGGTCATTACAGTTTAATATATTCTTTGTTCACCCACCAATTAGATATTGATAGGGACTGAGACGTAAATTGTCCAATAGAGCCTGACACTTTTTCATTACCTGACTCACCTTAAATTAAAGGTTCTTACACTTCAATGTAGGCCAAATGATGGAAAGGCTGATGTACCAAAAGTGTCAGGAGACAAACTAAGTGAATACTAGTACCTGCTGGTGGTTTGATGGTGGGTAACCCTGTCATGTTGTCCGATCCACCAAACATGGCTGAAAGAACAGATAGCAAAGAAGGGCTGAAGACAGAGAAAGGTACAACAATGGCAGAAACTGTGGTAGGAATTTTCTACACTGTTTGATGCAGTCATCTTTTAACATCATGACTGTGGTGTTTTCCTGGACACACAAGCAGCAGTGCTCGTAATTGTGTTATTCCTAGAACTTATATTGCCTACCTGATCTGTTGTCATAGAAAGTGAAATACATCCTATATGCCTCAGGAAACTTGTAACACCATAGCAGTATTATAACCGGCAACTATCATCAAAAACTTCCCATGTTTTCAACAACAGGTACCCGCTCCAAACTTACCCATGTACGAACCTGGCCATCTTCACTTTTTCACCGTGCCACCCTCCGTAAATCATCAAGGGGAACGGGCAAACAATCAAGCTTTCACTTCTACCCTTTACCCCAAAACATTCCCAAGATTTACAACAGTAGCTTTCACTGTGTTGGTTTACAGAGAAGTACACTGTGCCCCTCGGTACAAAAGCCAACGACTGCTCACACAACCGACCCTACAGTCTGCCCACCTGGCCAACCAAGCTATTTCAATCTGTACTCTGCACATAAATCCTGACTTCCTGCTTTGACAACAAAATATCTGAACATTGCTTAAGTAGTTATAATAGTTTTCTCCGCTGGGATTACATAACAAAGGATATAATCCGCGCGGATTCCACAGGATCTTAAAGACTACTGGATCCGAAGTCTAATTAGTAGGGTAAAGAACAAATTCCACCATTTACCTGATAAGGCAATTTAAAAGGACTTCGACGCCTGAAACAACTCGACTGAAGTGCAATGTGTGTTTGACTGCCCGGCCCACAAATACGCATCCAGGTCTTAAGCCGGCCTGGATTTTGATGGATCGTGAAACAACGCTACTATTTTTGCGGTTTTTATCAGGGGGCTGAGATTGGGTCTTCTATCGAGGCTCCCATTTGCCTCCCAACCTGCTTGTGTAAATTTGCCGTTAAGGTCGTGGCCGCTGTTGCTAGCTGGCAAAATATGCTTACTCAATTGATTTCTGAGATTGCGGCCACAGCAACCTTACCACTATTGCCCCCCAGTTTTACTGCTAAAACGTTCCAAAGCTCAGTGATCCTTTCCTTACCGGGTCTCCGGTGCAAGTTTGAAGTGTATCTACCAAGTAACTTTGACTTTCCTAAAACTTTAAACTTTGTTCCCTTGGCCATTGTTGTACTGTATGGACCACACCTTTTATTGCCCCATTTCTCAAATGTTTTGACAAGGTTTATGCTGTGTAGCCACAGAGGAATTTCTCACGTAAGCCGCCCATACCTGTCCACTATGGAGTGGTAGGCTCCCAGGTGATAAAAGATCTTTAACTGACAGGTGTGTACAGCCGAAGAGAAAAACATGTTATCCCGATTGGCCGTCGAACAATCACCAATAGTTAATGGCTAACTATTTTGCACCCCTGGTAAGGCACACAACTGGGGTTTTCATTGCTCAGTCCGATACATGCCTTCACAGAGTGTTTGAACAGAGAGGGATCCTGCTTACCTAGACCAGGAGGTGAGAAAGGAGAGGATGAAAAACATCACACTGGTGAAAAGAACATGCAGAGAATAGAATATCTGACATGTAAAGCTATGATATTTATAGCCAACAAATAGACTATGACAGGTGGAATATGTACCCATCTCTACCTGAAAAAGGACTCGAATGGCCTGCTGTCTAGCAATAAGTGGCATGAATGTTAAGGCCGTCTCAAGTATGCATAGGTGCAGTTACAGTACACTATGGCTGACACATATAAACTTTCGGGTGACTGCAAAAGATTTTCCAATTCATCAGCTATATCTGCAGGTGATGTCTATGTAGAACACCACATATAGAACTGGCCACAACAGAAATGGATTTGCCTTGCTTCTTTTTGTTCAAAACTCTTCAAACTCTTCATCAAAGGCTAAAAGATGTTAGTTGCAAGATAAAGGTTACAAAGAAAATTAAAGAAATATGTTGAACCTTTAATAGATTAGAAAATTAAAACTGACCAGACGTATTTCATATCTAGGCTTGAATGGCAAGTTTTTAACTTAAAAGTTATTAAAAAATGCCAAAGTTCCAAAAAGTAATGAAAACATGTAGTATTGACCCATATCAATGCAAGCTCCTCATTTTATTAATTTTCTGTTTATTTTCTGTCATTTTTACCCACGGTTGCCCAGCTCAGTGCAGTGTGTCTCCTGTCAAAGTTGTAAATATCACATTATCCAATACAACCCAAGAACATCAACATAAAAAGACCTGTTAGCATTTTATGTTAACAGCAATTACGACTTTTAATTGATATGTTGCTTTGCTAGTTCCTCAACCACTTTGTATTTTACCTAAATAAATAGAAAGCTGCCAGTTTTTTCGATGATCTCAAAGGAGTACGAGAGTCTTTTATCAGATCTTCTCACATCCTGACTTGATTGATCGTTTGTATATCTAGTGTTTGACTAATGGCGTTATCATTATGACAATACACTAACATACTTTCCCACCAGTCATGTAGTTATTAATAGGTGTGCGATTGTTCTACGTGGGGGACGTGGGGTCACCAAAGGTCGGCCCACAAGGCCACTTGCTACATGGCACGCTTTTAGCCCCAAAAAAGCTGTGTCGTCATGTGGGATATACCAATAACTTGTGATGGGGACAGGACAGTCTGTATTGTTAAGTTGGATCCTTCCTTGTGATATTAAAATATCTCTTAAAAAGTTGGAGTTGTAAGAAAAAATGCCCAACATCCCTTAAGTTGGCTCTCGCTCAGTCTCAGTAATTAGAGAGGCTGTCATAATTGGGTCATCAAAACCATCTTATCTTCTTAAAAGAACAATACATAACATTATTTGTAATATCATTTACCGGTATGCCTAAATACCTCAACCGCCCTCAACCCCCCACTTCCTGGGCTAATATGCAGTGAACATGTGCTAAGAACCCTTGTTAACGCTCTGGATACATTGTCTATGCAATTATAAATAGGAAAATCACTGTAACTCTGGCGTTTTACCAGTTTTTTTTACGGTGCGCCGTGCGCCCGAGGAACAGGGTCCGCCATCTTGTTTGCTTACGCCGCGCCGCCAGAACGCATCGTGCCGTGCATCGTGTTTAAGTTTCAAGTCAAAATAAGGAAAGTGAAAAAGCTTGTACAGCACGGAAACCTCTTTAAACATCATGTTTCTGGTGGTGGGTTTTAGCGCTCAATACTTTAGGGCGGATATTTTGCGGGGTGTATCACTCCCTAAAGACGGTAACTCCACTTATGATATATTAAAAGTTATAACTTGAAAAAAATCGCAAATACTTAGACGTTACTATGTGATTTTTATTTATAATCGTATAGACAATGTATACAGAGTGTAAACAAGGCTTCTTAGCACATGTACACTGCATATTAGCCCAGGAAGTGGGGGGTTGAGGGGGGTTGAGGGGGGTTGAGGGCGGTTGAGGTATTTAGGCATACCCTCATTTACTACATCTGGCTTGGTCTCTTTCTTCCATCCATACCATAATTAATAACAATCCTGGACAAAACTCAGGTCTTCTGAAGCTTGGATGGTGACAGCAGCATAACTAGTGTGAACAGATAACTTTGTTGGGACACATTAGGGACACATTAGGTCCAGAGAGGCAACAGATTTAATTACTTTTTTGTTAGCTTTGCTCTATCTTGCATGATTTATGATCTTTTATTTATGAGTTGAGTGCCAAGCCAAAGATCAATGTCATTCCCGAAATGGCATGCTTGAACAAATATCAATTAAATTCAACTTCACTGTAGTTATGTAACACCAATGCCAACTTATAAATTAATTTTAAATGCACAAGAGTTGATTATTCATCACCAGAGCACAGTTGGGGCTTAAGTTCCACTCAAACATTCATCCAGAATTTTGAGAGAAGTTGACTTCAAGAATCTAGATGATGCAACCCCTTCATCTCAGGGTATGACAGATGATACATTGTAGATCAGATAAGCTCTCCCAACTTTAAACAATCAATAAATCAATGCCAAAATGTAGGTAAAAGACCATGAGAAAATACCACTGAATATGTTGGCATACTTAAATATACGTCCCAGAAAACCATGATTCTGAGTCTTGGTACCTTTGAACAAGTAAGCGTTAAATAGCATCTAAAGTTGATATACACCAATCTGGACACTTTTGACACCTGTTGTATAATAATACAAGACTTAACAGCATCAAAATGCAGGCTGCAGAATGATGAACTATTTCTACTGTAGCATTTGCCACCCAAATGTCACATGTTTCAATTATTTGTACAGCCTTATCTTTAGTTGCAGGCCTTATCATCTAGGACCATCCAATCACTGAGCAAAAAGGTTCAACCAATCACAGGGAAGAGATTTTGTCTCCACCCCTTCCTCCAAGGTCACCAGAGAATGAGATGTCAGTAAATCGATAAAAAGTGGTATTAGTACACTATTGATGACTGGCATATCAAATATTCTGATAATGCGTATGTGGAATGTCTTTCAGAGAAATTCCAATCAAAGTTTGTACTGTAGCCTGATGACTACCAAAAAGTGCTTTAAGTTTACTGATGTGTTCTTTTATTACAAGCATTCATCAATAAAGCCTGGTTTTAGCCTCTGTACAATCATGCTCTATTGGAAAAGTCATGGAGAAATTTTTAAATATTTTTCATTTAAAATGAACTCTCATAGTTACGCTTATCCGTGCAAAGGTAGGGAAATGATAACAAATATGAGAACATAACAAAACTTACCAGTATCATATCCTGAGGTCATGCCCATCATACTAGAGGCCCGGGTCTTTTCCTTACTTTAATACTGTAAATCACTTTTTATGCAGTTGCAGAAGAAAGAAAGTCGGTGAATTATTTGTTCCCGGTAATGATAAATTTGTGGTACAGAAGTGACCGCGAAAACCACCAATATAAAAGTACCGCAAATATAAAGTGATTCACAGTACATAAGACTGTCCTGACAGCAATAGCTGACTGTAAGTACAGTATAGGTTCTCGCAGTACAATGTGGCTGAAATGTAATCCTTGTTATGTGTATTTATTTGCTACACTTAGCTAGACTGAAATAAATACTCCTGTTGTTGTTGTTATGGTATCAGACAGATCATGAAAACAAAACAGGGCTAAAGTTAGTATGGTAACTAGTTCTTATAACAGGAATGCTACTAATTTTGTGCAGTTGTTGAAAGGGGACAAGTATATTTGAGTTGTTGCAGGAAATCAAGGCAAACTGAGAAATAAAAGACAGCTGCTTCAAGATATGCAAAAATTGCCATTTTCGACTATACTGTGAGACCATTATGGACTTCTTCCGATGTAAGATTTTGTGTAAGATTCTAAAATGTGCCTTGTTTTCTTGTGTCCAATATTTGGCCACTACTGTTCCATCATATTTTCACCTGTTTGTTCATCAAACATAACACTACCTTTGTTTTAAGGGACACACAAACACACACACACACACTGTGCATAAACATATAAATGTCTAAATCTTGTAAAAGATATTATATTCATCAGACAATAAACTAAAGAAGAGGCAAAACAGTTATCATTTGCTGTCAAACAAGTGACGATTTTTCCTCCCAGTATCTGCTTGAAGATAAGTCTTAATCCTGGAGGGCCCCTTTGGTCATCAACATTGGTCGGTCCCCACAGCTACCTTGTTCCACGGCCAAAACCAGTCAGAGTTACGGTCAGCTGATAGGGTCAAGGTGTGTTGTGTGTCCGGATAAATCGTGCAAGTTTCGTTCAAGGATATTCTGGGAGTGACCGGCAGGATGCCAGATATAACCTCATGAGGAAAATGATCATCACAACAACCTTGCTAAATACAAAACAGCTGGACTAAGGAAAACAACAGCGGGAGGGGGGATATATGGTGACAACGCAAAACACGCGGAAATTATTAAATTTTAAACATTTTCTATGGATAGAAATATTTCGGAATTTTCTTATGCCGCATATCGTTACATTGTTGCATCATAGGAAAGCGCCTTAGCGACACTGTTGTTCGAAATTAGGAGCAGTCATGTGTTCTCCCAGCGGCTCCCCAGTTGGTACCACTTGGCTCGAGAAAAACAACTGTGGTTACTCGTATGACAATCAAACTGCGATCTCAGCAGCTTTGGACTTGTTTGTGAGCTATCGCGCTGCGAACTTCTAAAGCCTGTTCCCTTCCCCGCTCGTCGAAAATGAAAGTAAAAGTTGGGCAGAAGTTGTGAAGTTCTCTGCCCTTGCGCCTTTTTTTCAGGGCGAGTTTGTACACCCACAGGTCGCCTGCTACGTTACCAGCGTGAGATAAAACTGTGCAAACAATTTTTCGTCAGCCGGCTGGTGGGACGCAAGCAACCTGTGTCAAAACGCGCCCAGATCGCTCGCGTTTCCCACCCTCTGCGGAAAAAAAGAGGTCGCGCGACAAATTCACCTTCTTCGGACTTTTTCCCGGTCATTATGCGTTGACCCGGCATCTGTTGACGGGTGGTTGGGCGGGGGAAACTGGACGTTGGACCCTCGGAAGACCCTTGGACCGGCGGCTGGTTGAGCGGCTTGCGAAGAGCTGGGGGAGAGTTGCGGGAAGGGGGAGGGGCCAGGGATGGCGTAATCCGATCATGTGAGGCAAGATTTATTCTGGCGATTCCAGCAACTCTTACAGAGCATTTTCTCACGCAGTCGGAGATGCCGGGACGCCAACCAACCATGCACAAATCGATCACTTCGAAACATTTGCTTTAATATATACCTCTCAACACAAGACTACTTGATAAATACTTTCAAGTTTCGCGGATTCGTGTTGAAAAGTTTCCGGGGAACTGTACCACCCCCTTTCCAGATGGACTCGACTTGGCAAACTTCAGCAAAACTGCTGACCTCTGAACGACCCTGTCCTGACTGCTCGGGCAACAACCTTCGCTTCGCGGCGCTCCAACACGGATACATGTCCTGCGATCCTCTATTTATCATTGCGAGACAATTGCCTTCTAAACCACTGCACGAGAAGTTGGATTTTAGTAAATGACAGTAAAGTCGGGTAATGTTCACTACAATGATAGAAGATAAAAGTCCGGTAATTTAGGACATAACAATGGTAGCGAAAAAATGCCGGACTTCACTTTTATTTACTACCATTGTCAAGGCCTGTACTGTTTAGAAAGTAAACATTACCCGACTTTATTGGCATTTACCACCATTGGTAAATTCAATTTTTGTGCAAACACTGCGAGGAGTTAAGATAATACTACCCCTTCCGTTTGCCTTGATCATCTCCATTAAAGCTTAAATTTTTAAGTTTGTAAGTAACTATCCGATCTAAGTACAAAGTTTGCAACGATACAACAAGACTTTCAACGATGCAACACACTGGTTTTGAGAGTTTTTATTCTCCACTTTTGTGATCTATAGTCTGCAGGTTACTACAAAATTTACAGTACATAATTCTTACTATAACCACCTCAATGTGATACAGTTGACTACACTTTACAATCGTGACTTCAAGAGAAAAGTGACAAAGGATATCAGGTCCAATTTGAACTGTGTGTCAGATGTAGAAAGCTTCAACTGTTCGTGTGATTTTTTAAAACGTATAGTATACAAAAACAACTCTGAGAGCAGCTTTGTTTCAAATTACACATTTTGGAGGATATACATCATACAGTAGTTGTAGGTTTGAAGTCCTCTTAGTTCTCTAGCCACCAGTAAATACACAACAGAATAGCCTGTATACAGGCTTTAGTACTGTTCTACTCTCGGTCTCCTTGCCTGTTAACCACAGAAATGCTACAAGTCAGTTTATACAAAAATTGCTACAGCAAAGTGCAATCGAAAGCTAAAGTAAGTGGCAACACTAAATGAGACAAAGTGAGAATGCTGGTGTGACAATAAAGATACACAGGATGATGAACCCAGCACAGTCCCTCCCTCCCAAACAACCAAGATGTTATAACGTATGATACATTAGTGTGATGACTACCTGTGTTAAGTATGCATTGCAGCAGCAAAGTGCATTCAAGTTCGAAATCTAGCACAAGGACCACTATAAGCTGTAGCTTACAGCACTTCCGACATTGGTGCATTCACAATGCCACAAAAAAAGTGATAAAAGGTAAATTAGTAAACATAAACACGATCTCTAATTGTGCCATTCCACAAAGAAAGTAGTGTGAAATTAGTCACAAACAATATAAGTACTGTATAACAACATAGAAACAAGGCCAACACAGACATAGTACAGGAAAAAGACATCCCTAAACATCCCATGCTTTCTTGTGTAAACATATACATGACCGTCACATACATTTGTACTGTTTCTGTGGCTCATTTTGCATTGAGATGCACAAAGTGTTTAGTAAAACTGAAGGAAGGTATTAGTAAACAGTGTACATTGTCATTCATGTATAATGCCATTTCCAATGTACCCATTTCCAAAGATAACTTATCAATTGGCTTCACGATGTGCAATGTGCACACAGTAGAACCACAGGAATACACGTACCAGTAGTACAAAAGAAATACATACCATACAACTGAGCTGGAAAATCCACCATCCCTTGACACACACTATCCCTCCATAAGTTACGTGTTTCAGAGGACAGAAGGACATGTACAGTGGCAGTAAATTGAAACACAGGCAGTTAAATTACTTAAAACCCTGCTACACATTTTTTTTCTCTGTACAGCAGATTTTTTTCTAGATTTTTACTAAACCAAAAGGCCCACCAGAAGCAAATCAACCCAGTGTTATTGCATCTTTTTTCTCTTCCTCGCAATGGCATCTTCTACAGCCTTCAGCTGCTTCAGAAGCTCCTCTCTGCGGGACAGGGTGCTCTTCTTCTCCACCGGTTTCTCAGCGGGCGGTTTTGCTGCCGGCTTACCTGCTGGAGCCGCCTTCTGCGCAGGCAGTTGTCTCCGAGGCTCCTTCGGGGAGGGTGGCTCACCTGGTGGCGTGAGTGGTCGCTTGGCTTCCGGGCGGCTTCCTGCACTAGGACGTCTCTCTGCTGTTTGTGTGCACAACAACAATAAAATTTAGTCCAGGTATAACTTTCATTCTCAAATCTTACATACCAACTTAGTAAGTAAGATAGAACAGTGCATCCAAAACTTTCAACTCCAAATGATAAATAGGTCTCAAAACATAAATACAGTTGTAAAAATACATATATATCAGAAATGATGAAAGTATAGGACTCT
The DNA here is from genome assembly GCA_013266295.2 of Branchiostoma floridae x Branchiostoma japonicum. Lineage (NCBI taxonomy): Eukaryota > Metazoa > Chordata > Leptocardii > Amphioxiformes > Branchiostomatidae > Branchiostoma > Branchiostoma floridae x Branchiostoma japonicum. The sequence goes on along the minus strand of CM023829.1, from coordinate 10,205,410 downwards.
GTTTCACCTGTCTTTGTGGGGGAGGGGGTTGGGGCTGGCCGAGCCTTCTTGGCTGGAGGTGATTTCTCCTTTTCTGGTGGTGCACGTTTCTTACTCTCAGGAGGCTTCTCCGCAGCAGGCTTGAAAATGACATTTTTATTGGTTAGCACTTGGTATCCAAGATCAGTATGCAAGATGGCAAATAATGCATAATTACTTCAGGACAATAGAGCAGCATGCTTTAGTACCTTGTTCAGTAGTGTTAACTTTATAGGCTTGTGGGCACTGTATTTCATGGTAGGGCCCTTGTTCTGTGCAGCTGGTGCAGAGGACTTGGCAGAGGCTTTCCTCTTTTCCTCTTCATCCCTTCTCATTTCCTCCCTCCTGCGTTCTTCCTCCCGTTTCTTCTCGTCCTCTCTCCGCCTCTCTTCTTCCCTCCTTCTCCCATCCTCCTCCCGTCGTCTCCTCTCTTCTTCCCTCCTCCTGTCCATGTCTGGTCTGGGTGGGTCTGGTCTGCGTCTATCGTTGGCTGGAGGGGGATGCCTTTGGGGGGGACCCTGGGGCCTGCGTCCACGAACGTCTCCGGATGGTGGGGGCGGACGCTGTCTTGAGGGGTGCGGAGGCTCCGGAGGTCTTCTTTTTGCAACCGGCTTGGCTGGTGGCTTCTTGGGTTTATCTAGAGACAAAATTTTATACTTAAATACCGGTATCACTGAAACACTTGTTTCACAATTAGAATACAGAATTGGAAACACAGACACAACTACAGGCCTTTCTGCAACATTCAGAGAAAAACTTCTGTTTGTGTACCTTCTTTTTTCTTGCTGGGAGATGGGGAGCGTGAAGATGCTGATGAGATAGGGCTAGCCATGTTACCGTACAGGTTCTCCGAGTCAGCACTGATGCTGGAAATACTGCTGGACAGACTACTAGACCTGGACGACACACTGCTGGCACTCACACTGGAAAAATACACAACAGGTGTAAGTCTCATCAGACAGTAACCTCCATAAGCATACATCCATGTTCCTCATGTTCTAAATATACTAATCTGGGGATGTGAGTGATATACATGTATGCAAGTGCACAGACTGCTTCAAACATAGCATCTATGATTATGTATAACACTTCAAACTTCAAACATAAGTTTGTTCTAAACACATAAACATGTGTATTATTTCTTCTATCAGTGTACACATGCATGTGTATGATGCTGCTCTCTATATACAACATCTATACAGGTGTGTGATGCTTAAAACATAGCATATGTGCATTTGTATGGTATTGCTCTACAACATCAGTCACTTTATGGCTATAGTACTAACTCATTTCCATCATGTGTTGTCTGAATCTTGACAATGAAGGCAATTAAGCTGCCCTACATACCTGCGAGACCTGGATCGAGATCTGGATCGTGAGAGGGACGATCTTGACTCCGAACCTGACCGTGATGGCGTACGGGACAGGGAGCGGGACAGTTCCGAGTCAGTATCCGACAGGGATGGCGACAGGCTGTCCTCGCTGTTTGTGTCACTAAGACTTGGAGACCGGCTCTTTCTGTCTCTGGAAATAGAAGGACAGGAGGAAAAGTGTTCATGTTCTTGTCATGCTGTCTTCTTGGCGCAACTACATGTGTTACAAATCAATGTAACGGTCTTGGTTCAAAGAGCTGCAGAATGAAGAGACAAGACTTACTTTTTAGGCGAGACTGGCTTGTCTTTCAGACTTTTCCGTTCTGAAGCCTTTGGAAAGAACACAGAAAATTCTGTCAGGAGCATGTCAAAAATACCAGTAGTCAAGATAATTACCCCACATAATAGTTGATGACTACAGAATTACCGAGTCAACCTTCACCAGTTAGATACTGCAAAAGATTGCAGATGGAATTTAACTCATGCACCACTACAATTTCCTATTTTCTACTTTATCTGTTTATAAAGTACTAAGAGTGATCCACCAACCAAGGCCTTTATCCCATATGTACATTTATCTCTAAAAGTCCTAAAACAGCTAGAGTTAAAAGTCTACAAGACAATAAGGCAAAGTCAACATCAGATATGAGACACCCAGACAAGTCCCCAGAAAGGTAGACTGGAGAGAAGACTTAAGCTAAGCTAACACTACAGTAGAGACCTTTGGTTTGTCTCCACTAGGTGCCTTTCCTGCTGCCTCTTTGGCCACAGGCTTTCCACCTCTGGAGGCAGCATCCGCAGCCTCATTATGGAAGAGATGGGCATTATCAGTACCAAGCTACAGCACATAACAATCAATACTGCTATTCAGCAGTTGTGATCACCAACTACTGTTGCCCTTATATTATACCTGTGAACATTTGTTCAATTCACAGACATGACACTCTGTGTGTCAGGCAAAGAAGTGTAAAGCATGCTGAAGGCACAACAATTGAACAAACTCATACATGTACATGGTAAACACTAGACTGCTTAGGTACCTTTTTGGTGGAGCTGGCAGGCTTCGCCCCACTCTTGGCTTCAGCAGGCTTCTTTGCAGGCGGTTCAGGGCCCTTCTTTTGACTATGGGGAGGGATGAAACAAGCAACAGTCAATATCAGTTAGACTTTACAAAGCTTCTAAGAGTGAATGTGTACATTCAATCATTCTATATTGACTAAGTCTACAATCTCAAAGGAAGCAGACATTATGGATAAAAGCTGAAAAAAGGGCTGAAAGTTGATAGAATATAAATGTAACCAATGCAAGGTGGGATGGTGTATGAGATTTTGTGGACACCAGTATGAAAATGTACTAAAATATCTTGTGTATGTACTAGCTATCTAGCTAGCCTTGAAAGGAAGAAGAAGGCAGAGTTAAGAATATCACTTGTTAAACCATTTAATCACCTTGGCTTTTTGTCTTTTGTTGCTTCAGTTCTGAAATGACAAAAGGACAACAAAATTTGGAAATCTGCAGGGATGATCATCCCTGCAATCGTAGAACTTCTGCATTCAAGCTAGGAATGCAGCATGTACTGTACAGACCATTTGCACTTCAGGATTGTACCTTTACACCATAAGCAAAACCTGTACTTACATGTTTTAATGAAATTTCCCTAAAGCACCATAACAAATAAGTGCATCTGTAATCTAGTGCAATAACAAATTCCTTACATTTTTGGTCCTGACATCTTAAAGTTACAAGCAAAACATGTGAAGGTCGATTTAACTGACGCTACACTAATGGCCATGGAAGAGACCACAATAAACCCTGTACATGAAAGAAAAAGGTAAGAGCATACATACTTTGGTGCCTTTTCTTTTGTCTTCTGAGATGGTGCCTTTGATGTCTTCTCTGATGAAACTTCCTTCCTGTGACATATAAGATATTGTAACATTTAGATCCATGCATTATACACCAAGTTTTAACATGCAAATGATCAATACAAAGAGGTACACAATGGACACGGTGTCAGTAAATTGACTTTATTGTATTCCTAGCTACTGGATCAGTTGAGGAAAGATTCTTACTTAGCAACAGTTGGTGGTTTCTTCTCAGCTGCCGCTTCTTTCTCTGTCCCTTCTTTCTTCTTTGGTGATTGGCTGGGTTTCCTCTCCGGTGACGGTGATACCGAGCGGCTGCTGCTGCGACCAGAACGGTACGAGCTTCCGGAGGAGGAACGACTGGAGTAGGAGGAGTAGGACGACGACCGCGAACGCGAGGACAAGCTGTAGATGTGAGGGAGAAAAGTTTGAATCCTCATAACTTTTAATATGCATTCATTCCTTACATTTACCTATCAGTAACTCAAGAAAGCACTGACTGTTTTAGAAAAAGACACACTGCAAACTCAATACTGTCTGAAGCAAAACATTATTGTTTCATAAGATAAGCTTAGTATCTACCAAGGTGAAGCTGTACAAAGACATCAGTGCTAAAATACAAGAATGGAAACATGAATCAAGCTTGTTACCTAGAAGAGCCAGAATAAGACACGGATGATCTTCGAGACGATGACCGCCTTCTTCTGCGACCCCGCGAGCGACTGCGACGAGGCGATGCCTTCCGACCTTTCGGAGACTTCGACCTACGCCAAGGATCTTTCCACTCGTCTGCTCGCACCCGCGGTGCCGTTGCCTCTGATCGTGGAGGACGCTCGGGGCGATTGGGCCTGTCTGGTCGGTCCGGTCTCCCTTCTTGTCTCGGACGCTCCGGCCGGTCGTCTCGAGGTCGGCGAGGTGGTCTGATAAAAAAATGTCAAAGATCTCGGGTCAGAAATCATACATTAGTTCAAAAGGTGAAACAAACTATCCTGCGTGCCTTCTTTTTTAATCGGTTAACATTTGGTTTGAAAGTAAAGTTGTTCAAACCAAAATCATGCCATACAACTCAAACTCAAAGACTGTGAAGGGGTAACCACATATAACATAAGTGGAAATCACCTTTGAGCCATTGGAGGTCTGGGGCCTCTTCTGTGAGTAGAAAAACAGATCAACATTTCTGCTTGCCTTAAAAATCATCCATACAACCAAACATGGCTATTCAACCAAGCTGGGTCAACCTTTACAATTCATTAACTACTTTTGAAAATACATAACATGATTGTTAGAACTATACTAATCTAATAGTGCCTAGTTGCTCCTACAGTCATATTGTGCACCTGTAGAAGTTTACATGCACCATCTGTGATGACAAACTGTGTCCATAGTACATATATAAACCATCAGATCTTGTATCAACCAAGGTCGCTAGCTGATACAGATACCTGTAGAAGCTACGCCATGATGCTTCTATTTATATTGAACTCGACCTTGCTTCCTGACTAATTTGGATGCTACTGCTTCCTTTGTGGTTCAAAGCATTAACCACCACTATGTTCCATCAGCTACGTTCCAACAAGTATAGTGTAAGCAAAATATTATAAAGTGGATTGTTTAGTGTCATTCCCCTAGCCACGTGTTTTAAATTGACACTTTTATAAACGTACCTTTCAGGAGGGGACATAGATCTGGGTCGACGATCCCGTCGTCGCTCCCTCATCCTTTCCCTGTCTGCTCTCTCACGTTCCCTCATTCTCATCTCCCTTTCTCTCTCCCTCTCTCGCATCCGTTCCTGCAATCAGACCAGAACCATGAAGAAATGTTTCTTTGTTTAATAAAACATAGTTACCAAACTACCCACAATGCAAAGGAAAAAGTAAAACAAGTTTCATGCAGAGCAACATATTTTCCTGAAAAATGTTTTAGAAATCTCCTGGTACACAGAGGTACTTAACAACCAGCAGGAATATGATCATTCTTACCCGAAAATGAATTGTTCCAAACCAAGTTCCAAAAGAATGAAAATTTCAACAAAGTGCAGGATATGCCATGCAAGTTTTTTGTTTTTTTTCTCGCTGTGAACAGAAAGTTTTGTGACATGCATGCTAGATTTGAGCCTAACACAAACCAAAAAGAATCCACAAATGTTTTAGCTTTTGCTTATTTCGTTTTCCTCCTAACCTGTCTTTGTTTCCCTCCTGTTGGTGAGGGTTCCGCCGCCTCAAAGAACAAGAAACAGAAGGAGTTACTATGAAAGAACACTCACACCTCTACACAATGTAAACTACGAGTTGGATATTTTAACACAACAAAAGGACCATGTTGTGTTTCTCATGTTCCTTAACAAAGTTCCTATAATAAAAAAAACACCTTTGTGCTTGTATATACTACATACAAGATGCTAAAGCAACGTTATGGACAAGAAACATTTGTTCCAATATTTCAGTGTTGCAGTATATAAAACATGTACTACTTTTGCATACCAACAGTCAGTGTTTAAAAATATATTACCTGAATTTGTGTCTATAATCTCTAAGTGCTCAATGTCATCAAGTTTTCCATGGTTCATGTATCAACATGATTCTGACCAGAGAGTAAAAGTTTTTTTCCAGAAAAGACAGAGGCACCACACATCCTCCATGTACTAGGACTGTAGACTCACCCTATGTACAGTGTAGTGAGGCTCGGGTTCCCGGGTCCAGCGTACACTGAAGTTCTCGTACTGACCGGGCTGCCAGTACTGGTCAGGAGGTGGCGGCTCGAATGGGTAATCTGGCTCTTCTTCCTGGAACCTGCAATACAGATAGATGGGGTGTAAACATCTTATTGGTAAATAGTGATTCAGTGAGTAGAACCCAATAGGAACCTTTTTATCTGTACACACACCCCATAAATTGTTATGGCAGCCTCAGAAAAATGAAGGAAAACTATGGAGAGAGACAGAGGGACAAAATATAACTTTATCAAAACACTCTTGTCAACACATGACAATTGCATAATTTCTTTTTACCCAAAATGCCCTTCTGTCCTGCTGGCCTGCCTCCTGAAGAAGTCGTTCTCCTTGTTGTTGTCGATCTCCTCTTCAGGGAGGGACAGGTTCATACGCTTGTCCTCAAAGTCTTCATCCTGTTCCTTACGCTGCATCGCTTTCTTACGAAGCTAAAGAGAAACACAGAAATGTGCTGAGATAAGCATCAATCTATCATGGTTAACCAGACAATTTCATGTCTCGGTGAATCAGTATATCAGTCTTGAGTACAATATATCAGTCTTGAATATATCTAATCATAGAAACTTCTGATATCTTTCAGCTTGGGGACACAATTGTATTCTGATAGCCACATGAAAGCTTCACCTTCTGATGTGTTTTAATATTGAATCATTCTTATTCAAAGTCACATTTTTCTGGTTTATCAATTCAACAACTCTGAACTACCTCTTTAGCATGCCTTAGTCCCCTCTCCCATGCTGACTCCACTGGAGGCTCCACTACGGGTGGGGGAGGGATGTCCTCCTCTGCGTGAACTGGAGCAGCCTAGGGACAGAATAGATGAGAGGTATGAACAAGTGAACAAGACAAGTGAGTGGCACATTATACATGTACAAATGTATGTCCTGACACTTATGTACACTATGGCCGGATAGGTGATCCATACTGATTTAGAAAGTGTTTAGCTACATGAACAAGCTTCAGCCACATTCACTGTCTAGTCAATGCAAAAATACTTTAACCACTACATCCTACATGAGTACAAATACGACAAAAAAATAGGTACATACCCACATGTTGGGCCCCATGGGATGAGGACCCAGAATGCCTGGCCCACCAAACTGGTTCTGGTACCTGTCAATCATGGAGTAGGCACCTACAATAGACCAATGGGAGGAATATCAACTCATAACAAAATTGCTACGTCTTGAGCTACAAACGTTAACTCAAAGCAAAATTTCTATGTCCTGTACTACAAACGTTAAACCCCGGGGGAATCTATATAATATAAGAAGCCCGCTCATTGGCCAGGCCAAAGTGGGAGATTTGAACTGACGGAAAGTACCCTTCAGTGGTGCTCCTGAAACATCGCTGATATCTCACGACTGAGGAAACACTTCAGGCCGTGTTTTGTCAGAGAGGTGTCTGAAGTATTTGTCTCCACATGGCCCACGATATTTTCCAGTGTCATGAAGAAAACATTGAAAAATCACCTATATTTTGAATCTATGTTCTATTTTACCGGTTAGACAGTGCTGGGCCGATACCAGGTATCGGAATCCCCGGGTTTAAGTCAAAACAAAGTTTCTATTTGTACAGTAACAGGAACATTAACTCAAAACAAAATTTCTAGTCTTGTAAACATGACTTTCCACCACAAACAAAATTGGTAGAGGGACTACTTGACTTCCAATAGTTTAATTTCTTTGTTCTGCGCCTAGAATAGAAAGAAACCTGCAAGTTGACATGGCATAGGATGAACAGAGTAACTGACATCTCCTACCTTTGTCATTTATACCTGGATGCAGAAATCTACATGAAGCTCCCCAAGTACAGTTGCCTGTAGAAATCAGGAGAATAGAATTAATCTACAAGACTAAGTTCTCTAATCATTATGATGAGATGATGTATTTTTCTGCAAATGTGTTCAGGCCCAGGGATCTGTTGTGCACAAGACTATCAGGTCTACAATCATTTTAGGGAAAGTCAACAGTTTATGATATCTATGCTATGTAAAAACTATATAATCATGTCTGTTACATACAGTACTGATGTCACAATCATGAATGGTATCATCTAGACAAAACAGTGTAGCGCACCTTTGACATAAAATCTACACAAGGAACGCTGCAGAGGTTTTCTTCCTGATGGATCCTTGACTTCTCCTTCTTCCAGGTCATCATCCTTCAGAAAAACAAAGTACAGTACCACAATTTATACAAGAAATATTTGTTATCACTGACTTCAGAAAGATCACTTGTTGTACAAATGTATGTATTTCTATGTCGCAAGGTTATGTGCATACAAGCTCTCTTGCTGACTCTGAAAATGTATGAAACAGAACAGCTTTTTTTAAAAACCTACGATGTTGGCCTGGTTTATACTTAGCTACAACCTACATGTATTTGAACCTGGCGTGTTAGGCTGACCAATTCAGATTCAGACAACCTACCTCTCCAAGTTCACCATCATCATCATCTTCACCTTCCTCACTCTTCTCCCCATTGTCAGTGGCCTCCTGAAAATTGTACAATAAAAAAAGGACGATAGAGCAGTTGATTGACTGACATTTCTAAGATTTCTTGTAATCAATAACCTGCTTACAGCAATAGCCATTCCAGGAACAGTGACGAAATCAAACAATCATTGTAAACCATGCACATCACAGAGGAGTAATGCATTTACTAGTCGACTGCTGGATTAATGACATACTTTGGCCAAATCAAAAACATACAGACACAAACCTTCTTTTCCCCTTCTCCTTCCTCCTTGTCATCCTGACCCAGCTTGTTGGATGTGTCTGGTTCTGGCTGTTCAGGTTCCTCACCCCCGTGGACCAACGTGTGTTCCTCCACATCCTCATCATAGTCCAGCTCAGCTTCATGTTCATCTAACACAGGCGTCGCTGCATCAGACTGGTCAGCAGTCACATGGTCCACATTCAACAACACTTTCGCTGTGCTGCCCACCGATTGGTCAGCCGAGACCCGATCTGATTGGTCAGCTACACCTGACTGCTCTGCCCTGCTGCCATCTGATTGGTCAGCTACAGTACCTTCTGACTGACCAGCAGTGATGCTGTCTGATTGGTCAGCAGCATCATGACCTGATTGGTCAGCTGAATCACAAGCATATTGATCTATGCTAACACCTGATGGTTCGACTACAGCCCCTTGAGCTGACTGGTCAGCTTTTTGGCCCCCACTTTCAGACTGGTCAGGAGCCTGGTCTGTGGAATCTGATCTGACAACTGGTGCCTGGCTTGAATCTGATTGGTCAGGTACACTAAAGGCCAAATCTATCAGACCACTGGGACTGGTGGAACTTCCTACATCCTGGGCACCTACATCTCGCCTTTCATTGCTGCTCTCTACCACCTCTCTCCTCTCACCGTGTGACACGCTTTCCTCCGCTTCTCGGACCTCAAGATCAAGGTCATCATCATCATCATCATCGCTGAATGACTGTGAATGTGACACCACGGGGGCCTGCTGTTGTGAGCTTGTACCGTTCACAGCACTGCTATCCGCCTCTTGATCCGAATCATCAGAAATGTTCTCAATGACGTTCTCTGGTGAATTCAGTTCTCCGTCAGAAACATCACTATCGTCTGCAAGACCCTCTTCCAGCAAGGCGTCGTCAGCGTCATCTTCGTTGTCATCTGAAAGCCCGAGCTCCTCTTCCCCCAGACTCACCGGGGAACCCTCACCGTCAGCTGCCTCCATTGCAGCCACTTGTGTACCAAACAGGTATCTCTGCTCCTGGTCCTGCATTGAAAGATGTCTGTCTTGAGTAAATAATGTTACCTGAGCTGACACATCCAGGTTGAGGATGGAACAGATTATCAAGTTCTCTCAATTTCACAGGAAATAACTAAAATAAAATTTGAGCCCCCTTGGCAGCATCAAGCTGGTAAACAGTACGTAAATGTGCGAGTAATTGCCTAAATTGCATCGATAGCAATCTCGTTAACTTGGGTTCATCAAATTACAAAAGAAACTAGAAAGCAAAGCATGTTCGAAAATCATAGGTGGGGAGGGCAGAATTTTAGGGAAGCGTCTGACAAAGAGAAAATGTTTGATGCTAAGCCTCATATGTGAAGCTAAGCCTTTTACTCCCATACCTACTAACAATGTTAACGATAGAGCAAACTTTGGAAGAAACAGAAGCAGCGAAGCATGAGTTGTAAAACCGCGAGGACGATTTTTCTTCGCCCATATCACACGTTTGGGAACAACAACGCCGCCATGGCCTAGAAAATATCTACTAAAACTCTTACCCGCAGAGGCAGTACAGGAGTCCGATCACCTAGAAAATTGGTCAAGATTTACAGAAGTGCTTTCCACGGTTAAAAGCTGAGACTTTGGTAAGAGAACACGTTAAGCAATTGTTGAAAAAGTACGGAAAGACGCCGACAGATTGCGTTCACTCACGCACGGCAAGCGCCGCCATTACTAGAAGCAGTCTTTCGTGCTCATTGGTCAGTTTGTATCACCTGACCTAAGCAGAGCCACCTGGCGAGATACCTTAGCACAACAGGGTGCGTCCTCAAAGGAATATGTTGTGTGAATATAAAAGTTTGTTCCAAGTATATATGCCATTCTTTGGAGGAAATTTTCCACCTTTAAATATGATTTAAATGGGGTTTAGAAATGTAATCGCCAGTTTATTCGGGTATGCAGAAGTTTCAAGTGTCAAGGATCCCCGCCACAATGGCATATTCCAGCCATCACGTGACACGAACAGGTGAGACAAGTCAAATTTTCTTTTCCAGCTTTGGAGAGAGGGTACGTCAAGTGGTGGGGCAGAACTTTTGGTCTCCGCCCTTCAACTGGGTCCGTTATGGACGGTATGGGTGATCGGGAGCCTCTCTTAGGCCAGGAGTCTACGGGTGTAAGGGAAAGACACACGAGCTCGGCGGAGCGGGCAGAGAATGGGGAACGGGACATCACCAAGGAGGAGTGGTTTCATGAACTCAGTAAGAAGGTTTACCTGGCACGGCGCAAGAAGCCCGACCCTTGGTGGGTCACCGCCTTAGAGGTATGCAGAATTCTGTCACCGTGAAGGAGTTGGGAGGGGAGCCTTCAGAGAGAGTAGATTCTTGTCGAGATTGTGCGAACAATTTCCTCAAAATGAGGTTAATAATAATATGGTCTTGTTCCTCTCTTTTTATTTTGATGGCATATTCATGATGGTTGTTGCGAATGTCCCCTAACAAGTGTCTTAACTGTTAGTTGTTAATACAAAATACAGGTAACTTGATCCAGTAAATGTTTTTGAAAAATTCTTTCAAAAGACCATGACATGAAATGTAGACATAATTTGTGTTCGTTAAGGGCGGTTAAGTTTTATCCCTGGGCATGCTCCAGAAAACAAAACTCTAGATGCTTCTGAACACCTGACAGTAAACACTGAAAAGAATTTTATCTGTAGGATCTAGAACTTTCAAAGCAATTCCCTGCAGACAAACCTCAACTATTATTCCAGTTAGAGCACCTCTAGACCTGTCTATAATATAAGTTCCAGTCAATTCCAGGAGCAAATAACTCCTTTCCAAATGCCCCAATTGAACACCATACTACATAACAAAGAGCATGTCCTAACTGCATTTTATGTAAGTGTGCAACATATTTTTTTGACTTTCTGGCAAAGAGGTTGCATGTTAACACCAAGGATAACGGCAACCTTATCTATCATCAATGACAATATGGATTATGTATTTTCAAAAAATATAATGTATGTAACATCACATTGCATTGAAATGGTGCAATTTTACAGTTTGACTGCATGGAGTGTGTAACGCTATGCTGAACAACAATAGGGGCATCAATAATTCAGTGATTGACTGGACAGGATTACTTGGTGTGGCTTCTGTTACCATGACAACTATTGACACGTCAGGGGCGGTCGTCCCTTTGTCTGTTATTATCTCGCTAAGTGGTTGGGTTGAAAAGAAATGGTGACTGGAAAAGAGAAAATATTTCATTAGGGCAAAGTAGGCTTATATCTGTGTTATCTGATGTAGAAAATTTAATTTTGGGGGAAATATGCATTGTTGGGCTTATTCAGTATCCCTACTTTATGGGCAAGACTAAATGAGGTTCAATAGTAAGACCCACAAATTTAATTTGTGCATGTATTACAATTATGGTGTTGGGTGTCAGTATTTTGGCATGACTGATTTGTAACCTTTTTAACTGTAAATTGGATCAGTATTCCAGAATTCTGGTAACTTACGTGTTGACAAAAGGACCACACAGTCACTACATAGAACCAAATGGATACAATTATTTCCTGGATCAAAAAAGAATTTCGAGGAACATCTTAACACCAAATAGACCACGGGAAGTTGCCAACTGCTCCATGTTTGTAGATCCACTTCTGTGGAGGGTTGGTGATCTCCTAAATATTTTCTTATCTCTTGTTGATACAGTCTGGCTCAGGAGGTCATGTTTAGGTTAAGGTGTTGACAGGGTGTAGATACAAACGTAAGAGGCCAGCGCTGAAGGTTATGCCAAAGTTGCATTCCACAGCCTTATATGTAATCATTTACTGTGCCGTTGGATTGTGTGGGTGGGAGGTAGGTAAAATGGCTGAAGACTTACGTTTTAAAGACTTACGTTTTAAAGATGTATCTTGGCAAGGTACATACACATACACATACAGCTACAATATTGCAGCTGAAAGGTTGAATTAGCAAAGCTAAAAGATCCCAATGGATTTTCTTTTCTGTTACTTTTCAATATCGTTACAGGGAGTCACCTAGTCCCAAGTTTCAAAAATACTGCTGGCTATTTACACCCTGGATTTTCAGTGAGGATTAGAAGGAATTAAATTCCCGTTTTTCACAATAAACTCTGTACTTGCTCCACAGATCCTGGTCGTCCTGTTTGTGGTGGGGTTTGCCTACTATGCCTACTACTACTTCGAGCACCTGCACTTCCACGTGACCAATGGCTACGCTCACCTGGGGTACCCACAGGCCCAGCACTTCGTGGCACACAGGTACCTGGAGGGGAGAGGGGTGGACAAGGACCATAGGATGGCCATGGACTGGATGAGGTAGGCCACTAGTCAGGGTTTTCATGAGTACTCCCGAACTGGACAGGTTTTCCACCACCACATTTTGTACATGTACTTCAAAACATGCAGGACGATTTTTTTTGTTTGCCTCCTTTCATTTTTCACGGTCACCACTTTAATATGATCCCATTGTAGTTGCTTCATGTCCCCCTGTTACCTATGTATTACACATCATTGTGAGGCTCAGTTAGATTCTTCCTACTTAGTCAAACTCAACAGTCAACAAAGGTTTCATGCTTCCTATTTGTTTGTGTATTTATTGTTTACCTGCAGGAAGGCAGCTGACCAGGGCCACGCCCATGCCTCGTACAACCTCGCCATCGCTCACCTGAGGGGGCTGGAAACAGATGTCAAGGATGGGTAAGAGATTTCTTCTTTTGCTTGTATTCAAAGAGCTTGCAGTAAGCTTGTGATCAGTTATATACATTCATTTGTCATTTATATATAATAATTTTTTGTCAATTTTTTTGTACAGGGAAGCCAGAAAACTTCTCGAACATGCAAACAACAATGGCGTAAAGGAGGCACATGATGTGCTCCACAATGTCTGCTATGCTGGGGGAAACTGCTAGGGGGCTCCCATTCACATGTTTCTTTGGTGACAATCTTGGCAGCTTCTTGCAGAGTAACAAGGGTTTGTAGATTCCTAAATGGAGCTGATAGGGGAGAGTAGCTTGTGTGAAGAAGACACAGTCAATGCTTGCTGCAATATTGACCAGTTTTTGTTATATGTTTTCCTTTGTCTACATTAAATGCCTTTGCTGTATTTATCATTCATATCATGCAAACTTTGTTTAGCACTTACATGATAAAACAGTTAAAGAATCAGTTCTTTAAGACCTTGTGTGCAATATGTATTCAGAAAGTGATGTATCTAAAGGACCAGAAGTGCTCTTGACAATCAAACTATATTCTGACTGTGGAAATGTGGTAAATTTGGTTATAAGGACTGTCAGCAGTGCTGCTTTTCATAAATGGCCAGGCATCCTCTTTGTGGTGTTCTGATATAAGCTTAAATCATCATTGAGTTAATCTTCTATGTAGTTTCTATCATGCAGTTATAACTCTTCAACTGCTATCATTTGTAGGGAGTTTTGTTTGTTTGTTTTTGTTTTGTTTGTTTTTGTTTGTTGCTGTTGTTCTTCATGTTGCACAGCTTAGCTGGCATGTTATTTTTGGCAACACCTCATTGTTGTGTTGCATTTTTTTTACTTTGTATATTTTTTTTATTTTATTACATTGATAGGTCATGAGACTTTTATCATTTCTGTCTCTCTTGTACATATTATTTTTCCATCAACCAAACATACATATCAGTAAGGGAAAAGGGTACACTGGCTACTAACCTTACCATCATAGCTATGCAATGTGTTGTTGTTATGTGGGACCAATGTTTCATCAAAGCATTGAACATTTTTATAGTATAGCTTGTGCTTATTAATCAGACTTGTTGTTGTCATGTATTGTAAAGTAGCTTGTCCAAATGGTGCATTATCCTAGAAAGGGACATACACGCTAGTGCCTTCAACATTCAATACTGTAAAGATATTATACCATATCAAATATCTATAAATGTATAATTTTACTTATATATCAACTGATCTGTTAACTTAAGACTATGGTGTGATTAGTTGGTACAGGATAACAGTAGTTGGTACTCAATAATCATTATGTATACCAGTGTGTGATGTTGCATGACACAAAGAGTTGTGTCTTAAATGTGTTGTTATGTGTTGCAAACATTTATTCAGTAACAAAGTAGGTGAACTGGTATGGCCTTACAACAATATAACAGGAAATCTTCAATCCCTTGAACTTCTCTGGAATTAACTTCTGAACAAATTAGGAACAAGTTACAGACATATCAACATGATCTTCATTTATTTCAAGACTTGCTATTTCCATAATAAATCCAGGGGGATTTTGACAGACCAAAATATTTATATGGCTTGTCAAGCCATTACCTATAACCAGACTAGATAATTCCATAAGTGTGTGCTTAACAAGTGATGGAGGGATTGTATGGAAATACAGGTATCTAAATCTTGGCACTGTGTCTTATACATGTATCTAGTTTCCTATGACATTCATATTTAATGGCAACTTTATTGATCAGGTAATCTTTAAAAAATGTGATGTTTTCTCCCCCTCACAATCCTACCTTTCCTATTCCATTTAAGTCACATCTGCTAATGTGTGTATTAAGATGAGTGATATGACTTTATGTAATATTGATGCATGCAGTATTCATAACTATTGTGGAAACTACTCAAGAGATATCAAATAATCAGTATTCAAATGTTTGTTCCAAATAAAACACATTAAAATGACAATAACATGACCTTCTTTTACTCTTAAGTTGCTTGGCACCCAAAGAATCCTGTACGTAGTTCTATCCTGACATGATAATTTTGCTTCTTAGCAAACTCAGAATTTTTAAAAGGTACCACCACAATGACAAACGACTTGGGGTACAATGGGGGTATAGTAAAGATCGGCGGCAAATGGAGACACGGAAAAGATTGCAAAAAAAAAGACTATTATTGATTTGAATAGCGAAGTTAGGACATTACCCCTGTACATTTTAGAATAGAAAAACAACCGGTGATCAGAAAAGCAAATTTGCACCAACATTTCTAAACAATTAACACTCCCCTCCCCACAAGGCTTCCTGTTCCGCTTCCGAAGGACACATAGGGAGAGATGTCCGTGGTCGGTCTTCACTGTCCTTGTCCTTCACATTCTTCCAATTTTAGTGTGTTGTCCTGCACGTAACAATAAAGGTTGGGAGCCGGGTATTAGCAGTATGTATTTGTACTTTGGTAAAAGTTGAACACAGATCGAAAACGGAGGCATAATTCTAGCCTCTACCAGGCTTCGGGAGGCGACTGGAAAGAAATTAGCCAAATAGATAACATGTACACGACAGGGGAGTTGGTCCACGAGAGAGTACATTTTGCCGGACCCGGGTGCCGAAGCCTGGTAGAGGCAAGCATAATTCATCATTCCTACCTAACTGTTTCAGTCCATTTAGTAGTCGGCTTGCAGTCCGAGACAACTAATGGTGGATGATTTCCTAATCAAGAACTGTTCTTCAACGTTTTCCCACACCTAACGTCCTATGTTGTTTATTCACAAAAGGCTCGGGAATAAACGGATGTCCTGTTGGAAAAGGAGAAGTTTCTATTAATAGTAGTGCACTGCATTGCGCCATACAATCCACAGAATAAATACAACCTTCTTTACTTTTCTCCAACTTTCTACTCTATGGCCTACATATCTTTGTTTGAGTAACACTCGAACCAGCTAGATACGTCCGCGCCTTCCGTTGGCACACAGGCAAACCGGTAGTTTGTATCCTGAGTGCGTTGCGCAACTGTGACGCAGCTCTTTTTAGATGCGACTTTGCACCATTCTTCAATGCCTGGACATGTCATGTCACTTCAAATATAATGAAACCTGCTGGGAACTACATTGTATGAACACGTTTGTATTTTCTTGCAATCTGAGAAATCCCCATAGTATAAAGACTATCCGAGATTCATTTTCGATCCTAGGATAGATATCCAAAGATATCCAAAGTGTCTGTATCAAACTTGTATTCAGATTCCATACATGAGGCCGAATTAACGTTATGACTAGATAGAAAATACAACATCATTATCTAAATATCGTACCATCAAAATATGGACTTACCCTTCACTTGTGACTTGTCCGACTTGTCCAGAATGTGTCCCGAAGTTACCCAGAACTTTCTTCGTTTTCTTTCATGATGACTTTACCTCCCCCCCCCCCTAAATTCCCGCGTCTTCCCCGGCTGAACTCTAGGCCACTGGAGGAAGATCTCCCGCCTCTGCGACCTGGATCCTCTGACATTTCCAGTGCCCGGCCGGCTGCTTCTTGAGCTCGTCGGCAGGGAGTTCCGCGGTGCCCTCCGGGATTGGCTGCTGGATCCCCGGGACGACGTAATGCCGGCTGAAGACCTTTGAATTTGCCTTGAAGGCCGCCTTTCTTGGCAGGGCCTCTGTCACAACCCTGACAAGGGGGCGCTCATCCTCTGAAGAGGAATCGGAGCTCGCGTACAGTGCTATTGAACCGTACAGGTATTTCTCCGAGATAGCCTGCTCTGATTCTGAGACCTGGTCAGCCTGCTCGGATTCTGAGACCTGGTCAGCCTGCTCGGATTCTGAGACCTGGTCAGCCTGCTCTGACTCTGAGATCTCATCATGCTCAGATTCCGAGATCCCATCATGCTCAGATTCCGAGATCTCAGCATGCTCAGATTTCGAGATCTCATCAAACTCTGATTCTGAGATCTGGTCAGCCTGCTCTGATTCCGAGAGCCCATCCTCTGATTCTGAGACCTCATCCTCTGATTCTGAGATCACATCCTCTGATTCTGAGATCGTATCCTCTGAATTAGAGATCTCATTCTCCGATTCTGATGTATATGAGGGTGTCTTGGCGGGAGATACAAGAATGACACCTGCAAAACGATACATACAGGTAGTTAATAAATAAATAAATAAATAAACATGTGGTTAGTAAATATAATGTACCGAGAAACACTCGATGCGAAGTTTTTACATATTGTGAAGAAGTTAGCAAACACGCCAAATGCCAATATCCAAACACATATCGGGATGGAACATTGTAACGTTATCTCACTGCTAAGCTTTTATTCACACGATAGGAGTGCATGTCAGAAAAGCTTGTCACATCCCTACACCTGCTTGTAGATGAACCGAGCACCGTTCTTATGAAACAAAGATTTTATTTTCACCCGGTGGATGTGTCGATCTCTTCCGGCGACTGAAAAATCCTGGCTGAGGTGTCGAAGGTGACTCCACCGACGTTTCTCCTCCAAGATTATACACTAGTACTTTCTTCCTTCTTCTCAGCTTCCTCAAGGGGGCCAGCACGCATGCGGCGCATCCCAACCTGCCCACAAAACTCGGCTTAGATTCCGACGTGCCCATTTGGCTCGAATTTCTCTTCAAGTCGACCAGAAACTTCACTCAAACCTCGGTAAAGTCAAGGTACAGCTGACTGTACGTTTAGATACCGTGTTCGACTGTGAACAATGGAGTACTGTCACCATGGCAACTCTCAGTAGTAACAATTGTTCGAGAACAACGAAGATAGCACAGTTGTTCATCGGATTGTGCTATTCGATCGGAGGGGTGTGTGTCTAGCACTGGGTACATGTAGCCTGGTATCCAAACCTATCAAAGTTGCCAAGTCTCTGGATTGAAAACATTAAATTATTATTTACATGTCGTACCATCAATGGACTTACATTCACTTGTATTTGACGTTGTGGTCCGTCTTGTCCAGACTGTGTCCCGAATTAAGTTCGGCGTAACTTTCTTCATTTAGATGAACGAGTCTATATTTTTGCCATGTGGACGAAAGAGACTCGGCAGCTGTAATAGGTTTGTATAGTTTGTATACCAGGCTACATGTACCCAGGAACTAACACACCCCCTCCGATCGAATAGCATAATCCGATGAACAACTGTGTTATCTTTGTTGTTCTCGAACAGTGGATGGTACTTGCAGGTTTAAAGGCTGAGGTATTTGTCATGGTCCGAATTACATGGACATGTATTACACGTATAAGAGGCCTAGGCACTTTGGCAGGAAAATTAAAAGTGGATTTCCCATATCTGATCTATCTCATGTCCCTCTGTTGCCACCACTTTGCATTGCCACTTCCCCCTGAAAAAAATACAATCAGTCATATTAATGTTAACTTTTATTAATCTTTAAACGGTGAGTCAACATTTACAGACCGATGTAGCCGTCCCTTCCTTCCGACCTGTCCCTGCCCTGCATGAAATGATCGTACTCACCACCAAACCAGTAAGCACGTGTCCCTTGTCGTTCAAACAGACTCTGACTTCGGCGGAAATATCGATTGTTGACATTCGTCACACTCATATTACGAAAACAACGTAGTGCAGACGGGGCACATGCTTTCTGGCGCTTCTATAGTTGAAGAGAGTTCGTTTATAGCTCTCATTTTCTTTATAAGGAGAAGATGACGTGACGTCTTCATCGGCTAAGATTGCCTTTCGGATTTATTTGTGTGAGGCAGCAAAAAGTTAGTCAAAGGATTTTTCGAGTCAGTACTTCAGTCAAGTTTCGCGGACCTGTACGCTATCCTGGCTGCTGACTGTATCTACAGTTTCGCCACTGAAGGGAGACATGCCTCACCACAAGATGCTGCTATTTCAACACCTGTTCGAGTTCGTTGTTGTCTTGGTACTTTTTCTTCTTTCTAACCGAGCGGTTCTGGGTGGTAACAAACGTTTTACTTTCGCCTTGGTGTTTCCTAAGGACACGGAACTGGAAGCGGTAACAGAAGTCGCCGTGGATAACATAAACTACGGACCAGGATCCCTCCCCAATATCAGCTTCAACTACGAGTATCGCAGCAGCAGCATAGACGGGAAATGCGACGCCTTCTACGGCATGACGTCGTTTTTCAGCATCTTCCTCGGCCCCTCGCAGACTTCTACGGTGGGGTTGATCGGAGTGAAGTGTGAGGACATGTGTAAAGTCATGCCTGAGACCATGACGCGGCTCAAGATCCCTTTCATATCTCCCTTCTGTTCCAGTCCCACCGAACTGTCGGACAAGGCCAAGTACCAAACGTTCGCGCGGACGACATGGCCGCCCACCAAGACCACGGCCATATACACCCAGGTGGTCACGCACTTCGGCTGGACCAAAGTGGCGGTCATCGCCTCCCAGGAGGAATCGTGGCAGGTGCTGGCCAGCCACCTGACCATCCAGCTGCCGGAGAGAGAAATTCAGCTGGTCAAGCGGATCAACGTCGCGCCAGGTGCGAGCAGAGAAACACTGAAGGCGAAGCTGCGAGAGGCCGCGGCGCACTCTCAAAGTAAGAATTAAGATTTCTTATACTGATAAATATTGCTGTACATAATAGAGGAAATGTGCACATCCCCATCCTAACAATAATATAACCCTACATTTTTTCTTTGAGAAAATATATTTCAAACAAAATTTCATGACTAATAACCCACACGAGTACAATATGTACTTTTGACACAGAATTTGTTTACTGCCCGAGACCAACCACCTGTTAATTCCCATTGTAAAAGGGTGGCCTGACCAGCTTCGCAGGAAACTCCTCCTTCAGTGCGGATTTAATAAGTCAACTATTGTTATCATACATGGCGGTACAAGGTTTAATATCTGTCCAGTAAAGTCCTCAAATATGTAATGACTATGCGTTTGTGAGGCAACCGTACGTGGTGGAACCAATTATGATAAATATTCAGTCATAAATCGAACGGAGCGTGACACTTTTGCAATTTACCGAGGTGGACGAGCCTAAATCCACGCAACTATTGGGTTTAGGCAAATAATATCATTAGTGCAAACATGCAAAAAGCCACCCCGCATAAATATTAATCTATAAAGCTGACATCAGGAGGTTACATTTTTCTAGTCCATTTCATCGCAATAATCATGACGTTGCTTCCTTATCCTTTTAAAATACTTTCTACCTCCCAATTTCCACCCTACCCCTTCAATATGGTTCCCAAAGGAAGATTGCCAACCTTCTGCCCAGCTTCAGCTCCCCATACCCCTCCCCCATTGTAACCTGTCACTAGCGCCCTCTAACGATTGCCTCTGCACCATGCACCAGTCATCATCCTGTGCGTGTCGTCCCTGGTACACCAGGAGGAGAACGGTGGGGACGAGAGACAGCTGATCCTGGCGGCACACGAGCTAGGAATGACCGACGGCGCGTTCGTCTTCCTCTCCATGGAGAGGAAACCTATCACAGACCTGGCCCTCTTGGACAGGTAGCGCCTTCCTTGCATCCTACTGTTATGATAAATTTTGTGTGACAGGAATAACTGCTTTCAAAGCAATATAATCATAATACATGCCTGATGCCAGTATAATATATAGCTTGGAAATCCAAAGACGAGAGATGCCCCTGTAAGATATGAAAGGAATGTAAAGACACAAAATACTTTATAAAACAGATTCAAACCTTATTACAGTAATAGTAGAGTAAGTGTACTATGTTGTACATGTACGCAGTTACTGAAAGAAAACAGTAACTGCGTAAAAAAATTGAAAATTACAAAATTTCAATGCATTTGTACAATATAATGAACCATCCATACCAATTTGAAATCGGCAATGCTCTAGTTAGTAGAATCCGTGATCAAGACGTACAGTAGACGTGGAAAATTTGGAGGTACGTGTCACGGAGTCTTTACCTCTTAAAAATCGTCACTGATTGATGAATATTCTACTAACTGTGATATATACGTGACGGATGAATCTCTTCAAGGGCAATGCTCTACTAAGGAAAAAAGTATTTGTATATTTGATGCATGACATTTCACGTCCTCCCAGGGCTTGGCGGATGAACGACTCAGAAGACGGGAAAGCGCGGGAAGCGTACGTCTCCGTCATGAGGCTGGGCTGGACACTGGCCATCGGCTGTGACCTCAAGGAGTTCCAGAAAAGGGTCAACGACAAGATGCCTGCATCTGAACTTCACTTCCCCAGGAAAGGGGACGACAACGGATATAAAACCGTTGAGGTAAGGTGGAATTCTATGGCCAGCCCGTTTGGCGTTTAGCCTGGGTACCATCCTCCGTAGTTTTTGCCGCTCCCACCTACATGTACGTGGTGGCTAGCGACCTTTGGGAGCGGCAAAAACTACGGAGGATGGTACCCAGGCTATTTGGCGTTAGGTATTTGTTACAGAAAATCTGTAATGGCGAATGTTTATGCCTTAGTTTGAACTTTCATACTGTCGCTCTTGATCAATAGAACAAAACGGAGGTCACTCTAAGTATTCCAACTTTTCAATTCAAAGTACCAGGAGTAAAACTTAAGGTTTAGGGTTGAGTTAGGGTTAGGAATAGGGTCAAGGTCTGGGTTAGGGTTAAGATTAGCAATAGCTATTTATACAACTTTGAAGACTATAAATAAAAGAGAATAGCACAGATATGAAGGACGATTACAAGGGATCCGGTTGGTACATATTGGTAGAGTGTATATTCTAATTCTAACATGGACATTGGTGTTAACGTTGTTTTACCCGTTCGCGTTAGGACATAGAGAGGCTGGTGGAGATGTCTAACCTGTACAACGCCGTGCAGCTACTGTACCAGTCCTTACTGAGAACATTCGCTCCCACACTGATCCACAGCGACGGCCAGGAAGGGAGAGCGGACGAGGGGTCTGGGGTTCTTCCAGGTAGGACCTTCGTATCAGGCTATATCATAACGAGAACATTGAACGCAGAGAAAGACAGCAAATATTTCGACAAAAAGTTTTGCTTTTTCATGATTGATATCTCTTTTCTGACGTGTGTCCACACTACATGATATATGTTGCTGGTACACCTGCTATGCGATGTAGCCACTCTGCTCAAGTGATGTGCTGTGTGTCGTTCATTTTGTCTCTTTTCCTTACTATAGGAATTCCAGATGAATTACGGGATCCAAATGAAATCCAAATTAGCAAGAACATGCGGAACATGAGTTTTATAGGTAGGTTTCTTCTTTTGACTTCCGCATTGCCAGACTTTTACTTTTCAGAAATGGAAGAACAAGGAAGGATCGTTGGCGTTAAAAAGGAATATGAGGACCACAACGACAAGTAAATCTAAACCAAAAAGATGACTAGAAGAAATGTAGCAAGGCTGGATAAAACCACAAGAGCTATCGGCAATAGTAACGCATTTATCCCTCCCCCCTCCAACTTCCCGCGATCATTTTCTCATCCGCACGTAGCTTTACTGTCCTTGTCATCAACGTTAACATCTACTTTTTCGTGAAACACAGGTTTCTGCAATGAGACAGTCTACATGGACGAGGATGGTGACAGGGTTGCGGACTACGCCCTGTTTCACCACAGTGTTAAACAGGTCCGCATGATCGCACAGTACAACAAAACAGCCAGGCAGTTCCACAGTCTGGTCGGCGAGTCCTACAACAACTGGCCCGGAGGAGTGTGGCCTCCCAAGGACGGTACGGTTCTTTGCGTCACTGTTTTAATCTTTAAGCAAATCCCGCGGGGACAAGACACTGTCAAAGGGGGCCAACTGGATCAATTTGATAGTGCCTTGCCCCGCCGAATCTGCTTGGAGAGTAGTACTAGTACAATGTATCACCGTTTATGAGAACTCCGAGGAAATATGGAAAGAAGTTCGGAATGTCAAGGGGGAGAGAGAGAGAGAGAAAGAGAGAGAGAGAGAGAGAGAGAGAGAGAGAGAGAGAGAGAGAGAGTGTGTGAGAGTGAGAGTGAGTGAGTGAGTGAGTGCGTGAGAGAGAGAGAGAGAGAGAGAGAGAGAGAGAATGAGAGAGACTCTCTTGAATGGGTTGATTTCAGGCTATTGGACGTTCAATGTATTTTGTACCATGGCCAGCTTTCACTGTGAATACTAGTAACTTTCAGTAACATGCATATGTACTACGAAGCGAGGAAAAAAACGTTTATTGTCAGTAAAGATTAGTTTGTTTGTGTGCGTACGTCCCTCCGCAGAGCTCCCCACAGAGAGCGCCATCGATACCAGTACCATCGTGGCCGCCACTACTACCTCACTACTGGTGGTCACCCTCGCCGCCTTCGCCGTGTTCTTCATTATCAGGTAATAAGGTTTGCCGATAAGATAGGAATATTGAAGAATGTCAAGTGCTTAAGATTCATGTTTCCATCAGTTTTTTTTCTATCCAGAACACAGTTATTATTAAGAAGTTTATTTACAAATTCAGGCTAATTGCAACATGACACAATGTAAACAACATACAATAACTTATCAAGACATTCAAAACTTTATTAAAATATTCAAAACGTTGAATATCTATCATTCCACCTACTGACATGGATGATAATTAAGGATGAAAGCTTAATCACATCTTTGAACTCCTAATCTAGGAAGAAAATGGTGAAGAAGGAAATGTGGCAGATGATGTGGAAGATTAACTACGAGGAGTTGACCTTCATTGACCCCAGTCGGAATCGGCACGTAACGCGGCGAAAGGTGAGGGCTGCACCACAGCACAACACTTCACATATCAGGTGTTCCACAAATATTTACATATGGTGGGTCCGAGTTATAACCGGATAGGCATATGATGTTTGTCCATGACGTGTTGTAACTTATGCCTTATGAACGACAGCAAGCAAAAACATACCTTTCCAGGCAGCTTTATAACCGCGCTATTAATTTAAGATTTTTTGTTGCCATGAATTCTTATAGAAAATTGTAGGTGTGATTGATTGTTTGTTTGTTTGTTTGTTTGTTTGTTTGTTTGTTTGTTTGTTGGGTTGTCGTTTAGAAAATTGAAACAGAAAAGAATCATGGAAATTTCTCATTGAAGGCTGACCCGGCGACGGCTGTGTTGTTTAAAGCCACTGCCCAATCTACAGTTTTTGTGAGTTTATTGGCACAATATAATGGTCTGACGTACTTTCAAAGGCCCAGGACAGAAACCTTGCAGGCTGAGAGCATATCGTGACAAGCCCTGAGTAATTGTGTGGGTGGACGCACTTCCTCCCAGCCTGCGGGGAGGGAGATCATTTAGACTGACAACTTGACCTTAAAGTCAATCTGCGGTTACAAAATCTCCCCCTTCCTGCCATTCAAATAACACACAAGCAAACAGACACACGGACAAACACAACGAAAGCAATAACTCCGTATCTGGAGGTGATAAACAGAAGAATATATAAAATCAAAAATTAAGAAATAGAATAAAAAGATTGTGTCGGGTCTGTCCGTTCCCAGTACGGGTCCCGGATGTCACGAACGTCCCGCTCCAGTAAGTCGTCCGGTCACACGTACGCCGACCCGTTCTGTTCGTCCTTCTCTAACGACCTGGAGATGGTCGAACTGCTGCACGACAAGAAGAAGGTCAACGCCGCCCACCATAAGGTCAGGATCAGCCAATCAAAACCTTTGTTATCACGTGATATCTGTGATAACGAATCAGGAATCTGTTTGCAGATTTTTGGACGTTTTATCGTAATGTTATATATAGGGACTCGCCAATCCCCTATTTTGTAAGGTTACTGAATGAATTCCACTACTAGAACGGACGATTTGTTTTAAATGTTAAATTGTTGTTGAATATTGTTTAAGATTCGTACGTTTAGTGTAAATAGGAATTGTGTTTTTTAACAATGTTAACCTGTAAAGAAGTATGCAATTCAGTCG
This sequence comes from Branchiostoma floridae x Branchiostoma japonicum, assembly GCA_013266295.2. Lineage (NCBI taxonomy): Eukaryota > Metazoa > Chordata > Leptocardii > Amphioxiformes > Branchiostomatidae > Branchiostoma > Branchiostoma floridae x Branchiostoma japonicum. The sequence continues at coordinate 10,180,141 of CM023829.1, read as the reverse complement.
ACTAGTCAGAAGACTGTGAAATACTTTGTTTGTTTTTTACGAAAACAATAAACCATTCATATATAACTTACAATGTATACTCATGTTTATAATAATTTTCAGAATTCCATGGTCGCGGTGAAGCACGTCCCTCCTGATGAGTTTGAGCTGACTCCGACTCGTCTCTATGAACTTTTCCAGGTAATACTGTTGTACCTGTCAACAATCAAACATTTCAAGACAGACATATAATTGTGACGAGTCTTGCATAAGGATTTCCTACATTAGTTGCCATATATGCTAAGAGGTATCCGTAAATAGCTAAGAGGTAGTACTAATCAAATTGATGAGACAGAAACTGTAGTTGTTGCAATTGATCAAGACCTGGATGAGACCCGGAGAGACTGTACCCTGTACTTACATACTTTTGTCTTCACAGATGAGTAAGATTCGCCATGAAAACCTGACTCCGTTTGTTGGAGCATGCGTGGACCCGCCGAATATCTGCACCGTTATGGAGCTGTGTACAAGAGGGAGCTTACAGGTACAAGTAACATCTCCACCCTCTCCTGTAACCTGGTGCTAGAATATACCTCAGTTCTCCTCGGTACATTTGTTTCTCATATGACCATCTTGTCGGCTGCACTGTTGTTTCGAACTTAAATAGTTCAATAATTAATCACGGTTTGACTGTCCTTCAATTTTATGCTACCACCACCAACTACATGTAAGCAAACTTTAAATTTGCTGATAGATTATGTAAGAAACCTTAAGCTTCATTACTTTAAAAAGAAATCACGTCGTTTTCTCACGTTATAACAGGATATTTTGCACAACGACGACATCAAGCTGAACTGGACTTTCAAGTCGTCATTCATCACAGACATTGTGAAGGTAACAGAAATTTAAACGTCGTTAATAGATCCTCTTCACGGTCGAAACTGTGAATTGTGATCTGCCATTTTTTGAAAGTTGTTGAAAAATGAAGTTCTAGGTTAGATGATGACGAAAACTTTAACCAATGTTTGACGTGTGTGTTGTCTCCTCCCCAGGGCATGGACTTCCTACACCGCAGTGCGCTGGTGTCGCACGGGAACCTGAAGTCCTCCCACTGTGTGATCGACTCCCGCTGGATGCTGAAGATCACGGACTACGGAGAGATGTCGGCCGGCTCGGGGGTCCGGGCACGGGCGAGGGGGGAATACGCAGGTAAGACAAGTAAACCGAACAGTAGCCTGGAGAACAGGACTGGAACAATCTGAAACAGGTTTGAACTGTAATTTCCAACACAAAAAATTGGACTTACCCAAATTTTCGACTGTTCGACTCCAGTCTTTGTCAATGAATGAGCAATCCACCGCTTCTGTGACGTCACGATATGCAGATATAACACGAGATTCTGTGAGCAGTGGATCGTAAGTAAAGTTTGTGCCGCCCCCCGCCCCCTCCCTCTATCTGAGGGATGGTTTCAATGCCCTGATGTACAGCCTTCTACCAACACAGATGAACTTTCAAGCTAGTTACAATTTTCAGTGACCTGTTTGTGGATTTAAGTATCGAATGGCCATAACACATTGACTTTCTATACTTCAGTACTGCACATCTTTTCCTTGTTGTAGCGCAATCTTGTTGAGTTACGCGTACGACAATCCCATGAAAGGCATCTGCTGGTAGACGACAGAAATCACGACTGATATGTGATTTGCGTTCTTTTCCAGCCATGTTGTGGACGGCTCCCGAACTCCTACGGGAGCCCTTGGAAACTGTCAGCAAGAAGGGCACGCAGAAGGGTGACGTGTACAGTTTCGGGATCATCCTGCAGGAGATATTTGTTCGGGGTGCGCCGTACTGCATGGTGTCACTGATGACGCCACAAGGTACACTGTAGTTTATTTATAGCACATCCAATAATCCTAAACAGGACTGTATACTTTCCGTGACAACAAAATCGTAAGGATTTTTTCATTCTCAACCTGTATACCTTTCACATGATTGTTGCCCCTCTAGACATCATAGAGAGGGTGAAAGCTCGGACGAGTCCACTGTTCCGGCCGTGGGTGAGGGACGCCATGGTGCCGCGGCAGTACGTCTCATTGATGGAGCAGAGCTGGGAGGAGGACCCAGAGGCCCGCCCGGAGTTCTCTTTGATTGACACCGCCATCGGACAGCTCAACAAGGGCCAGTAAGTAACTAGCCTCCACCAGACTAACAACGTGGGTTCGGAAAAAGTAAAATTTAGCCAATAGGGTCCCAATAGGGAGAATAATTGCCTAGGGGAGTTTAGCTAGGGGAGTTTAGCTACCGTTTTGCCAGCTTCAGAAGGGGGAAATTAACCCTCCCGTGGACTGACTCTCCCTTTTTTTTACCGAATTCTCCGTAGGAAGGCCTGGTGGAGGCTAGTATGTAACAGAGATGAGACCGCGTCTCATTGTACGCGATAATCAGTTCGTATGTGTCAGTATGATTCTCTGGTTTCCGTCAAGAGTCAAAGAGTCAAAATGGTAATGAATTTATGGAAGAAAGAATATTGTTTGGGTCTTTGAGGAGATCATCCTCTGTAGTCCGCGTTGAATTGGTATTTAATCCTACGCAGACGCAGTAACATCGTTGATCACATGTTCTCGATGCTGGAGTCGTACACGAACAACCTGGAGGATCTGGTGCACAGACGGACTGAGGAGCTGCGAGCAGAGAAACACAAAACAGACCTCATCCTCTACAGGATGCTTCCTAGGTAACCTCAAACGCCCTTCTGTCTGTCTTTCGTTATAAATGAACCATAAATTTTCCCGCTATAATCATATTTCACGGGAAGATGTGAATTATTATGAATCAAGTTGCTTGCAGGGTTAGGGTTAGGGTTAGGGTTAGGGTTAGGGTTAGGGTTAGGGTTAGGGTTAGGGTTAGGTATTATCAAATCATAAGGTACTATAAAATCCCCACACAATATGCAAGTTTTACCTTGAAAGTTCATCTATGTCAGTAGAAGTCATTATGAAGCAAGTTTGAACTGCAAAATTTCCGACACAAGAAATTGTACTTACCCAAATTTTCGACTGTACAACTCCAGTCTTTGTCAAGGAATGAGCAATCCACCGCTTCTTTGTGACGTCACGGAATGCAAGTCTGTTTTCCCGTTTCTGTCCAGGGGAGTCGCTGATAATTTGAAGGCCGGACTGCCTGTGAACGCCGAAGCGTTCGAGACGGTCACCATCTGTCACTGCAACGTCATCAACCTGTCTTCCATCTGCTCTGAGCTGCAGGCGATGGAGGTCAGCTTACGGAGTTGGCGAATCATCTCATTTCTGTTTACAAATTATGAAACGAAGAAACTTCCAGTTCAGAACTACATCCATACGGGATACCGATTAACACATCACGATTTAGTCATTCTTTTCGACATAAAAAAACATCCATGATTCCACATTCTGTCTTTTCAGGTGATTGATCTGATGAATGACCTGTACAACAGTTTTGATGAGGTGTTTGAGCGCTATGACGTGAGCCAGGTAGGTTTTCTTTACCTTCTATCATTTTGTTTTTTCTATATTTTATGCATTTTTTTTTATCTATGCATTGCATTTTATCTGTACTTTGTGTTTCTTTCCCATAAAATGCGTCGTACTCCATATTCCTTTGTTGTAGTATGCCACAAAAACTGAGAAAAGTACATTTGCAAAGATCACACTAGCACTGAACACGTCAAACTGTAGTAATGCGGTTTTCCCCAGCTGGACAGCGTGGCTGATGCCAGTACGATGGTAGTGTCCGGTCTCCCTGTCCGCAATGGGAATAGGCACGCTGGTCAGATCGCCACCATGGCCCTGGACCTGGTCAGCACGGTCTGCGGCTTCAGTAGCCGGTTCCTCGGGGACAGGGCGCTGCAGATCCGCCTGGGGATGCACACCGGTAAGCCTGGACTGAAGCTGAACTGGTCAGGCGATATAACCACCGTTCGGCGTAACAAACTAGCTTCGCAGGCACGCGCGGGCTTGCTATATCAGAGTGAACAACTTGTCACACCTAAAATATTCAAACATTTAAATCTAGACTTCTGTCCGCTCTTTAACTGTGTTCTGATATATTCGTTGGACTTCTTGCCATTGGTGGATGAAATCTTTGTGAGTTCAGTTGTTAAATATCGTTTCCCTAGGCCCTGTTGTAGCGGGCGTGGTCGGGTTCAACATGCCGCGTTACTCGGTGTTCGGCGACACCGTCAGCGTGGCACTAACGATGGAAACAACTGGAGAAGGTAAGCAGGAAATGACGCCATCATGGGACATGACATGGAGGGCCACCCTCCCCTTAGTTCTGTATATATGTGCCATATGAGCACTCTCTTTTTAAGCTGGTTGCAAGGACACCGAATGATGAATACTGCATGTTCGTGGAGAGGTTAAACCCTCTGATCGTCTCTAAAAGAGGATTATTATCTGTTATGTTTCACTACTTGTACGGTATTAAATCCTGGTACTCACGTAATTAACACATGACGTCAACAGTCCCATTTTCCCCATTATGAAACGTAAGCAGCTTTCCCGGCCGCACTAACACTCTTATTGACCGGCCTTTAGAAAGACTCGCACCTTATATGAAAGGGCGGCTTATGTGGGCATCTCTCTCTTTGAGGTGAAAATCCAACTCTGTTGATTTTGGATGTACAAAAGTGTACAAAATAGGACCTTTCAGTGATATTTTGATGCGGAGCTAGCTTGACGACAACACGCAGACATCTATAGAGGTGTAGTAGACCACGCACCCCAACAATGTAGATAACACTTAAGACGGTGAACACCTTCTTCTTGTGTCTTAAAATAACGCCTGTCCATCTTATGGTATTTCCTACTTATTTTTTGCTGCGTCCTTGGTAATTTTCTCGGACCTTCTATCTTTATTCTAGGCATGAAGATTCAGGCTAGTGAGGACTGTGCGAATATTCTGCTGGGCATAGGAGGGTTCCGCATGGTCAAACGTGGGGATGTTGATATCAAGGTGATAAAGTTGTTATACATTTAGTTTCCTTTTTTGCTTCACACTTTTATCGTAATGTATAAATGATCATAATGATCATAAACTCTGTTAAACTGAATCACACTACTTACCACTTTTGATAAGCTCAAATAACCCACAAAGCTATATCGTGGTACTGGCATTGTTTTCATTTCTGACGACAACTTCATTTTTTTTTCTTCAGGAAGGAAAGTCCATCCAAACCTACTGGATTTATGGAAAGGATGGTTTTAACAAACCCTTACCGGATGAGATTGTTCCGGAGTTAGAGTGTTAGACGTGAAGAAGGGATCAGAGTACTGACATGAAGTCAATGCAATAGGCAAATACTTACAGTATGTATAAAGAAATGGCGCCTTGAAAGTATGGAGTACGGAGACCAGTGAAGTTCTAACCAGTACATGTACTTTATAGCATGCACTGATGCTGCTTTACAGTGTGCAGTTTATAAGTACATTGCAGCAGTAAGAAGTCTTTCTCATCATTAGATGTAGGACGTCCTTTACCTCAAAATGTTGATATGATTTGACAATACCAATGTATTCAATAGTTTTGACGGTCTGTAAGTTAGTTTTCTGGATCAGTGGATGGCAAGTGTAATTGTACGAAACCAGGGCGATGAGATTCTTCTCCTTCTGATATTTTCCGTTACATCACCTCATTACATTAGTACTGCACCAGCAATATCATATGCGTTAACGTACTTATATAGTACTAGTATTTGGCAAGCCCGAAAGTATGGGACTTGCAGCACAGCTTTAACAACGAGTGTACATGGGCTTACAAACGATGATAATTTCAAATTGTCACACTTGCAGCAGATGTACTTCCTGATTGCTTCGCATGTAAAAGTAAATTAATGTGCAAGTTAAATCTCGGCGTTTCAATTGTAGTAGAAAAGATTAGACGTACTTATTGCTTCGTGGGATTTTGCCTGGAGTCTCAACTTTCTGCTGTTCATATGCACAAATATAAAAACGTAGAAATAGTCTACAGAAACATTGTGTTGGGTAAGCCCTGATACTGTTTTGAAAAGGGAACCGACCGAACCCCTTCTCAGGAACGGTTGTTTCAACTCTATATAATGAGTCTGTTTAATCATTATCGGCAGAAGATACACTATGAGACTTAGATAATTCATACACATATACACATGGTATACAAAACTAATATATCATATTTTATTAAGAAACGCAAACAACTGCTTTTGTTCTGCAACCAGTCATAAACGTCTCAAAACGTCCTGATTTCTCTACCTGGATCTGCCAACAATACTTACACAACTCAAAAACCCGTTTTGATAAGGCTATCATTGATGTACGATATTGTACACAGAAATAAACAAACAAACAAACAAACGTCAGGCTGAGCCTGCTTGGATACTTTGAAAACATACATAGACAGCCTTTAACCCTCTAGGAGGGGGACGATAGCGTGCAAGAAAATCAACCAAATGCTATGCGCTGCGCATGCAGTCTACTTCGGTGTCGGACCGCCAATAAAAATTGAACGAACACTCCGAAACGGTACATGTACCTGCCAGCGCTACAAACTAACAGAAAATTTCCTTCATACTGTTTTGAGGTCAAATGATGGACGGATTTATCACCTGTCATATCTACTTTTCCCTGAAAACTGTATGTAGTTGAGTACAGCGTCCTTTTGTTCTGATAGATTATGTTTTAAACATTTGCAGTCGACAAAGGCGACATTCGCTGAGTTGATTGTATTTTGTGCTTTTGTTGTTTCCGATCATTGAAACTTCTAATGAGGTCAGGTCTATAGCAGGTCCATCCCGAGTCTTTTCTTGTTGGCCCAGACGTACTGGTCCAAGTAGTCGCCTTCCCTGGGTCTTGCCCTGTCCGTGGTCAGCCTGACCAGATCGTTCCGACCGTAGTCTACCGACAGGAAGGGGGATGAGGCAGCAGCAGCGGCGGCGGCAGGTGCGACCGCCACCGAGGGACTGCCTGGTCGTTTGGGAAGTCGCATTTTAGTGGGCTCTTTTTTCACGATGTGTGAATTTTGTGACGCTGCAGTGGAGGAGGATGCCTCTGCCTCGGCCACCACGATGGTGATACCGACAGGGGTGACTGTGACTACCGTAGCGCCCGTGCCGAGGCAAGAGTCCAATGGAGAGCAGAGCTTGTTCTGACAGAACTGCGAACACGAGAGACAGTGAGGACCGATGGATGAGAAGTACTTGACGTGACGTAACGAGCTGAGGCGCCACGTCAGCCAACCAGGTTTCCAGAGGAGCCAATAGAGGGCCACCACGGAAGTGAGGCTTCCCATGGTGCCCACCACCCCGACTACGGCTGGACTCAGTCCTTCCTCTGTCACCACGGCCGGAGGTGCAGTGGTCGCTGTAAAATGACGTAAAAACAAATCATCCTTTAGAAAGTGTTTATGACCAGAAATATGTTAATGACCGGAAATCTGTCGCAATATATCAAAAGTTTGACATTTTGGGAAATTTCGTTTTAGACTTTCTGTAGATTGTACCAGTACATCGTCTGCCCTCGCTCACTCACTGGCAAACTTTTATGAAATCGTACAGCGGTTTTACATAATCTCTTAGCAATGGCCTCAACACAAAGTACAAGAAACAGATAACTTTCGATAGAAGCTGACGTAAAATCATGAGCTTTTGTGGTAGAAAACGCGCTGTGAGAGGCGTTAAAAACACCAACTTACGGTTGCAGTTTGCAGGAGGCCCGAAGGACTGGTCCGACGCGTCCCCGCAGTTGTCGATGCCGGTCTGGTCGCAGGTCAGGTCGTACGCGATACATCTGCTGTTAGTGCACTGGAACAGGTTACCTCCAGTACAGGAGCCTGCGTCTGCGGATGGGAGAAACACAACCACCATGATTTACACTCCAGGTTCAGGAAAATCAGCCACAGTAGTAGTTTCTTTTGCAGAGGACCTGGATATTGTCACCGACCTAAGTCCCATCTTTCGCATCTTTTTGTTTTGGGGAAATTTTGCCAAAATGCTACTTTAACTGCTTTAGAGCCATAAAGTTTTGATATTCTACATTCAAGATTCAAGATGTATTTATTGAACATAACATAGGACACTCATGAATGAATATCTTCTCATAACTTAGATGTTCTTACACAAGTATTTATTATTGGTTGACTTGACAATGATGACTTGGATGATTATTCCTTTCCTTGTGGTATTACATGGAATCATCGACATTGATCGATGACATACCTGTATGGAAGGACGTGTAGTCTCCCACGAAGCTGACTTGCGCAGACGAGGCAGAGATGACCAATCGCATCGTCAGATTCCCCGCGGTCGTGATGACGTTACCCGGGGTGCTGCTGCCGCAAAGCGGTCCTGACAGGATGGGCGCCGACGAGGACGAACCGTCGTAAAATGTTACCTGGGCTCCAATGTCGTCACAGACATCAGCCGCAGACTGGGTCGTTCCGACAGGGTTGCTAGTGGTTGTGGTGGTCAGAGAACTTGTTATCTCGAAGAATCTGAACTGAAACAGGATGTTTGTGTACGGTGAGGGCGTCTGGAAGGTCAGACTGCAATCCAGCGGCGATGACGTGACAAAGTCGCTGACTGAGTCGTCATGGGACTCCACGATTTTGCCGTTGTCTTGGTCTGATGTGCCACATGAGTTCACCATGGTTACTGTAGGAGAATATGAAGTTTGAATTATGAACCACTCGCGCATACCCCTGCAGTTTTCCCATGTTGTCAATAGATTCAAATGTGACATTGTTCTCGCTGTGAAATGATACTGGCTTGCTTTATATCCAACAGAAAGATTGGATTTAAAATGCGATTTTCAAGGCTTGATTGTCTGTCCCATAGCAAAGCCAATACCAACTACTGTGTAACATTAACACCGTTATCTGCGACACACGTGAACCCAAGACCACTTTAGGACGACCTCGCTGAGAAATGTTGTTGTCCTTACGGATTAGTACACCTGTCGTGTTGGTATGCCTTCCGATTTCCACCACATGGCACGCACGCACATGTTTCAAACAATTTTCTGCTAGTCCTAAGTACGAAAATGTGTAAGGGTGGCATGTCTGCTCTTTTATATTCAAGTCAAAGTGTTCTCCGTGGGAATGTTGTATTGTCGCTCCTTTCCCCGTACCAGGGCCCGTTTTCTGGACATGCGTGTGTGAATGAAACGTGCGGTTGCTACAATTGCATGACTTTGGCGGCAGATCAAGGGATGTGGTATTTTGCTAACTCGGAAGTACATAAAAATGGCATGTAGTAGGAGGAATGGACATCGTCGTCTGATAACTTCTACACTTCAACACTAGTACTCAAGATTTAGATACTTGGGTCTTTTCAAATAATTCACCTGATTCTCCAGTGCTATTATAACAAATACGAAAAACGCAGTTTGTAGTTAGATGGAATTGTTACTAGTACCTTTTACATATACCTTCTTCTTATCCATTAGCGCTGTGAGTACAAGGTTAGGTCCGTTTTGGACCATTTGAGTCAGTATTACGCATCCGGTTTTACACGCTTAAAACGCACCGATACACTGAATGGTAGTTGCCCTCCAAACTGCTACAACAAGTATAGATGGAGTTTTCCGGGGGGCATTTTTGTTTTAAAGCGTGTTAATATTTGAACTATAGTGTGTTGTGCTAACCAGTTAGATTATGAAAAGGCAAGAAAATCGCTAGACAAATGAGCGGATTCAGAACACGCTAGGCGCTAGACCCGGCAGCCAAGCCACAAAAAACACGTCAACCATGACTGAAAACTTCGCTACGGTTAGAAAATGAACAGCTGATAACAAACGGGGGCTTTCTGTGAGTTCAGCTGGCCAGCAGTGGGCCGTGCGTTGTCTTCGTCGAAAAAAGAAACTTTCCTTAAGAGTAAACTTAGATTTTGTTACTTCTCTACCTGTTCCTGACGAATTTTTAAAGGTAGATGACAACAACGGTCAGTCAGCTTCATCAACTCATTCTGAACTCGCAATGATTGTGCGAAATGGGACAAAACCTTTCATAGCATGTCATGATCAAAAGACAAACATTATAAACGAACACAAAATCAAATCATACAGACGGTTATATGGTTCGTTACGTGTATTAGATGCTACCACTTACTCGTTGGAAGTCCCTGTCCTTGGCAGAGCGACACTGTGAAGCTGAGGAAGCAGAGAAGACCAAGGGCTAGGTTACGGCCACATGTCGGCGACGTCTGGCGCCGTCCGTCGAACCTTGCGCAAACACGGCGCCTCCGCTCCGGTCCCATTGAGTTGGACATGACCGGCGCTAACCCATCCTACAGCCCGGGTACATGTTGTCCTACGCCGCTAGTACTCGAGTCTCTTGTGGTAAAGAAAAGCCGGTGACAGGAAGAAATATTGGCCTGTTCAGTCGGTTTGTTGGTTTTGTCCGCCGTCCTTTGTCGCTCAGTATTCTCCTCTCATTGAGCAGAAGTATGGCACTAATTGATATCACTTACACGACCAGCTACCTGATCCCTGGTGCCCAAACAAACGGGGGATTCCTACAGGGACTTGTGTGCGGATTTTCTGGGATGTTTGCGGGTCATTCACTGACAGTCAAGCGTGTGACATGCACGTGTTTTCTCTCAGGGGACGGCGTTTTGGCTACGAATGCTTCCCTAACTGAAGTGTGTAAAGCTTAAGAAAAACAGAGGAATACAAGAATCGGCTCCTTTCTTTAGCCAACGACACTACGATGTCACTTCCCTCGCTGTCTACCTGTTAGTTTAAGTCTGCCATTGCCCTTTTCAACAGTTTTGCTTAAACCTCACTGTCCCAACCTTTTAGCGAGTACTTAAAACTCAGCTCCAAGGAAGTTGTTTGGTAGTTTCCAGGGCGTCTGTCGTCTCCATGGACATAATCCCCGCGCTTGGTGACAGCAGAAGAAAAGAGGGATTTCTGCCAATGTAACCAGGCAGGATTACGGGCTGATGCTTGAGGGGCGCTGTAAGGGATCATGATTTTACCCGCGGCAGGGTTAATGTGTTTGCGACGAGCCTGCCACTCCAGAGTAAGTGTTTGTGCTGAGGACTTTGTCAGGACTGATCAGCTTAAACTTGTTTTCAACATTCATACGTCTGTAAGGTTGCTGGTTCTCAGTCTGGCAGTGCGACCTTCCATTGCCAATGGCATAAACGTACACATACAAGCTTATGTTGAAACTGCTGGGTCTGTGTTGAATTTCAAACTTCATAGTGTTCAGTATAGTCTCGAAACAAATCTACAGTGCCATGCTATTGACAGTTTGAAGCACCTTCTCCCAAGTGGCGTCAGTACCAGGTCCCTTCATGAATGCCACAAGAGTCAGAGACACAAGTGACGTCACCGCCGTCAGACGGATGTCGTCAAATTTTAGACGACACTGTACATATGTACTTACTCAGTCATGGTCTTAGACTGTGGAACTTTGTGTAACATGTCGGTGTATGAGTAACAACAAACTAAAGATCAACAATAAATATCCATAATTTCCGATGGAATTTTTGTCTAGATATGTTTGTGACCGACATGTTCTTTTTAGGTCATACCACGACGATTGTTTGATAGAAATACCCATTAGTACACCAAAGTGATGTGATTGTTTTGAAGATATGAGGTGTGGGTGGGGAGGAGGAGTCAAAACCTGCCGAACTCGCCATGTGGGGAACACGTTTAAAGCCATGTAGGGTAGATTTACGGCTCCTGGATGAGTTAGTGTTGCTTTTTACATCTGTATAAGAATCAAACCTTTTGTCAAGGTTTCTCATTTATACTGGCCAGTGTTTTTATCGCCTACGATGTCAGCAGTCACTCACCACCATTAACAGTACACGAACGCGAATGAAGAAAGAGAAGATCCTCCCATCTAAGTCTGTGGAACATTCAGAGCAAATTTGAATAGTTGGTCACCGTTGGCTGGTTCAGTAGGAGGGCGTGTCGGAGGATTGTTTGTAGGACTTTGTCGTGCAAAAGAAACATTCCCATCGTCCGTTGTGCACGGGACGATCGCGCAAACCCATCCTCCTCGACGTTTTCTAACAATGTCATAAGCGGGCCCCCAAAATGCAGTTATAAGATAGGGGACCACGTGTAAATGCATATATGGGTACCTATATGTAGGTAATAACCCAAACAACTGCCAGAATCGATACACTCAACTTCTACCAACATCTTCTGGTAAATTCACTGCATGAAACGGGCTGGAAATGGAACTGGTATGACTTTGATGTATTTGAAACATTTTACATCATAAATATGTTGTCTAATACATAAATGTACCGTGGTTTAAGCGACTATTGGAATGTTTGGACAACGATAAATGTCTGCAATTGGTTCGCTAGTTATTCCACGTGTTATTAACAGCAGAGATGCCTGGTCTTACACGAAACCAACAAATGAAATCTTATAGCCGCCCCTACAAAATGTGGAGAATATCTGCGTTGTTCTCGTTTGATACATTATTCTCAAGTGTCCGCTAGTACGCCATTTAAGCTAGCTTTACGGGATTACACACGACCCGTCCCGTCTTTCCTCAATAAAGGGTCTTCCCACAATCCTATTAAGATCTGATCCCCATTCAGCCTGTGGGAGAAAGCTGGACCCGGAGTGTCCCGTAGAATACCACTCCTGGGATTACCGAGTGGTAAGACGAATTTTGGCGGACAAATACCCGCATCAGACGACTTTGAACCTTCGGAGTTGAAGAAACATCAAGTTTGCTGGACAAGCGACTGGGAAAAAACCTTAACGTTTTGACGTATTCCGGAAAAGTGAGAGAAACAGACGATTTTCTGGCATGTTTGGTCACTAGGAGAAAACGATGTCGTCTGACGGAACCTACAAGGCAACTGTCGTCTGGTGCATTCTGCTGATGTCCGTTGGCGTCGGCCATGGCATCGACAGCTGTAAGTACAGCTTTGCTGCAATGTCATAATGTACAATGATTGCCAAGTTAGCCTTAGCAAAATAGTGCAAAAACAACATACATAAGAGATAGATGAAACAAAATACCAGTTTTATTTTGTGAAAGAATCGTGAGACGAAATACAGCATTACACAATACCGATTTGGTCGAAGAAACCGTACATAATCAATGCGGAATAAAGTGTGACATTATAACGTTATTGATGGTATTTTCCTTTGGTCCATACCGTGATGTACTATGTGCTGCAAACTACGTCTATCTTGCCAAGATTGATGTATTCAAAACTACACATTTTAACGGTCACACGTTTCCAGTGGGCCTCCTGAGTGACGTGGGATGCGGCACGACAGACCTTCCCAGCCCCGGGAAGATTCTGAACTCGTACGAGCCTCTGAACGTCACCCGGCTGTACGGAACGGTCTCCTCCTGCAGTTTCACCATGCAGGCGGAAACGGACGATCAGCTCCTCCGCTTCGTCTTCCGGTCCTTTTCGGCAAGTCCCGGGGACTGTTCGGTCACGTTCGTCAAGGTGAGTGATAAGGGTACATCCTTGATTACACAGGAAGAAATTCTCAAGATAACCTTTAATTGTGATGAATATTTCGCCCGCTATGCTAAATAGAAAAGTGTATTTTTGCGTACGTTATTCCTTCCTGTCAGATATTGTGATTACTACACCATGCCCACTGCTGAACTTAAAGGAAAACATCACTGATAAAAGCATTGCTGAACTTTTTTTTCTATTCCAACATTTCATCACAAGACATAGTGACGGCAAACTCAAGTTTTTTCAACTTTAAGTTATTTTATGCCGCCACCAACGCAGAGGACAAGTACTGGACAGGACAGTACTCATTCAAATCATAATAAACTTACAAAGATATTGCAGCCAATGTCACTAAAGCTCATTCTACGAAAGTTAGATTCAAAGCATAAAGGCTGTGAGACCCATTACAAACATGTCTTGTTTAACCGTCCCCTCAGCTGTATGACGGCAACAGTAACGCTGGAACAGAACTGGCGAACGTGTGTCAGGAGTCAGCCATGGAGACAGAGTACGTGTCTACAGGGAACTACATGTTACTGGTGGTGTCACTGCTGTCCAACTCTACCTTCGTCAACTTCACAGCAGACTACACCGCATTCAAGGAAGGTAGGTGTATGGTAGTTTCAAGAATAATGACCCTTAGTTTCTGTCGTCAAACTGTATTTGTGCAGTCTGCTTATTATAATCATAACGACTATCGTGAAGATTTAATTACAAGCAAGCATTTTTGTCACCAAATTTACCACGACGGGCTTTCGTTGAACGGAAACTGTCCTGTCCGTTGCAGAGACGTGTGCGGACGAGGAGACGCAGTTCCAGTGCAGTAACGGCCGGTGCATCTCCCGGTCCCTCCGCTGCGACGACGTGGACAACTGCGGGGACGCGTCGGACGGATCGCAAGGACCGCCCGCCAACTGCGGGTCGGGTGAGTAGATATCAACCTCGAGGAGTTTCGACCAACGTCCTAGGACAAAATATCCTAAAAACTCCATCCTAACTGATTCTGCTCGCATGATTCGCAAGAGTGTGAACCCTTGGCTAACGGGGGAAAAGGGGAGGGGAGGACATGAGACGTCACTTTTTATCACTTGTACAAAACGCCGAAATGCGAGACAATATGGCACTAAACTCAAAGGTCTACTTTATAGGAGACCTCTATAAAAGTTTATATACGGACCGCGATTTACTTTAACGACTCCATGTATCGCTGATTTTCTGCCCTGTACAGACGACGAAGAGACGACAGCTGGCAGTGACCTGACGCCCGTGTACGCAGCCTGCGGATTGGTCGGGGCCCTGCTGCTGACGTACCTGACATACTGGTGCTTCTGGAAGCCAGGCTGGGCCCAGTGGAGGTTCGGCATCTGTCGCTACATCAAGAGCTGGAAGAAACCCCAGGGTTCCAACCAGGCCGGTGACAGTGCCAAGGTCTCTCCCAAGGACACGAGCCGGAAAAGCAAGAACGACACAACTGCGGCGGACAAGCCAAGACCCTTCGGTACGTCCTGTCAAAGTGCATAACAAAATTATAACATTTACCTTTCTTCTTTAGTTCTTCCATAATGTATTCTATTTGCTATACGAGTGTGGTTATGAACCATAATCATTTATTTCAAGTATGACGTATTTGTCTTGTGTAGGCCTCAGCCGTGAACCTCATCTCTCGACCCCTAGCGGAGCCACGTCGTTCGACACCCTGCGCACTGCGCTCAGCAGGTAACTATATCAGCATATACTGTGTTACTTCAAGCCGTTGTCATGAGTGGCATGGATATAGAAACTGTAGCTACGGGATTTTAGAAGTTCCTAGAACTCCCCTCTGATTTGAGGTAAAATACGAATCATAATGTTATCGCCTGCATTTTGGTCTGTAGCCATGCGTTTAATTTCCATGTCTAAGATACCTAAGTATATATTTCAGTTCAATGTGCCAATGTTTGATCTTCTTCTTCTTCGGGTTACGTGTCTTAACTTCTTTTGGCAGAAGACTCTCGACACGGGGGGGTAGGGGTATGTACGTGGGGGAAGGGTGGTCGATTACGATTATATAAGGAGAAGTATGTGTCCAAATTGGCACTGCCTATGTGTTATATCTTATCTATCACACAAATGACCACTATATTGTGTACTGTAGGGAGTCGGGCATATCTGGGCTGTACGGCGGCTCGGCGGCGGGCGAGTCGTCTGCTTGGCCGGACACCAGCGGGCCCGGCCCGGGAGGAGATCCGGGGAGGGCCCGAGGGTCCCTGGACACCGGGGTGGACGTGGACGTGGAGAACGGGCCCGGGGTGCCCGAGGACGAGAGCTACCTCCTGTACCTCAACGCCGACTGTGGGCATGCCAGGGAGAGTCGCTAATACCGTCCAAGTACAGTATTGAACGGTACATCAGGCATCTCTACCGAGAAGGCACGACTTTTGTAGTAAGCCTATCGGCACTACAATGTTACCCTGAAAAGCTGTACAGAAACTGAACCTTGAGCGGTATACTTTCTTCAGGTACTCTGGTTTTTACATGGCACTCTGGTTTTTGTTAGAGATTTTGCCCGAGAGATTTTGCTCTGTGTGAAACGTGTTTAATCAATCACTGAATGATGTGTTTGCTGTGTTACAATTTGTCTACTGATGACGCCACAACGTCTAAATTGTGGATGACGTTCCAATCTATAGGCACATAAGGTTACTTCAAGGACAGAATGGAGTGATACTGATAGATTTGTATATTGCATTTCGGTAAATACTGACTTTACACTGCATATCTGCTTTGTGACATGATCAGTGCTTGCTAAGAATAATGCGAGTGATTTATGTGACTGAGAAAAGTTATTTTGAAGAGATGTGTGAATAAAGGTGTGAAAGTATCATATTCTTCACAGTATTTTACTTATTTTCGAAAATTTTGAAAACCCAGCTAGGGACGCGACTTTTGTCCTTTTGTCCTTTTTGTCCTTTTAAAAGTCTCAGTTAGTTCTCCTATAGTTGTTCACACCTTATAACGTTTGACTATGGGATTGCACCACAAGATTCGCATATCTAAGTCACCGTGTGCCACTCTAGCTTTGAAATTAACTATAAACAGATCAGGGGAAACAAGACGCGTTGTTTCCTGTGATTCCAGCAGGTATCGACAGACGTCGCCCTCTGGGGAACCTGTTTCTCAACCTGCCAATGCTATCAGGACTATGTCGGGAAGATTGGTGTCTCCGTTTGTTGAGATAATGTTGCCAGTCTTTAATCTTTAAGTCTTGATATACCTCAAACATGCCACCTTTCTTCATGAAATACGCAAGTTATATATAAAACATCCCCATTCTAAATCATATTGACTCCTTTTCCGCGATTCATGATATGCGTTAAAACTCCATACACATCCTCGCCGACCAGGCTTTGTTGTTGGCCGAGAGCCATTTACGTGATCAGGTTTCCAAACAACTCACCTGCTACAAAGCCACTTCCGGGGTTCTGCAGTTTTCTATACAAAAACACACATTTCTGCCGTCCTACACTCTAATATGTGTATTTTAGCTCAACCATTAGGTCCTGGTGCGTCGACGTGGTTTACAGGAATTGAAGTTGTGTCACGAGGCGCTTCTAACCCATTACTGAGAAGTATGAATGCAAATCACTTCCAAGAAAATTGGCGCTTCGCCGAACTGCGTAGGCCTGTACCATCGGCTGACACGCCAGTCTTTTCGCCTTTTTCTGCAGAAAACTCGCCAAACTGAGCTAGATTTTTCACAAATATGCCTCTAGCGGTTCCCCCTCACCTGACCATGGTCGAATGAGCGCTGTTTGGTCAGTGTGGATGGGGTTTTAGCGACAAGGGACCGGCTGGCGCGCTCCCTTTCTCAGAAAATTACATGGGCGGCTCTCCGTTTCTCTGTACAGCTGTGCCATATTAGGATGGTGGGACGATTTCCGGAAGTTTGGAGAAATTTTGGGAATTACCCCTAAACGGTGGGAGTCAGCTGACCAAATATGATAGAATCGTGGAGAAGACACCCAGGTGGACATGTCTGTGTGATTTCTCTTGAATTTTTGGTCAGAAATGAGGAGAAATTGCATCGTTTCCACAAGGTCAGCCCTTGCAAGCCTTTAGTAGTGCTTACGCCTCACGTGTGGGCTGTGTGGTTTTCCAGATCCATCTGAACTTCACGAAAAAGTAAAGTTATGAAAGCAGGATGAGTTTCTTGTCCATTACCTTGTGATGAATCGTAAGAAGAGAAGTCATGTTGGATCCCAGTGATATAGAATTCGTAAAAAAATAAATAAACACTTGTGAGCAAATGTATGATATTTTACCTCCATCAATTACAAACTTATCATATGATATCTAGACGTCATAATCAACCCAATGGGGGTAATTATGCACACCGAGCTTGCTTCGTTGTGCCGCTAACGCATGCCAAGTGTGTGTGCTGTATATCATTGGCATTGTCTTCAGATTTTCCACTGATATCATATAACTGTTACATTATTTAACCGCACGCGTACGTTCGAATTTGAAACGCCAACTAGAGGAGTCTCTAGGTATGCTTATCTGTCTGAAATCAAAATCACCGGGTGCAATACATAATGATAATACATGACACAGAAAAAAAGAAGTTATGGAAATCGATATGACCCAGACTAAACAACCATTGTCATGTCAGTGACCATTACTTTTACTATGTTTACCTGCGCCAGCCACAGTTCACCAGACAATCACATGATTAACGTCATGTCAGTCGATGTGATAATGATCGATAGCTAGTACTCTCCAAGTAGAGGTTTGGGTTTTGGATCATTTTTGGCGTGTTTGTGGGCTTTTTACCGGGCTTTCTTTTTTGCACTGGTATCTTTCTTTTACGTTGGATTGGCGTAAAAAAAGATACCAGTGCAAAAAAGAAAGCCCGACAAAAAAAGCCTAAAAACACGCCAAAAATGATCCAAAACCCAAACCTCTGCTTGGGGAGTAGATCGATAGTGTTGGTAGTGGCATCAGCAAGTTTTAAAGTGAAACAATAATACAGGGGGGGGCGCTATCAACGAAGTCTCACACGAAGTATAATAAAAGATCAAGTCAGCTAGGTTGATAGTAAAACTATTTCACGCGCACAGTATATAGGTATTATAGTACCACATCTTCGTACCACGGAGGGAGGGGGGCTATTTCGTCCAAAGATACCCAATCGAACTCCGCCATGAGACCCCAAAAGGGGAAGTCCAAGCGCTCTTGTTTGCGGAACTTTGAACTGCGTCATCGAAACTTGAAAACATCGTCTGCGACTGGAGAGGAACTCAGAACACCTGAATCCAGAACAAACACAAAGAGCTCTTAACATCTGCATACACGACAGGTGAGATAGCATAACATTCGTGAGGTCATGAGCAACTCTGTTTAGCCTGCATTACTTTGTTTTTGGTGTTCTGTAAGACAATAGGCATGGAGGCGATTGTTTGTGTAACTGTGGTGGAAGGTGTAAAGGGTACTAATGCATGTACATTGTATTTGGTGCAAAATGCATTTTCACATGGAAGAAATGCTGCAACTTGATACAAAACGCATTTTTCACCTGCGCAAGAAATGCTGCAAGGGCACGCATACATCTTTAAGGATTAAAAATAAGGAGAAACTGAGCGGTTTCACTTTCACTTTTACGTAATACCTGATCACCTGAGGCTGTAGACCTTAACTTAAGAACAGCTGACTTTCATAACCGTGAAAAAATCATCTTTACCTGCCATGATAAATGCGTCTTTGTCATGTGTTTTTAGATAGGGCTATATCCATATGTGTATATGAAATACATGTACATTGTACCTCCACCATTTTCTATAACCTTCTTGGGTAAACAAAGTCCAGGTCCAATATGGCGCCTGATGTGGCGTCGTTTCTTTTATTTAAACTTTAAATGGCAGGAATTGAAGAATTTATAGCAAGAAATGTGTTTTCTGTAACGGTAGGACAGCTTTCATAGAGGAAAGGCTGTCTCCTACATGTAGTTGTTTAATCAACATGATAACATGATAACTGTTTCTAAAGGTGTGTGTTTTGGCGGTGAACTAACATTACGTACGTTTACCCGAATCTTTCAGTCATCGATTCTTTTTCATGAAGTCGCACCGAGGGACCAGTCTCTGTTAGGGTAAGGGGCAGCTATGGTAGAAATTAGGATGAATATTAAACTTCGCTATAATTTTTTGTCGACATTTTGTGTGGCAAAGAGCAAAGGTGCACAAGTAGTGTGTGACAAGTAGCGATAAATAATGTCATGTACTGGTGTACTCTCCATCAGTAAACATGCCGCTGGACACCGTGCTATGTCTGGACACGTCGGGCTCCATGGCGGGAAGGGGCATGAGGGAACTCAAGAAGGCCGTCAGAGAGTTCCTTCTGGGCGTACAGGTGAGGACGAGTCCACTCCGGTTGTTTACCTAAGACGGGCGGCGGCATTATGTATAACGTTACTGTTGAATGGAAAAAAAGGATGGAACGTCTAAACTACTGGGTTATACACATAGAAAGGCAGTAGTCCCAGAAAATGGAGGATCATTCTTTCCTCGATGTCATGGCTGATTCAATGACTGCAATGAAGAATGCTTTAACTAGTTTAAGATAGTCTATATATATATATATATATATTGGCATCGTGTCCTACTGTATATAACCGATAGGAGGCGCTTTGTAATGGTGCATGACATATCATCACGTGTCACATCGAATGAAAAAGCCAAGGTCAAACCAGGTCAAAGCGCAACACTCGTTCGATAGCTTTGGGCGCAGTGCAGCTACATAGAATAAAATTGATTTACTTTACTGGGGATTATCCTATACCAATCATAGGTCGTTGAAAAAAATGATGTTTTCTTCCACAGGAGACGGCCAGCAAACACAATCTCAAGGAGAATGTTGGCGTGGTGGAATTTGGCGCCAAAACTCGCATCGTCCAACCGCTCACCAATAACTACGCCGCAGTGTTGAGGGCTGTTGGTACGGGGAACACATGATCTGTGTCCATGTGTTTCGCTTAGAGCGTTTTTTCTCTACTAGAGCTAAGTGAAAACCAAACAAATGAGTATTCTATTTCCGTATTCACACTAACATCTGTCCAACTAGCTAGCCCGCTCTTTTCAATATTTTATTTCCTTGTTTTCAATTCACAGCCGTCTGGACAAGTCCCAGAATGATGTAAATATAGCCATTATGAAAATCCATCATCCATCAATTTTCAATTCAAATGTTATCTGTTGTACAATTTGCACAGACAACCTGAATGCAGGAGGTACCACACCGATGTTCGAGGGTCTCATGGAGGCGTTGAAGGAGGTCCTGCAGAACGGTACGCACTCTCCTGGACCACGGTTTGTTTTCCATCAAGGCAGAGTTTGATAGGCAAACATTAAAGACATTTGTTTCACCATCTGGTAGTTTTAATGGAATAGATGACGTTAAAATGGCTCTGATTCATGGAGAGGTAGTGAATGAAATAAAACGTGAAGGTTACGGTTACTAGTAAACAAAATGGATGAGATCAGGAGATGAGAGAAGAACTATAACTTGATGAAGACCCTATAACTCCTGCCCTTCTCCCCTAAGGTGGTGTGCTGGTCCTGTCTGGTCAGAAGAAGATGACCCCAAGGGTCATTCTGATGACCGACGGACACCCTGACGTAAGTGTTGAGGTTGCAGTGGTGTCGAAAACAAAGTAAGAACAGGGGATTTGCCTAGCCTGTTACAGAAACAAATATGAGATGCAAAAATGTATGTTGAATTTGATAGCCTAAAAAAAATAAGCCCCAAGTAGAACACTTCAAGAGGAAGAAAATACAAAGGTATAGATCTGTTTGTCAGTTGTGACACCCCCTCCTTGTTTTCCATTTGTGTAGGACAAGGAGAACGTCCTGAAGGCAGCGCTGTCGTTCGGTCCGGCGGGCTGGCAGGCGGTGGGCCTGCCGCATCCCATCCCCATAGCCTGCGTGGGCTGCGGCGGCGACGTGGATGGAGTAAGTACCTGTCAGCGAAGCCTGTCAACAACCATTTCTTCACACTTCATTTTTCTTCGAATCTATTTGATTGTTCTGTATCTACTCTTGTTGTTTACATTGCCATACGTTGTACCAGTTACAGTTGTTGAGCAATAAAGTTGATTGATTGTAATTATGTTAATGTTTGGTCCAGGACCTTCTCCAGGCGGTGGCGAAGCTGACTAACGGCATGTACGTGCAAGGTGACGTCGGTCAGCTGTCGGAGTTCTTCCGCAGACAGGTACAACACACAGCACATGGAACTTTTGTTGTTTGTTCCACCTACAAGACCAAAGGATTCAATGATTGCTGGACAGTATTGTGCCAGTTTCTTGTCACAATATTTGTCATCTCATTGAAAGATTTTAAATCTTTCTTCTTATCTCAGGTGCTCCTGATTCGTTTTGCAGCCCAGTTCTCACACGGTAAGACATGGTGATACACTGTCCTCCAGGCTGCCAAATATTTTCTATCCAGTTTCTGGCCATTTTGACCTTTCCAGTCATCTAAGTGACCGTCACTTTTTTTTGCCACTTCAGATATGCGCCAGTTGCGGGATCTGATGGTACTGCGTCAGTTCTTGGCTCAGATGGGAGAGAGTGTGGAAGAAGAAGAACTGGTGAGCTCTCACGTACAGTTCGGGGACAAACATACATTGAAAATGTGGTACCACCACCATTAACTCAAATAAAGTTCTGATATTCACAAATTGGCCGCAAGAAGTCCTTGTGATGTTTTAGTCATTGTGTTCTCCTCAGGTCGGACTGAAGACCCTCCTGCTCGCCATGTTGCTGTGCGCCGCAGATGACGACAGCGACGACGAGGTAAGAGTCAGTAAGATAGGAATGAACTATCGCTACCATGACGGTTCGTTCTACAAATGTATTTGTTTTACAGAGATCGTTTACTAATAGTGCATTTGGATTGCCAGGCCAAGATTACGACAGAAGCGGAAAATATGATCCTTTATTTCCTATTGCAGCTCAAACGACCACAATGTTCTGTTCATATAACATCGGTGCATTCGTAACTAAGAGAAAACATGACATATGATATTAAAGGAAACAGTTAGAGCCGTTTTCTGTTGGAATAGGAGCAGGACAACATGCCGCCCCTGGGATCTCGCGTGCAGCGTGGACGAGACTGGAAGTGGGGGAACCAGGACCGGCAGGGCACAGGCACGGTCGTCCAGCACAAGTCGGACGGTGAGGACGCATACGCACATTACTTTATTACTCTTTCAGACTTTCAATACTGGTAACTTCTTTTCTCCCATTTATTGTATTATACGTATCTTTGTGACAGAAAGTAATTGTCATAAAGCATTATAAGCTATTGCTCTATCCTATGATCAAAATATTTATAACACACATACATGCATCATTCCAGGCAACCTTGTGGTTGAGTGGGACCATGACTCCTCCACCAACTATAAGTACCGGTTCGGCGCAGAGGGAGCAAGAGACGTGAGGGTAGGTGTCAGGCAAGCAGTGACATTATAATATAAGCAGAGTACATAGGCCTGGGGGACACAAATCAGCGTGCGTCCAAGTACTGTGGCATTAGAACAGTTGTAGGGTCCAGTCAGTATCAGAAGGCCTTTCATCTAAGGTTATAGAAGTCAGCCGTGTTTAAGAGTTGTGCTGCCAGTGCAGTAATCCACACTTGGTACATGTACTTGTTTTTGCGCACAGGTTGTGGACGAACCGCGAGTTGTTGGTCCGGGTGGAGGCATCATGCCGGGATGCCGGGTAGTCAGAGGTGAGAGAGTCTTTCTGAAATGTACACTCTAGCCCTGTTAAAATCATTTTGCCAACTTCTGAAGATATTATGATATGTTCTGTTACTTGAAATTGCCCCAACGTATGGGTGGATACATGGGATTGTTTGACAAATGTTTTTCATGCTTCAGGACGAGACTGGGCCCCTCGCTACGGTGACCAGGACGGTGGGAGGGGAAGTGTCGGCTCCGTCTACAAGGTCAAGCAAGGGGAGGAGTACAATGTGCACGTAAGGAACATCTCTGATGTCATCCCTGATATCATCAGCCTTAATGTGTGACTGATTGAATGAATGAGTGAGTGGATGCGTGGATAAAAAATCGACTTGAATTGTATATGAGATATTTGGTCTCTTTAATAGGCTGATATTATATACAGATAACAAACGATAACACTGATATGCAGGTCCGCTGGCCCAACAAGCACAAGAACGTGTACAAGTACCAGCCGCCCAACATCAAGGAGATTCAGATGGAAGGTACGGTAACGTGTAACAGGTCTATTTTGCTTCTTTCTTTTCCCGTTGGCTTTTCAACATTTTTCTTGTCAGTCATGTTCTAATTCGTTCCACGTCTACCAAACTTCTGAATGACCGTTTGTTCCTCTCTACAGAGCACGTGATGCTGGGCACGGCTGCTGCCCTGGCGGCCCTGAGCCTGGCGGGGTCCGGCGGATCGCCCAGCTCTTCCCGCCCGTCCTCCAGCCGGCCCAGCACCGGCACAGGAACACGCCAGGGGTCGTCTGACTCCAGCTGCAGTGTCATGTAAAGCCGACAGAGGTCTGACTCCGCTTCAGGGTCATGTAAACTGAAGTATGCTCTGTAAACTAGAAAGGTATCCGAAAGGAGAAAAAAAGCGAAATTCCTGCTGTACTATCAAATAGAGCTAAGTACTGTGGAGACAGTTAAAAGAGGTGTCCAACTTTTCTTTGTATCATGTAACTTTCAGCGAGATCGAATTCGAAAAATACTACGCATATGATGTCACAGTATATGAAATAGTAATATGTCTGTTACTAGTTCAAGACATCCTACAAATAACAGACAATGCGTTATAACGTTGTTTTAACACGAAAGGCATCATCATAAAGTATTTGGTAACATACCCGATAATAGCGCGTGATATGTACCTCTCAATATATCGTATCAGGAACACATCTTGTATCTTTGTGCTTCGAGCATTTTGTCTTTAATACTGTGTGATGTGATGCGGTAACTTTCGTAGATTAACTGAATTTGATGTGACTTACGTAGAACCTATCATTGCAAGGTCCACCATCGCTTTTTTAAAGAAATATTCCTGGACTAGTTAGGCACCATGTGCTCTAAAGTCTGTCTTTAACAATATAGTGAGAGTACAACGATAATACTAGTACAAAGATAACAAACGCAGTAACCAATTTTTTTCAGAATCAATGCTACATACAATTAGCACGTTGCAGTTATATTATATATATAATGTTCTTTAATAGGTGGGAATTAAAGTGTATGGTGTTCACACCTGTGTGAGATATGTTCCCTTGCCCAGTCGTGTATCTAAGAATCTGATGCCCACATGGCGTGGAAATAACAGAATAGAGAATCGTAATGCTGTTTAACAGAGAGAAATTGTAGCAAACTGATGGAGGGAGCGTTAACTAAAGTATGCCTCGAAATCTTTGGAAGTACACATAGCTTGTACATAGCGAGGAGTAGTCATTGCCATGCATTGCACAAGCGTACCATTTCTCGTATACTACGGCGGCTGTGACCATCGTCTACAGGGCTACAGGCGACCTATTTCCCGTGTATAGCATCCAAGTTAGCCTCTTTACTGTTTGAAACTAATGTTGACACAGGACAGGATAACATCACGTACCCAGGTAACTTGTTTACGCGTTTGCGCTGTGCTCACTTGACCTCTCTCTTTGAATTGTATAAGGGCTCACTGTATATTCGTCATAGCAGCATGCCTGTGGATAACATTTTAATCGTTCAGTGTTGCACAACGCTGTTCCTAAGCGGTCAACAGCGATAATTGTCCAGTTCGTAATGAAGCACACAGCCTTTTGGTGTGGGTGGCTGTTTGATGAAATAAAGTTCAAAAGACAAAATTCCGAACGCTTACGGCAAAGGCAGTCTTGACCTGCCTGGTATTCCCACCTGTAGGTTGAGTTACCTCTCAACTGGAACTTGATTCAGCAACACAACAAGCGGCTTTTGTGCGAAAGTGAAACCAGTCCCTCTTAAGGAGGAACTAAACTCTAAACAATTGCGCGCAAATAATCCAAGAATAAACCAACAATGGTCGCCAGTTGACCGCGTACATTTGACTCTCCTGACCCCTTCTTACCGACACGCCCACCTCTGACCGTGTTAAAAGAGACTGGTGTACCACATCAAGAAATCGCGAAACCATACACTTTGCACTATCGCAAATAGCAATGTAAAAGCAAGTATCCATGTCTGTTTTACAGTCCAAGTGTCCGCTCCATAGTTTGAGGGTCATTGACTCTGATAAATGAGGGGCACAGACCTACTTTAGTTGCCTTATATGGCAAGGAGATGGTAATGTTAACATCATTTTCTAAGAAGCGGGCAGTTTCGTTCGTGGTAAACTTAGACTGGGTTACCTTTGATGTAGTAACGTTAGATATGTCTCCTCATATGTCATGTAATTTTGCTAGAAGTGCAGAGTTACTTTAAATACTTTCACGCTTATCTTTGCTTGAACGTTTGCGGGAATTTGTTAGATACGTATCTCTTTGCCCCCCACTGAGAAATGGACGAGCCCAGGCGTGGGTCTTAAGTTTAAAGAGAGGCCATCGTCACTGTTGTTTACTCAAGTTGTTTTTCTACTCGCCCCAGAAGAATTGCGCGTCTGAGACTCCCAGGTAAGTTTAGATTACGGACGCCAATGTCGGATACCTTATCTGTAGTGTCTGAGAAAGCACCAAGCCTAGGTGTGTTAAAGTGCGAAGGAAGTTAAAATAGGTCTGTAGCAATTGGGAGACGAGATAAAGCTGGTGGGGCAGAAAAAGTCAACAAATTTGCGGTGAAAGTCAACAAATGGCGACAGTGCGTTCACAGGACAAAGACTAAAAACGGGAAAATATCAGTTCTCCTCGGACTTCTAATACATTTACAGCAGAAGGGGTGTATATAAATTCAAGTGTTCTTCGGTTCACCCCAAAGTTACACTTAAACGTAAGATATACAGAGACCTGTTTTGTAAGAACGAAAAAGTGAAAGAACTGAACATTGATTTTCAAACCGAATAACACTCGTGGGAGTTGCCACCTGGAGACACACTCGAAAATTATCCTATGTTTAGTTCCCGTGTGGAGGGTGTCCCGAAAATGCGAATAAAAAGTGGGGAAAATATTGTTTTGCTAGATAGTTTCTACAACGTTCTAATAGACAAATTAATGGCTTCCGTCAAAAAAGAGCCCGGGAATTTTCAATGCCACTTAGTGACACGCAGGTAACTCACGTAGCACGCAACAAAAACTCAGTGACGTTTAGCCACACGAAGAGAAGTTTGAACGAACGCACTTGAAAGTTAAGGACATAGGGGCCTAGTTTACGCTGTAAAGCAAAGTATTTGACGGTAATTAGACACAGATTTAGCCTTTTCTGTGCAACCACCTGTTAACTGAAACCGAACGTGTCCCTAACTACACTGACTGGGTGGTTGTTATGCCATGATACCTCGCGGAAGTAGACACCATAATGTACGCAGCTTTAGAAATCAGCGATCCTTACAGTACAGATCAGTTTGAATCGAGGCGCAGGTTATGTACTCACTTGCAATTTGTGCAGACGTTATCTAATGTTCCAATCGACTCTGCGGGAGAACGTAATCATTTATAGATTGATAATGGGTTATTGGGGTCATGTATGGCAAAGAATTTGTTCAAACACAACGTGCATATTAGTCAAGTTGGACTTGATACCATGGCAGAAACATTTAACATAATTGCCAGCGGCACGTACGCTTGATTACCTATTTTTTCTCACGCAAACGACTTGTGGGTCAAAGAGTAACGTTATGGATGCCAACAATTTATGAAGCTGCTTAGTTTTGTACTGAAACCGATCGCCCAGAAAACATACCGGCTATCCATGTATCGGAGCTATTCTATGTTCTTCTCGCCTCTTTGCTTTCCAAAAGGGCGTTACAAAGAAATGATGACAATAATGTGATTTTATTGGACACAGAAAGGTTTTATAGTTCATAGTTATGATTTATGCCTTTTGTTTCCGGGTGAGTAACTTTTTGAACGACTCGGTCAATCATTTTCGTCTCGTCATGTTGCAGCCTATTCCTGCGGTGACTGTGTAATCTGTGCCCCGTGCTGTCCGCCGACCATGCCGCTGGACACCGTCCTGTGCCTGGACACCTCAGGCTCCATGAACGGACGCGGGATGGCCGAACTCAAGAAGGGAGTCCGACAGTTCCTACTCGGCGTCCAAGGTAACGTTATTTGTGTCCAGAAGGCTGAAAGAGAACCTTTGCCTGCACAACAAAGCAAGTTTGTGATATGATATGATATGATATAATATGATATGATATGATATGATATGATATGACACGACAATGTGGTTAGGAAACCCAACAGGTACTAACAGTTATAATGGTCATTTCAATCACTGATGAAGAAGTCTTAGATATGTTATTTCATTTACAAAATTCTTGATATATCAATGACGAGTGCTGTCAAAACCACCATGTGGATCTGTGAGAGGAACAAAAGGTGTACAGGGCCATATTAGACTCGTACTTACCTAGGTAGCTGCAGTTTTAAAACGTTCAGACAAGTGTCGCCTCTTTCTATGGACTATTCTTCACTACAAACAGAAACCGCGAACAAGATGAACCTCCGTGAGAACGTGGCCGTGGTAGAGTTTGGGGGAGGAGCCCGCATCATCCAACCGCTCTCCGGGAACTACGGGACCGTCATGCAGTCTGTCGGTACGCCATAATGACGTGTCCATGTTTAACATTGATGTATCAAGCGGACACGATAGATCACTGTAAAGACAGTGTTGTATACTGGTATGCAATTGAACGTGGTAATGAATGGTGGTCTTAAAATGGATGTTTTTGATTCGAGACAATCCTTCATGATCCCTGTTCGAAAACTTCCCCCGGTCTTTCCTATTTTTCCATCCACAGACAACCTAAAGGCGGGAGGGACGACACCCATGTTTGAGGGTCTCATGGAAGCGATGAAGGAAATTCTGCAGCGCGGTACGACGTTTGCTGTCTTATAGATGTTTACCAATGATGGTGTGGCGTGCCAGTAAAATGTGTCAAAACCACCTTATATATTTGTTAGCTTGTTGTCGTAGGAAAGCGAAAAATAGCCAATACTGCGGTGTGCCATTCTTTCTTTCTTCTTAGATACCCCCAGATAGCCCCTTCAGGGGCAAAGTAGGGGGGGAAGGGGAGGCCCCGGGCTAAGGCGGGCAGGCCTCCAGCCTGGCCCGGAACGCCTCAACTGTGGGAGACGACACGACCGGGCCAGGTAGAGTGTTCCATTGCGGGATAGTGCGGGGGAAAAATGAGTATTTATAAGTGTCAGTGCGGGTGTTTATGGGTGTGAATTTGAATTGATGGCTCCCTCGGGTGCGTCCCTGAGCTGGCTTTAATATATCTTATCCGTATGATCTCCGCATGATCTTTGCATGTGGTTGTAATGCAGTCATTTTTTGTAGAGCTCAATAACCAACACTTCAACACATTTTCCGCTAGGTGGCGTGCTGACCCTGCCAGGTGGCAGGAAGATGACCCCTCGTGTCATCTTAATGACGGACGGCTACCCTGACGTAAGGCATTACTTTATACAGTTATAGTAGTCGCCATTTCATACTATACAACTACTTATCTCTTTAATGTTATCAGGATCTTGCCAATGGACAGTCTACCTGTTAGGGTTTTGCCGAACCCCCAAATTAGGGTTTTCCAGATCACGAAACCCCAAAATTAGGGTTTTCCCGAACCCCAAATTAGAGTTTTCCCAAAACCCCCAATTAGGGTTTTCCCGAAACCCCAATATTAGGGTTTTTCCGAAACCCCAAACTTAGAATTAGTTTTCCCGAAACCCCAATTAGGGATTCCCCGAAACCCCAATTAGGGTTTTAAACCCTAAATTAATTGTTGGTCTAGTGTCAGTCTTGTAGAAGTTAGTCAGTCGTACTTTAGTCATACGTACCTCGGACACGTTGTTCTTGTATATTCAGGACAAGGAGAACGTCCTGAAGGCAGCGCTGTCGTTCGGTCCGGCGGGCTGGCAGGCGGTGGGCCTGCCGCATCCCATCCCCATAGCCTGCGTGGGCTGCGGCGATGACGTGGATAAGGTGCAGATGTCTGTCCTATGCTTCAAAACATTTACTCTGGCTAGTAAACTCTGCACAAAATCCATTCTTTACGCACATCTTAAAGCATATGTGTAAAGGTTCCGTTTTTCCACTCGCCTGTACCTTTACGCATGCTCTATAAGGTATACTTAAGTAAAGATAGGATTTCGTGCAGTGAAAGCTTTGTAAATGTGTTGATATGCTGATGTATTTTGATACTTTACACTACAACCAACATATAATTGGTTCAAATATAGACAAAGGACGTTACTGTTAATCGGATTATTCTGTTATTATATTGATATTGTCTTCGTACTTCGTGTTATATCGGTGATAAATACTCTTCTTAGGATCTCCTCCAAGCTATCGCCAAACTCACCAACGGTATGTACATCCTGGGTGACGTCAGTCAGCTGTCGGAGTTCTTCCGAAGACAGGTAGTTATAATGTGCCGCTTCCCTCACATGAAAACCAAAACGATGTTGCCTCTATGACTATGTTGACCACAGCGCAATTCAGGCAACCAGTAAGGTTGCCTGCGAGGCTGTTGTTTGTACTGTATATATATATTATTCAGAATAAACCATTCATTCATTCACACGAGAAAAAGCAATCCCACACTTGCCTTTTAACTTATGTTTGCGCTATTGTATGTAACGGAGTAAGACATGAACTGATGCTTTGTGTGATGCTCAATTTCTAGGTGCTTCTCATCCGATTTGCAGCGCAGTTTGGTCATGGTAAGGCATCTAAAACCAATCCTATGATATCACTTATCATCAAACGATGTCATTTTTCCATGCTTCAATGAATAAAACATTTGTGCCCTGTTCAACTTACATCTCTCATTCCGCCTACTGGTATCTGATTCTGTCCGCAGACCTGCAGAGGCTGAGAGACATCATGGTCCTGCGGCAGTTCATGGCCAAGATGGGGGAGAGCGTGGACGATGCCGAGCTGGTAAGGACTGTTTCAAAAGTCGCAAGCGCTGCAAAGTAACATGTCGACAGCACTTGTTGTTGTTGGGGGCTGATCTCGAACTTTTCGTTACTATATCTATTTGTTTCTTTATCAAAGGCTGGTCTGAAGACTTTGCTGCTCGCCATGTTGTTGATGTCTGCAGATGACGACTCTGATGACGAGGATGACGTAAGTCAGGAATAAATAATCCATTAATATACTTTTTTTATTCCAACATTTATCACAAGACATGGTGACGGCACACTCAAGTTTTATCAACTTATTTTTATGCCGCCACCAACGCAGAGGACAAACACATGAACGGACGACAGACATACACATTTTCACCTGAGTTAAGTGAAATTAATATACTTCATTTGACAGTATGGATTCGAAACTTTTCATAACACATTTGCCAAATAAAACATTTCGAAAGCATACATAGATGATAAAGTAGTACTTATTCACGTGTTGTTATGAAGAGCGAGCAGCCAAACATGCCACCGTTCGGGTCGCGTGTTCGCCGCGGGCGGGACTGGAAGTGGGGCATGCAGGACCGCTTGGGCGTCGGGACTGTGGTCAAGCACAGAAGTGATGGTGAGGAAAATGTCACACATTTTAATACTATCACCATGTATGTCACATTTAACGTGTTCGCATCTAGTGTCTTTGTCACTTAACCTTCAATTGAAAATTGTACATGAGTAGGGATATGTTAAATGCTGTAATAAACTGTTCAAAACCAGCCGTGAGGTACGACAGGATTTGTGCACGTGAATTGGATGCACGCAGTCAGACTTTCTTTGAGGTGTAGTCCTCCTTCCTCCCAGGCCAGCTTGTGGTGGAGTGGGACTACGACGACTCCAGCACTTACCGCTATCGATTTGGAGCTGAGGGAGCCAGAGACGTCAGGGTATGGACTGCTAAATACTTTTTCTATCTATCTATAGTCTTCTTGTAAGTAGGGGTCTACGCCAGTGAACTTGTGAACCTCTAACAACCTCACTACATAGCCCAGAAACGTTGATATTTCCCGCCATATTACATGTAACTGTCTGTACATGCAGTGTTTTTCATTCCTGGTGGTCAATCTTACAAACGTTCCTGTCTATGAATCACACGCGAATGTGTTCTGATATTCCCATTCTGTGGTGACTCTGAGGCTTTCATGTGTTGGGTTTATACAGGTGGTGGACGAAGTACGCGCCGTGGGAAGTGGTGGGGTCAAGGTCGGATGCCGCGTGGTTAGGGGTGAGCAGACGTCGTTTTTCTACACTTGCTGTCCATCACAATTATCAGTTCAACCAATGATAGCATATGACATTTAGCAGTTCAACCAATGAGAGAGCGGCTGCATGTCGGTCAAATAGTTGGAATTTTATGTTTCGACCGAGGCAGGCGGGACTATAGGAAAGGTCCATTAATAACCTTTGACATCGCTTTTCTACGTACCAGCATGTGTATATATCTGTTGTTTATATGCCAATCTTATTGATATATTAGTTGTAACGAATTTCGAACATTTGACGTTGCAGGCAGAGACTGGCAGGCCCGGTACGGGAACCAGGACGGCGGGAGGGGGAGTGTGGGAGCCGTGTACAAGATCCAGCCCAGGGAGACCTTCAACATTCACGTCAGACATTTTCTTTTTATTTCAACTTTTCACATGACTTCCAGTCTATTAAAAAAACGAATGACTTCTGTCTCACTGCTGGCTAGGAGAATAAGAGGATTTTTCTAAAGCCCATTTCGGAAAATTAAACGATGGCAAACAAAATCATCATTATACTGTTCTCTTTGAGATCAGTTCTACTGTTCTCTTACTTTAGGTCCGCTGGCCTAACGGAACTAAGGCCAATTACCGCTATCACCCACCCGGCACCAAGGAAATCGAGCTGGAAGGTATGTAAGCTTCCAACGATAAACTCATGGCTATTCAAAGACTAGATTAGAGAATGAATGAATGAATGAATGAATGAATGAATGAATGAATGAATGAATGAATGAATGAATGAATGAATGGTTTATTTGATCATTTGATTGGATATGAAAAGTACATCGTAGCCATAGGCTGAATTGCGTACATTTTACATATTCAAAAACTGTTGACATTAGGCAATTTACCGATTACATATTCTAAAATCACAAGAAAACGTATACCTTAAAACAAGTAGGTTGTAAGACGGGTACGTCGTAATAGTTTAAACATATATAAACTAAGTCACAAGGTACAAATATACATTCTACAGCTGGCATTAGTAAAGTGGGAACAGGCTAGGTAAGTATCATTTGTTTAAAGTGAAACAGAAGAGAATCGAATCTGTGAGTGAAACGGTCATTGTAATTTGCAGATACACACGTGGATTGTGTAGATTAGTTTGAATGGTTTGAGGTAAAATCTTTGCTCCCTACTTTTCAGAACACGTGGTTGTGGGGACTGTCACCGCCCTGGCCGCCCTTCACCTGGTCGGAGCCATGGGAGGGGATGACGACAGTCCGCCGTCTTCACCGCGCTCTGCAAAGTCTCGTGCGTGCAGCATCATGTAGCCAAGATCACGTCACTACCGTGGATTGTGTAAAAGTTCTGTCAACCCCCGCCCCCCTAGCGATTCTCAACGGCACTGATGCCTTAAGAATGGACTGCATAAGGATCAGTTATTGAGTTGCGTCAAACTTAGCTTCCTTAACATGCTCTACGACTGGGTTCTTTTTAGGAGCCTTTATGATGCGTTTTTGTTTTCTCTCTGGCATATCACGTCTATTTGTTCCGGGGTTATTTGCCGGCCCGATATGTTTTATCCAAACAGAACTGACGAATATAGCTTTGAAGGTTAGGCAAAGACCTGGGATCTGAAATATTGGGTTTTTTTTTTGGAGTGATTGTTTTTGCTGGTTTCACCATCAGTTCAATATTCTATGTCCATTCCCATCGATGCTCCTTTGCATCACTTGCATCATTAGCCAGTGCTTCCTAACCAACAATTATATAATAATAACTTTGTTGCGCAACAATTGTACAGGGTACAGAGTATGACATCTACTAGTACATAACTACAGTTTCATAAGGCTAACCTAAGTAATACACGAGTGGGTAGCTAGTATGGGAATGAGATTTTACATTGAATTTCTAATGTCTATACAGTCTTAAATATATATCCCTATGTATATTATATATCCATACCCGCACGCCGCAGATTGACACAGACACGTGCATGCCCTCTGCAGGGCGTGTGGCCCCATCAAATCAGACAAGTTGTGTGTCACGATTGATTAGGTTATCAAATATATTGCTTGGACAGGCACTCCCGTTAATGAATGAATGAATGAATGAAAGACCTTTATTGTACGTTTGTGCTCTAACAAGCTAAGTACAGGTCATGGATAGACAAGGAAATGGATACAGCAATGATACTTAAACTATACATACTAATGTGATCTACTATTTACATTGTTCGACTTCTTCTCGCTTCTTGACACAGTTATAGATGTACGAGCATATAGAATTAGTGATACATGGTTTGTCAAGTTTCATAAGAAATAGGAATTTTTCTGATTCATTTAAATGTGCAAAGCTGGGGAACTTATCTATTATATAAGAATATAGGGAATCTCTCTCATTACTATATAACGTACAATTGACTACGAAATGATACTCATCCTCAATCTTATTTAAATCGCAAAATTGGCAAATCCTTTGCTCTAGAGGAATGCGGTTGTGTCTGCCTTTTTCTATGTGGAGTTTGTGTGAACTTATCCGGAGTTTTGTGAAGGCTGTTCTGTGTCGAATGTTTGTAATTTTCAGGTAATTTTCCTCGTGGTAAGTATTTTTTAATAATCTGTATGTCCGTAATTTGTTGTTGTTCCGCATTTCTGATATAAAAGATTGGAGATACATGTCCTTAAGACGTTGGTTGATGGAAGATATAATTTGGGGCAAATTGAAGGTAGAAGACAAGGACGAATGCCAAACATAGGCAAAACCGCTTTCCTCTAGTGTCTTACGAACACCAGCAGCCCAGCATTTGGCACCTACCGCATCTAAATCAAATTGGCACAAAAGGGCGTCTGCAGAGAGACTGTCAGCTGGCACGTTCTGGCGTATTCTGAGGTAGTGTTTAATGGCGTTGAGTGACGTTTCTAACCTCATGGGATATCTCCCTAATTCAGCCATCACAGCAAGGTTACAAGAAGATTTGTGCACATTTAAAGACTGTTTGCAGAATTTTAGGTGCACGGCTTCAATTGGGGATGATTTCGGACTTTTGAAGGATCCCCATATTTCAGACCCATACAATAAAATCGGTTTTACGCAAGCATCAAAGAGTTTGTTCTTTACAGAAATTGAAGCATCGGCTTGATAAATGGATTGATGAATTCCAAAGAGGGCTCTCAGGCCTTTGCTGTGTAAGTATTTGTTGTTTGCTTTGAAAGTGCCAGCTGAATTAACAACAATACCCAGATAACAATAGTTATTTACAATTTCGACTACATTATTATTAAAGAGGAAGTGACAGTTTTTCGGTAATCGACCTCCTTTAGTGAAGACAATAACCTTAGTTTTCTTGAGATTCACGTTCAGTTGCCATAATTTACAATACTCTTCTAATCTACTTAAAGAGGTTTGCAGACCTTGTTGTGATTCTGAGAAAAGAACTAGATCGTCTGCATATAACAAGCATGACACCTTCATGTTGTGTAAGCTAGGAGGATCACACAAATGGTTATCAAACTCCTCCGTCAAATCACTTATAAATAAATTAAACAAAGTTGGACTCAAGTTACAGCCTTGTCGAACCCCATAGTTAGTTATGAACGTCTCGGTAAGACCGTGGCTAGTTTTAACACAATTAGTTGTTTTGGAATACATGTCTTTTATAGTAAGTAAGAATTTGCCTCCTATTCCAAGATTATTTAATTTTAGTAGCAGACCTTTTCGCCAAACAGAATCAAATGCTTTGCTAAAATCTACAAAGCAAGCATAGAGTTGTGAATTTCTGCTTAGATATTTACTAACTAATGTGGACAATACAAATAGGTTATCAGCTGTTCTAAATTTCTTCCTAAAACCGGCCTGTTGTGGTTTGAAAAGGCTGTAATGTTCTGCAAAGTTCACAAGACGGGTATTTAAAATAGAGGAGAATAGTTTTCCCAGACAACTAATTAGGGATATTCCCCTATAGTTGTCTGGGAGCGATGCGTCTCCAGATTTATGAATAGGAACAATATGACATAAAGACCATTCTTTAGGATAATAACAGTTTTGCAAACAAGAATTAAAGATATGTAAAAGGGGTTTCCTAATTATTGGCTTTCCACACTTCAGCATTTCATTTATTACCATATCGTCACAACTAGACTTGTTGTTTTTTAGGTTGGATATGGCTGTTTCTAATTCTTTCTCAGTTATTGGAGAGTCTAACATAGAATTATCCATAGAAGTGGTACAAAAGGAAGAACTGTCCACGATATCAGTGTCTGGGGTATCTATATTTCTGTTGCTGTCGGTTGAATGTTTGTTGAGATTGAGATTACTAAAGTGTTTTAACCAAGTTTCATCTGTTATCTGATCGCTTACTGCTGTTTTTTCAGGCTTTAAT
The DNA here is from genome assembly GCA_013266295.2 of Branchiostoma floridae x Branchiostoma japonicum. NCBI lineage: Eukaryota > Metazoa > Chordata > Leptocardii > Amphioxiformes > Branchiostomatidae > Branchiostoma > Branchiostoma floridae x Branchiostoma japonicum. The sequence goes on along the minus strand of CM023829.1, from coordinate 10,144,007 downwards.
TTATTAACCAAATTCCAGAAGGCATTTGGATTTGTTTCTCTAAGAGACGATAACTCGTTCATGATTTGCTGATGAAAGTCACGTTTCTTCTTTTTCACCAATTTTTTGTATTCTTTTTTCGCTTTGAAGAACCTTCCCCGTATTTCAGGGTTCGACGGATGCTTTTCAAGTAATGAAGCTAAGTTTTTTATTTCACGTTTCATCTGTGTGCAACTTTTATCAAACCATCGTTTGTTTACTCTTTTCTTAATGGAATTTCTTTTACTTGTTACCCTCAAACACTCATGACCAGCATCTCTTAACACTGAGCTAAATTCAGAGACCATGTTTTCAATTTGATCTGCGGCGGATGCGTTGGAGAGATTATCTTGTGAAATAGCGTATAATCTTTGTAAGATGTGAGGTTGGTTTAAACATTGAAAAAAGTTTTGCCCTGATTTTTCGTTCCATTTGAATCGTTTGGGTGCTGGTATGACGTTAGCGACTCTATGTTTTTCTTGAACACAATTTTTAGCAGAATTTGAGTGGATGAATACAGACAGCATACAATGATCTGAGAATTCCGTTAATGGATTGACACGAAATAATAAAATATGTTTTAAGAAAGATTGGCTAGAAATCATATAATCTACAGTACTGCATCCGTTTGGTTGATAACAAGTAAACTTTCCCTGTAAGTCCCCAGCGACCCTGCCGTTTAGTATAGACAGGTTGGCTTGGATACAGAGGTCACTAATTAATCTGCCAAATTTGTTTGGGGGGGCTTTGTCCAAATGTTGTCTGTCTGGATTGTTTGAATTCACAAAATGATTGTCGTTGTCAAATTGATTGTCATTGTCATGGATTTCATCGTTAACATAGTCTTGAAGGTTGCCAAAACGCGCGTTCAAATCACCCCCTAGGAGAATGAAACCTTGTGAACTGTGTCTGGAGATTTCATTTTCTAAAATTTCTAGAACATGATTTTCTGAGTTTCTATGCGTGGTGGATGAGCTTGGGCTAATATAGACAGTACAAATAAAAAGATCTTTAGACAGTCCTAAAACTTCGCGGTCTATTCTCACCCAGAGGATATCTGAGGACGTGGACGGTACTTGTTTAACGTGTTTTTTATATTCATTTCTATAGAAAAAGATAATACCCCCCGAAGCGCGCTTCGCTCGTTTACTCTTTGTTCTGTTCAAGTGAAAGTAGCTGTAATCTGAAACGGCAATTTTTGTATTTCCTGTAGTCCAAGTTTCTAGAAGCGAAAAGAAATCGAATTTTCTAACATGTGCTAAGAAATCTACGTCTTCTAATTTAGAGCCGAGGCCATGAATGTTCCAAATGCCGAAACTCTTACTTCCGGTGCGAGGGAACGTTTTCATCGCAAATGAAAGTATAAGTAAAATCGTGTCCCTATCCGAGCAATCAATTGCAATATCCAACAACATTAATAGTCTGTTTTACAAATAATCTATAAACTAAAAAAGGGGTAGAAAATATAAAGGTACAGATTGAACTAGTTTTCACAAAATAGTTTTCTCCCAAGAAAATGGGGAAAAGGGAACAGGACTAAAATTATGATCTCTTAAGCATTAAACCATCTAATTATCTTTAAGTCTATTCATCAATATTTCAATTTAAAAAAAAGTATATATTACTGACAAAACGACTTATCCTACCACACCATGGGCGGCCACATCAGGGCAGGATGCCAAGTCCAAGGTGGTGGAGGCACTCGTGGAGGTTGGTTAGGCATGGAGTTTGTAGGTGGGAGACTCCATGGCGTAGGTGGGAGACTGAACATGGTAGGCGGACTGCTCCATGGCCCCGGTCGCTGACTCGGCGGGCTGCTCCATGGTCGCTGACTCGGCGGGCTGCTCCAGGGTCCCGGTCGCTGACTCGGCGGGCTGCTCCAGGGTCCCGGTCGTTGATTCGGCGGGCTGCTCCAGGGTCCCGGTCGTTGATTCGGCGGGCTGCTCCAGGGTCCCGGTCGTTGATTCGGCGGGCTGCTCCAGGGTCCCCACTGTTGACCGGACAACGTGTTGTTCTTCCAGGTCAACTGCTTCACTCTATGTTGAACGCTGAAGAAATTTAAAAGTAGCAATGTATTTGGGTCTGGTGAATGTACGTAGAAAGCACTCTCTTTTTGGTAGAGTTGTTACATATAACGATTCTGTCCGTGCAGTTAGGCCACCGGCTTTTCCCAGTGAGATTTTCATCCGCGGGCTGAGACTGTTCTAGGATTTCAAAGACTGTTTCTTGGCGTTGTGATATTATATAGCCACCCACACCCTCCCCCGCTACTACTCAGGTAAATCCTGCAAAGTAACGGGAAACCAATTCAAACACAGGGTGACAGTAATCGCTGATATTGCCAATGTTATAACTGTATACTAGTATCTTCCATGTTGGGTAATCCATACTGTATTTTCTACATCTCTCTAAAAGCAATGGTGATTAAATCTCGTGTTTCTTGTGGCTTGTGACATTTTCCTGGGGCATTTTCAACCACTTATGTAGGTCAGGAGTAAGTGAACGGACTGTAGAGCAAAATTAAATGGTGGGGATAGAATAAAGTGCTTTTATTCCGACTGAAAGCGAAACGATTATAGTAATCCATTACTACCATTTAGGGCCACCCATTTCAACTTTAGACTGTTCACGATTTTTAAAGATGTCCGTCTAGTTGAGCTCCATATGGATAAAAGCGTAGTACGTTTTATCGCAGACGACATTTTTTCCTCGCTGCTCTGTTCTTTCTACAGCCGGCAGATACTAGGGGCTGCAGGCAATGATTACGTCACTGGGGTGCTTGTAACTCAAGTACCTCTTCGTATCACGTCACGTGGTGGATGCTACAGAGGATTTTCTAAGACATCTCAAGAATAGGGAGCGACTGTATGAGCAAGTTGTAACTGTTGACTAGTACTGCAAGGTAACGCATCCTGCTGCCTTGTGTATGTCAATATCAACATACAAAAGACAGCCGGAACCGTCCACATAGACACACATCTCCCTATTCCTGGTCGGCAGATATAATTAATAAAGCTGTTCTTACACAGGAATCCCGTCGACGCCTTCGTGTCGGAAAAAACAAACATGGCTGTTGTTTTTTCTTGTCTATAAGCGGAACTGTAGCAATGATGTACCGTCATTAGTGCGCAGTGTCACCCCAAGGGACACGGCCTACAACCGACCTCTGGATCGACCTCAATTTTTCTATTTCAGACTCACCTGTTGAAGTTGAAGTCATACAAATGTACTCCAGTTTAGATTCTAGCGGTGCTTAAGCTGCTTAAGAGAGCTGGGCACGCTAAAAATTCAGATTACCACAGCATGAAGCAACGTCATCTGATACTGTAAAAATATCAAACAAATCCATCACTGATATGTTTCGGGCATGGAGAGATAACAAAAGTCTTAGGAATCAATTATTCATGGTGTGCCCTACCTGTGGAATTATACCGCCATGCATAGAAGATTACATTGCGTGCCGAAGGTTGGACACGCCATGTTTGGATGGGTTATGAGCTGAGCGGCTAGAGCAGCGTCCATTACGTTTTGCTGTAGGGAAACCTTGAAGCAAATTTGTTTGTACAGGCTCAACATTCGACTTGTTTTATGTCACACTGTGGTTCCCTTGTTTACATCAATGATCAATGGGGAAATGTTGACGTCATTACGTAAGCTTGGCCGATGACGCGTGTTCTCATGTTTTGATGGGAAGAGAGTGGAAACCAACATTTGCATTGGACTGGCCTTGTCGGTCAGAAATTGCTCGAAATTCTTTCCACGGCGGTAAATGTTCTTTTCTGCTGTGTATTTCCTGGGTCCCCAGTCATGACGCTGGAGTCGGGGCGACCGGGCGGCAGGGGACCCGGTTCAGGTGGGTGCAAACGCCGCTTGCGGTTCAGAAAACTGAAGGCCTTTTCTGAATCATTGGCTCGTTTCAAAGGTCGGTTTAACGCTCGGTCCGAAGGAGGGGAAAATGAGGGAAGTCCTTCGGGCGCTGGAGCGACACCGCCCGTACAGACGCCAACAGGCCTTGGCTACAGACTGTCATCGCTGTCCAAGTCGATGACATCGCTGACTTCCATAGGAGCTACAGGTAGTACGACTCCGTCTTTGGCCGAACAGGAAACGGACATAGAGACTGAGAGGGATTCGGGACGGACCCACAGATACCGCAAGAACGTACAGAAGGCTATGCGAGGCAGACTCTCCTCTCTTTCTCGCTCGCTCGGTAATCTAACCGAAAGTAATCCCAGCTTGCACGAAAGTCACAGAAGTAACGAAAAGGATCCGTCCGAAGCACAAGCTACAGCCAACGGGCCCACCGGAGGACTGCGGTGGCTTTCCCGCTCTCTCAGTAATCTGGTGGGACTAGGCGGAGAACTGAGCCGTGAAAAGCTAGCTGGGTTCGACAACATTTGCTACATGGGTTTTGAAGAAACTGAGAGAAACACAGCGAACGGTTTCGACAATGTTTGTTACGGTGCTCTAGACGAAGATGAGGAGAATGAAGGTCTTCCATCACCCAGATGTGAGGGTACAAAAGGACAAGCGAGCCATTCAACCCATCCAGGCGAGGTTTGTTCATCAACATTCTTGTATACATACAATTGATGTTATTGCTGAGAAAGATGCATTGAATTGTCTGAGAATTATTGAGGCAGACTCATCTTTGATGCGAAGTTTTTATTCATTTCTGTCGTTCCTTTAAAATACGTTTGAAATGTAGACTAGCAATATCGATGAAGGGGACAGTTATGACAGCAGGAAACAGATCACCTTGCAATGCCCCTAGGCTTAAGAACCGCAATGGCCACCCGAAAGCTTACACAATATCTTTTAATAAAGGTCGATGCGCTCCGCTTGCTGACAGTCATTGCTGTCGAAGTGAAAATTTTAAATGGACAGCAAAGGCTTTTATACAATCATGTCGAGTGCAATGCTAATCACAAATAAACGCATTAGTCTTGATTCTATATAGGATACCATGGCAACTGATGTATTTTTAGCTCATAATGAACCCTTGATTGCAATGATCAACAGTCTCCCGGATATCGTGTGGTTGTGATGGGGGCGGAGAACGTTGGGAAGACGGAGTTGGTGCACCAGTTCATGGGGATGGGGCGGCTGGCGTACGTCAACACTGCCGCGGACCTGCCCGCAGGGGAAGACGACGACTCGTCATTCGAAGATCCCTACGCCGATCCAGACCAGATGGGAGGTACATACAATACTGTGTGATGGGCATTAGATGTCATGATGTAGCTTTTTCTACTAAATATGAATCGCATGTGTAATATGTGATACCTTGATTACCACGCCATTCGTATCTCATTTTGACATGTAACCGCTGACACAGATAGAAAGCTTCTGCTTCTATGTATCCGAAAATTAAATCCATAATACAGATGCATTATGGATCAACAATATACAGGCACATTGTTGCTTCTCTTCCATCTACAACGAAGAACAGTCCTATCTATCCTTTTGGTACTTACAACAAAGCCGTGATGCAACTAGTGGCTACCCTTGTTCACCCATGAGAACTTTACAACGCTACATCTACCGAATAGTTTTGAGGTTTGAAATGATCCCCATTTTTTGCCCCAACTTAATCTACCTGTTTGCACGGCACGGGCACTCAGCACACCGGTACCTGGTTTTAATATTTGCCCTCAGGCATGGATTTCACACATATATCATCTACTGATTACTCGCTTTTGTTAAAGCCTGACGGGCCTTGGAATAAATGGTGAACAAAACAATTTTACAAATATCAACGTTCACGATGTAGTTGCCCAGTTTACAACAAGAAGTTGACATGTCAGGTCGAATGGGCGGGACATATGTCGGCGTGCCCCCGCACGGCAACCATTGTGAGCTTAGTATAGCTAATGGGAAATTCATGTTGCAAAGGGTTCTATCTATATAGACTGTGGACAAATGTTATATCCTATTTGCATGGGCTTTGTTTGTTAACTATGGTATTCTTCAACAGTTTTATAGCAATGAAACGCTAACTGTGTACTCTATGTACTCATAATATGGTGCCAATAGTTGTTTGGCTATTGTTTCGACCAACATGGCTTACTTTTTGTGGATGAAAATTCATTTCGCTCAGCGTACTGAGTAAACCGAATTCTACCACAGCCTTTATTGGAAACACCAGTCACGGATGTAATATATAAGTTACACCATATAGGCGGTCTTGGGTCACACGAATGTCTTCTACAGAACACTCGCGGTGGAATGTTAAGTATCCCTCATCCCTGGAACTACGCCCAAGAACTACGCACGGTACCATTGCTGGGATCCGGAACTTGTAGATCCTTGTAGCGTCTGCCAGGCACCTCGGCTCGCTGGAAAAATAGTAGAAATTGGCCAAAATAAAGCGAATAGTATACCAGGGGAGTTAGCCGGCCAGAGAGGGACAATATGCGATCCACGAGGCTAGGGAACTTGCGCCAATTGCAAGAATGAAGTCAATGAACCGTACTTGGAACCAAAAAATCAAACACGAATAACACTGTCAATGTTTACGGATTGGGCAAGAATCGCCTGTTATCGCTATACAATCTGTGGCTAAGGACGAAAGACAGATCAAAACAAACATTGGTATTGGATATCCCACCAAAAATGAGTACGAGAAGAATACTGGGTGCGCCATTTAGGCACGAGTGTGTTGTGTTTGTGGCAAACCTTGTCCACAGGGGATGTCGCAGTCAAGAAGTCAACCTAGTTAACTGTCAAAGACATGTCATGATCTGGACTCTGATCAACATAATTCTCAGGGATTTAATCTATTGCACCATTGTAAGTACTAGGCTGAAGTAGCTAGAAAGTTCTGCTGAGGATCTACTTACTGTAACGTGAACTGTTTTTGTTCTGTCACAATGTTTGATATTGCCGAAATATGTCCTTGTCCTTGGTGCTGAACGGTAGGTCAGTTGTGGGAAGACAAAGTTGCGGAGTCCACTGTGGGCTCACTGTGATCAGTAGCAACGTCCTGGATACAGGGAGATAACATATGTAACTGGCAGTTTCAATGCTGGCAATTTCCATGGGTATAGTAAGTGTCTGAGGCGACATTTGTATTAAGCAGGATTTATTTGTACGATTTTTCAGTGGAATTGACACATTTGTTGGTTGTAGTTTTCTACTTGGTTGTTACTTCTCAAAGCTCTTCCACTGAAAGGTAACATTAACAGTGTCGTGACTTGCCGTGGCGTACGTGACAGGATTTGAACTATAATTACGTGAACGCAGTAGATCCAAGCTGACGTCAATTCGTCTCCTTGATGTATAACTAATTACCAAGCAGCTTTCTGCCAAAGGGCCTTGACGCAGCCACAAAGTACAGGGGATAAGGCGCTTCAAACAGTAGAAATCCTCTCGTCTTCCATTCCGGATATAGAAGTAGGCCCTAGAACAAATGGTCCGAAAAATGGAAGCACCTCTTTTATGTTCCTGACGAGTCCTTGGACTTGACGTGCGTAGATGGTATGAGTGCTCGGGGGGGGGGGGGGTCTAGTGGTTGTGCTTCATGGTATCTACTGAAGTAGTGACTCTTGTCTCGAGAGAGCTCGCCAATTTGGCTCAAGCCATTTCAGTACACTATAAGATTAGAGGGTAAGTGTGTTTTCGTGAGCAAACGATGGGATCACAAATAGTTGGAGGACACTTGCAAACATCCTCAGCAAATAAGTACCAGTCATAGCCACTCAAGGTCATACGACACTGATAGACCCGACAAGTCTGAGCAGAGATAATCTTGAAGATTTGGCGTGTGCGTCGAAAGCTTAAGCTTAGCTTATACATGACTTTCCGTCGAGGATTACCGGTAAATAGTATAGGCGAGGTGCTCACCTTTTAAAGTCATGGATAACGAAACGTGGGCAAACAGCGATGATGCTAGTGATTATAATGAATGACCTTTATTGTACAGATATACCCAGTACAGGTCACAACAGAAGAATAGCATACAGATTATGTTACATATATACATTGTTAAGTAACTACAACTAAGTGAATTCGACTTCTTCTCGGTTCTTAGTGATGGTAAAAAGGTAAGAACAGATATGTTTCATAATTGAAGGTTTGTCAAAGTTCATTAAAGATATATATTTGTCTGTACTGCTTAGATGTATGAAGCAGGGAAACATGAGGGTACTGCATTGATTAGATTTAGCGGAAAGTGTGGTGGTTTGGAAGGTTATTTGTGCTTCTCTGCTCAAATGGCCGCGATATTGAAGTTGTGTTGAAACATGAACCCGAGACTAAGTTGAATGATGATAAACATATAAAATGAAGACTCGTGTATAAAGAGAAAATTAGATGAATAAAAAAGGTCGATCTGCAAATGAATCATCGGCAAAAATAATGCAGCTTGTTCCAAATGCCATGAATTAGGTCAGATCGGCAGTGAACCGTCTCCAGCAGCATATATTATGCATGAAGTGAACCTTTAAACAATGCAGAAATGTCATGAATGTTCAATTGTGCGTACATGTATTAGACAGATGGGCATTTGCCTGACATCAAGCCTTCTATAATGTTGAGGTCACATTTCCAAACCCGGCTCGGCCGGGCAGTCTTATGGAACGAAAAGTATGAAAGAAAAGACAACAAAGCACAAAGAAGTTGAAATATTCTTGAAAAAATTGTTGATTTTTCATTATTAATCGAAACAGCCCGGCCGGGCCCCGGTTTGGAAATGTCACCTCAGCATGACATGTCATGTGATATCTTGTATGCAATTTGACGCCCGTGTCTATTCAAGACCTCGTACAGACATTTTGAAGATTACTTTGTTGTCTAGCATAAATTTGAAGAGAATTAAATCGTCAGCAAAAATCGCTGAGTTTTTGAAAGAAATAATGTGATCAGGTTTTACGTCATACTGCTCACTTGAATGTTACAGAGCATCACTTCGGCACGGTGTATGAGCGAGAGCTGAAAGTTGGCGGAGAGAAGACCAAGCTATGGATTCTGGACATGTCTGCCAAGGTAGCTACGTATTCCTTATTTTAGAACGATTTCGGTTTTTCCTCGATGAAAACAGTGTGTTAATCGTACATATAAACAAGTAACCACATCTTCACTAAAGGTCAACTTATTATAATCTCCAAGCAGATCTTTCGGTGGCTGCAAGACAGTATCAAATTGGCAAGACAGTATAAAATTGGCAAGACTGTATCAAACTGGCAAGACAGTATCAAATTGGCAAGACAGTATCAAACTGGCAGGACAGTCTTCAATTACCACCCGTTTGGCTGGCGTAAAAAATATACCAGTACAAAAAAGAAAGCCCGATAAAAACGCCTGAAAACAAGCCAAAGCCAAAGCCTTTGCTTGGAGAGTAAACCAAGGAGCTTCAAAATGAGCTCCTTAAGTAAACCTATTATTCAAATCCTGCGTTGTTTTAAGTGACCGTTTTTCCCCTCATAGGATCTCCGGGAAGATGTCGACCACAGTTATCTGGAAGTTGGAAACGCCTTCGTGGTGGTGTACTCGTGCACGGACAAGGCCAGTTTTAACGAGGCCCTGAACATGTGCGCCTCCTTGCGGCAGAGACGCCGGCCCTGTGGAACACCTGTCATCCTGGTGGCCAACAAGAGCGACCTGGTCAGGTGCAGACAGGTGTGTCCGAAAGGTAAGCTTGCTTTTCAATCTTTCTTTTGCTTTGAAATTCTCAGTTTAGTCTACGCCTGTATTGTATGGTCCAAATCATGATTTCAAACATAACCCGTGGACGTGCAAACGTCTTTTATAAGCCTCTTTGCAAGGCGTCTTTATAAAACATTCATACTGTATGACTTTTAAATTAATAATTGATCCTCTAAACTAGAAACGTGGCATACGTTGCCATCTCGAGTCAACTCAACATATAAAAGATATCGTGTCCCTCCATAACGAAAAACAAGTGCTTGCCCAATGCAATACAAGTAAAGGAGTTTTGCTCTATGTCAATATGATTGCCATTGCATAAGACACAGTAAACTATACCATTACATCACACACATCCATCTTTTTCTTCTGTCTTCATGTTTGCAGAAGCCGTGTCCTGCGCCTTGGTCCTGGACTGTAAGTTCATTGAGACGTCAGCCATGTATGACCTGAACGTGGACCTTCTCTTCGAGGGCGTGGTGCGACAATTGCGCCTGCGCGGGAGAGGAATCTCAGCGGACAAGCCACCAACCGTCGCCGCATGCGCAGGCGACAGCCACGGACGGTACAAAAAGAAGCTGCAAAACTTTGTTGACCAGTTCTTGCCAGTTCAGGACAGAATGGCCAAACTGAAGGCCAAGTCGTGTGGTGACTTATCTGTTCTGTAGTCACAGTAAGGTGTAAGATCCAAGCAACACATGCCATCAATTTTAAGGTAAAGTTAGATGTTGCATTCACCTGGTAAATGTAAATGTACTTAAATCTTACTGGATCTTGGTCATAATATGTTTGGCGGCATAGACTTTGGTGTTATCTAATGGTGAACTTTAATCTGTGTGTTACATGTATGGATATTGTATTAATTCATAAACTTAGTCCTAAAACACATGTCCAACTGAGATATAATAGATGTATGAAGTATATTGAATGATATGATGAACTTGTTCTCTTGTAAATGTTAATATGAATGGTTAGCACAGCTTTTGAAATGATGGTGTTTGTTGCTCTGAACATTTATTGCTGCCAGTGGTCCCTGTGTATCAGCCTCGCTGTATCAATTGTACACAACATGTTCTTGCCATGATAATTCAAAGTAAGGGGGACATTCATATGTATTATTAGATAGTATTTCATTCTATTTCTTAGCAAGTTACAGTAAGGAATTGCGTCCATGTGTCTTCTAATACTATCAAAATAAAAATTGATTAGCATCATATATATTGCTGATAATGCTTTGTGAGAAATTGCACTTGTCTGTTTAAAACATCTTTTCAGTATCCAGGAACAAGCCAAGACAGAATAAGAAATAAAGTGAAATTTCCATATGATTGTGGCTCATTCTATCTAATATGTCTAAAGAAATGTACTAAACCTGGCACAGGCACTGTTGGCATCATTTAACTCATAAAACATCTAAGACAAATATGATATATTCAATTTTTTCCACATTTACAATATTCCTTAGATTAGAGTTTTTTGTGTAAAAGTTGTATGAATTTTTTTCATCCATTCTGTCTCCAAATTAAGTTTTCAGTAAATTCCTTTATCCCTGCAACAAGATATTTGTTTCAGAAAATTGTTCTCTTATGGCACTCAAGTTAACTCCTGTCATTTACTCTTCTTTGACTTTGTTTTTTTCCCTTTTGAGGCACTGTCATCCTAGAAAACAAAACAGGAAAATGTACGTTAATGGTCATGGATATTATCAAAATCTGAATCCAAATTACTTTGGATCACTTGTAAAAAGAGACAACAACACAGGTGTTTGAAAATGGAATTCAAAATATTTACGATGAAACCTGATCCCGACCTTCGCTTCCAGGTAGCCACAGGTGTCCAGGATGTTTCGGGTGCAGTTGTTGATGTGTTTGAACCTGTCTGGTCCCAGGTGAATCCCTCCATACCACCTGGACACAATCACCAGCACATTCCTCACATCCAGGATCTGGTAGAATAACAAACAGAAAACAGTCTTCAAACACTCACTGTGATAAACATAAATCTGTATATTGAACTGTATTATATATAACTGTATTATATAAAACTGTATATTGAACTATATCTTAGAACTGTATATTCTAAATATAAATCTGTATATTCCATTCGTGAAAGAAAGACAGAAACTATCCAAACAAGGCTTGAGTACATGTGGTCAAGTGCAGAAAGAATCCGAACTGATCAAAGCACTCTTATCATCTCACCCAACCATTTCTGCTTTCTTCTGTAATAATTCGAAGCAGAAGTCACTTTATCTTATGAACTAAGCACTTGACAATACATGTACATGTACCTCCATTATGTGCAACATACGGCCTCCTGCTGCAGTCTCTCCATCATCATCACAATCTTGGATGAAAGAATTCCTGTCTTCACAAAAGATTCTGGAAGTACAGAAGTCAAAGTCACATGAGCAGAAGGAATATCTTAACTGAATAGCTACAACATTCCTTTCACTTCTTAAGATTTTAGAAGAAACAAGCCTTACAGAATAATGTATTGGAGGTTAGACCCAGAAGCTCTTTCTTTACCTGTAGGCCAGAATGTTGTGTGTGGCATTGGCAATCTTCTTGTTCTCCATCAGTTTCCCTTGCACCAGTTTTACCTGAATTTGAACAAATTATGTATCTCTATGAACTTACCAGTGTATTAAACTGCAGTACCACATTGGTGCATTGCATAAATCATAGAGGTCTATTAAATGTTGGAAAATCTACAAACAAGGCTCTTACATGGCACTTTCAGAGACACTTTCAGAAATCTACAAAAATGATGTTTATCAAACAGTAGTAAAGACTGGACAGCCCATCTCACCTGCCTGACAGACACCACATGTGCCAGGTGTGCCTGGAAGGTGCTCCTCTTGTCTGTGATTGGCTCCCCATGGTGGATGGGTGGGAGCTCTTCATCTTTTGGACCAATCAAAAAGGTTCTCAGATACATCTATTAGACTGTGCTATATCAAACTCTAGTTGCTGGAGTGATACAGTCCTATCTCCCGTTGACTTACAAAACAACAACTTCAAGACAAGCCAGGAGACGCAAGCATCTTCCAAAGGCATATCACAATTAACAGCAGAGGCTCTTTGTTTATTTGAAATTGGACATCACATCAAAGAGGTGATTTCTGTGTCAATCTTTAAACAAATGGTATGAAAGTAATAGACACAAGATGACAAAATAAATGCACTGCATTGTTGTTTGGCTATCCTTTTTGTTTTGTCTGTTTAGAAGTTGCTAAAAAGTTTCTTTTAAGCCCTTTTACATAGATTATGATTATGAAGATAAGTCGTGGAGCTCACCTTGTACAGGTGACAGATCACTATCTGAGGACACAGGAGACATCACAACTGTGACTGTGTCTTCAATGTCCGCTTGCTCACAACTTTTCTTGGCAGTGTTTGATGGGCCTTTTATAACAGACACGAGAAAGGAGAATTGAATCAGTTTACTTTGTAATATATACATCAAACAAACCAACATAGGATCACAGAGTAACCCATGCAGTGAAAGAAGGTATGTGACATCTGTGAAGTGTTGGAAACATGAATACAAATCATGCATTTCAACAGAGCATTTTAAGCAGTGAAGACAGTTCAAACAAATAATATACATGTAGACATAATAATGTGTTCAGAGCAACAAAATAGAAATAAACAAAGACAGCATATTTATTCCATATATTCCATATAACTAACAAGTATGATTTGACAGAACCACACCTGAATGGTCCCTCTCTCCTTTCTCCAGCAGAAATTCTCTGACTTTCTCCACCCAGAGAAAAAGAACAGGCTCCCCAATGTTCTGTCTGTCAGGAAAGAAAAGTAAAAATAATATAAACACAAACAACATGAAATTTATGCATAATGAGAAAAACATTATAAACAAGGTGCAAGGAGAAAAAAATAACACAGACTCACAAGTAAACCTCATCCAGACTTCTGGACAGTTCAATTCGTTCTTGTCCTTTTAACCATGGTGCACTGAAATAAAGAAGTAAATCAAATATCATCTAAAACTTGTGATCACGTGAGAAAAATCTTAAAATCCAAGTACATGTAATTCATCATACAGCACTTGAATTGTCATCTAACGTTACATACACCTAGTTATACATCTTTGAAATTCATTCAAAAGTCAAACAATTATATGTCTTCGAAAAAATTAGTCAGTTCAGAACAAATCTTGTGATTACTTGTATATTAAAGTTACATATGAAGATAGATATTTTAATTTCTATAAAAAATTTACCCAAACTTAAGAAACTGTAACTTGTTTACTTACTTTAGCTCATAGATGGGAGGTGACAAACGTGGATAATCAGTGGGTAAAATAACCTGGAAATGAAAGACTAGGTGGTTTAATATCATTAAAGTTGGATAAGTTTGTTATTTTCATAGTGAGCCTGTGTGTGTACATCATGCGGTATAACATTATTACCAATACATCAAGTACATACTAGTACATGCTTGTATTTTAAAGACAATGAATGAACTTGCACCAGAAATAATGATACAACTTTTGCATTAACTTTCTGATCCTTCCTGCTATAAAACAAACTTTAAAGTTTAACATACCTGTAGACACAGTGCCCACTGGTGTTTCTCCTCCCCATCCATGACCTGTATACAGTACACACGGGACACCTCGTCCACAACACACCACTCATCTCCATAGATGGCTGACAGAGCTTCTATCTCCTCCACCTGTATCAAACATTTCACATGAAAACTTCATTAAAAAAATTGACATATTTAACGTTATATCAAGGTGGTTATATAGTTATCAGGAATCTTCTAATAATTAGGACCTTGAAAATGAAGAGCCACAGAATATATATCTGAATCTAACCTGAATTTCATATATGAAAATCGCTGTACTTTTCTTGTGTCAATAAAGATTACTAGTACGTAAAGTTTGGTGGTTCCGCCCCCCACCCCAATATCCACGCGTCACCTGTGATGCCAAATTGTCGTCCGATTCTGCTTCCATCTCCTGCCAGTATCAAACCTGATGCATGAGAAGGGTGCATGAGTTTGTCGTTCAGCTGTTGACAGTGTAAACGGCCAAATCGGTCAAGCCAGATCGTTTTTTGACAGAGATCTTTAGGAGAAGTTCGTGCTAGCAGACGCCAAAATGTCTACCGACCGCCATTTTGATTTTGGTTATTTCCCATCATCCTTCTTGGGAAACATGGCGGAAAGGTAGGTGTGTTGATCACCTAGTTTGTGAAAAATGTCGTTGTTTGCGGAAATCGGGACAATTTGAAGGAACATCTGCTATCTTGTACAGTTCAGACGACTTCTTTACCAATGCTGAGCATGTGTAGGTACCCCTATATCATGATCGGAGGGCACTCCAATTGATCCAAATATCAGCCCACCCCACACCCCTCCCACCCAAAAATTTTTACTTCAGGATGATCATAATATTTTGATCAAGTTTAAACTGGATTGATCGATATCATGTAATCCCGAAGAGGTATGAAGGCTCAGGTGGTGATTAGGAATGCCTCATAGATATACATTTCATTTTGTACAAATGTTGGCGTGACACAATACGGCAGACATGGATGGCAAAATTATTTCTTTTCCAGCATCCAAGTAGATATGGCACAGAACACACACACACTCAAAAAAAGAAAAGAACTAGTAATAATATAAGTACTAGTATCACTGGTATCCTGCTCTTTGGTATAGACTTTAGTGTAAGTAAACTGATACCCTTAGGTATTGAATGAATTATCCCTTCTGCTGAAACGTTAACAGTTATATTGTATTTTCAAGGAGGTCTGATTTTAAACCTCCTTGGTATTTTGTTGGTCATCAGAGTTTAGTGAGTTGACAACCACAGCCTCAGCATGCCGAGGGAACCCAAAGTGACAGGTCTGTCCCCCAATGAGGGACCTCCTGGGACTAAAGTCACCATCCGAGGGGAGAACCTTGGAACGGGCGCAACGGATCTCACAGGTCAGTTACTAGTAAACGCATCTCCTGTTTAAGACGTCCATTTCACGTTGTCGGCTTCTTCCTGTCGGGGGACCATACAACTCACTGTCACAGGCTTGGTTCTGTCTTATTGTTTTAATCACTCAAAATGATGTTTATTCACATTCAGGTTTTACATAATATTTCCCTACTTCATACACTTAAGCACTGTAGAAAAGTTCATATTCCTAATGCAACTAGACAAACCTTCCATCGAAAAACAAATCTGTTCCTTTATCTCTACTATAACTGAAAAGCGAGGAGAAGTTGAATTTATCTAATGATAGTTAGTTTTATTTTGTATCTGTTAGCTGTATCTGTTTATCATGTTTTGTTGTGACCTGTACTTAGCCCAGTGTGGCAAAAATGTGCAATAAAGGTCGTCATTATTATTATTATTATTGTATCAGTTTTCCAATTTAAAATTCAAATTGAAATAGAAAGTATGGTCTAGCTAAGAAAAAAACTATCAATCATCCAAAAATCAACTTTACAGACATGGTATATGACATCAGTATCACAATCTCAAAGAGTTACCCTCAACAGCCCTATTTGGGCATCACTGGGGGTATGTACATATATAAGGAGGTTTAAAAACATAAACCTCCTTGGTACAAACAATGTTTTAGTTACATCCAAAGTTGAAGAGTTGCTAGAAACACATATATGAGATCATTGCATTTCTGTGTACTCTTCAACAACTTCTATACATGTAGTTCTAGTTCTACTGTCCACTTCCCTGCAGGTCTGACCATATGTGGTGTGAACTGCCTGCTGACTGCAGAGTGGGTGTCGCCCAGTAAGATCACCTGTAAGACTGGGCTGTGTAAGGGTAAGGGTGAAGTCATCGTCACCACCCGGTCAGGTGGGCTGGGCACCTGTACCGTCACCTTCAGGGGGTATGTCATGCAGACAGGTAAGTATATTAAAATATGGCTTATCTGTATGAGTAGAGTGGAAAAATTTGTCAGCTAACCAACATCTTTTGCACTGCAATCATTCCTCAGTAAGACATCTGAAGCCACATAGTTCCAGTTTAGAATCTTTAGTAAGCCTGTCACTCTAGACCGGTTTCACTGATGAGGTTTGGTCAGTGCGTGGCTAAGACTTAATGGCAAGAGTACATGAAGTTTGCAGTTAAATACCTTTCCAGTGAGTGCAGACTGCCCAGACACCCCTACTTGCTTAACTGCTCAAGGACATGTTTGACTGTCAATACAATTGGCTCTTCCGGTTCTGGCTTCCAATATGCAAATTGACCTGGGTCATCTATGGTTAAATCATGGCTACTGGTACTACTTGTATACCTAAATACATGTAGGTGTTTGCAATCCTGCCACCTAACCCTTCAGAAGTTCTGTAAGCAATACACGTTTTTTTCTACCTCACAAAGGAAAAAGTTGGCTTGTCATCTTGCATTTGAAATGGAATTGAAATCAGTTTCAAACACTATTTTATCAAGATAATGGTAAATTCGTTTAATCTACATGTAATTTGTGATTCCTGTCTGCATCAGGACCACTGGAGGAGTCAGCTGTTTGGATAGATGAGTCCACTACAACAGACAAGAGGGGGAGGTCCAAGTCTTCATCTGCCCTCTTCCGCAAAAATGAGGATCCCCTTGGAATGTCGATGGAGGGGAAGTAAGTTTCAATTTCAAAACTGAACGTCTCTCACAATAGTGCTGGTACTGGCCCACGTGGCTGTAATTTGCCATTTCCAGTCATAGTTATATCATTGTCTTGTGCTTCACTTCCTAATCAGAGTGTTTTTGACCTTGATGATATTCTGCAGAGGCAAGTTTCCCATTGATCAGCTTGAGGAGATGTTCCCAGAAGGTAAGACCTTCCCTTTTTTTCTTGCTCTCAGACAAAATGAAAATAGCAGATGGAATGTTTTCTTGTAAATGTGTTTTATATGCAAGAAGACTTGCACACTTGTTACCTTTTTGTTAGAATGGCCAGAGAGTCAAGTGTACATTGTTCCATCACAGGCAGTGGGGATCCATCCAGCGACAAATTTCTGTCGGAATGGTTTTTGATAGAGAACCATCATCACACAAGGTGAGCCTTTGTGTAAAGGTGCAACACAGCAGTGAAACAAAACTTCAAAAGACCAATTGTTTCAAAGCTTTAATCTATTACCATGTTTCGTGTGTTCAACGGTGTTGTGAGTTATTGGGTGGATTTCTGTTAACTTGGCGAAGCCATACTAGTTCATAGTAATTGAGAATATGCATATGTGACTTAGTTGAGATTTAGGCTGTCATTCAGTGAATTAGGAGATTTAGGACTAACATTACTCTCTGTACAACCAGTATCATGGTTAAGATTGTGATGAAATTCTGAATTCTTATCCTGCAATGATACTCAGCACATGATGACAGCTGTCTCATGAAGTTGCTAATGATATGACATGTGTTGTATCCTTGTGTTCTCTTAGTTTTGAAGACCTGAAAAGCGGCCTGTCCTACCTAAAGAGGAAGTCCGGTCAGCGGTCGGAGGGACCGCTTGCCTTCATGAAGGGCAACCTGACCTCCATCATGGACTGTCAGGACGCTCTGGCCGGTAAACATAACATTTACTGCCCTGATAAATACAGACAGAAGTAAGGTAGTCATGGAGGTATTTAGGTGATTATTAACTACATTTCATTTTCCTGAAATCTGTGTAAGATTGCCACTTTCACATGTACATCGACCAATAGCATATACAGTAACTCTGAAAACTATTGTCAATGTTTCATGATGCAGTACTGTGAACAGACCTTGAAGGTCCTATGCAGATGAAAGTCAAACATTTTAGAAGACTTGATGTGACTTAATTATGATTTTTTCGTGAACAAACAGCTCAGCAGGGGCAGTGGACAAAAGCTACATCAGCACAGGACAGTGAGTGACAGGAACAATATGGTGGTGTAGGCTGGGCAGGGGGTTGTGGGAAGGAAGTCCACTCATAGCGCTGTGGTATTTAAACATTTTTGACAGGGGCAGTCAACATTTTCTTGGTCACCGCTCATGTTTTGATCGCTCATGTTTTGATTACCATTCCAGTTTGAATGGACTAGACTTGGCAACATTTGGTGGGTTGGTTGTGGTGCTTGCAAAAACAGCATGGGGTGAAAATTTGGTAAGATTTTTAGAAGGTGTCTGTCTTATATACATGTAGTATCTAACCAGTCATCATTATGTGTTGTTGACATTCCGCCTGTTATATTGTTTTCCCTGCAGCTATGCACCAAGACCTGTTGAAAGATGAGAGTACGAGTGAGGGCGGGTCTATTACTGAAAAACTGGAAACTCTTCTCAACAGTAGGTGGCATATTGTTGTGTACAAGTAGTTTTAACTGTTCATACATGTATATCAATATCGTTTTCTTGTTTTTAAAGGCATATAGAAGTTTTCTGTATGTGTAGTCCTCAAGTTGATTCTATTTTCTTAAAACTTTCAATCTTTATTCAGTCATCTTGCCATTTCATTTTGTTGGAAAGGGAATAAATGACAGAAACACAAGAAGAAAATGTAATCCTTGCTAAAACTTACAATCAGATGTTTATAAACATTTTATAGGTGTTGAAACATGTTTTTTTATAAGATTCACAAGAAATAGTCACTAGTTTTGATAAGTTGATGTTGTGTCACAGCTGCCAATGACAGGGCCAATGACATGTACCAGGATGTACTGGGGAGAAAGGACAAGGCTGACGCCACCCGGAATGCTCTGAATGTACTGCAGCGCTTCAGGTTTCTCTTCAGTCTGCCTGGCAGCATAGAGAGGAACATTCAGAATGTAAGTGTCCTTCAAACACACACCTGTCTGCATTAGGACCTTATGAGGAGCTAACAGAGAAATGTGAATCCTTATTGAGTTTTCAGCCCTCCTATCAATATATAGAGGAGCAAAGTCAATGTCATATGGTATTTTCTATCTATTGCAATGCTGAATATCAAATCAGAATAGGCAGTGTGAAATTTCAGAAACTGTTTGCATCATCTCAGTTTGTCCAGTGGAGAAATTACACAATATACATTTTTTATATCCCTTACTATCCCTGTAGATTATGATTATACTCTTACAGTACAGAGTACATCAATCATTGCTCTTTGCTCCAAAATCCTAGATGAATGTTTAGATCCTAGCAATAAGCAACAAAGCAGGAATTATTAGAGACAGGAAAGTGTCATTTCTGTCCCTTTAATGTGATGAATTAAGGTTGCCTGATGTTAAGACAGGCATTTATGTGGCCCTGTCTGGTCCCTTCTCTACAGGGTGATTATGACATTGTCATTAACGACTATGCTAGGGCCAAGTCACTTTTTGCTGACACTGAAGTCCAGGTGTTCAAGAGAGGTAAGCATTTGCTTTAATTCTTGTGAAACCTATGAGCTGAATTGGTGAAGCCTATATTACTAGTCTAGACTTTAGAAGCTTAATCTTTTTGTGATGCATTTTCAGACAGATACATGACATGATTATTATAATAATCTCACATCTATATCATTAATAAGGCTATGAAATGTGCCCCTCCAGTGCTTTGGATGGGTAAATCCTAGTCAAAACAGTTCTTTAACATGCCTACTTCCCAGTCATACCCGTCACATGTAACTTGACTTATCCTACAGTGTATCTGGAGGTAGAGAAACAGATCGAGGCATTCCGAGGTCAGCTGACTGAAAAGCTGATGCAGCTCCCCTCTAGCCTGGAGGAACAGAGCAAACTCATCAGGTAAAACTCAACAATGATTGTCTGTATTCATGGACAATTGAAATGATTTCTTACTGCTTCCTTTGGAACATCAGCAAAATTGCACTCTTTTGCATCCTTTTGTTTCCTGACATGCTGTTGTGTTGATATTTGCCGTGTGCAGATACCTGATGGACCTGGGTGCACCTGGCGACCCTGCATGGGACTGTCTGGTCAACCAGCAGAAGTGGCTGCTGCAGTTACTGCTCGACTGCAAGGAGGAGCACATAAAACAAGGTCAGAGTAACCTACCAGTTGTGACTCATTACTAATCCAAAGCAGTTGAAACTTTGGAGAGTTACAAAGGTTGTTGTCATCTAACAAGTTGCTGTGCTTTGACATTCTAATCCCCGCAGTGTTTTTTGTCCAAATTGTCTCAACAATGATCGGATGCCAGAATATCTTGTCGTCTTGACAATCTATGCAGCAAAATGTAACCATCGGGAGATAAATGCCAACCTAAAAGCCTTGAACTAGCAAACAATGTTTTTAAGATTTAATGTAGTTAACTTTCCTTTCCTGATTTGTTGGTGCCCTTAGCCCAGACGATCCCCTCCGTGGCAGGGTCAGAAGGTGACACCCCTTCACACACTCCCCTGAAGTACAGGCCGAGTGTGGGAACACCAGGATCTGTCTTCACACCAGGTAATGGTTTATGTGTACCACATTTGTAGTAGCTTTGTAGCTACTTAACACAACATATGACTGTATCCTGACCATACATACATAGTATTACATAGAATGGTTTTATATTTGGCATGTTTGTAATAGATTTTCAGCTACTTCACACCATATAAGACTTGCATACGTAGCAATGGAAAACTACCTAGATGCAAGGCAATTAAGTTATAAGGGGCAAGAAAGTAAATGTAAGTGTACAGTGTAAGTATTTGTGCATACTTGAATAGGTACCTTTCCCTTGCTTTAGTTGGACTGGCCTTAGAAAAAAGAAAAATCATGTTTAGGGTAGCTCACTGGATAGATTAGCTTTGATACATGATTATGAGGCAGTCTATAACTAGTGCCACAACACTTGTTCTGACGTACAGCAAATATACTTCCCTTCTTGTACTCCAAAGAGCTACAATACTTGCTCTTTCAGATCAGTACAGATGCTAATGATATGATACTCTTTGAATAAACAAACAAACAAACGCACCCATCTGTGTTTATCTCCCATTAGAACACCCCAATGTGAAGAGGATTCCCAGCTTCGGTTCCACCCAGTCTCCTGACCAGGCTGGCTGGAAATTCAGAACACCACAGAGGGTGCAGTTTGTGGATGATCTGACAGATGTCCTTCTTGAGAACTTCCCTGACCTCTGGAAGCTTTGGGAAGGATACTCCACTGGAAGTCTCCTGAATGAAGTAATTGCATCATCTGTCTTTCAATACAATGATCTGTAATTGTAGCTACCATTGTATCATGCACTTTTCAAGATCTTACTTTTGTCCTTGAAAGCATCATAGAAATTATGATTTGCTATCATAATAATTTTCTTCACTTTAATCCTTCAGACTGCAGAGAAAGCTGATGTAGCAAACCAAGAGAAGGAGACGCAGTTTAAGGTGAGAGGGCTGAAAATACCATCTTTGAGAAAGAAAATTGTGAAGACTTCATGTTTTGTACTTTCCAAATCTCTCATTTTCCAGTATTCAAGTTTCCAAATCTCTCATTTTCCAGTATTCAGGCTGACAAACTGTTGTAGTATTCATTTTCCAGTATTCAAGTTTCCGAATCTCTCATTTTTCAGTATTCAGGCTGACAAACTGTTGTAGTATTCATTTTCCAGTATTCAAGTTTCCAAATCTCTCATTTTCCAGTATTCAGGCTGACTGACTGTTTTATGTTTTGAACATTTTCAGAGAATGGTGGAGGAAGTGATGGCTGTGTACAGTAAGCTGTTACGAGCAGCTTTCCTCCCCGAGTCTTTGTCCTCCCCACCCAAGGAAAGGGCCAAATATGGGGTGTGGCCTGAGGGGAAGTATGACAACATGGCGCACTGGCTGCCACAGTTTGTCAGGACAATAAGGTGAGGTTTATTTATTTATTTGTTTATTTCATCTTGCAGTACACCTGGGTGGCCCCTTCAACATTAATTGTTGATTTCCAAGAGGGCCCAGCGAAACATAACATAATACAATTATAATAAAAAGTACTTTATACGGGTAACATAACAGAGAGATGTAAACTGAAATCATTTTAACTGAAAATTAAACTCAAAGAAATGAGAGATTGTGTCCTACATTTCTTCTAAAATCTCTTATAAAAACATAAAAGAGTTAAAGGTGGCAGCATTAATGTTTGGCAAGTTGGGTCTATGTGATAGCCAATCAGCACCAAGGAGAGATGGGACCAGTGCTAAGACCAGAGTAGTAACCACTGTGCTTTTGTGCTTTTTTTTTAATGACTGTTGGCTGTTATTTTTAGATCATGCTATGGCACCCTGTCTGGTATGAACCTACCAGATGAGACGACTCATGATGTGAGAGACGTGGCCCAGGATACCAGAGTCCACTGTGTAACCACACTATTGCAACAGGCCACTGAAGGTAGGGAAAGTCTACTGTTGTTAAAATGGTTGCACCAGTTCTCAGCCATACATATTAAGACTGTTACACACAATGTATGAATTAGAATTCTTCCTGTGAAGCTTATTTGAGACAGTGTTAGTGTTAAGAAAAGTAAGAAAATCAAAATGAGTCTCCACCTTATGTAATAAAAATTTTTAAACAAATTTCTGTACTTTGCTGATGCCACTGCCATATTCATTTTTATACATAAGGGATTTGTACATATTCCTGGATGCCATAAGACTTACACTCTCTGGTTCATCCAAAGATGTGAAGGCCCTTAATGACAGAGAGACTTGGACTGTGGAGAGGGATGACAGAGGTGGCAGTACCACACTGGTAAGTTATGATGGGATGTCAAGAATGTTGTTTGGTAGCATTTTTTAAAATGATGCTGCAATGCTGCATAACTCACAAGTATATAGTCTGACTGCTTTGTCATATGTACAGGTAACATAATAACTGTCATGATACCTAAGTGACATACATGTCATACATGTAACATAATAACTGTCATGATACCTAAGTGACATACATGTCATACGTGTAACATAATAACTGTCATGATCAAGTGACATACATGTAGAATTGATTTTGTATGGCATTGCTTTTCATTGACATTTGTAACAGCACCCCTTCCCCCAAATACTTGTGTTCTTGATCCAAAAAAACTTTCCATTTTTGTTGTTGATGATGTGCATCAATGTTGTATAAAGTTTAGGTGCATTGTTTCTTTCCTGCACTACTGCAGCCCTTGTTGTTTGAGAACATCATCACAGAACTGATCCAACACCTTAAGGAGGTGGTACAGAGTAGGGCTGAGGAGTCAGAGGTGAGACTTACTCTTTTTTCTTCTAATAAAGTTACTAAAGGTTCACCAGGTCCTGTAACTCAGGAAAGTATTGTAATTATGGTAAGACTGAGAACTGTCTGTTACCATGGTGTTGGAGGCTGTGATGAGTGATTTCCATAGTGACAGAGAATCTTGAGCTCCTATTGGACTGATTTTCATAATGATACAAGAATCCTAAGAAGCTCCTATTTGTAGTTCTGGGAATGGGAATGATTCTCTGGAGGTAGTGTATGGCCACAAGCTCTCGGGGAGGAAGCCCAATCAGTCCCTGATAGCGAGATATTGAATGTGTAACTCAGGCAAACTTCGAGCATGCTCAGGAAAATACAAATGAGGATTACTCCATGTTTGTGTCATTGAAGGACTTGATAAGCATGGATCCATATTGAGTAAACTGTCTTGTTTGACTTTGATCTGTCATGTTTTTCAGATTTTCCGAAGTCCAGGAACACGGATGAAAGTGTCCAAACTGTGTGAAGACACGTTGTCAGTAAGTTGTAATTGTTTGTTCTGTATATCCTTCCAACCATCCATCCATCCATGTACTGATTTTGGTACTTGTATGCTCTCTTGTCAACCTTCCTATATTTCCCCCTCTTATAGGCCTTTTCTGACACCATGGACCAGCTCGCATTCAGATCAGAAACTGAGGCAGAGACAACGTAAGAACCTGTCCATTTTAATTCTTGGACAAATAACAGCATGCACATATCTGGTGCAGCAATGACTATAGCTTTTAGTGTTCAGCCTTTTTGAAGAAAGACAGTGTGTACCTTGCCAATTGTAACTTGTATCGAATTGTCGATACCAAATTTTCATTTGTTATAGACCTTACTGTTGTCATTTGTCTGGTACATTGTAGAGTTCCATGAAACAGGAACATGTGTAGTGTATGGCTTCTGTTCCTCTATTGACAGAAAGCCTTCTATGTTTAAAATGTATCTGATTCAGTTCTCTGCCTCCTTCTCCTACAGACCGACATCACAGCAACCGTCTTCGGGTCACGATGAACTGACCAGTCCGTCAGAACACATCCCTCCACTGGTCAGCAAAACATTTCATTACACCATTACTGAATAATCCCCGTATCACCTCTTGAAATATGGACTGCAGGTTATTGGGAAAGTTTAACTGGTAATTACGTCCCAGAAGTCATACTTTTGGCTCCTGTAACCCTTTTCCAGTTGGTTACCGGTTGTGGTGAATTTCATGTTCATGTAGCCCCCTTCCATGCTGTACTTCGGCCAATTGATGAGAGTGCGATGATGATAATCATGTTGAGAGAAGGAAGCCTGGTGTGTTTGACCATTTGGATCTCCAGTGTGGATGAAGTTGCCAAAGTAGACGGCCATGTCATCAGCCATGCTCTGTTCTGAGTCGGTCATCTTAGGTCCAAATAGTGGCAGTGTTTGTAGAAGGAAGGGAAGACCAGACCCATGGCAAACCTCCTGGTAGCACACCTGGTCTTGGTGAGGCCACAAGTCCTTCCCCCCGACAATGTGGTCAAAATGGTAGAGCCATACGTTGGTTGCAGCATGTTTGACGGCGGATCGGATGGCCGTGCGTGTTGAACAGGTGTAAAACAGATCTGTGGCAAGATGTGACAGAGTTGGACGCTCGTCTCCACTCAGAGCAGGTGGGTACTCTCTCAGCACCTCTGATGCCTTTCCCAAGAAAAGGGTCTCCAAAACTTGCTGGTACTGTACTTTCGTCATGTTGTTTAGAAACGCTTCATAAACCAATTGAAATGCATCATCAGTCGTGCTCCCTATAATGAATGGCTTCTTGTGAAATTTTCCCTGGACGAATATGTCCAGAACATCCTGTGATGTTAGGATCTTACCATCTACGACAGGACCCCACTTGACGTATCTTTCTGGAAGCTGGAATGGGTCCACTGCCACGGCTTTCCATTGTACACTAATGATGCGTTGTGGTGAGGCATTACGCATACACGTCATGTCACCAGGTGTACAGTTTAGATACTTTGCAAAGGACTGTCCCAGTTTTGCAGCTTGTTCCTGTGTTTTATGTGGGAAGCGGAAAGGTACACTCATCATGACAGCTCTTTGGAACAGGTTTACCGTGTTGTCTGCCATGAGGTGAAGAGCCACGGAATCTGCACCTGAACTTTGCCCCATGATGGTCACCTGGTCTTTGTCTCCTCCAAACCCCCCTATGTTACTCTGGACCCACTGCATGGCAGCTATCTGATCCAGTGTTCCATAGTTCCCTGTAGCCGCTTCCTCACCCTCCCCAGCTACCAGAAAGCCTGGAGCCCCAAGTCTGTAGTTAGTGGTGACTACTACAGCCCTGGTTTTGTTGGCCAGGAATCTCCCATCAAGAAGGAGGCTGTTAGCTGAACCATAGATGTATTGTTCTCCAGGAAACCAGATGACAACAGGGAGCTTTTCAGACGGATTGAAGGGGAGGGGGGTGAAGATGTTAAGGTGCAGACAGTCTTCACTGAACTTCCCATCTCGTGGACAGGCAAGTTTGATGTTTGGATCCGGTGCGGCAGCACAGTCGTCCTGCTCAACAAAAGCAAACCAACTTCAACCCTGTGGATCATTTCATAAACAACTAGAGTTCCACGACCTCATACCTTCGCCAAATGAGATTACCCTTTATGACTGGCGAATTATAGATATTCCCCCTAATTATGCAAATAAGATCCTCATTTGCATGAATTGCATCAGTTGATCATATTCTCCTCCAAATGACAGTGTTATCTTAACAAAGAAGGTAATTCCAGCATTTCCTCATAAATTATGCAAATGAGGTGCTGATTTGAATAAGTTATGTTGAATGATGTTCACCTCCAGTCAACTTCGAAATGTGCAAGTATGAAATTGCCAACATCAAACACTATGGAATCATAGTATTTTCTCATTAATTATGCAAATTAGGTCTTCATTTACATAATTAATATATGGCGATGTTCCTCTCATTCTTAATTACACATGTCACAAGGTATAATAGTCCTATCATGGAAGGTAGCTGAATTATAGAATTCCCTTATTAATTATGCAAATGAGATCCTAATTTGCATAATTGTCATCTAATTATGTCAAGCATCACTTAAGCTACCTACATACCAAATATCAAGACGATCCGTTGACCGGTTATTGAGTTATCCTACTTTAAACATTTTCATACAAAGGCTCCTGCAGTTCCATAGCAAGCCGCTAGGGGGCCCAAACTTACGTCACTTCTTCCTGAGCACAAGAGCTACCTACCATCCAAAAATCATCACCCTAGCATGTCCAGATCACGAGATATCAAAACCGGAAGTTCCGCTGCAGTACCATAACAAGCCGCCAGGGGGCCCAAAATCTAATCACTTCGAGGTCTCATCAAGACCTACCCACCTACCAAGTATCAAGATAATCCATCCAAGCCTCAAGTTATGCTGTTGACACACAGACAGACACACAGACACACACACACACAGACACACGGCCACGAAAACATAACCTTCTTGGCGAAGGTAATGATAAAAACATCTTTATCATCAAGCATATAGTTGATATACAGCTGATGACACCTTGCTTTTCATCTGGCAGATGCTTTATATTGAATCCTAAAATGCTTATTCTTGGTCACACTTGGCAAGAGTAAGTGCATACATTTTGTAGATTGCCTTCCCAGTCAATGGCAATCAATACAATTTTTCCCCTATAGTATCATAGATTGGTGTGACACAATGTTGTGTGTGAAAGTAACAATGTCGCAGACCCAGACAATGATGACAACCATGAGACTTATGTACATGTAACGTCATTCCAGTAGAAATGACAAGATTTCAGACACTCCTATCTTACTATGGGATCTAGAAACTAGGTCACAGATTAACAGATCCATATCATTTTGGCCAGTAATGAGTCTCCAGTTTTCCATTTTTTGTGAATGCCAATTCAGACTTACCTGGTAGCACCCTGGCCTGGGGAAGGTTGCATCATAAGTGTTGGGTGCCCAGCTCCTGCTGAAAGGCTGTGGGGCTTTCCAACGCATTTCTCCAACTGGTGGCATGCCAAAGGGAAGCCCAAAGAAGGTAGCTGCCTCATCAGCATAGAGCCCTTTGACTGGACCAAACTGAGTTTTAGCTATGGGCCCGTCTGTAGCATCAATGCTGGCAGCATTCTTCATAAGGAAGAGCAGCAAGACAGAGAGAATTTTTGCAGACCCCATGGTGACTAACTACAACAGTCGTTGTATAGATAGAACAAATTCTGTCATCTAAAAACCAAAGGTCACTCTATAGCGTGTGCGCCATTAACTTATCCAATGTTTGCCGATATCCAGATGACAAACTTTTTGTTCATTGGGTAACTTTTTATCAGACGGCAGTAGTGTTTGGATCCTGCTGTGGACACTGTTACCTAGGGAGTTTGATTTGATTCATAATGATTATAAACTCATAAGGAACTACTATTATAGCTGTACCCAGTCCTTCAAAATCTTCATTTTAATACATTTCAATTGCAAGCAGGAGAGATGTCGCACTGGACAGAATGTACCGGTAGTTACATGTAGAAAGCTGCTACAAGTAGTTGGTCCCAGTGAGAAAAGAGCAGATGTATAGATGTCAGCACTGTGACAACCCCTTTCCTGTGAACAGTTCTTCCTGCTGCCTAACACTGTAACCAACAGAGAATTGATAGCCAAATGGCTATTTCAGTGTGATAAAGGTCAAACAGCACCAGTTTCTACAGTATGTGCTTAGAAGCCGTACATACAGGTGTTGACGCTGGTTAAATTGTCAATCATTAGTCCAAAGTTTACTGATACAGCTTGAGTAATTGGGACTGATAAATCACTGCAAACAGTATCACAGCAGTGGGATGAGGGTTGTTTTCTCTTACACTAAGTTGCAGTGTCCGATGTGCAGCGATGACAATGTACATTTTGTAGATTAATCTAGAATGGTACTTCATTTATCTTATTTTTTACCACCCTATGAAATGAAGAGTAGTAGACAAGAGGGTTTCTCAATAAATTAAAAAATGTAAGTTTCATTTATACTTGCGGCAGACACCAACGTCTAAGACTGTATGAATTATATGCATATATGATTCAAAATTATTTGAGTGGTTAACAACTAAGTGATTAAGTATTTAAAGGACATATGCTGGAAGTTGTGTCATTGTTCATTGAAAGTTCTTGTCCCAGAAATCACACTTCTCGGTTTGATATCCCTGTTCCAGTTGGTTGGTTGGTGCTGTGAACTTCATGTTGAGGTAGTTGTTGAGCTTGTTGTACTTTGGCCAGTGGATGGCATCCCCAGGCCGTTGTGGATGGACCTGGTGCTGGGAGGAAACTCGCCAGCCTGAGTTGTTGGGATCTCCGGTGTGGAGGAAGTTTCCAAAGTAGTAGGCCATGGAGTCGGCTGTGCGCTGTTCTTCATCGGTCACGTTCAGTCCGGCGAGCTTCAGGGTTTGGAAGAGAAACGGGACGTCGGAGCCGTGACAGACGCGGTTAGGGCACTCTGCACTGTCAGTCCCCCACAAGTCCACACCCTTGGTATCCGTCATTTGATCAAAATGGTAAAGCCACACGTCTGATAGTTCAAAGTGAGTGGCTGATCGGATCACCCTACGTGTTGGACAAGCGTAGAGTAAGTCTGTGGCAGCACGTGACAGAGTTGGGCGCTCGTCTCCTGACATTGCAGGCGGGTACTCCTTGAGGACTAACTGTGCTTTCCCTAGGAAGAGGCTAAGCATGATTTCTTCGTACTGGCTTTTAGTCATGTCCTTTCTAAATCCATCATAAATCAGGGGGAAAGCGTCATCTGTTGTTGTGCCAAGGATAAAGGGCTTCTTCTGAAACTTTCCCTGTAAGAACATGTCCTGAAGGTTTGGTGTCTTGACTATGTTACCGTCTACATAAGGACCCCACTCCACATACTCCTCTGTGATCTTGTATGGAACAGCAGGTACTGCCTTGTATTGAGCGACCATAACGTCATGAGGTGTGGCAGCATGCAAACACGTCATGTTGCCTGTGGTACAGTTCAGAAGTTCAGCTACAACCTTACTGAGCTGCAAGGCCTCCGCACGTGTCTTGTGAGGAATGAAGGGAATACTCATCATGACAGCTTGTTTGAAGAGATGTTCAGTGTTTTCTGCCATGAGGTGGAGAGCAACGGAATCTGCACCTGCACTTTGCCCCATGATGGTCACCTGGTCTTTGTCTCCTCCAAACCCCCCTATGTTACTCTGGACCCACTGCATGGCAGCTATCTGATCCAGTGTTCCATAGTTCCCTGTAGCCGCTCCCTCACCCTCCCCAGCTACCAGAAAGCCTGAAGCCCCAAGTCTGTAGTTAGTGGTGACTACAACAGCCCTGGTTTTGTTGGCTAAAAATCGGCCATCAAGCAACAGGTATGTGTTTGAACCATAGATGTACCGTACCCCTGGGAACCAGATGACAACAGGGAGCTTTTCAGACGGATTGAAGGGGAGGGGGGTGAAGATGTTGAGGTGTAGACAGTCTTCCCTGTACTTGTTATCGTCTGGACACTCAAGCGTCAACTGAAGGTTGTGTGGGTTGACACAGTTGGCCTGTGTAGAACAGAATAAGAGATTGAAGATTAGCATATAAATATTTTAATACAAAATGTATGTCATTTTTTACCTTGGTTCATACCAGAACCTAATACTAGTACAGTCAAACTTGCCCAAGCGACCATCTGGCCATAACGACCATCTGGCCATAACGACTGCTTTTTCTCGGTCCCTATATTTTCCCCATAGATGTAAGCATTAAAGGACTTGCGTAAGTGGACCACTTGTCCAACGCGACCACGACCCACACTTTTTAGGTCCGCACACGGCCCAATCTCTGCCTATGTCGACCGTGTCATTTTCAAACGTGTGGCAGAAAACGTTTTTCGATGATACCTAGGAAGAAATCTTTATGGAATTGGCCAGTTTTCCATTGATTTCGACAGCATGACAGTCTTTGCGCAATGTAAAATGGCGCCGGCTGCGTCGCTGTGGGTTAACTGGGCAGTCTATTGTAAAATGGTTGGAAATTCTGCTGCAGTTTTCTTGTTCTCTGTCCTATCTTGTCGTCATGATCTTTGTATAAGAAGACCACTTGTCTAAGACGACCACTTTTCCTTGATCCAGAGTGGTCGTCTTAGACAAGTTTGACTGTAATAGCTTACCTGGTAACAGCTTGGTCTTGTGTATGTTGCATCATAAGTGTTGGGTGCCCAGCTCTTACTGAACGGCTGTGGGGCTTTCCAACGCATTTCTGCAACTGGTGGCATAGCAAAGGGAAGCCCAAAGAAGATGGCTGCCTCATCAGCATAGAGCCCTTTGACAGGACCAAACTGAGTTTTAGCTATGGGCCCGTCTGTAGCATTAATGCTGGCAGCATTCTTCATAATGAAGAGCAGCAGGATAGAGAGAAGGTGTGCAGACCCCATGGTGGATTTATGACACAGGACAAACAAGCTTTAGTGTCTAAAGGTCACCCTTAAGGATGTGATACATTAACTCATCTGGACAGAGCACTGTCACAAAGAACACCTCCTTATCACCAGAATTTGTACTTTGCCTTCAGTGACCTGGTTAAGTAACACTATATTAAATGTTTTGATGGATGTAATGGCAAACCAAGTCTTGAGCAGATACTATCTGTTAGATGCTGTTCTATCAAATTTGAAACACCAAAAAAGTACCATATGCATGATACAATGCTGGTACATGTAAGGTCATGGTTTTATAAATGGTATCTAAAAAGAGTCTGGATACAAATGCATTGCAAGCTGAACAGTATGTTTCAGTACTGTTGTTGGAGAGTCTGTTCTGTTGTATCATAAAAAAACTGCAGTACCATCACTATATGCTAGGTTATGCTTTAACTCTTTAACCTTGCATGTACTTGTACACCTTGCATGTACTTGTACATGTGTGTGCCAAGTCAGCATTTCTCTTACTTGTCTTCATTTTAACTTCTAGGAGCGCCGCCTGGTGATTGTGTTGAGCAATTGCAGCCATACAAGGGAAAAAGTCCTTCCAAAGTTGATAGATCTCCTAGAGAAGAATGGATACCCAGAGGTGCAGAAAGTGCAAAAGGTTCGTACAAACATGTTCCAGCATTGCTGACTTACAAGGTATGCTCTTAATGTGCTATTTGAGGTAGAATTACTGCAGAAAGTTGGCAATAAGCAGTGGGTTACTAGCCCCTAGAGGAATGATTTTTCTGGAATATAAACCAGGAATATGAAGAAAGAAGGATAAAATAGAATGATTGCAGACTGAAACAATGATGATGATGATTGGTTTATTGAAAAAGAAACTGACTGAATTAGCGTCAGACTTTACGAAAAGTATTAGGATCAATCAAGTGTATAAAATCTAATAACACATTATAAAGTATTTACAGTTCATTCAGTACTTTCGTCATTACAGGAATACATAAAATCTACTGCCAATCATCGTGAATATATGTCCAGATTTACATACTGCATGCTAAAAAACAAGTAGCTAAATGTTATAGGACCTACGTAAAGTACACTGGATAGAGAGGGTTGAATCACATTGACTATATTTCCCCAGAAAAGTCACTGAGTCAACGTTAATATAATTATCCAGTTGGGCATATAGGGAATGAATGAATGAATGAATGAATGGTTTATTTCAATAGTAAAATCACACACAATAGATGATATGCCATTGCAGCTACAGGGAAAGGTGTAAACACGAAGTGTAGGATGTTGGATATTGACACGTATGTCTGTTGTTATCCATGGGTGTATCAACAGAAGGTGAATAGTTGTTGGCCTTACACCCGGGGTCTGTGTTTGATGTGGAGGAGAGAACGCGTGTCCCACAACAAACACTGTGCCATGGTGTGCGTCCTGGTTCAGTTGTGACAGCTCAAAAGAATAATCCAAATTTTCCTTTCTAACGTATTGCCAAAAATAACATGAAAGGCATTTTCCAATTATGTCGTAGTGAAAATAAACACTCAAGGCAAGATAAATACCAAATTTATGAAATATCCTGCCAGCCAGGTATTTGCTTCCTTGTCGATATCATGTTTAATGGAAAATTGTACACCATTGTAATAATGTGTATCGTAACATTTTTTGCTTGCATTGTTCCTCCTTTATAACCAGTAATTTCATTTCATCACCTTTCTAACCTGCATTATATCATGAGAAGTACAGAAATACCCAAGAATAAAAATGTTACTCCAACCTAAAACTGCCAGTGCGTCACTAGTACTCTTGGACTTCAGTAGTGTCTAAGGGCGCCCTGTTTGAAACAAAATCAGTTTCTGGTTCAAAGCCATTTAGTGACCCCAGAACCATTTAGTGACCCAAAACTTATAGACCTTGCATGGGGCCACTTTTATCCAACAACCACCAAAGGAAGGACCCTTCGCTATGCATGATTACAACAAATCTGCTGATGCTTTATGGTTTAGCTGCTTTGATTAGTGCAATTAGTGGCAGGAAGAACATAGCACAGGAATAATCAAAAGACATTTTGTTTACGGGTCACCCCTTTTGTGCCCCCAGATAGTTCAAGTACAGAGAGAACAAGAATTTGGGTGGGGATCAAAGACCATACTTCCGCCAATAAGTAGCATGTGGGTATCCACGATGGACAATAAGGGATAATGGGGGGTTGCCATACATGGCTGAGTTTCTTTATCAAAGCAGTGACGTCTTTATATAAAATGTTCCAGAAGTAGTATTTAAGTCATGATTTAACAATTTATTTCAGTTCATCAGAGAAGACCTTGAAGTTCATGTTGAACATTATTTCCTCCAAGCTTTGGACCCAAAACTTGTACTCATATGTTTGAAACCTCATAAGCTGTATAACCCCATAAGCTATATTTATGTGAACAGCCTTTTCTATCTACCTTTTAGTACAGTGCACTATCTAAAACACTGCATGTTCCTAGATATGCTATCTACACCCACCTGAGGTATCAACAGAAGCTGAATGTGGTGCCAGCTTCTGTTCCCACACATCCTGGACTTGATTATCAGTCCTCAGTGCTACCGCCCGACACCTTTGAAAGCTAACCCCTTCTTATCTCAAGTTCAATATCTCTGCCTGCGCTCCCCCTGGTTCATTCTCAGTGGCGATGACAAGAAGGAAAATCCCACCTGAAGCCACCTGACAGTACCAAAGTTTTAAGTTACCATTAAAACAGCACTGCCTGTAGTGTTGTTGCTGGGAAAGAGAGTGTTGAGGGAACGCAGGCCACTGTTGGTGGAAGGTCCTATGCAGGATCTTCCACAAGACTTCTTGAATACCGTAAATCGTAAAACTTTTGCGGTGACCTCTCCACCGTGAATTCATGGCTCTGCAAATATGTCTTCCTTGTATGACTACAGTGTACTACAGAATTGTTTCCACTGTGAATTTTAAACACCGTGAAAACCTACCTTTCCCTCCTACTGCAAAATAAAACCACTGCAAAAGTTTCCCGAGTTACAGTAAGGCTAGAAGCATAGAACACAGAGCTAACAACAAGACAAACACCTGCTGATGTAGATCCATGGCATTTTCGTAACATTTCATCAGGCTGTGCGAGAGCCGAGAAGTAGAAAGATGATGATTTCATTTCTGCATCGTAGAAGTTTGGGACAAAAGCAAGGGCTCAACTGAGAGGTATAGCAGTTACCATTAAAAGTATTGTAGTACAAGTCTACAGAGTAGATTTAAGCCGATTTGTAAAAAGGTTCTCAATCTCAAAGTGTGCAGGGAAGAATAATGAGAGAAATGATAATTAATGCTAATATAAGATCTTTTTTTAGACATCCGGTCGCCAACATACCATTGTACTAATTCCGTTCTGGTTGCCGGGAACACTTTGGCATGCTCATTAAGTCAAAGGAAGTGATTTAGAAACTTAAGACTGTCTGAATGTCAAGGGCAAGTTCCACCATATCCATCTTGAAACTCAAGCTGGCTTTTCTCTGACAGCCAGCGGAAGTTCTCTCCTGAAATAAATCCTGAAGAAACAACCCTCGGCAGAAATCTGGGGGTGTTTGTTTAGGGAAAATTAGCAGTTTTGGCACCTGAAGGTACATTAGAAAGAGAGGAAGCCAAAGGGACTGCCGATGAAACAAGAAACAAATGTTTCATCAAGGTCAAACTTATGTCAAGGTGAAATACGACTACTTTGGAATGGGAAAAAAGGAATGTTTTAAATATTTTTTAAAGTCAAAAATAGATTGTTGTGAGGCATTGAAAAAGGTATTCTGTCTTGTTTTAATTTCCTGCCATTTATTTTAATATCTCTACTAATGCTTCGTTATGTGGAAAAGCCTGTCTGCTCCTCTGTGGGGAAATTGAAAACCATGACCTCCGTCCATTTCAGCCTGATGACGTTAATTGAAGGGAAATTGAAAAGTCTTTAGTTCCTGATAAACTTAGCCAGGAGCTACCTGGGATTCAATTAAGAAGGCAGGAATGGTGGGCATCATGGCCAGGGGTGGGACATGGAGTAATTATGTCTGGTCAATATTTGAAGAGTGAGAGGTTAGGTTATCTTTTCTGACTTGCCAACGTAGCAATCACAACCAATATTGCAAGGCAGTGAAGTATGTAAACTTACTATAAAGAGAAGAGTAGGAAAGTTAGTAGTAGACTTAAAAATGATCCTTGATTGAAGATTACAGTATGTTAACCATGAAAAGTATAACATTTTTTTAGAAATTGTAGTAAAAGAAGTTAACTGTATTGTTAGCTGAAGCTGTGCAGATATGACCTTGTTTGTGCCACAATTTTTTTGGGAAAAGATTGACATTCTGCTGTTGTGAGAAAATGAAAATGTTATTGATAATTGTTCATTCAGCCACTTGTTCTGTTCCATGTGAGTGACTAGTTCCCTACAGACAAAAGCTGGATCTATATCCTTTACCATTGCTGTCACCAAAGGGACCCCAAATTTCTCATTACCCCTGACACAAAATGGATTTTCCTGTAAAGTTTGTTGCCCGTACTTGCCTTATGTATTGGGTAAGGGATTGGGCTTGGCAGGACATACCGACAACAACTGTCGAGTATTGGCTGGGAGAAAATGAAATTCCTCAACAGCCCGTGAAAACGCAATCTAGCCTTCAATGTGCCAATGCCAATATGGAAGAAGGGAGTTTTCAAAGTGAGAATTCAATATCTCTCTTAAATGGAGTGCCACCAGATTGAAGAGCAAGAGTTCAATGAGAGGTCAACGATTTAACGTTTAAAAGTTCTGAAAAATATCAAGTCATGCCAATAAAGTCATACCAACTTCAAATCAAAAGTTGTTGAGATGTTATACTTTTGATGGAAGAAAATCTTTATTTTTCTTTATTTGTTGAAGGGTTCTCAGAGCTGTTTTTCTGCCCTGGATGAGAAGTTGTTTGATGCGTACCTGGAACAGAAGGCAGACCCGCTGGTGGGGGCTCTGGAGCCGGGAGTGTACGCCGGCTACTTCATGTGGAACGACTGTCTTCCTCCGAGAGGTCAGCGACTACGGAGAACTCATCCTTTGCAAAGTTTCCCCCAACTCGAACTTAATAAAAACCCTAATTTAATAAATACTGAAGGGCTGATGAATATTTTGGACTGATACTGTAAATAGCATGTTATATCGTCCTTTAGTTTTCTGGAACAGTGTCAAATATTAGACAACATATGTTTTGGTCCTCTATTCACTAGCTAACCAGCTTACTAGTACATGTACCAGTTTTGTGGTTAAGAGGCTACAGGAAAAGTGGTGTTAAATTATTGTTACGGTAATATGCATATCAGTTATGTCAAATTGTACAAAACACTAGTTGGATATGCAAGAGAATATGATCATGAAGCAATTGAAACATAATCACAATAAGTATTATTTTATTTCTGCTTTAAATCTGCAGGTGTGAGGAATTATGTGAAAGAAGCCCTGATGAATCTAATAGCTGTTCACGCTGAGGTAAGTATATACAATGTACTTCTGCTATAATTTCTTTTACCAAACACATTGTATCTTCACATTAACCATTCAAGTGCACGGTTAGATTGACAAGATTCTGGAAAAAGACACATAAACCTTGATGTTAATATAATGGATTTAGTGAATTTAGTAAAGGATGGTAAGACAGGTGTTTCCATTTATGTGATCAAAGTCTTAGTAATTGTCTTTACTTGAGCTTAAGTGCTTTGAAAATAGCATATGTACAAAGTTGAAGACCTTGGCAAACATCCTACCCATTGCTTCCTGTGTTTGGGATTTTGCAGCTTTCCGGCTCTGTTTATCTTGGCTTGTACCCTTCCTTTCATCTCTTGATAGGTGCATAAATATTATGGAGTACTTCAACCTTAGGTTAACAGTTGCATGTACATTGTTTTCCCGACACTGATAGCGGTCCTCTAGCTGCACTGTGCTTCTTGACAATGTGTATTCGTTTGTTATTTTATACACCATTAAAAGTTGCTATCATGTTTTTTTCCCAGTAGTGGGTATCTTTAGCTAGTAACTCAATCTCAAACTTAAGAAGTAGCCTTAAAATAAAACATCAGACCTGGTTGAGCTTAGAATAAAACATAAGACCTGGTTGATCATGTTTCAGCAGTACAAAGGGTTGTCAAGTTCTCTCACTGATTTTCTGTACTTTGAGAAGTTGCATCTGCCTCAAAGAGTTTAATAAAACTACTATGAAGTCAAGAGAACCGTACTCTGACAGATGTAGAAAGATCCCATCTGCCTGTGGTCTCCTGCAGGTGTTTTTGATCTCCCCCATTATTTAGAGGGTTTCCATTTGTGTGTGGTCTCCTGCAGGTGTTTTCCATCTCACCATTGCTAGTGGAGAGGGTTCTGTCCAGACTTCTGCAGGCCCTGGCAGAGGAGATGCTGAGGCTGATGGAGTGTGTGACAGAATGGAGTCGAGACGGAGCAATCCAGGTGAGAGGATGTCCTCGCTACATCTGATGGTAGAAGCAATCCTAAATGCCACAGTGACTGTTTTCACTTCAAAAGGCCATTTTATTAAAGAAGTTGAGGAGGGACAATCAGAAAACCTCCTCTTTTAGTTTCCGTTACAAATACGTGTATCGCCCTGTTTTTTTCTTTTTTCTTTTCAATCTTCTCCTTTTTATCAAGGAAAAAGTCTCCTGTCAACTATCAGCACTTTGGAAGCAGTATATAGCCCTGATTATATATGGTTTTCATTTTGATTTTGTAGGCTGTATGGCTGTTAGTACCATATTTGCTTTGGCCAATGGAGTTAGAGTGATGTGGCATCAAGTAGAAGTAATTTTTTGTTGTCATAAAATAGATGTCCATGGATCGTGACTGAGCCTTAATTTAAGCTTTTAAGCTTAAGAAAGGTCATTAGTGACCCTTTCTCCTGATAGGCCTAGGTTGAGATGCTGAGCAAAAGCTCAACAACTCATCCATGTACGTCCATGTAAAATCCGTTCCAAATTGAGTCCCCGTGGATTCTGTGGTGTCACAATTTAATCTGGGTGTTGTGGCTGCTGGGAGAAGGTGTCATTAGTGTGAATCAATGTCTGAACCTGCATTGATTTTGTCTGTTGGTACAGGTAGTTAAGCTTGATCAGGCTTTCACGTGACATCTTTACTTTTTCTAGATCTGCCAACTAGGTCATGTTGCTTTTAGGATTGTTCGTTTTCAATGATTTCATTAGTTTGCATATGAGTTTGTTGACATCTGGAGCATCCAATGTAAAAAGCGCACTACTTGAAAGACATACATTTTGTATACATGTACATTGTACATGTACATACAAGACAATGGTAACTGGTTCAGTCATATTAAAACAAGCAGAAGACATACATGTTTTTTTCTGCTCTTCTTCTTCCAAAGGAAGGATTTCTCATGAAAGTCTCATCATCGCCCTTCCGTTGACATTGATCCTAACCCTCGCTGGAGGGAAAATTGTATTCCTCCGACTCATCATCGAAATTGACCCTGGCGCACACCCCGAAATTATCCCCTCCCAGGGCTTCTTTTATTCATCTAAATCTAATTCCAGCGAAGGTACATGGAACCCCTGTGCCATTAAGGTATTAACGCCGGCCGACCTTTCTGTCATGAACCCTGGACTGTTTGTAAGCTATCTCCATTATGATATTATCTCAGTCTTGTATTGGTTAACCCTGAGGATACTTTCAGGCCACTGGGTATGACGACTGTTTGGTTGTAATCATTCTCTATTCAACGGAAGACGGTCCTCAAGTTGATATATCCAGACGTCCATGTCTTTTGGAAGGATTTATGTATCGAGCAGCAGTCTGCATGTGTGTGAACATGTGCATTTTGAATTATCATTTTGCGGTTTGCTGACTTTAGGAACATAAACTCAGAGAACTTTTTTAACTTCTTGAAACACATGTCTAATTTGTGAAAACTTCTTACACTGTTTCTTTGAAAATGACAACTAGTAGTAATGTTGAAATTCTATGCAGAGTATGTGTGCTCGTGTCTCTTTTGTAAGAGAGTGCCCAACATGGTTAATTTCCTCAACGTGTGAAATGTTGAGGGTCCTTACAATTTGACCTCTGTCTGACCTTAGTCTACTCTAAGTTTCCTCATCAGGCCCTGAAGGGCACTGCATCCCTTCCCATAGTCCTTCACTAATGGGGCGTGTCCTTGGTACTGACAGCACATCCACAACAAATCCTTCTCCACTCCGCATCGTGGATAAATCAGGGACGGTAGACTGGCTGGCTGGTGGCTCATCCCTGCTAGTGGAATGGTATGAGGTGTCTAATACATGGACCCTGTATCCCACAATCCATCTGGATAAGGAGCCCGTATGTAGCCTACAAAATAGTGCACTGGTGTGCGCTTAACTGCAGGGTTGTTTGGAAAGTGGACATTTTTTATAAAGTTTTGGACTTTTTCTGATCATTTGAGAGGCTTTTATTAATCTTTAACCTTAGACAGTCCACAGGGGCCTCAGTGCACCAAATCAGTGCTTGTGCAGCAGTGAGACATTGTTAGAGGTCAAGATTTTTCCGTCTTATCTGCACATTTTTCCTTAATAGCCCCCCCCCCCTTCCCCATCCTCTTGCAGCTGTGCTTTCTCTTCTACTTGGATTATCATGATTATATTCTCTAGAGGGAGGCAAAATAGAAGTAAATCTGCTAATGGCTCTGTACTGAAGACTCATATATTCTCTGCTCCGATAAGAGTCAATTACTGTGTCTGTCTGTGACCTATGACATGCCCTTGGCATGTACTCACCTTTACAATGTCCATGGAAATAGAGTATTAGTCCATTATGGAACTAATGTTGGTGTATTGTCTTGTGTGCTGGTATTCTCCTTTGAGCATTTACCAAGAAGAATGCACCCTGCCTAGGTGGTCTTGTTTACCCATACACGTAGCCTGTCTGTGTTGGGTTAATAGTTTGTTTAGTGTACCAAATAATGCTGGTATGTCTGATTTCTATCTTACCTGTGTTGGTGTTGTTGCCTCTTTCCCTCTTTGTTCCTCTTTGTGCCATCATTGTCCATATTTTCCTTGATGTTTATGCATACAAATATGCCATACACATGTCTTAAATAGCAACAGGCCACAGTATCAGCCTTTTAGTTCTACATTGAATCATTCATGGGCAGAAATGTGCAAGAAAGGTGTATAGAATACAACATTTTCTGCTATAACAGATAAGAAGTAATCAGACTGAAGGAGTAAATGCAGCTACATGTATAATTCCACTACAATAACCCCATACCTCCAAGTTATTCCTGGTTTATAAATTCACGGCATGCTAAAGGTTAAACCAGAATAACCTTGGAAGCTAAAAGGTTAGGCGGGGGTATAGCTGGTAAACAGATAATGCTGACCTCTCGTAAACTGACAGTTTTTAAGTGTAGCCTTGAACATTACCCGTGTGCAATGTGCCAGGAAGTCCAAGCTTTTAGTGACCTTTGGTAGTGACCTGTTGTCAGTGCCCAGTACCTGATGTGCCACTACTCTTTGTAGAAGGCCAGCATGGAAGGGACTGGTCACTGGTACATGTAACATCTGTATAACACAAACTAAGTATCTGGAAACGTTACATTACATTATGGTCAGTGATTACCACATCCCAAGAGAAAAGTAGTCCCTAGATAAGAGAACAGTCCCCTTTAAATAGATCACTTAAAAAATGCATCCATCAA
This sequence comes from Branchiostoma floridae x Branchiostoma japonicum, assembly GCA_013266295.2. Taxonomy (NCBI): domain Eukaryota; kingdom Metazoa; phylum Chordata; class Leptocardii; order Amphioxiformes; family Branchiostomatidae; genus Branchiostoma; species Branchiostoma floridae x Branchiostoma japonicum. The sequence continues at coordinate 10,103,050 of CM023829.1, read as the reverse complement.
CTTTCATATGCTAACGAAGTTATAATGGTAAGAAAAATAGAATAAAATGTTGATATACATCTTGGTGACCTTGAGTTGACCTCTTGTCATCACCTGTAAGGAAATGACCTCACTTTGTGGCAATAATGAATGTCTAAAAATACCTCACCTGATCTGGTCTTTATTTATTTACGGAAAATCTTTATTTGCATTCAAAGAAAGGTTATAAGACATTTTTTCAGTCGTTGTCTTAAGTTTTAGTTATTTTTCTTCTGTCAGGAAAGTCAAAATAGTTAGGATGATGGTGTTAGTAAACAGATATCAGTTTACCAGTGTTGCAATGTATGAGGAATGAGGGTACAACATGTAGGTGTTGTGGTTTTTTGTTTGATTTTTTGTTTGTTTTGGTAGAAGACGCCATATTACATGGCTCCAAGTCATGAACAGTAAACCTTATAAAGACAATATGGATTTAAATACTTCCAAGCAATAAAAGAATAATAGACAGCTTTGACTCCATTCCTTTAGCAAAATACACAGGGGAACTCCTTTACAGAGAATATAGTTGGTTCTAAATTGAGTGAGTGACAGGGCAGGCTGTGTCACAGGGCTTTTAGTGACCTTTAGTGCCCTTTAACATGATAACCTGACCCGTGTGTCATCATGGCTTTAAATGCCTGTCAATTTAGAACATCCCAGAGCCTGGATGTCTGTCTGTAGCAGTGTGGGTCGCTACAATTAGACATACAGAAATGCCCTTGTCTGATATATGGACAAACATACTGTAAAGAATAATAACATTGAAATTGAATTAGCCAGTGCAACAGACGTTGAGGCAGTGCATGACATTTGCTGGATGATACAAGAGTGAATCATGTTGCTACCATGCATCAAGCAGTCAGTGGTAATGTCCCAGGGGTCGTGCATCATTTTGCTAAGCGATGACACAGGTCTATTACAGGAACACACACTGGGAGCACAGACTCAAGGTGCATCCTTGATTTATGTATTCCAGTTTTGACTTCATGTGTAATTTTTTTAATTACTCAGAATTCTATGATATAGCAGCAGTTATCTTTGCATTTTGAGGTCATCTGCCATTTGTACTGAGGACTACTGGGTACAACTGCTAACACCCCTTTCCACTAGAGGCAGTGACTGCTAAGTGATAAAAAAATAGACTGCAAATTTCATAGGCAAAGAGCACATTTTTTAATGTTTTGTGTGTTTTGTTGCTAGTTCAGGTGCATTTTGTACTAGCTCAATTCTCAAAAAAAAGAACAGGTTGACAAATTCATACAAGGTCGATATTATATATTTGATGAAATTTAATACAGAATGTACATCTTGTTAGGAAGCATAATGTGTAGTCAATTGTTTGTTAGTAATTTTTTTAGTTAGTGTTTCAAAAAAATTATTGTCCAAAATCATGCCATGATGTTGTGAACATTCTCCATGCCAAACAATGATAGATTATTGCTGTGCAACCTGAGCTGGCTCTGTAATGAAAAAATCATCTGTGATAATTAGATGCGAGCATATGGCTCTGACTGCCACCCATGCACATATGAGGTGTCATCCCCATAATTTATCACGCAGACGTAACACACAACCTTGTTAAATGTACCAGACCATCTGCGATGACGTCAGTCGAAAGGTTTTCGGAATCTTCAAAGGTAGGAGCCGACAGTTTTGATGATAAACGGCCGCACATCACACACCTGCATTAAGCCTACCCTATAATTTATAGGTCAACTGTTCATCATATAACAAGTTGGCCCACATTGCCCTTTGTACACTGTCTGTTACCTATGAATATGTTTTTGTCTACTGGCCTTTCTTCTCAGAGGACAATAAAACATCTGGTACAGTGATAATTCCTTTGCTTTAACATTTCGTCAGATCAGACAAATGTAGATTGACATGTATGTTAAAAAGATAGATATTGATTTTGGAACAGCGGTAGGTTGTCATGATGTTGAACTCCTTTGCATCTGTGCCTATTGTATCCTACAATGTACATGATCACAAGCACAATAGCTCAAGAGGGACACACTATTATTACATATAATAGTACTGTGTATGAAATCCCTGTAGCTTCCTAGAGTTACAAGGAGAAAACTTTTGCAGCACGTCATCCCACCTTGACAGTTATGATTGCACACATTAGTTGTTGCCATGTTTTGGATTTGAAACCAACCCCACAGTGATTAGATAGACACTCATTTATGAATTACTGCTTGAGTCAGAATCCTGTCCCTTTCATTCTGGAATTTTATTACCATCAGTCATGCAATGTTTTTTCTGTTGCCGAATTCACTTTGATTCATTTACCAGTTGATTTGATCAATCAATTTATCCGGCTTTATGACTAAGTGTTTAATCTCTGAGTAAGACATCATCATGTCATTGCTATATGTGCTGGATGAGTGTACTCATGTTTACCTGTTATACAATTTACCCACACCTTCCTGTTTCCTATATTACCAATGACTGTGTATTTCCTGGTCTATCACTGCCTTCCTGTATAATAAGGTTAGACTTGAAGATCGGAAGACCTACACTCATGAGATTATAGCGGCGTGACTGCCGGCATTAATCCAATCAGGCAAAGTTCCCCTACCCGTCTCCTATCGATTCGTCTTGTAATATTTTCAGTCACATCTGGGGAAGGAAGAAGAGGACAGATCTGTTAAACAATCGTGCTGGCATTTACTGGGCAATTAAAAATAGATGCTTGTTTTATGTGAGTAATTTTGAAACGATGACTCAGACTAAATTTATTCATGCTCCTAGAGCAATGTGGGACAATGAAAAACTGTTATCAAATAATTTTATTGTCTTTTCCTCCTGCCTTTATTTTGTTTTTACAACTTTACCACCTGGAGATTTAATGTGATGTCGTTCTTCAACTGTCATGTTTCTCATTACTAAAGTGATGAACCTGATGATGGTTCATGTAACATACTTCTGCCAGGTACCCCAAGACCACCACATTAAAAATACAGTGAATTTAAAGAGATCTACTAAATGCTGTATCAGTAATCCTCAAGGAATGCACTCTTCGGATATCCAGGTGTTCAAGACATTCTTGAGAACGCTTCAATAACACCATATTTGTACTATGGCAGTGTTAGTGTACCCAGTGGAATTATGAAGACTGTAACAGTTGTTATGTTAGTGCCAGTAACTAATTTGCATTATTTCAAAGATCAACAACAGAAGTATTTAACCTTTAGTACACTGCAGTAACCGTTCTCTGTTGAGTATGGCATTAGGCAGCAGGAAGAGGGTTAAAAGGAGACACTTTTTTTATGTTCACTGGTAAAATTTGTTCTCTGCAGCAGATGTCTTATTACTCTCTCAACCTGCCGACTTGAAGAATGTTAGATGCTTTATCTTGTATTGGATGTTTTCCAACAGTTCCTCCAAGTAATTTCATCCCTGACTTCCCTTCACATTTGATGCCCCGCTCCCAGACAACTTCCAGATTGATTTGATCAATATTGCACATGGTATATGATTTCATGTCTGTTTCATGAGCATTTAGAAATCATATCTGGCTATAACAGGAAGAATGGTCCCCGAAAGACTGTCAACTACCGTAGTAGATATGATGAAACTGTTGAAAATACATTTGTACATGTGGCTCTGATTGCAGTACTGCTTCTTGATGATATTTTTTCTCTGCTTACATGTTGGTTGAAATTGCAACATACTTCACCAAGCTATCTTCCTATAAATTGAGAATACCCTTTAGTATAAAACACACACTTATAGATTTCGGTTGTGTGTTAGAATCGGCAACAGAGAATCCGGTTGCCAAGCTACAATTACACTTTTTTCATACTTATGACTTTAACCTTATGCTTTTATCATTTATCCATTATAATTGCTGATTGCTAACTTCATCTAACAAAAGCGTTGCTTGTAGACATGTTTTTGAGTCCAGTTGCCATATTGAATTGTTGACCTCTTCTATCTGAGGGGGCAGAGGCAATTTTACTCTTCACTGCAGAATGCTGTAATATTCCCATCATGCTAGTGGAGGGTTATCATCAATGGTGGTCCCCAGTACAAAGTAGTGATCTACACTAAGTCTTGCTCAGCTCTTGTATTGGTACAACTCTACTCACCACATTGAAGTAGATTCTTAGTACAAGCGATTGAAGTATTGTTTTGTGTTACACCTATATTCTCTGTAAAGAAGAAGGAGTACTGTGAAGAAAAAATAGAATAAAAATTATGAAAATTATCATCACACAATCTTAGAAACAAACATGTCAAAAATATTATGGACACACTTAGCAACACTTAGAATTACTTGTAGACATGAAGAGCCACATGTACATGTAGATGTGACATTAAGTCATTTGATGTAATGCAAGCAGCCGCCGCTGTGTGCCATCAAAGCTGGTGTACGTGCTATGCCCAAGGGTCGTTAAACCAGTTGACTAATGAGAAATAAGATACTTCAATTGGTAATTCTTCAATATTTGAATAACTGCCCCATTAAAGGAAACAACTATATTCTTGCAATAACTTTAGAAGCTTACGGATTTGTGTTTAGTTATTATAATTTTTATAATACTCTGACATTTTTGTGTCCCCGGCATCAGATTGTGTATTTTATCCCTTTGATTTGTCACCCTTGTAATCTGTCCAAAATTATATATATATTAACTATAAATTTGGTTTGTTTCTATCTCTATGATGGAGTCCTATTTTCAGGTTGACAAGTCCAAATCCCCCACTGCACAACCAGCCTGTTAGGCTCTGCTCTCTGTCAGTCGGTACTTGGCTTGACCAGTGTACTTCTGGGCCCAGTGCGGAGCAGTCATTAGTTAAACCTGGGGTCAGCACTGAGGGAGGCAGCTGGACCTGCCAGTCAATTGACCTTTTCCAATGGTTCTCCAAGTAATTTCATCCCTCACTTCACACAGCAAATAGCTCCAAGCCCCGGCCTGATTGGTCCGTTCCACGCTGCATATTCCTGATAAGACATCTCATCCACTCCTCGGGCAGGAGGATGCTGCATTTTGTGAGACATTGTCAGTAGATTACAGTTAATTCTGCAGTTAAGAGTAACAACACCATCAACAGGGGGCCATCACTTTAGATAAAGCACTTTAATAATAAAAATAAATAAACAGAATTTGTTAGCAATAAAACTTACTTGGACCCCTGACCCATCTCAATGACTTTGTACTCCAGTAGGACAAATCCACAATGCTAGGAAGTTTTGTACATAGTATCAAAGCCACACAATTTACTCTAAAATTTGGTCTTATTAATATTTCACAATAGAGTGATGTTTTCATAATAGGACCTTCATTAATAGGACCTTTTTAATGTATCAACAATTTAATTTGTATTTATATTCTGTGGTACATCAAGATCTAAAATTCTACTAACTGTTGTCATGTTGCCAGATTTCATGCAGCAATACAGCAATTTGTTGGTCAATGCAAAAGCCTGTATGTCCATAACCTTTAGCAATATACAGGTGCCACATGACATCAAATTTTTACCGGTGCTCTGGTAAGTTAAACATCTGAATGTTGAAAGACGACTTCTATTACACACAGGTTCGAGGTGTCTGAAATGATTTGCCAGTTGGAGGCATTAGTCTGAGAAGTTTTCAGAGCAAGATTGAGATTAGTCTGTTGCTAATGGAATCTTTGCCTCATTGCCCACATCCCAAATGTTAATGGCATCGATGAAGAACTTTCTTCACAGAAAGAGAAATGTGCCCATTCCTACTTATCTGAATTTTTCAGGAAGGCATTTCGACTAATGTGTTTGGGAGATTTTCAATTTACCGCCTACAACCTCGCGAGCAGTAATCTTTCTGTGCCAGCATCGATCCCTTTTCTGTGATAAATAAGTTTCTTCCCATCCAAATTAATCCCGGTCCACAATTCATCAGGCCGGGTGGTTAGAAACCAGCTGATTTCTGCACCAATGAATGGGAAAAAGGGTGGGAAAGCCGGTGGTAATGACGGGGATACCGCTGCTGTCACACAACAGGTGTCACATCGGGTACTTTTGCGTCGACAGAGATGCAGGAGATAAAAGCATGGGACGATCACTCTTCCGCCGCGGAGCAATTAAAGGGAACTTTGTGGCCAGATCCTTAATTTATGGCAAAAGCATCTCTTGGTGGAAAAGTTTTAATGATGTGACACGATGACAAATGGTCGGGAAAAGCGTCGCTGCGATGGAAGATGGAAAGTTTCGCGGAGCGGTGATGCACACGAAGGCACATATTTTGTGTGTGCAAAACTGATGAACTTCATGTGAAGTGAGCAGAATGTACATCAAAGATGCAATCTGGAACAAGTCTTGATTAAGGTCTTGATTATGGTCTTGATTAAGGTCTTGATTAAGGGTTGAAGCTAGAAGTAGTGTGCAAGGAGGAACTGTGTTAGAAAATGGTGCAAATTTTGGGGTACACTATGCCATATAAACTGCATGTGTCATTCTGATTTCTTTCTCTCTTTCAACCATCTTTATGATTACCCCTTTATGTCGAGTTTGCATTGACTTTCATTTTATAACTAGAAAACAACATTGACAGCACACATAGCCAGAATATATTTAATAACCTTAGCTGTCAGCATAGCCAACAGAATGTAATCCTCTATCAAAGACATCCCAAGGGAACTTGGTTTAGAGTCCTTAATATCTTAGAATCATTTCAAACTGTTATCTATTCCATGAGTAATTTAGATTTATGTAAAGTTGAGAGGCTGTAGAGCTACATAATCCCATCTATGAGTGGGTGATATGAGGACCTTGAATGCTATTGCCACCCATATGGCACAGGACAGGGTATGTTTCCTACCCTTTAGGCCACTTGTGATGCTACTATGCGCCTCCGTAGGGCAGGCATTAGTCTTGTTCAACCAAGTGTCCTTCCTTACAGAAAGAAATTCTGAAAACGTTGAGAGATGGGGCTTCAAATTTGTATCATCACTGCTTTTAGAGGAGAGAAGTATCACATGCTGGCATACTTATCATACTCAGTAACAGCAGATATGAAGCAGCACATGCCTCTAGCTTACAGTGAGCTCACTTTACTTTCAGCAGGCCCAGGAATATTAGCATCATATGCTGGCAATTTTCATTAGATGGGCAGGCCTTGGGGCCTTGCATTTTGGGTGGTCCTCAAAGATTTTTGTGACATTATAGCAGCAGCGCAATATATGGAAAATATGAACTTAAGACACAGGTAAGAAATGTGAGACTAACACTAACTGAGCTACATGTGTCTTGTTCCACAGCCCTAACTGTAACTGTTCTTTTGTAGAACAAAATGGCTCTCTGTTAAGGTATATCAAAGTGACATTTTCTGTGTTTTTCAGGCACGTCTGGAGCTGTGTGCATTACAAGATGCTCTGGCACTCTACAAGACCCCAGAGTCCAGGTAACTATTATAGAATTTTAATTTAAGACACAGCAAAACCCTTCACATTGCACAGCCGTGGTCAATTTTTCAAACATACCCAATATATATGCCCATTACTCACTCTGATGAACTTCATGAGCAGGTTGATCAGGATAGTTAACATTTTAGGACTTTTGGACAAATTGAAAGGTTGGGGGAAATGATAGAACAAAATTTAAAGCACAAAGGGGAACAAAGGAACAAGGGAACAACCAACAAGAGTCCATAGGACACAAACCTCTGTGAAGTAATCATGGTTTTTGCGGTGTAGGCTGAAGTGGCAGTTGAATGATGTTTGCTTGGAGGACATTTGCCAAGTAGCCCATGACACAAATGCTTTACAACAGCTGAAGACAGTTCCAAACCTTCAAGATGGAGGTGTTGTTTTGTAATATTACATTACCTATAAAAACCGCTATGGTGTAAAAAAAAAAAACACTGTGCATCATCTCGTGCATACTAGCAGACGACATGCCAAACTACATACCAATACAGCAAACAGATCATGAGTTACAGCTGCGAACATATGGACACGACTAATTTCAATACTCAGCCAGAGGTCACTGACCTCCTTCACGGAGTAAAAAATTCAAGGAAATAACTTAGAATGAAAATGACAACCTCAAGGCCAGACATCTGCTTGGACCAGAGAAATTTCATTAGACTGCAAATGATGATTGATCAGGCAACTCTTCGCTCTGCACTACACACGAATCTGTTATTAATCATTCATAAAAATGACTAGTTCCTGGCACGTCATTTCCTTTGATCTGCACCGTATCCCTGCATAATGTCATCCAAAACAGATGTTTTATTACACAGTAGACAGGGTGCTTATTAGCATTACCTATGACACATGGCTAACATAACTACCATTGTGATGCCAGTGGTTTCAATCAAATATTCATTCCCTCTTAGGAATTCCATTTCATGTTGTTCACCCTTTCAAACGATTACCACATCACAGAAGTACCGCCGTGATGACACTGTCAATCTTCCCATCTCCCGTATCCAATACTGCACGCTTTGTGTTACCGACAGATGGCTTTATTTGTTTATGAAACAGGTTTGTGTGTTAACTGCCCCCTGGCATGATATTCCAACATTTTCCATTTTGCTGAAAGCCCCGTAATGTTGCCCCTGAGAAATGCCATGGCTGTGCCGTTATTAAAAGTGTAATTACGAACTTTCTTTGATCTTCCCCATACTGTTCTCTCCGATGCTGTAATGTCCCATAATGAGCCCTTGTGATATTGCCTGTTGTAATGCTAACCTTCCACTAATGCCTGTTATCTTGGTGAGGTTCTGTAAATTGTTATTGGTTACCTGGGAGTCTCCGGGCAATTTTTGTTCGATGTTCCTGGTGGGTGTATTGCGTAATGTTGCATGAAAATGCAACAAATTCTTTCATCAGAAGCTCTTCGATATTTCGTAACACTGTGAACAGTTTTAAAAAATAGAAGAATTGGCACTATTTTCACATTCATTACATTACTGTATCAATTCTATAGATTTACAACATGAGAAACATCAATAGATTCGTCAATATGGCAGTTATTTCTCTAATGAGTTCACCTTTAACAGCCATTGACAAGTTCAAAGTAAAAGTGCCTGTGTGTGAACTCTTTGATCTTTCACAATTTCCTCCTAGCCATTTTGGTGTAGGGGCCCTGCCCTGATGTTGGTCTGCAATCACTCAGTAAGCAAAAACAGCCCTGTTAATGTTTATTCCTTGTAAATGCCTCTGGCTATTTTACCAACAAAACACTTGGTTTCAGCCCCAGTGATCCCCTTAACATCTGCTTCCTCATGAACCCATCTGTAAAGCATTATTTTCTGTAAACAGTAAAACTGTGAAATTTGATTTTGGAGGTGGAAACAGTCTGTTTTAGTGAGGAACGTTTTACTTAACAATTTCAGTGATGTCTGTCCATCCTTGATATTAGCTCAGAATAATTATATTGATTTGGAATAACACTACCAAATTTGTCAAAATGAAATGCCACATTTTCGAAGCTCACAGCATCATGGTACCCTGGGGCCTGTATCCTTTTTATCCAGTCTTTCAAGAAAGAAATTCAATGTTGTATCACATGTCTGTAGTACCTATGAACCTACTAACTCAGATTGCTAATGTTCATAGTTCAAGTTAAATCAAAACAGGTCAACATATAACATTCAAGAGATCATGTAGCCAGTCTAGAAAGTTTTGGAACAGCGGTATTTTACCTTGAAGTCAAATTTATTTGTTAAGACTCTTCATATATGGGGGATGTGAATGGCAGAAATATGAGCCCTATTAGCACTATAGTTGTGGTTTGAACAGCAATAACAGTTGCAACCATAACTGTTTGACAAATTGCTACACAACCTTTAGCATCACAATAAAAACCTAATGACTTGGATGTGCCACGACTTCATAAGGCGAGATCAAAGCTCAGCCGTCAGCTTTGATATGCGGCTTAACAAGTTGCCAACGTGATATTTTCTACCAATTCATCACCTACCCGTGCACCGGGAGAAGTTCAACAGCTGCCTACAGAGTTTTAATTTACAAACTTTACCATCCCACAGTAGCCATTGGATGATACAGAATATGGGGATGCTCCCTGGCTCTATGATATAGCCGTGTAAAAATGATGCTCTCAATAAAACGTTATGTCAAGTGGTTTTATGTTAATTGTTCAACAGTTCGTACATAAAGAATATGGCCACTTGCAAAGTGGCTGTAAAAGCCGACTGTATGGCAGCAGAAGTGCTCAGATGTGATGACACCTATTGGAGAAATGGTCACTAGCTGGTAGCCGTGGTACCAAGATTTACTGCGACTCCCATGATAGTTATGTTTTACTGCACATTGGATGAAAAGGGCTGTTTTTGTGGCTTTCTCTCCTGTTTTGTGGTCAGTTTTAATACAATAAGGGACAACCAAGAAAGAATTGTAGGACTGCTTGAAACTTGACCAAAAAATAGGCAAAAGGAGGATAATGAAAACCAGAATGTTGACAGAAAAGGTGCAAAGTTTTACCTAACTCATAACAACTCCCCAATGATGGTTCTGTCAGGATTAGTCCCTCATCAGTGCCAGGCCTCCAACCAGGAGGTACCTTACATGACTTGTGTACTCTGTTCCACTATGTCCAAGTTGATATGATTAGTTTCATTTTCAAAGTCAGCAACATGACATTATGTGCAGTGTTGATTTACCTTGTTCTCTGGTGTTCTTCCAGTAAATCCTTCCATGACGCCTTGCAAATAGTTCCACCTGTCACCGGTGCAGCAGACAGAAAGTAAGGACATTTCATTTTTAACCACAATTATGATTATGATAATGCCTGATATGTTAAAACCTCCTTATTAATTATATAGTGTGCATCTCATTAGATTCTACTTCAGTACTGAAATACATGTTTCTTGAACATAATGTTTTCTGTGACTGCCACTGTTTGTTTTTCAGATAAGATTCATATAGCCATTATTCCTAAACAGTGTTAAGACAGAGTCTGACATTTCCTCTTTCTCTTGCAAAGTCAGCTCTTAGTGTTCACTGTTTTGGGTATCAGTGAAAAGTGTCATCATAAAGAACATCTATTAGATCTGTTGTTCATTCCTCAATCATTATGATAGATTGTGATCCCTGTCTTTTTCTTGCAGAAATCTAGAGGAACTTATGAACAAGTTCAAGAGCAACATGCAGTTGCAGCTAACGTGCTTCAGAAGTGATTCACTGAAGAGGACACTAGTCTGACATGTCTGAGGTAAAACTGATGACCATCACATGATGATCTAGCTAGGCTTGTTGAAGCTGTGAAATTTCAGATTTGAGTTTCCTCTTTTGATACAGATGAAAACATCAAAACGGAAAAAAAACTTGATTTTTTGGCACAGCACTATGTGTGTTAAGTTGTGATCGTATGGGTCAGGCAGTGAAGTTGCCTCTCTTGTTCTCTTACAGACAAATAAGGGCGTTGTCATGATGCTTACAATGGAGGTTAAACGAAGGTGGTTGCAGTACACTGGGATTTTGTCCAAGATCCTTAATGAGTTGGAGAATGCTTGCCACAATCTCTCCTTACATGTTGTAGTGACATGTCAACTGTAATATTCTACCTTCAAACACAATCTTGGCAGATATGAATATCTAATATGCTATGAAATGACCCAAAGGTGATAAACCATTAAAATGTGAATGAATCGATGTACATTTGATAATTCTTATGATGAATAAACACAACAAGGCTTGTCTTTAGGTCTTTGGAACACACTAAAGCTGCCCTGGCCAGGTAAATTTTCACACAAAGTTTAATACTGAAGGTGAGAAGCTGTCAAGAGAAATGGCAATTAATGAGGTTCCACACAGAGGGTCTCAAAACAGCCAACACCGACATCCTGCGTAAAGCCAGGGAGACGCAATTATGACGGCACGTTGGCGTTACCGGCGTTCCTTCCAGGCCGTACCTATCCCATCAACCATCTGGGAGGGAAACGTAGGTGACAGGTTGCGGTGCTTATTGGCACCTTGGGGTCAAACGTGAGCCACAGGTAGCACTTATTAGAACTCCCCAGCTGCCGGCGGACGGGCCTAGGGAGGGAAGTAAGTGTGAGGTCTGTGACATGCAGTTAAAGGGAACATGAGGAACGGTCCTAATCACCCTCCCTAGAGGAATCAGCACCCAACAGAACCGCGAGGAGGGACACAAATCATGCACGGGTTCATTTTGTGCTTTTATTTGTGGTGTGCTGTGGGATGACACGGTATAGACCTTCTGTATTGTAACAGGTGTCCAGCCTTTCCAAGTCACACTCCATCCTTACTCCGCCCCTACTTTTATACTGTAGTTGCTGCAGAATTCATCACAAGCTACAGGTGACTCACGTGCAAATGGAATGGCAACTACACTGTACCTGTCTGTTTACACATTAAACTTTGTTGAATTTTTTCAGCTTTGAATAATGAAAACAAAAATGTCCTGTGCCAGAAAAGAATGACACGTGGCAATTTCTCAACAAATCAAATGCAACAAAGATAACAATTCTACATGTACCTCGTGCCTGTCTAATAAACTACCTGGTGGTTGGTTCATATTCTAAGTGTCACCTTCTCCACTTATAGCCCTTGCTATTTGAAGCAAAGTCATGGTTGAGCATTTGAAGTGTTCTTCTTGGTGACAATTCAGCACATCAAAGGCAGAGTGTATTACTGGTCGTGTGCAGCTGAAGGTAGGAAAGAGTCATGAATGCACTTTTAGAACCAAATCTAGGAACATCATTGAAGTTCTGTGAAAGGCCAGAGGTACCGTCTCCCGCGGAAATTATTCACCAGAACATGCGCAGCTGCCAATTAAAGATTGCCACCTCAGACTGATCACCCAGAGTTAAAAATTTTCCCTCCAAAAATCGTTGTCACCATGGAGAATTCTCATGATGGGCGCAGGTGAACCTCCATCGCTGCCGCCATTGCTCGTTATATCGCCAACATTGATCTCCCGAGACGTCCCATACACACAGGACCTGACACAGTGTCAGAAATTAATGTCAGCTTAACAAGATCTCAACACATCTTGAGAGGCAATTAAAGAGAGCTGAGGCAAGCTTGATTAGCTCATTAATTGGAGTTTTTTTGCATCACTGCAATTTGAGTATCATCCACTGGTGTGGAACGTGGAGGAATTTTCACTTAACCTCTGAATCTGAGTCACTGATCAACATTGATGACAGGATGGTTATTGCTGTTCACTATTTGTTTGTCACTGAAGAAATCAACCATGAGATTCACTCCCATTGAGGGATTGTGTTAAACTGAAGAGAATTGAGCATTCTAAAGACTCACAATTGGCAACTGAGTTCGCTTCACGTAGAAACCGAAGTCTTTCGCAGTTTGGAAGGGAAATATGTACCTGTGTCATTATCAGCTAGTGATGTTATTCTGCAGCCTTTATGTATGATTTCTAGCATTGCAAACTTTATTATGTTAGATATGTTAAACAAATGTTGGACATTACAAGGTCACACTACTATCAATACAGTGTAGGTGTGCTTGAATCTTCACATTTGCATAAAATGTTTCAAAACATGAAGATTCATTTCACATCACGTTCCTCATGGGTATCAACCTATACCTACCTGACGGGTGTCAAAATGTTTCCTAATTTACTGGAGATGGATTCACTGCACTGTCTAGACACTTGATGCAAATGCATGCTGTCTACCTATAATATGTTTCCTCATAGATGTGCAATCATTGTCTAGACCTTACTATGTACAGACCTAGAGGCTAGAACATCTCAATAAACATGAAGACGTACAAACAGTGAAGCTACAGTTGTATGTTATTGGTTTGTCTTTGTCTGTTTTACTGGTTACATTCTACTGCTCAAGTAAGGATTTAAAGCATCCTTTTAGAACGTGATTACAGCAGCTGCTATATGTAGTACCTTAGCTGGTGTGTTACACCAAAGGTCGGTTATACTGGCTATGCAGATAATTTTTTTCGATGTAAATCAACTTTGAAAAATTGTCTACTTTTATAAGTTCCACTAAAAAGCTGTGAATGTAAGACGATGCCAGTACTGAGTCTTAAGATTGCTGTCTTGGCTTAGGATACAAATTTACTCCGTCAGCAAGAAACTTCTAAAGCCCTGCAGAAAAAGATCCTTGAAGACAGATGAAAAGATGTAATAATCCAGTCTGGTGATGGAGTAATGGGCTTACTGCATGTTGTTTTATCTCAGGTGCTGGGACAGTCTTTTCTTTATCAGCCGTACGGCCCAGGGAATACCACCAAGGTTTTTAGAGGAATTTGTTCTCGCTAATAGAGCCCAGTGGCATTCCTCCCCACAGTAATTGTGCTCAGAGGGAATGCTGCTGCATGAACTGTGGGCAGGCGTCCCTGGTCAGCAGATAGCAGCCTGCTGATTTGTCACACTCTAATCATCGCAGTGTGAGGGAGCCGGAAATCCTACTGCAAAGGATTGATACAAATTGGTGTCCTACATGACCCAGGAAGACCTGGAATTCTCAGACCCAAAAAAATGGTACCGGTAGTTTAAATTTGTGTGAGTCCATAGCATGCGCATGTTAAGTTACAACTGGTGAAGTGGCTAGTTTGGTGAGCCTCACAAACAAGATATTTTGCTCACAAGATAAGTTACATGACTGTATGATGAATATAAGATTTGATCTCTTTTGTTGTAGTCACTATGATTATAATTATTATAATAGTGACTACGACAAAAGTGATGTAGAGATCAAATCTTATAATAGTATTTGGATGGACAAAGTTGGCTGAGTCAGGTATACCAAACTACAGCTTAGCACTCAAATCTAGAGTGATGTTTTGTGTACGTTCCAAAAAAGGGTATTATTCACTTCTGATACATTACAAAATATTTTGTATTTTCAAACACTGTCACAGTAAGCAATTCTATCAGCCCTAACTGCTATTTGAAAGTTTTCATTCGTGTTGCAAAATGAAAATGTATTGAGTACAATAAGAGAAATAAGAAGAGGTTGAAATCATTTTGCTCCAACCTAGTGTCAGCAAAGCACTGCTGCTAAGAGGGTGAAAATAATTGACCTCTCCACTGTATTTTTATCCCAACTTATGACGCATGAGACTCCATGTCTCCAAACACTAGATACTCTAGAGGTATGGCAGAAACCATCGTAATCCCCCAATCTGCCTGCCCACAACCCCATCACATGATACGGGTCCACGGGCTTCAGGCAGCCGCCTTCCTAAAGCCCTGTTCATGATCATGGTCCTCCACTCTTTCATTTGTGCGCTGCCATTCAAGACGATAGGGGCATTAACATTGTACTTGGTGATGATTGATGAAATATACGTGCATAGATGTCGGCAATGACAATGACTTTGAAGGTGAAACCTTGTGGAACTAATTACCGTGCCCCATGGATGTAACCTCATGATAGCTGTATTGTGAGTTGAGTTATTAAGGAATCACCACCATGAAGGGCAGTTTTCCAGCTGAGCTGATGTAGACGGTTTCTTCAGAGTTGACAGCCATGATTTAATTTTCCTGTGTAGCACTGCCAAAGCATTGGAACTGTGAAATGTCACATTATTTCTTAAAGATGAGACCTGCTCTTTCAGTTATTGCATTGCTCAAAGAGCATAGTGCGAAATTGATGGAAGGGTGTGACATGGATATTTTTTTTATTAACAGAAATTGCGTAGCTGTTAGAGTTAGATCAGTTGATTTTCTGCATGGTTGAATGAATGAATGCCTGATGCTTTGAAGTCTCACTGGTACATTACATAGTGATAGAGGTGGCATTATATCATTGCCTTTGGTGCTGTTTTCCCCTGTCTGTAAACATACTCCTGTGAGTGCTGTAACTCAACCAACATGACAGACATTGTACATTTGTACTTGCACCATAGGCCATCCCTGTGGATATGATGATCACATCAGAATGTAGAACAGGTGGTTGTATTATAATTTTCAACGTTTAAACTTATAATACAACCACCTGTAATACAGGGAAGACTGCCTTGGAAGTGGATAGTATTACAATCATGATCAAATCTTCATACTTAGGAAATGTATGAGGTTATACTTATAGAAAATATTAAAGTTTTACACATGTATTAGTTATGCAAATTGTGACATTGCTGCTGCACCATAACATCAAATGAAGGGACAGTTACGTATGGTACATGGTATTTTGGTCCGATGACTGATAGCCAAAATCGATCTTTGCATGTACATGTAAGTGGTTCTACATGTACTGCCGTTCCTTACAAGTATATGTACATACCATGGCAAACTTTCATACAAGTTGTGACATATCTTTGAGTGGGAAGTTCTGTACTGAGACTGTCATTTAAAAACGGGAGACTTAAGGCCCACACAGTGGTGTATGGTGTCAAATCCTCTGGATCACCAGCTCTAAAAGCTTCATGCACCACATTCATTTGGATAACTCGAGAACTTCGCTTGATCAGAGCTGTTTAAGTGTAGTGTAACACTATGTGCTCATGTATATGAATGGTTTTCCAATAGTGCAGCACTTTCAGTGTGTAATTGCATCTAGCGAGATGTTCCATGGATTAGAGTGCAAGTGAAACTTAACTTAAGCCAAATCTCCATCTCCAATACCCATCCATTGCTCAGGGTGCTTGGGTTACTGCTAATGCTTCCTTTCATTCAGGTAACATAAAAACACTTCAACCCTCTGTGTTTTGCTGCTTCCCAGTGAATTTCAAGCTACACGTATAACATTATCATGTATCCCTTGTTGTCTACTCATATATCATAAAGATCTAGGATTTATGAGAAACCCTGTAAAGGATATAATAAAATGTGCAAAAAATACTTGGCAATTTCGGAACTGATATCATGATCCAGCTCTGGCTATTACTAGAGTTTTTCAAATGTTCACTTTTCCATTTTGAGTTGCCCTGTTGAGCAGTATCTGTTTGGGAATGAGCAATTGAGGTGTTGGAAATGTTACATATCACGTAGACGAGACAATATCTTTTCCCCCATCCATTTGTATGGTCTGCTGGACTGATAACCCTATATGTATGTACAGTCATCTCCTCCCCCATTTACCTCCTTATCCCCTTCAAGTATTGGTCTTTGTAAAAATGCCCCGTAAGTACAAAATGGGATCGAGTACAAGTGTCGGCCTCCTCTGAGAGGTTTACGGGTGATCTGCCTAACGCGTCCATATAAATTAATTGGGTAAGAAGCCTTGCCTGCCGAACCTGTGACACTCTATTGATGTCTGTATCCTTTTCATTAAATAAAGAGCAGCGCACGCGACGATTAACCTGACCCCACCTTGGAACATGTCACTTATTGATTCCGCTGTGCTTTGATTTGGCAATATCGCATGCACTCAATCGGCGCGTATACACACCTATTCGCCTTTAATATATCCTGCTTGGCTCGCTGGAAAATTGTGTCGCGGGGATTACGGATAGCCGGCTCCCTTGACTCGGCTCCAGCACCATGAATCTTACATACGATGATTTGTTCAGTCCTGCCCCAGTGATGGTCTGTAAGAGGCTGAGACCAATACTAACTTTGTTACCGGACAGATAACTTAGTTTCCACGTAATGGATGCCTCAGGCCAGGCTGTAGGTAACACATCAAAATTTCCCCACTGGCCTTGAGCTGAGAGATAGAAGTGTCTGCTATCAAATCTATTTTCCAGAAAACCAGTACACACACAGGGGTTTATTGTGATGAATTAGTAAAATTCTCATGTGATTTACCATACAAAACATGTCACTGACAGTCAAATGATTTTTGTTAACATTTAGTAATTACAAGCTCAGAAATCCAGAGGTTTTTAATTTCTCCCTGTTGCCTAACAATGTAATAAGTGGTACACATTGAATGTCAATTTCAATATGCTGCCCTATAGCTGGATGAAGTTTGAATTACACCTGTCTGTCATTCTTCGTTGCTTGATGTCTTAATTTAAATTCAATTTTCTTAAAAGAAATAGACTCAAATGTCATCAAACACATCTTTTTGGAAGGTTATCAAACAGGGATTAAAGCTGTGTCGTGAAATAAGAATAAAAGTCTTGACTTACAACTCTGTATCTGTTTGATACAGTTCCTTGTTAGTTCTTATTCTATTGCCCTCTGCACCCCTAGTTTATGATTTCTTGAGTCACCTCAAGTGGGTTATAGGTCATTCCCAGGTCATTACCCCGCTTTTTGCTCTGATATATACAATCTTCAAAGAACATAATAAAGTGTCACTTCACTTTCAGTGCTGAACTTACGGTCACTTACCCTGTACATGGCATGTTGTGGCAAAACTTTGAAGTTTATACAAGGAACTTTCAACTCCTGCTCTTTGACATCCCATTCCTGAAGTCATCAGCTGACACTGACAGCATACAGATGTGCCTCACTGGTTATAGGGCGGCACTTGTAGCCTGGACATTTTCATGGTTTTCATGCTGCTAAAGATGTTTTTGCAGCATTGTTTAAAGTGAATCAGACCTGTCGAGTTTATTTCCTGGTTTAGTATTACTGGCTGTCCTAAATTTTGCAAATTGTTTTTTACAAAATGCTTGTTAGACTGTCAGCTTTGTTAAACTTTACTCTCAGTGAGTAATTTTATGCTTTAATATCTTAATGCATAATATGTTTATGCATAATAATTAATATGTCAGATTTCTTAGGCTTTTGCTGTGATAACTGGAATTACGTTTCTAACAGTTAAGAACTTGCCTGAAATTTTACCACATTATTCTCCCCATCACTGTGTTTTCTTTTGAAATGTCACCTCATGTAACCTTATATGTATAACTTAGGAGTGGCAAGATATTGGACACTGTAGAACAAGGGGCATTAATAACTTGAGTGGAAAAATTATATAAATGACAGCGACTTGGAATTCTATCATGTTGGTACAATATTTCAAATCTAAAAAGAAATTTGAATGACATGGCCCCCAGGCTATTAGGAGAGTTAGTGAATAAAGTAAGTCTACAACGAGACCGGTTCCTTTTTTGCCAATTAAGGGTGTTAGCTTGCAGAATCTGTTCTAATGCTGTTCGCTCATTGCCCACCAATCCTTCGGCCAGACCTGCGGCAATTGTTCCTAAGTGCATGTTAAGATGTTCAGGAACCTATTATGGAACATCAAAGGAAAGAGAATATTGAGTTGTTAAGCCAAAGGAGTGGCCATCAGGGATAGGGTGCTCCATTCTGCCTGATGAAAGGAAAAACTGTGCCGCCCTGGACATGTACGTCAGTGAAAAGCTTTGTAAGACAAGTACTGCTGTCGTGACGTCCGACTTGCCAATTCTTTGTTCACCCCTCCAATACTTTCACATAGCCATCTGTTAATTGAAGGCACGTACAGTCAGTACCTCCTTCACATACAGAGCATGCCGCTCTGCCCTCGGAGAAGTCTTTCCACTCGCACAGTTCTGTGCACGGTTTACAACTCACAGGCACGAGCATTTTCCGTCCCTTTGATGTTGAATATCGAGCCGGTCCGCTAACGTCTCCTGCAGGCCTCTTTCCTGCAGGTTGCAATTCCTATTCATTACCAAACTCTCGCCACTGGGAGCGTTCCCCTCAGACTTTCCCAGACCTTGCTCTTTCATCTTCAAAGAATCAAAGACCAACTTTATTGCGCTTGAAATTGTGCAACTACTGCATACAGAGGCAGGCAAAAAAGCAGACTTGACATATATGGACTATATGCTTGATGACCCCTTGCCCTTGTGTAGCCAGGTTGCACCTGACTATTCCAGTCTTGTTCTCTCATCCTCGTCGGCCCCTTTGTAGTTCACAACTTGGCGGTTCGGCCATGGTCAGTCCCTTTGATATAAAGTATGGATTTGCTTTTTGTAACATTTCCCCTTTGGCACTCCCTCCCTGCCCTGTAATTTCTCACATGGCAAGCGTATGATACATTCTGAGTCAGGTTTCTGGTGCTTCCTGAAGGAAACCAAATGTTGGATGGTGGTTTTAGTAACAGACGAAAAATATGACTGGATGTTTTTGTCTTTTTATTTATCTGGCAGACACCAGGCATTAAAGAGACACCAAATGGAACTTGTGCTTCAAAGGTTTCATGTTAATAATATTTTTCAATAACACTTTTCAACTGCTTGTTCCTTGTACAATCCATAGTTAAGTACACCCACTTTAGGACCTGCAGTACCTTCTGCATTGTCTGGTCATATTAAAGGCATTCCTGGATGGAAATCTTGCCACATATTAGTCACCACAATGGCAAAACACCAGCTATATATGTCATCAACATGCTACATTTTACAGGAGTGGCCGGCCAACAGAACTGTTCTCCTGGGTCCCTCATCAGCACATCTGCCTTACTTTGTACCCTTTTGTAAACCAAACATGCCCGCTACACTGAGGCAGCCTTCAGATTACAGATTTTTAGTTCAAAGGGACCCCTCTTCTTTGCAGACCAGGGTTTGTTTTCACAGGAACTTTCAAATGCAAATGAGTTATTTGAAAAGTCAAGATGTCCAGATTTTCAAGTAAATGCAATTATAATGTTCAAATAACAGTTGGGAATACAGGCATCACTTCTAAGACTTTGAAAGAACAGAATTCCTTTTGAAGCTGGGGTTCCTCCATCTATCATTCTGACACAGCTTGATATTTTCAATGAACAAACATGTTACCACTGGGGGAAGCAAGAGGTTTTCCCTGCCAGAGGCTTTTTCAATTTTCACATTCATGTGCTTAGATGTGAGGTGGAAGTACAGAAAATCAGATTACGTTATCATATTACTGTAATATGTATTATGGAAAATCATTTTTATAGACTTTAGTACATCACAGCTTGCTCAGCAGACATCCTTTGCTAACACTATTTCATAAAATGTACCATATTGTACCATATTTTTATGATCTTTGACTCATTTATCCACTCTGTGCCTTACAGTTCCATACAGTCTGCATCACCTGAAGCCTGCCCCTATCACTGAAATTTTTTTCAGGAAAATATTTTTTTTGAGGGAGGGGGGAGGTCTTGTTTTGTATTACAGCATTGAACAGCTAACCGAATTAATTGAATGTACTTTTACATGTTATGATTCCCTTCCCTCACAACATTGCAATGTTTTGAAGATCACTCATGTTCTGGGCTGCATTAAAGGATACTTAGTCTGTATTTTTGTCAATTTATGTTTGGGATAATGGCATTTTCCTGAATACATATCTGCCTCTGGTGATACCTTCCATACCTGGCCGTTATGTTACTGGGTAGCGTTACTTTGGCATAATTACAGGATCATACTGCACATGTTGGTGCACATGTCAGAATACATAAACCCACATATATAATCAACTTTTTCTTCTCAATGGAAAAATTACAAGGTGTGCTAGTTCCACCATTAGAATTATGACATCATCACATATCAGTTACAAGTAATGCCATACTAGGTAGCATTACCTATTATACTATTGAGTAGTTTATCAAATTGAAACGTTACATATGCCCTTTATTAAGTAACTTACAAAAAATATACATTCACCCAAATACCCTGCAAATTGCCCCATTTGTTTTAATCCTACATGGTAGTGCCTAATTTTGACATGTGTCCAAGACTGGCTGAGCTCTGTCCCATGCACACTTTTCACGCTCAGTCCCACCAGTCTTTCTTTGCGGAGTAGATTTCAGCATTTCCAATTTGGAGGCTACCAAAGCTAAGACATATATCACATCTTCAGCTTCAGGAGCCATAATATAACCAGTTTTCCCAAAAGGCTACCACAACCGTTTGATCTTTTTTTCTGGTGATCCCTTTCACGAAAGTGTTCCCTCTCCCAGGAGGACCAGCTCGTCAAAACGTGAGCCAATCTCTCGTCATATTGGTATTTGCCGCGAGATGCATCAATTTCAATACCACGCGTTTCTCCCAGGGACACGTCTGTACATTTACCATCACCTAACAAGCTTTGATCTCCTCACAGTAATGCTATTAGCATAAATGCAGTTTTCCCCCAACAGCTAGCTTGTCAAAGTAGAGCCAATTCATAGCCTCATCCCCTCACAGACAGATCCACTGATTTCAATATAACCATTTTCCTTCGGGACGGATGCACGCCTAATGTTCACAAACCCTTTGATCTTTATATAGTGATGCCATTTACATAAATGCTGCTTTTTCCCAAGGGGGCGCATTTTTGAAACTAGGGGCCAATTCCAAGTCTTGTTGTCCCTTCGGTAAGCCATCCCCCTTTGCTTGGAGACAGAACCAATATTCCATTCTCTTTGAACTTCCTGGGCCGATACACATCTATCCCTCATCGCCTGGTAAAAGAGTAAGTGCCTTCCCATTCCACCCTTTCATGTGGAAATTTCTTTCCTCCGGCCCCTTTTATCGAAGATCTTTAATTTCGGGAGATAATATTGCATTGCCATACAAATGATACAGGCAGCCCCTTTGATGTCGATGGCATGCTTTTCCTGGGATCACAGCATCGCAAATCGACTTTAACACTGAGGAAGTAGTGTGATGGTATTTCCACATGCCCCAGGGACGGGATATAAAGTGAAATAACAGCACAACCCATTGATTGTGGGGAGGCGTGACCGTCGGCAAGCAAAGATGAAACACAGAACCTTTATTTACTTGGGGTCATTTTTTCTTTTAGCTTGTCCAGTCCTAAAACTATCTACTCTAGCTGAGATGAAAGCAGGAGAACATTTGAGGGAGCATAAACCCTAATAAATGCACTATTGAACTCTTTATGATCTTTATTATATGGACACAGCAAATGGAACCTTCAAATAAGAGAAATCATAAGTGAGCCTGTAGAGACGAGATCCAATCATGGTGCATCATGCTACAGGATGTGTACAGACTCAGAGAAGTCAGGTTTTCCCTGATGTTTAAATAAGTAGAACATCAAGTTTGGGGACCAGCTTTCTGCTGTTGCAGGTTGGCTGAATTCAGTACGATAAGAAAACTTCTAACATTAAAAAAAGTAGGAAAAAAACACTGATAGGGCTACCAGCAGAAAAGCAGCAACATCAAAACATTTAATATGTAGGTCATCTGAACTGCAATCAATTCCTTGTTTGTATGCAACTTTTCTAATCAATAGAATATTGGCATGTTTTATGATGTG
Organism: Branchiostoma floridae x Branchiostoma japonicum; assembly: GCA_013266295.2. Lineage (NCBI taxonomy): Eukaryota > Metazoa > Chordata > Leptocardii > Amphioxiformes > Branchiostomatidae > Branchiostoma > Branchiostoma floridae x Branchiostoma japonicum. The sequence continues at coordinate 10,080,010 of CM023829.1, read as the reverse complement.
ACAGATTATTGATTAAGTGCTTTTGGCAATTCTCAATGGCTGTAGACACCGTGCTTTGATTAATGTTGTCCAGAAAGTGCTCAAAGTCTGGCAAACTGATGTTTTCCTCTGGTGGTTGATTTTGGAGACAGTCAGTAACAAAACCATGTCGTGCAACTAATACATTCATTGCATTTGATAATTTATCCATTGTAAATTTGATAGTCCCTTCACTGCATACTAAACACATTTTGTAAATTGTGTACAAATTACTGACTTTCACCCCCTCCTTAATGCTCCTTATTGTGGAATATATATGGGAATTTTTGTTTTTTGCTGATCACTGCTTGTTCTGGAGTTAATGACATTGAGATGAGACATGAACTATATCACATCTACATAAAGGCAAGAAAACCCCAAGATGAGGAAAAACATATTGCCAAAGCTGCCTGTTTCCACCTCACCACAGCATCAAGAAATAGAGGGCTATTTTGATTATGCAGGTCAGAGAATAATCAACTCCAAAAATACTGCTGGCAAGGCTATTACAATGGACAAAAATAACACAAAAAGCTTTCTTTTTTTTTTTTTGGTTGAGCACAGGAGGAGATGTGTCCAATGAAAGTTCTACTACTCCAGACTTAGTGGGAGCTTGCGTGGAGATGTTCTGCCTCGGTTTCTTTTTCAGGAGCTAGCCCGTGGGGAACGGACAAAGTTTATCTTTCAACTAGCCGCAGCATCTACATTCTCCTCCAGGCATATAGATGACTCCTGCTCACACAAGTACAAAGGCTGGAGGAGCCGTCCCACGGGCACCATCCCTATTCAATGAGTTCACCCTGATAGATCCCGATTCCTGATAAATTGTTCAAAGCCATCTTCAAAGTTTTCCAGGTTTCCACTCTGTGGCCCTCTCCGAACTTCTGTCTGTAGCAATCGAACCAGGAGCAGCGTCCCCAAACACCCACGGACCAACTCTCCTCCTATTATCAGAATTGCTGGGAGTGTGGAAAAATGCCGCCCAAAGCTTTATTACCCTTTTGTAATCCCCTTGTAATGCCCTCTAGTTACTAAAAGGCTGGTCGGTAATCCCACGGTCTCAGGACCACGGGAGCGGACCTTTGTGGTTTGCTTTCGGAACAGCAAAGCGATCTCAGCCAAGTGGTAACTAGTGAGCGGCATGCTCTGATAACAGCCTTGTGGCCTTTGGTATTGATTGGGGTAAAAACTGTTGCCGTTGCTGGCAGTAAGCAGCCAATTTTTCTTGCCCCTTGTCTAGCTAAACTGTTTCATCTATTTGAACTGATTCTTCCGCGGGCAGGGAGATATATAGAGTCATCAGTGACAAGCCTTTGAAAGCAAGCGTTACAAAGGAGTAGTAAAGCTGCAGTAAAATCGATGTGGCCAGACCGGGGTGCTATATGTGCAGATTTCGGGGCACTCCCCTCTCGCGGCACTGCACAGATCTGTCAGAGATTGCATGAAATAGCTCCTTCAAGGATGTCGGAAGGACTTTGCTTCCCAAAGATTAGTCTTACCCTTCGTCTTGTGAACTGGTTTAGTGCCCTTGACTTTGTACTTACTCAGATTCAGCAGTCCTGTTTGCTGTACTTTGGACACATAATCTTGGTTGATGGTTGTAGTGAATTCAAATTGACCCTAATAGCCTTTGAGAGGACCTGTATTACTGCAGTCCTTGTTGTCTAGACCCAATATTTTCTCTTTCCACCAATTCAAATGATTGAATTTTTGGACAAGTTTGTTTCAGTAACAAAGACCACTATGTGCAGGGTCTTGAAACAGTTCCACAAATGAAGGGTGTTTTTCAGTATTTTTTTACCAAAAACAGTTACCATCTAGACCAGAAGGTTGGGGTTTGGAATTCCAGCTGTTATCATGCATTGTACTGGAGACGGTTGCAGTCAAAGAACAAGACATTCAAGCCATGGTTCACTGTTATTGCCAATGCTTAATGTTTTGGACAAGCAGAGTTTCCTTCCATTGCAATGTCCCTCTCCTTGGTGCTGATAACCCTTCCAGTCAACTAACAAGACCTTCAAGCCATGGTACACTATTATTGTCAATTCTTAATGTATAGGGCAAGTTTCCTTTTGTTGTAGTGTCTCTCTCCTTGGTGCTGATAACCCATCCAGCAAGTTTTCTTTTGTTTTAGCTTTTGCACTCTGCATGTAATGTCACATGTAGTATGGTGGCTACCACCACATAAATACACACATTTTCTTAACCTTCTTTCTGTTGACTTCTGCTGTACAGTAACTAATTCAACTTTGGTGAATGAAATTTCCTATAGCAGAAAAACAGACTTCTGCTATAACTGATACAAACTTGGGTTCAGATTGGCCCACAACAGGAAGAAATGGTTGCCATGCTGTGCAGTTGTCCCCTACCAACTGTATCCAAATTTCGTCCAAGTTGAACAAGTTGAACATTGTAATGACCAGTCCAATGGACTCTGACCTCTTACAACTCTGCTTGATTGAGTATTGCAACTCATTACTGTCATGATCTGTTTTTTCCATTCAGATTTCTGTAATAAAATCAAGATCATCGATTTGCTGAAGTAGTTTAGATTTGCTTCATCTCCAAGGACATTGCCATTGCTGCTGACACCCCCTAGCTATCAGCAGAGATGGGGTTGAAAATTGGAAACGATGGGATAGATGCCCTGAACAAAGGTCCTTGTATCAGTTATACATGGCTTTTAAGTAGAATCTTTCTACGAAAAGGCATACACAGTACATAGAGAAGGGTAACTAAGAGAGATAGCAGGACCATTGTTCTGTCAGCTTCATTAATTTTGTCCTCCCATGTGTGAGAGAGAAGGAAGGGCACAGGGAATGGCAACAAGGGAGAGAGAAAGCAAACTGTGGAAGATTTTTACAAAGACAGAGGATGAAGATGTTGTGAATACAGACTTTTTCAATAGATGTTATCCTGTTTCTAGGTTACTAACAGTTTTAATTTCATACCCGGTGACCACCACTGAAGTGCAGTACACAGGTATAGATTTGCTGACATTAGGGCCATATCATTCAAAATACCCTGTGTCAATAAAACAACAAAATTATCTCTGAAATAAATTGGGACCCTACGACATGAACCGTTTGGAACTCACTACCGAAGAATGTTGTTTTAAAAGTTAACATTCACTCACTCACTCGCTCACTATCCAGAATTTGATTATACTGCTGCTGTTGTCCCTGCCACAGGGGTCGGCAGCAGTCGGCTAGTAGTACTGGTCTTCACACCGCTCCTCCAGGCAGCCCTATCCAGTGGGTTAACACCGGCAAGGCTTTCTTTACACACTCTGACCAGGTCTTTTTCGGTCTTCCTCGACCTCTGCTGCTAGGAAGCTGCAGTTCTTTTTAACATTAGTTGCACAATAATGAGTTTGAAAGTTGGGGCCTAGATACTGGGGGAAAAAAAGTTCTAAAAAAAAGACAGATGATGAAGGCTTGCCGACCTAGTTATGTTCACAAACTTCACCCACTAGTCTCTGGTATCAAAAAGTGTATAATTACTGTCTGGTGTCAGTTGCTCCCACCCTCTACATCCCAGCACAGAGACAGTGAAGCATGTAAGATCAATAGTTCCAACAAGACACCTGCAAGTTTATCTCCCCTAATTGGTAGCTGATATTGGTTAGGACACATTGAGCGACCCCTCTTCAAAGCTGGTGTAACTGATAACTGTGGATGCCCACACCACACTCCAACCCCAGAACCGATAATCATAAATTTCTCCCCGTGTATCTTTTGTAATTGTTCACTGATATGTCTAGACAAGACATGATTTGGCAATTTGTCAAGATGAGGGCCTTTGAACTTCTTCCAGCGAATCGGCTACCAATCGTCGATGGAAACTTTAGGAATGTAAATGTGGAGCGGCTACAGCTCTCTTCTTATCGTTTGCCTTGTGCTCTGGTTTTCTAAGTTATCCTGCATCACATTACAGATATTTGATATGTTGATGAAAGATTGGGGGATTGTAAGATGGTATCATGATGGTTTTTGTATTACAGTAGTAGACATTGTAGCTTGATTACAAAGAATGTGAAGGTCCTGTTTTGGCAAATGTTTTGGCTGGGGTGGTACTTGTATGTCACCTTTACACTTCTCAGGTTTGGCTGTATAACACATAACCTTTTAAAGTTTTCCACTAGAACTGTCATACACCGAATGCTGTTTGATAGATCTGAGTATTAAGCTCCTGCAGACTTAGCCATTGTTAATGTAGTGGAGAAAGATCCATTTCTATTATTTTGCAATTGCATGTTTCATTACATCTAATAGCCTTCCTAAGCTACACAACTCATAATACCCATTTAACAGGGTAATTAATGGCCACTGTACGTTTAAGTTCAAGTTTGAATATCCTGGCTTACCTCTGACATTCAGTGTTCATCACAGCATTTCCATCATGTCAAGTTTATGCCATGATACAGACTTGTGGGATGTAGGCTGCAGGCCTGACGGTGTGTGATAGAGACTTCAGCATGGGCAGGTGAAATATAGTTTCTCACAGGCTAACAGCATGTGAAGAACGGTTAAATGCCATTCTGTTGGAAATAACAAACTGGAACTACCTCATAATGGAAATAATACCATGAATAATTGAAATAAAAAGCGTTTTATCTTTTTTTAAGTGGGCCTGAGGGGCAAATTATTTGAGAGCATGCTTGATAAAGTTTCGTCAGAAAGAAAGGCAATAAGAGTTCTAGAGAAAAAGTAAAGCAGCCCTGGGAAAAATATCACCAATGTGATGGACAAAAAAAAGTTGCAAAAATGTGAAACTGGAGAAGGACCCTTGGTCTTGGAACTTTCCCCTGTGCATCCCTGACCTCTCATCTGCAGTTGTCATGGTTACGACTTCAAAGTAACCAATCAGCTTTCATCACTGCTGCAGCATCGGGAGGTGCCACCAACTTCTTATATGCGGAAGATCTGCCCACCAATTAATCGGTATGATTGTACTTCATCTTCAATGCAGTTAAAATTATTCCTACCAAAATCCAATCATCTTAAAGGTTTTCTTTTGGTTGGAACTTCTGAAGATGTCCCACTTAATCTAGTAAATTTGCAAATACGAACAACCCCATAGTCACATTGTTCTTTCATAGAAACAACTCGATAGATCCACGTTTTGATGAAAGCAGGCAAATTGCAGGGTGAATGTATTTGTATACAGAGTTCCATTAATCACAGTTGGCTCTGGAATGTTTGCCCTTTGATTTTGGAGACCAATCCATTAATTAGTCATCTCAAGTCTGCCGTATGAGGAGTAGAGGGAGTCCTACAATTTTCTTAATTACAAGGCAAGCTGAGTCGATCATGTTCCTTTAATCTTGGTGCATAACGGCAGCTGGGCTTGTATTATCAAACTCCCAGGAGAATTTGTCAACTAAGCTCTGCTTTCGGTACCGGAGTTTCTCTTGAGCATCGACCTGATGGGTAAGGTATGGGAGATATCGGCACTTGTAGTAAATTTTCACTGGTTCCATTTAGTCATATTATTAAGTTAAGTGTGAAATCTTCTTCATTTCTGAGTAAAAATCATTGTTCATGGTAATGTGAAGGATGCTACAGACTACATGTGATGAGATTTTGTGGGATGATAACTTTGATGTACACATGTACTTTTTTGAAGTTGATAATTTGCTTTAAAGAGCACAAACAAAAGAAGTCATGTGCATTTATGTCATCCATGAGGTAATAAGTTAAAGGAAAAAAAGACTATGAAAAAGCATCAAGACATACGCAATAGGAAATAAGTTATATGTTCAACCCTGTCAAGTTTAAATATCTGTTCTTGAAATAACAGACTTGTGTGCCTGGCTGCTCTCCTTGAGCAGTATGACATTATCAGTTCCTGTGCACACCTGGGAATGTGCCCTATTCAGTATGAACATATAAACTGTTGCCAGCTACTTCTTAGCAGTTAATTCATTGTCTTAGTAATTAAAGGCTGGTAACTTCATTTAATCAATTAATGTAATGTTATTGGGTGATGCCATATTGTGCAGGCACATGAGTCTTTCAGTCAGCAGACCCATTGATGATACTGGACCTGTTCTGTCCACACTGACCCCATTTCTGCCAGCCAATCTTGAAGTCCCCTCTAGCTGTGTGGTAAATGATAGTTCTATTTATGTATTTACTCAAAGGGCCTGTTCAAGTAAAACAACAAGACTTTGTGGTTAGCGAGCACAAAGGACTGAAAACTATACATCTCGTGGCATTGTACTATATTTAGCACTGTCGCTCCGTGATACATCGATCGCACTTGTTTCTATGTAGAATATGACAGCTCTGCAGTGTTTGACTGAACTTGCTTGTTGTTACAGTTGACTGTGGAGAGACAGGGACTTTTTTCTGTGGAGTTTCTGGTGTTGTAAGAACAAACTGCACTTCCACTTCAAAGGGACTGCGCGTCATGGTCCACAACCGAGGAGTAGTCTCGACTCACTCTTGTACATTTGAGCAGTCATCGGATGCCTTGTGTAACATGTGGGCTCCCATTGAGGGTCCAGACTGGCACACGCCGGGTCATCTGCCGCTTTCAAAGGACACAAAAGACGCCGAGAGATCGCTGACCTGTTCGTCTGTCTTCAACGCCAGTCCCCTTCAACAATACCGCTTTTCTTCTGCGAGAAGTCCCTGGAACATTGTTGACAATCAACACAGAGTTACTGATACTATCGCATAGGGTCTAGGGAGGTGTCACAAAGAATACAACCTAGAGATACAATTATACCTGTCTAAGTAGTATCTTACTATCTAATGAATTCCTACAAAGCATACCCTCCTCATAGAGACATTAAAAATGAGGAGTTAGACTTTCCTCCCTCCTTCCCAATACTGTATAAAGTAGCATGTCCCTCCAAAAATCCTCTGTTGTGGGTTAGAAAGCCTTGGGACGATCCATCAGACCAACATTACACTATTGTGGGAAATTTGACCCTTGAAAGTGAGCCTATTCCTTCTGTGTGTTTGTGTGGAATGGCTAATTGAGGATGGGGTGTGATCGTATACCAAAGAGACCAAAGCTAAATTTACTTAACCCCTCCCTTGCTTTCAATGGCGCAGAAAGCTGTTAATCTGCCGTGCACACAGGACTTAGCCAAGATGACATCCTTAAGCCCGCACCTTGTAGTGCAAAGTGGTGAGCTGTCCGGAGACATTTTGATCAGTGATGTACAGGATGTACTGAGGACAACATCAATGGGTCGGCCAAGCTTTGGTCAAATTAACTCCGTGATGTGGTAGGATGTGGTAGGATTTGTATGTCGCTGTGATTCGCTACAGGAGTCAGGACCATCATTGTTTGACTTGCCTCAAGCCACAGTCATCGAGGCTTTAAAAAAATATGATTTTTTTCATGCATGTTTTTTGACCCCAGAAACTTAACCCTCCCATTGTCATGGGCCAGTTTTAAAGCCTAGTTCTAGTCATCCCCGATACTTTGAGGCTTAACCTTGAGTTCTACATCCATTATGTACTTGGAAAAGCTTCAAAACTGAAATACCAGCAAGATTGGTCTAAGTAGTAGTATCCATTTGTATGATCTAACCATCATGTTTCTTTCAAGTCTGAAAATATCACTTTGTGCTACCTTTGTGGAACTTTGCATGGTTGTTGGGTAGTCAGATTTCTTCCTTCCATGGTCTACTTACATTTGTCCAGTGTACATTAGCACTATATAACCAAACTGGCATTAACTCCTGAAGGCTAACTTCCCATGGGAGTGTAAACTTTGGCTTCCAAACAGGATATACTGAACGTTTGTCACCAACAAAGTATCAAAGAGCACCAGGAGGCTGGATGTTTGCCATGTAGTTTCTTCCTTGGTATCAGGTAGGTGTGAAGAGTCACTCAGAGGATACATGTCTTGACTTGAAATCTTCATTCACATTCCTTAAAGTACTTACAAGAGAGTGACAGAAATTCTACATGACTGCATGCATGTATTTTACTTTGCATGATTTTGTGCAAGTTTCAGTCTGCTACTGTCACAGTGACTGTACATGTATAACAAGTACTGACAGCTAATTAATTAAAAAGACAATAGTAGTATTGATTCAGAAGTTTCCTAATCCTTCTTTCATTTTATATAATGTTACATGTATAGTAACTATAATATCTCATCTTACATATCCATCTTGCATATTAAAAAAATCTGTTGACTGCATGCACCAGCATTTTTTTTTACAATTAAGATTTTTTTTATTGAAGTCAGTAAATCCTTCACTGAATTTGTAGAGATGTGGAAAATGTATTCAGTTTTTTTCCCATCAACTACAGTTACTGTGGACCTGACACACAGTGACAAGATACATGTAACGTTAGTACTTAGCTGGCCAACATGTAACGTTAGTAGTTGGCTGGCCATGTATTTGCATTTGTTAATCTGTCATATTCATTGTATGCTTGCTTTTAAGAAATGAAACTGACTGGAATATTTGTATAGAAAAGGTTAATAGATGGTATTGGCAGGGGTGTACAATTTATTATTCTCCATGATTTCAAACCAGTAGAGAGCCCCGAATGTTTGTCTTCAGACCGATCCATCACTTTAGCCCTGTTAATATCTGGCTCCCAGAATGGAGATGATGTATGTACAAGCTTTATGTGGTCCCCAGACAAAATAGCTCTTCCCCTGCATTAGATATTGTCACAACACATCACTGTTTGACAACAATGATACTTGTTAGAATTTCAAAAACACCATTTGCTTGAGAAACAAGGATCAAAGAAAGAACCTTCGCAGCCAAATCCTCTATTTTTCTTGCTTTGTGTTCCGATTCCCCTTCGTTGCATCGTGAGATGGGAATTTACAATACTGTATCATAGAGATAATGAATTTTGTGATCCCCTAAAGTTGATAATACAGCTGACGTCAGAGGTGAATGGGGTTGGGAGTAATGTGGCTAAATACATAATGTGCTGCGTGTTCCTTTGATCTCCACAGAGCAATGCGCGTTATGAGATGGGAATATCAGCTTTTGATGAATAGCTGCGTCAAGATTATGGATAATGTGCGAGATACTCCTCCCCAAATAGCAGGCCGTGCTTGATAGCATTCCATATTACACGGCTGATGCATTAACACGCCATGCTCAGTTTATTTTTGCCGTTGTTTCATTGCTGTTTAGTCCTTTGTCGGAATCCCCCCACAAAGAAATTCCATTAAACTACATCCCACTTTGCACCTCGCACCTCCATCAAAATAGACAAAAGATATGATATTATAGGCATGATGAAAGAGTGCGTGGACACAGTTGCGTCCACGTGGGTAATTTGACAAATTTGCCCTGATAGCGAAGTGCAGGATGTCCTAGCTGTAATGAATTCATAAATTCATGGCTTTTATGGAGCCATTACTCAACCAATCCATCACTTTCATAAACACACCAGCACATCAAAGGCATAGCGGAGATGGGGGAAAGCGTTTGATCACCGAAGTTGTCTAGCTTCCAAAATAACTTCTTCCAAACAACAAAGAGACTTTACAACAAAAGCTTTTCAACTAAAGTGTTTAGTCAGGCATGTTCAAATTGTTGATGTCTAGGCGTGTTTTCATAATTTACACCTGCAGTCAAAGTGTATTTTACACATCCGTGCACAGAAGTGTGGACGTCAGAAAGTACTGTAACGTCTGCAAACGTCAAAGCACTAGTGTTTGCCCATCTCAGTCTTGTTGATGTTAACCATGTTTTTTTGTCATTTCAATATGGAATGCAAAAGAAAAGAATCTAAAAGATCCATTGGTTCATTGACAGTGGATAAAATGGTACCAGGTCCGTATTTCACTTTTTGTGGACTTGGATAACAAGACGCTTCTCATTAGAATAAATCATGAGTGTGTATTCTCTGAGTCTGACAGAGCAAATTTTCCTCAAAATAACATAGACATTCGTAAAACAGCCATTGTCAGTTTACATCATTTTATTCCTGGACTGCTGGCTCTACGACACTCTAAACTCTTCAGTGATATTGTCTGTACCCATCACCAATATGTGGGACAGGTCACAGATCGTATGCAGTTTTGTATTCATGTCCTTGTGCTGAGAAGCAGTGACGTGTGCTCATGTATCATATGTGATGATCTCTGTGGCCAGGTAGGAAGTGAACCCATACTGAGTGGCGTAACGGGACAGACACGCCCATGGATGGGTGACCAATATTACGTTATCCCTCCCCGTGACCGAGTCAACGTGGGACCAGGTGGCAGATACATCTATCTCTCGGTGAAGCTGATTGGGGTAAAACGGCTGACCTGCCATCACTAGGGATGCTCCCATATGACAGTATGGCAGGCAGACTTGCCAAATTGAAGTGCTCACTTTATTCCACTTTTCTGCATGTTTTATGATGTTGGGATTTTAGCCCTTGAACAAACACAGGCTGGTTGTGAATTCCAAAATGCTGAATAAATTTTGGTCTTGTATCCCTTGAATTTTGTTGTACATCATGGAATTTTGGCTGAGCAAACAAAAGATTTCAACTGTAGATCTTCCTCAATGTTGTGTATCATTATCAAGTACAACATTTACCTTGGTGGAAACTATTGTCATGTAGAATATCTCACAACACATCATAGAGTTTTTTTACCTATTACTATTATAGTGCAAATTATAATATCGAAAGAACTACAAAAATCTGCAATGACTAGTCTCCACGAGACCCCTTCGCAGGCTGAATTGATAGTAGAAATTGGCCAAAAAAGGGATTTAATTGGCCAGGGGAGTTAGCCGACCATAGAAGCTCCAATTTGCCTGCAATTAAATCGCTTTTGGGCCGATTTCTACTATTTATTCAGCCTGCAAAGAAGTCTGGTAGAGACTATGCAATGACAAGGTAGCACAGAAGCCTACATGCCACCCGTAGTGATACAAGGAATACCTGCTGACAGATTACATTGTACATCATGTCTGTCCCTACTGTAAAACAAACCTACAGCAAATTTGTACAAATGGACTGATAAATCCTGCAGGGGAAGCCCAGGGGGTTCGAGACTTCATCACTAAACTCTCTGGTGTGTCAGTAATGTCCTCGTACAGGTAGGATTCCTGCTGATTGTGTTTTGTGTATAACTTTATGGAAGAGTGTTAATATAATGAATTACTCCAGAGAGAATTTCACATGTACAGTTGGGTACACTATAAACTCACAGAAATGATATGTACATCAAAGTTCGAGACATATAACTATTAGTGATCCAACTTACCAATGTAACATTATCTGAGCAAATATGGTGCTGGGCATCTATGAATTGGAGGTGGTGTATCTCAATGCTGAGGAGTTCAACCTTCTCCCTGCTGCCTAACCCCATAACCAATACAAATTTGGTGTCAAATGGCTACCTTAGCAGACTGAAGGTTAAAATCAACCGTGATCATTGGTAGTGATAATGGTCTAAAGTTACATGTTGAAATAACAAGCAATGCAGTTTGTATCCAGATTGAAAACTGCATGGGTATTGCTGATTTGTAGAGATTTGAGCATCACAGACTTCTAGAAAAGAAAAAAATGGTGGAAATATCTCTCCTGATTAATAATGGTTTCATATCAGCCATCTTTCCTATCAAACTGCAGGATTTAATAAATATTCTAGCCATATGAGATTTCTGAAGAATGTCTCCTCATACACTTAAGCATCCATCAGGGTTTCAATGATTCCCCTCCCTTGCCAAACAGTTTGATACCCCGTCCTGATTTCCCTGGGCATATTCTCTGCCTCACATTTTTGAAATGATCTTCCCCTGCAGTCACATGCCTGCGACAAATACTTAAATCCCCCGTGGGGAGCGGAATAATTATGTATGTCTTTGATGTTCGCACTGCCATCAATTATATATTTATGAGAAACTTTGGGAGACTAGCTGATAAGTTTCTTCCGTGCGAAGTGTCGTGCGGAGGACGGCGTTCTTCCGTCAATTGCGCCTAAATGAAAGGGATAATCTGATTTAATTAGACCATTAATTATAGACTTATAATGCGCTGTTGATGTAAAGGATCGAAGGGATGTTATTCTCCCCCAAGGACATATTACAGAGCCGGCTTGTTACAGTAATACGTCTGGATTATAGGTTCTGGACAGGCGTTTTTCCTTGCCTGGCAGAAAAGTTGGAACTAATTCCGTAGAACTGTCTAACTCAGACATGTGTATTTCATAAGAAAAATTTATATTAGATCTTAAATTAGAAGCCTGTAATTTAATCATGGATATTACGTACAATTTCAACACACGATGTATATAATTAAGTTGAGTTGTTTTTGCCAAGACTGCAATGTGTTGATCTTTGCAAAGCAAAGGCCTGCAGTTTCTTGACAATAACTAGTTTCTGACTCCTCTTCAACATGACAAATTGTCGAGCCAACTGGGCATTATATTGGTCTTCAGAAATCCGGGCACCTTACCGGACCCCGACACTGTATAATGGCTATCTCACTTCTCCGCTCTGGGGCAAGTCATCAATTTTCTTACCTCCCGCCGATTCCGTAGTGTTCTCTCAAAATGTCACTGTTCCGCTTGTAAAGTTTTCCACAGAGCAGCTTCTATGGTTGAAGGATGCCAAAACAATATGAGAGAGAGATGTGGTCTAATCAATCAAGCCTGTTAGTAGCTGCTGGAAAATTTATGGCCGTAACAATGGTGTGTAAGAACGGTGTTCGAGTGGGGCGAACATTACTACTAGTTTGCCGGGCAAGATTCTGCAGAACTCCAGACAGACCTCTAGCGGTCACGGTGGCATCAAGATTGGCCATGACCTGTGTAATCTGGCAGGGATCGTTGGACTGTATTTCGGGAAGAAATAACTTCATTGAATATCTTAACGTTATCAGGTTTAGCGGTATTATACCACTTACGTTATGTCTGATATCATAAACCAAACCTTGAAGTTGTTGTGTGTTTTTTTGCTGTCCGAAAAATGGCATCGAGTGGATATACAAGCGCACGCAAAATCACCATTCTACCATACTGCTCTAGGTATGTAGTAATACTGACAAAACTCGAGCCTATGAGACAATAGTTTTAGTAAGAGTTACGAGTTATCAGTAACTAATGGTGTGAACAATTACACAAGCAAGCTGCAACTTTTGCAACTGTTTAACCGGAATTCTTACTCTATATCGTTAAACTGTCCGTTGAACCCTCCTTCGGTAGTACCCTCCATCCAAGTTCATTCCGGAGAGGTTTACAAATGGGTCCAGTCACTTGAACAAGTTTTCAATGGCTTGTAATTGAATCGTCTGGTAGCAAAGTCTGTCCGAAAAACGACGGTGGACAAGCATGGCGACCCCATCAGTAACTCCCGGCTTTCTTTCACGTGGAAAAGAGGAATACTGAAGTCTGAAAGACAGGCGGGAATGGACTTTACTGAACGCCTGACGATTTCGTTTATTCTGAAGACCGTTTCGAGTTCTTGTTGCTGTGGCTACGTTTATAACAACATTGTGATCATGTACAGGACATGAGTACCAGGATGGATTGTGATTGTGAATGTATGCGGGGCTTACAGTAGAAATCCGGGCTTACAGTTATTACATAGAAAACTGACAGAAAGTACTGTTAATGTAGCCATATGGGCCCGTTGTTCGTCTCTTTGCGAGCCAAACTCGAGCTCACTACGTACTACCATTCCCGCCATGCCCACAAAATGGAAGAAAAACAGGCGGAGGAAGACAACATCTCCCTCCCGTTGAACTTGTTAATGACGGTCATAAATTTCCGCTTTTTTCGCCAGCGGAGATTCCTCCAAATGCCACGAGGCGTCCCTTATTTTACCTGGGACGTGCAGGTAACGCTGGTGGGCGGCGATAACCCCAGGTGTCATTCCCCAGGAAATTCCAATAATGACAAGTTAGTGACTTCGCTGATCCCGGTAGCGCTGCCAGGGACAGATAGAGGCGGGGAAAGTGGGACAAGGCGGGGAACACGCGGCAGTTGCGCACGATGGTTATCGGGATGGGGAGGGGGCTTAGGAATAGGGATGGGACGGGCTCGCATCGGACACAAGCACGGGGCGGTGTTGGACGAAGTTTACAGCGATAAGGGCATCCACGCACCATATTCTTAGCCTAGAAACCAGACGCGGTGATCCCTGCTGTATATTTTATGTCCGGTAGCTGCAGGCGGTGCCCGGAACGGTGGCTAAGTCAGCAGGAAACGGCTTTAGTAGGACGTAATTTGCGTTATCCGCCTCCGCCGGCAGCGCAGGTGACACGCGGTGTCAGGATCCGGCAGGTGAAATATAAGGCACATTATTCTCAGGCCGTTACTGCTGTCACACCTGGCTTAAGATAGGCAGGTGTTCATTTATCACATGGAGCGTCCCTCCATGGCTTACCTTCCAAATTTACGAGCGACAAACGTCGTAAATTAGCAGCAATTATACAGTTTTCAAACGGGATGAAAAAATGGAACTGTTTCACGAGAGAACTTGTGAGATACAGTAAAAATGCACAAAACGACATGGGAGTGCATTTAATGTTAACAAAGAAAATAGAGATATACGAGTGCAGTTTTGTTGAATGTATTATTTTGTTTTGTTTTGTTTTGTTTAAATGTTGAAATGAAAAAAAGATATACGAGTGTTACCTCTTAAACAGTTGACACTTCCCTGTGCGTATTTCCAATCCTCACGAGTAGCAGAGTGTACAATATTCTTCCTTAAACGATTAAGGCGAACAGCCCCCTTATGTACGTTTTTCTCCACTAACAGTATTTCAATAGTCCAGAGGTTACACTTATTCTGTCACATTCCGAGAGAATGACGATACACTGCCGCTCTGTAATTCCCAAACTCAAGACAACAGAGACCGATTGTCAATGCAAGTACACCCAGAGCGGACTTTGCACAATCTCTAACAGAAGTTTGTAGATCAAGATTAAAATCCCGTCATCCCTTTTCCTTATGCGAAGACTCCCTTGTTGTGGTTGAAGGGACTGGAAAATATGAAGCTGTCGTTGAGAATGGTTCTTTATGTGACCTACTTTTCCCTCCATTCGAATGCCCCTCCCCCTTGAAAGTGACGCGTTTTGCTCCGGATTAGTGCCAGAGGCAACTGGGTTGTTCGCAATCAGCCATTCGATATGGTTCATGGGATAGCCAACCCGTGAACGGGATAAAAACAATGTTGCGAATATACAAAAGAAATGATTTTTTTCTGTAGTGTTAAGATGAAGGGAAACGAGTGTACCAACACAATCAATGACACGCTTGAGAAAATGATACAACAACATTTTGTGCAAAACGTGTAAATGTATTTGGTAATCGTTTACACCATTACAAATATCGCAAAATGAAATTACTTTACAGTTCTGTCGCCGGGTAGCGCAATGGCACTGGTGTTCTAATGTGTCTTAGAGTAGGAGCGAAGGCTAGGCTCGCTTAGCAGGCTTTGGCCCATCCTTTGCAACAAGTATATCAAATATAGAACGACGTGCAAGGTACGGGCCAACGTCCGGCTAGTCCTCCTGGTATGAGACTAGTGCCGTAAAATGGCCTAATGTCCCACCCCTACCATGAGAAAGTAGAACATTCTTTAGTTCATCTAGCGTTGAAACGAAATGCATATGACACGAGTGCCTTTGGCCGACTCCGGGACGTCTTCATCTAAATCCTGTTAGATACACCTCCTTCGTCCCTCCGCGTAACGCGGCTTACCGCTGATGACAGGCGGAGTCTTTGTTGTATATAACCGTCTCAGCGGAGTGTGTTGATGAGCCTGGCGTACCTAATCCCGCCCGCTTTCCCTTCCGCTTTCCGTGCTGCCAGGTGGACGGGGTAGATAGCCGGGCCGACAATACGAGATGACCTGTGCTGGGCCTTAACCCTGCGGCACTGATGCACGATGTACGGACTACATGATAGTACATCCATGGCAGGACGTGACGTAAGATCATATAAACACGTGGTAAAGAGCTTGGTCTCCTCTGTTGAATCAACTTTCAGAAGAAATAAATTGGGCAGGAACTAAAAGATTGCCACGGTTTTTCCTGTTCAGTGATACCCAGTTTCAAAGTTGAGTTGCATCATAGAGGCTAATTTATGCATGGAGACAAGATATGTTGCTATGGCTTCCTTGTGATACGCTTACTGGAGACAAGCCGCTTGTCAGGTTGATTCCGATACCACCAGAGAAAAACTCACCTAGTAATCGCCACATGAGCTTTTCGTCCTTTGTTAATCATTACACATCATTCGTCGAATGCCGTATCAGAGCATAGGTAAAGAGCAAAGCTCGTCATAGTACATGTCAAGTACTTGTAAAATGTAATTTTTTTTTACATTTGAACTGGATCCTTCATCAGATCCTTGTGAACATCATCATGATAACCATATACTATAGTGAGATTGACCGTTCCCTCAATCATGATCAAGTCCCAGTCGTATAGGGTAGTCAGGTTCAAATGTTAGTTTGGCGTCCCTTCTTCCCACAGACTGTGTGCACACAGGTCCGCGTGTGTCAACACTAATATCATTAATTCAAGATACTTCACAGAGGAAATCGACTAAATATCACGTGACCCACACTACCATTATTGCACGGTGTCCACGATGCACCGACCTGAACAAACTAGTACCGTTTTATGTTTCAGGGTATGTTTGTCCGTCATACAAATGGCTGGGATAATGCGGTAATAATGACGGTGTGAAAGACTTATTAAGGTATAGGCCGGTGGATAGCTACGAATACATACCAATGAAAAATCGCAGTGAAAACCCCTCAAGTAATAGTAGTTTGTTACAATTATTGAAATGCTTTTAGATGGTCGATTTTGCCCTTTGCTGACTTTCCGTAGCTGTTGAACATTTTCTGCAAGATTCTGAGACCGTTATGTGGCACGTCGAGCATACGACTTAATCACGAACACGCTTAATCATGTGCAGGATTTAATGACTTACCGTGATTTCCCCCGTAATCCCCGCCCGCGGGAGTACTTACCAAATCACCCCTGTCCCCTTCGCAGCGTAAATCCAATTCTGGCAGATTTCAGGCGATGACATGTTTATGGATTTGCACCAGTAGCAACGCGGGCCTGTCGCGATGTCAATTTGTGAGATCGTTAGGAGACATTATCGTCTCCACGCGTTAGTTCTTAGTTGGAAAATGTCACGCACCCCCCGTGCTGCTGATCACCGCTGACGGTGGTTTGGTGCAGTCGTGCCGCATGTAGGGAACCTTTGGCATATGGCCACGCTTCGAGCAACTAGATTATGTATTCTTAGGAGCTGTTTTTCTGAATTTTCATATCACCGTCTACGATGCGTCTAATACGGCGCGGTCACATTCGTCGTAGGTCGTAGTAAGATTTTGAAGTCGTAGGATCTTCAAGCAGGCTGTGACAGAACCAACCAACGACAAGGATCTAAGACAACCTTTTCCATAACAAGACAGTTGAATTTTGTACGACATGTGCACGACTATCCCAAGAATGACTTCAGATTGCGATCGTGCGGCGATTGTACGACGAATATGACCGGGCCCAAAATGGATGCAACATCCACGTCATCACTAAGAGTCCTACTCAACAGACAGTATATGTATATGTATATGTATATGTATATGTATACGAAACTATCACACTGTGAACCATTTCTTCAAGATGTGGCTTCAACTACATTTATATCTGTATGCGTGTGTTTATATGTGTAAAACCAGTGACATGTACTTATCCTGGTATGAAGGTTATTCAAGTCAATATCGTATCCACGACTGATACATTTTGGTCGCAATTATAGCGATCATGTTAGGGATGGGCAAACGTTGCAACACTGTCGTTTGAGGAATACAAATTGTATTTCCGTTCAGCAGAATAATCCTGACGTAACGGTTCTATCCACTGACTTAATGTGTTATATTCCTCTCATTTCGTCCCACTTTGTAGATATTATGGAATCTATCCCATAACTGTGACACATTTATTCTCTAAAAAACTTTCAAAAAACTTGAGAGAAAAGTTCCCAGCGCTGTTGATGGCTGACATTCCATATTGGATAGAAGATCATGACAGACGTCGTTCGGTAACACGGGTCGACTGTAGTGTTATTTCATCTGTGACGCACTCTTTGTCGTTGTCGTCCGCTCAACTTATCAGAGACGAACTCGTGACGCCCCTAACCTCGACCGGCTGACAGACGGCGACAGAAAAGGGAGATCAGAGATGACAAATCTCGATAGGAAGCTCGGGGATCACTGGAGGACGAGTGGTTACTTATCAAGAGCGAACTTTTGTGGTTCGGGCTCGCTCGGCCGCCTTTTGGCAAGGAATGACTGATTGGGATGATACGGATTCAGAAGGAAGGGGTAGGTACGGAACAGTGGACGAGCAAAGGGACTAACGTAATCAAAGCTGTACTCGGAAACAAATAAAAGGATCATGCATCAAGACGTATGGTTTGATCAGCTACAGATAGAAGAAGCTACGGTAAAGGACGGCCTTGTCCTTCCATTCTCCAAGGAGCAACTGAAATACATCTGAGACGTCGACGTCAAAGACAAAGAACAGAGGAACTACATGAAAGATATAACTTCTTTTTGATCCCGTCTTTGAAATGTGTGTCATCATCGAATTACTTACTTGTTGGCTGCAGACGCAGGAAAATACTGTCAACTCTGGACGAAACGTACGCCAAACATGTAAGAACCTGATTGAAGTGTGTGTGTGTTTTATCAGTGAACAACTGAACATTGAACAGATGGATGTACCAATGCAAGAACAGCCTATAATGAGCTGATAGTGGACATTAAATGATGAGAATGAGAATAGATGATACAAACCTTCTTGTGCAAGTCTTTGAAGGTCAGGATTATTGTTACATGTACAGATATCGAAACAATGCGAAATTTTGGATCTAAAACTTCTGGTACAAGTAAGAACGTACCACACTACATGTTCAGTACTAATTTGACGCCAGTAGCTTAATTTTACTTTTTTTGTTGTGTCAGCAAATGAAGACAGCTAGGCGCAGACCGCAGATGGCTGACTAAGAAATGAAGATAAGTTCGTTCTGATGCGGTGACGAATATGGCGGACTTCTGTGACATCAGATAAAAGGTTAGATGGAGAAGACGGTAATCCAGTGGACACGACGGACGCCTGACATTACTGGCCACAAATGTAGGGAACATGTGAGAAGCTGTCCGGATTACGACAAACAACAATGTATAAGGCCACACCAATCTAATTTGTTGGTTCTCGGATTCGCCTCTTCATTTTGTTCCGATGATTTAAAAAAAAAAAGATTCTGGTTCTGAATCAACTCACAAATGCTCATATTTTGCCCCAAAAAGTTGAAGGAAGTCCTTTTCTTCCTAGTTTTTCCATCTATCAATGCAGTGTTTTGATTAAAAGTTCAAAATTCATTGTTTAAATTATAACCCAGCCTTTTGTGTTGACTTCATGTATTATAGCATTTGTGGCTATAATAGGATGCCCAGGCCTGTTTTTATAATTTTTTTCGCCCTGTCGCTTCATTTTTTTTCTGAAAAAATCCGAGAACCAACAAATTAAATTGGTGTGGCCTGAAGTACAGAAAAAAAACTTTTAGGCTCTTCCAATCGGAATGAATCGATTGTCAAACCGGATTATGCAGACATGTTTCCGTTGCTGTCCTTGACATATTGTCGCCGACAGGGGAACAGTGTACGGTAGACTGGCGCACACGTCCATGGGATGATCAGATAATGCGTCATATCCATTGGCTGCTTATAGATATCTGGTCTCGACAGCATTATATCGAAAAACAATATGTCACCACGCGCCACATCCGAAGTTCATGTTTTCAAAATGAGAAACCACTAGTCTGTGCATGAAGTAGAGACAATAAGGTAAGCCCAGAATATACTTAAAGCGATACGCGGCAATATATAACGTTACGCATGACATGGTAATGCCAACTGAGTCATAGACTGTCTATCTAGTTCTAACTGGAATCAAATTTTGAGGTGGGGTCGGTCTTATGTGCACATGGTGTGACAAGTGCCAAGCCCACCCATCCCCACCTTTGACTTCGTTTACATCAATCGTACAATACATATGATTCATACATATATAATAAGATCCGGCATATATGTAGTTTACGGCCCAAAAATACACATATACCTAAGATCCCAGGTTCTGAATATGTATTGGAAATGGCGTTAAGTTTTTTTCTGAAAGTTGAGACCGCTACATCATTATTTCATATCAGCGAGGGACACACACAGTAATTTAACTGTTGTATGTGGTATATGCGTTGCCACGACACGGGGGGCGAAAACAGTAGGAAATTGTATTCAACAAGCAGAGGTTGGTGGGGACGATTGTGACTTTTCTATCATATGGATATGCCCCGTTTTCTGTCACTACTCCCCACCAAGTAGCGACAGAAAACGGGGCATATGACAGAAAGGTCACAATCTTCCCCACCAACCTCTGCTTGGAGAGTAGGAAATTGCCCATCGAGACAGACAGAATGACGTATCAGACGGAGCCTGTCTCTCCACGGTAGCAAAGATCTTTCCTTCCAGCAATGCATGTCATGCAAGAACACAGGACACAGGGCGATCAAAGGGGCTGTACTCATCCGCGGAGAGCAGTCCCCAAATCCGCGGAGCTCGCACCAGACCGTGCCGTCGCTCCTGTGACCAGAGGCGGAGATAGCGATAACATCATTTAACTGTCGCCAGCGATACCTTATACCGCATAATGCATACTTACGTACTCGGTTGATTGATTGATGCAGAAAAGTTGCGAGAGGAGTTGACGGGATAATTTCATCAAACTGGGAGGAGAGTTCTAACTTGAGATTTGATTCACAGTATACCCCCCTCCCACGTTCCCCCACTTCGTCTGAAACTTGAAAACCATACGTTAGAAAACTTGTGAAGTGGCACTAGAAAAGCACGTTGAATCTGAAAAACGGTGCGTTGAATCTAGAGAAAGCTTTCAACATGCTACGGAAACTTTTCATCCTTTTGCTTTGTCAAAGTGCCTTGTAAGAAGTTGAGACCGTGTCAGAGCAACCATGCACACGGAATCTAAAGCAAGGGATCTAGAGAAAACATCTGACAACTCAGTTGAATCTGAACAAATAAATTGCTTTAACGCAGTTTCAAAGTTTGGCTTTTGTCGTTCTTGGAGACGAATGATCCTTGTCTCCTGCTGCTGCCCGTAATGTCTGATCAGACGTTCCCGGAGACTAAGACGTACTGTCCGCAGAGTTGTCATTGTATCTGATAGAGAAGAACACGACAGATACACCGCTAACGGACTTTATCTAAACCATTACTGATGATTCCAAAGAGCCGTTAGGCTCCCCATTGTCACTCTAATGGACATCGAGCGAAAACAAAGCCGAAGAACATCAAACGTAAACGTCAGAAGTTAAGTTGGAGATTGGTCGCTCGCGTGCTGAGGTTCAGTAAAGATAGTTTTTGTGGCTTTTCTTTTTTCCATATCAGCCGACGTGTGTGATTTTATCACTAACTTAACGAGGGATGCTCCAGCCGAGGGCCCGACCACGTGAGGAATCGTAACGCGGTCTGAGGCAGCTCATCCTGCAGCCGACCTTTGCTGTTTTGGCCGTGTTCTTTCAAAAGTTTGAGCACGGCTACGGCATTTGCGTCCAAACCATGTCTTCACACACTTGAAATGGGCCCACCAGGCCGAGACCGAGACAATTTTCGAGACATCTGCCATTAGAGAAGTCATATTTAGGAGCCATAATTGCCGACCTACCAAAATGTCACCAGCTTTACGTTCGATTTGAGACTGCAGCGCGACACGCAGGACGTTTTACCTGCCATAAATGCGCCGTTACGCCCCGCGAAAATGCATTAAAGTGCTGCTCTCCGAGAAAATTTCACTGCCCGAGTACTCCAAATGTCCATATTATATTTCCGATGGATAAAGATATAAGAAAAACATTGGAGACAAGGTATTAGGAACCTCGTGGTTATGCTCTTATCCTTTATGTTATTGCTCCCTTGATAGCCTTTGCGGTATTGTACATCTATGACATCTATGAATACTAGGCTCTAAAATATGAAGAACAGCTAGTTATGTCAATAATTCAAAGGGTAGCGCGCGTTCCAGGTATTTCCGGGAAAATGTTAACGATGCATTTCTTAGAACAACTACCCACAAACCGCGCTTGCCAAACAGCTGGGTTCCCTCGTAACTGCCCGCTTACGTCTCACTAATATGTCATCTGTATGACGGAGTCTGCCGCTTCAACAGTCTAGGTGAAGGCAGGCAGATTATTCCCTGCGTGGGAGTCGTGAGACATCCACTTCACTTTCTGCAGAAACCGGACGGCGGAGGAGGTAGGTAGCTGTGTGCGTTCGAGTGTGTGTGTGCGTGCGTGTCCTTATATCTGTGTTACTGTGCGTGTGTGCGCGCGCATGTGTGTACGTGCGTGCGTCTATATGTATGCCTGTCTGTCTTTCTGTGTGTGTTTGTGCATGTGTGCGTCTGTATGTCTGTGCATGTCTGTAATTATGTCTGTGTTTGTGTGTGTGCGCACGAGCGTGTCCTTATATCTGTGTTACTGTGCATGCGCGCGTGCGCGAATGTGTGTACGTGCGTGCGTCTGTGTGTATGTCTGTCTGTCTGTCTCTATGTGTGTTTGTGCATGTGTGCGTTTGTGAGCGTATGTATGTCTGTGCATGTGTCCGTCTGTCATTCTGTCTATATTTGTGTGTCTGTGTCTGTCTGTGTGTGTCTGTGTGTGTCTGTGTGTGTGTGTGTGTGTCCATCGCTGTGTGCGTATGTGCGTTTTAATATGTATATGTGTATTTGATATGAACAATTTTCCGCTATGGTATTCATCGTAAGCAAATTCTATCATTAAATGTCATCATACCAATGTCATTATCAGTGAATCTGAGATGTATTTGATGTTTCAGCCAAAGTATGCTTTGAAGTTGGGCGAGATCCCGACATTCTGGAGGTGATAGTCCTCTAGCACCAAGGCCAGACATGTCTAAATAACCGCCGGCGCGGGCTACATCAGTGTCATTTCAGCCGACCGTCGTACCGGGCATGTTTCAAATTACTTCAAACTACGATAAATCAAATCTATTTGCCATTCGCTTCCTCCAAGCTATATCTGAATCGATATCGCCTGTCCCTTTGTAAGTTTAGAATATGCCATTTTGGACACTCATAAGCTTGTTCATAGTGCCATTTCACTTACCGCATTGCGACTGTTTCTAGATGGCATTATTGGTATTCCTACTACAGATCACCAACTATTCAATTTTATCTCTAACATCATCCTTCCTTAGTTCATCGTGGTCTTGATTTTGAGTACTGACTCACTGACTTCTATAACGCTGCATCTGCGCCCTGAAAAAAGTCGGTGATTTCTGTTAGGCGAGCTTTGCAGTCGCGGCTAACTTCGTTGCACAACAGACAAACTTTCACAACTACAAACATCCCGCCAAACTTTCACAACTACAAACATCCCGCCAAACTTTCACAACTGCAAAATCCCACACATTATCAGCGACTGTGGGCCCGCCAGGAACAGCCGTCGCCCGCTCGTCCCTTAAGTGTCATTCCTATCACAAGGCGGAAATAAAAGTGCGGCTCTTTTGACTAAAAGCAAGCACAGATGACTCAAATAAAAGCCAAGACGTTGGCGACATCTCCTTGAAGTACAGTGCCATCACCCGGTCTTCTTTGTGCTCAAATCTTGAGGATTCACACGAGAAACCTCCTTCATCTCCTCTTTCCTTTTGATGTTATCGCAGAAGCGGGTGGATGTAAAAGAAGACGTATCTGTGGTTTTATCTCCGTGCTTGTAGCGGCGGGCGTTAGCATGCAGATGTAGCTTTCCCCTCGCGATGCCAAGTCGTATGCCACAAACGCAGTCTTCCCGTTAAAGCCCCCGTGATCCTGGAAAATGGCCGTAATCCCAATCTATTTCATCCTTTTATCTTGGCTGCCAATGTATGCAAATCCCCAAATTCAATCAGGGTAAAGACAACAGAAGTGCTGTCGTGGCCGCCGAGAGTGATAGCGCCGCTGGCAGCGTTGAAAGAGGGAAGACGGAGCTACCCTGTAATTTACAATTTTGGGTTCGGTTGCGTCCGTTTTCATCGATTTGAGGAAACGATATCGGGAGTACTGGCGCTCTCTTATTACAGCGCGCCGGCACAGACAAGCCACGCGGCTATGGATGCGTGCTAGCCCGCCCTTTCGCAAACTTCAATCGCCCCGGTCTTTGAAGAAAATCGATGACTTACATCTTAATAACTAATTTTGTTTTGCCATCCCATAAAGGGGATTTATGTTGGAGCCTATGGGACAACGTTGCGGGCAGGCAGCCGAAACACTGGCTTTCAAAATCCGCTTATTAGCCATCAAAAATGTATGACTCACAATCCGCACGTTGGAATTGCCAGGATTTGGGCTTTTTGGCACTTTGCTTTATGATATCAGAGATGATGCAGTGCAAAGCCGACTCCTGCGAAGCTGTGATCTTCGCTGCGCCGGTTCTTCATTAGATGATCAGGCTGGCGCGCCTCTGTCTCTCCGGAACGCGTAGCGCCAAAACTGCGCAATTGGGTGAAATAGACCGAGAGAAATATTAATCGAGACGTTCCGACAAAGCCTTGTGCCTAATCTGATGGAGCAAATGAAAGGGAGCGGGTGCAATCGCTGCGCTTTTCACGAGCCGCGCTCCCCAGACAGAGATCAGATAGGGAGCGTAGGCCCTGCAAATTCCTGGAACAATTTCTCCGAATATCAGCACTCTCGGTCGGACGGCCGCCTCCATCTCACAGACAACGCGCCGTAGATATCTCCTCTAGCGGTCTAACCTCCTGACCTCTCTTTGGCGGTCAACTTTTTGTGCTTTTCATACCTACAATTTCAAAGATTCCGACCGTTTTGCAGAAACCGATTCCCGATGAGTCGAACGCCCACCGCAGCTGTTACAGGAATGGGAGGAGAATTCCCGGAGGCTGCTCCTCTGATTCTCTCCCTTTCATTTCGCCGCGAGCGCTTTAAAGTTTCTTGTTTGACGCTCGGTGATTAAGGTGCGCCTTTTCCAAATAATCTAAAGACGCTTGTTTTCCAATACCATTTTCAGCGACTATTACTCTGGCTCCATGCTGGTATTTACTTGATGACTTCTGAGTACCACGCGCTGTCTATCACTGTGAGTTCATACGTTTTGCGTGAGTGACTTATAATTTGTAATGAATATCTGAGCGTCGTGGATTCCGTGATGAATCGGCCGGCGGGTGAATTATGGTGGTTTGTGGGTGACCTGACGTCATATTTGGAAATTGGAAAGAAAAATTATGACGAGAATTGATGATTTCGTGCCGCCCCGCCATCTGGCTTCTCCCAGCCGCTCATCATTGTTTAACCGCTAATACTTCCTTTGTGGAACTAATACTCATCCTGTCATTTCTTCAAGTACAAAATCGTCCTATTCGAACTGCGGCCATCAGTCTTCCCTGTAGACTAGATGGACCGTTCCAAAAACTTTTCCAGGGCAAGTACTTAGTAGTTTTTCCAGTTAGCTCTCTACCCTGAGGACGGACGAAGGCACTGCCTGAAGCCTAGTCCATTTCGGACTGAAATAGAGACCTTAAGTGTTAGTATCAGCTCGGAAATTGAAAGTTGATTCCTCGTCGCTACAGGCCGATGTCAAACTCTATGAATTCTGAAGAAGGGATCAGCTGCTGATCTCTGCCTTCTATCGCGGACTTTCAGAGAAATGTAGAAGGACGATGCACTTGGTTTATTGGCTGAAACCAAGGAAAAAAACGGAATTAAACCCAGTGATTCTGTAAAGAAATGCGTAGAACTTTGACGACATAACCACACGGTTCCCTATGCCAGGGGAGTGCATGATGATTTTATTGGCGACGTTCAGGAACATTTTGTGAAGAAAGATCAGAAGGGAAAATGGAATGTAGGAATAGAGGAAGGTATATTGGTCTACATTCCTTTCAATTGACACATTTGTATCGCCCCGAATCTTCCTGGGTATTTCTTTTATGTTGTTGTTGCGTCTATCCTTGATTAAATATCGTCTCAAAGACGCCTTCACCTCCGCGCACACATAAAACTAGAGAAAAAAGCACAGAGCCGGTGGGTGTTTCAGACTCATTTTCTGTCTGATATGTGCCTCATCACGTAATCCCATGTCGTTTAACTGTCAGACAGTTGATTGATCTACGTTCCCTCAGACAGACACAGAATGGGACCTGTTTCCCTCTCCTAAAACAACCTTGTCGTAATTTTCCTGACGATGTAGTTTTTACTT
The DNA here is from genome assembly GCA_013266295.2 of Branchiostoma floridae x Branchiostoma japonicum. Taxonomy (NCBI): domain Eukaryota; kingdom Metazoa; phylum Chordata; class Leptocardii; order Amphioxiformes; family Branchiostomatidae; genus Branchiostoma; species Branchiostoma floridae x Branchiostoma japonicum. Next base: position 10,053,732 of record CM023829.1, on the reverse strand, counting down.
TGTTGTAAACCTGGTGACTCTGCGCGCCGGCGGCTCACGTAGCGATCTCGTTCGCACCACACACACCTGTCTCCTGGGTGGAGCACTCCAGTCTCCAAACATTCATAAATCTTCACTTCAAAGCTATCTCGCCGCCAATTTACGTCCAGCGAAAAATTAACTAAATATTCCCCATGGAAATAACCCGTTTTGTTACGGCGCGCCGGGCACGGAGAGATTAAGTGAATTTTTTCTTACGGGACGCCATTAGTGAGGGTGTTTACGAAGCTGTAATAAGGACAGCCGTGTTGTAGGCAGGCCTCACGTGGCGCAGTCTCCCACCTATACTTTATCTCCCTGCCCAGTTACCTGTGGACCCGCCGTTGCCGGAATACTCCGGTGTATTGAGGAGGAGATTGGAGGTTCGCGGTCTGCCGCTACGTGATTTTCCGTCTCTGCAGAAATCTCTGCTAATAACGGGCAAAACTAGGAAATCACCAGCGAGCGCGTGAGGAATTGCCCCTGTCAAATCAGAGGTTTTTTTTTCCACACATCGCCGAGAGGGCGGAAGCTTTGATGTGCCTAAATACGTAATAAGGTAAAATTGAACTGCAGAGATTCCCAACGCCACGGTGCCCCGAATGAGTCGGCGTCGAATAATTAATTCACTTCTCTTCATTTTCGCCTCATCCGCGGGCAAGGACTCCCATTTGAAAGGTGACGTTTGCTCGGTATTCAGAGGCGAACCGTCCACCGTGAAATGAACGCTTGCATGTTGAATATGATTACTGGTTTATTAGTCTTTGTAGGGTATGGCCGCGAAGGTAGCGGTCCGTGGGAGGGCATCAATATGAGGGTTTGTAGTCAGAAATGGATGGATCGGTAGATGGAAACAAAGCCTCCGCCGTCCCCAGCGGACGGGCGCTTTGTACGCCCCGTGTTCTGGTGTTCAGTACATCCGGCAACAGGGTCAGCATCTCGTCTGTCTGACCGCAGGTGGGGGGACCTCTCTCACCCCGCGATAACGGTTTCCCCACTTTCGCTTTCACCGGTTTCACCTGTGCGACTTTCATGTACAACTTTCACTTAGGCGGCAGGCGAGCAGACTTCAAACGCCAGTCTCCACGGGACGGGTTGGCGCTTACAAGTTCACCGCCGCAAACGCAAGGGAAACTTATTACTCACATGTATATTTGATCACAAAGCTCGGGCCGACGCAGTTTTTGATGTATTTCTACACTGCTGGCGCGTCGCCACAGGTAGACGCCGGGATAGGAGCGGGTCATCATCGGCCCTTCGGTTATGCATTTTGTGCAATTTAGCGGGGACGCGCGGGATGGGAAGCCCAGGCCTCGGGAGCCAGCCCGCGGGGGGACGTCGCTAAATCGTTCGGTTATGATCCCACTCCCACCGCCGGCATTGATATTCCATCACCGGCCCGATCACATTTGCGAGGTGAAAACGATGTCGGGACTCTCGGGAGGGCGTTAAGTGATGAACCGAGCGCGCCAGCTTTCATCTTCGGTTGGGGACCCGACCCGCATCCGAATAGACCCGGGGAGCGTCGTGGTAGTGATGGAGGAACTTCTCCGGAATAGAGGGGTAGCGCGCGTTTCGTGTCTATGACTAGAAACCAAAAGAAATGCGCACCCGTGAAATTTTCATCAACCGTTTTCCATAACTAGCCGGATTCAAGCTGCAAAATTCACCATTATAAATCTCAGCACGTGCTTCACCCAAAAAATGTCACATATCAAATTTTGAAGCACTCTATAGATGCTAGAATGACGCACCAAAAGAGTGCGTCACACACACAGGATTCATCTGTATATCACGATTAGCCAAGTTTTCATTGTCGAAAAGGACTTGCGTGAAATTAAATGCATCTTCACGCCCCACCCCTTTATGCCTAAACAGCTTAAATATATTTTGTACAGCTTGGCTCGGTGTCAAAAGTTAGGAAAGCTAAAAAAAATCAATGGAAAACGGAGCCCGGAGTCGTATTAATTACAATGCATTCAAAATTTTATTGTGATTTATGGTCCTATCGTGGATATGTATTGATTCTTCCTCTGAACCATGTTGTTGAAATTCGATTTCACCCACGGACAAAGCGTCGTGCCACCCTATAAACCACACGCCAACACGGTAAAAACTGTCATACCATAAGGGGATATCACCATTTCATACAGGCCGTTTTTATCAGGCATCATGCTGGACAATAAATACAAAATGATATAATACACCTGTTCTGTGTGTGTATGGGGGGGGAGCTTGAAAAGTTTTGAAATAAGGGATCCCTCTCCGTCTCTACTTTAGATTGAATATGGATTATGCTCTATTTCGTCAGGGACTGTTTGTCTGGTCATATTTCTACTTTAATGAACAAAAATGTTCTTAAATGACGTTTTATCACCTATACTTACCTTCATTTATCGATATATCTACAAGATTCGCAGCAGGAATTGCTGTGAATTATATCAATTTATGCAAAGGTGTAAGAACAATTATGTTTGAGTGCCGCGCAGTAATCCTAAAAGATCGCCGAATTACTCCAGCAATAACTAAAACACGCCTTGTCATTGGTCATTATTTACGTGTCATTCCCAATTGAAATTCTGATGTTCAGGTGTCTGAAACTTTCAAGCACGTTTTGTTGCGTATCATTATTTTGTGTCTTTTTACTCTTGTCATTATCATCTCTTGTGCGATGGCACTGATCCAAATTATCCTCCACTAGCACCCTCCTCTTAAAATGCTTCTCACATAGAAACTGACTGTCAGCGCTAAATTTTCTTCCCGCCTGTAATCAAGAGTAAGAACTACGTCATGTGTTTCCATGTCCGCCTGATTGACAGCGGAACCTGACGGGAATCCTGTGACGAGCCCCCGGCGTTGCCTGGCTTTGATGGTGTGTTTGGGGGTAAACACGAGTCGGCAGGTGCATCGGAGCAATGTTTCCTCAGTAGGTGGTCTGGGGAGGGGACAGGTGGGATGGCCTGGCGTGTCCTTGGTGTTACCGTAACGCACGGGGGTCAGGATCAGTTCAGTTGCATGGGCTCAAGATGGGTGCTCAAAGTGGTAAAACCATGACAACGGCGAAAGAACAGGCTTGCAGACGGAAAGAGTTGTAAACCCTTAATTGCAGATTTAATTGTAAGCCCACATTTTTGGCCGAAATTGTGCATAGCGGGGTCGAAAGCTCAGAAACAAAACTTTTTGCTGGCAGTCAGGTGCATGCATGCTAGAGCGTCACGTAACTTTTAACCAACCCTATCGTCAGATAGACTTTTCTTGACGATAGAGAGGTGTAGGTACAAAGTTTTCATTCATATCATGACAAATTAAATGGATATTTCTTTCCAGTTGAATTTTTGGGATAATATCGTGTTCACACCTGTTTTCTTTCCTGCCTTTCTGTCGTTCCATTTCCGCCATTTTCCGCATACTGTCCCACGCATGATTGGCCCGTGCTTGTTTTCGTTGACGATAACGACTTGCGATAAGCGAAACGCCTCCCGCGCTCAGGCACCGAGAAGTTTGCAAACAAACCTTCCAAAACCCTTTGGTCATCTGAACTACTTTACAACTCGTGTTTCGGGAAAGAACAAGGTAAAAGGGCTGTCACTTCAAATGAGCGGATCAATCCTGTCAGACCCATCGCTCGGCCCATGGGTATCAATTTCCTCTTGATATTCAAATATCTGACCAATTTGTGCGTTTTTCGGCGCTATTAAGCTTGTTAAGTGCGCACTGTGCAGAGATAAAAGGCAGTAAGAAGATGATAATCAAAATAGATGTGGTAGTTAAGGAGGGAAAAACATGAGCTAAGCGCTGAAAACACAGTGCGCGTCTAAAAGGTCCTCCTTCCGCTCGGAGAACCCGATTAAAACGGTCCGATAACTTGGTTAAATGTGGAGTGTCATATCGGGAACGTTAATTTGTGACATAATTTGGTTTGCTCTTCGGGGAACATCGACCAGTGGAGACCATGATTGAGGAAACGTGCCCATGCATCCAAAACACGTTATTTAGAGAGGAATACGGTCCAAAATAGTCGGTAGTTCACCACACACAGAGCTGCAATATGTCCCTAACAGCTCCTCAGGTACGTCCTAAATATATCAGCAAGTTCTAAATATCATACTAGACAACAGAAGCGCAGAGGAAACAAGTCGGTGGGATGTAAAAGTGAGCTAGTAAATAAGAAAGATTGCCGGAAGGTTTCTTAGCATGAATCATAATTACTTCCACATCTGATTAGAACACCGGTGGGCGGCTCAGTAGCAAAACTGACCAGTCCCCCGCGGGTGCGCAGTGTCAAAATACGCTTTGGTTTTATATTTAGAAACTATCGAAATCATGTCTGGAAAAAAAACTTCTGGCAAAACGATTTGTCACGTGATTAACGGTACGGTTTTGGGGCAAAGCGTTTTCATGGCTACTGGCAAGAAAAACAGAAGCAAGGAAAAGACTTCATTTTCACAGAACCTCAGTCCGTGTGTCGTCATATTCGTCGTACGACAGCAAATCTAGTGTATTCTTGGGACGTCGCACAAAAGTCCAGCTGTTTTGTGGCGGGAAGGTCGTAGTAGATCCATCATGTCGACGGTGGTTCTATCGTAGTACTGCTGAAAATCGTACCGTACAAAAAGTCTGGAAAACTGCTTGTGTACCTTCAAAGAGTTAGTAATGTCCATGTTCTGTAACACAACACAGCAGTGCGCATAGCTTGTCATTTGATCGGAAGAGGTTTCAGAACCCCTCAAAGACTCCCTCTTTTCATCTGGCTACAAAACAAAGTTCAGAAAACGTATCGACGCCCGTGACGTCCGCGTACACTTGGCTGATAAGACCAAAGACGTTCTTTCTGTTGGAAGGATACACTTGATCTTCAGTTAGTCAGGATCCATGACTTATCTTCCAAGGAATACTGAGACGCCATCACGTCATGTCCTAGAAATTATGGGATGGGCGTGGGGGATTACAGCGAAATGAAAGATGACTTAAAAGAAATGAATCAAAAGCTTGTAACGCTTTCATTTGCACTTGTCTGCCGTCTGTTTTACGGTAGCTTTCCGGGTCCAGATCTAAAGGTGGCGTTGGTCGAGATTGCAGGGATTTTCTTTGTGTTAGTCTTTTGGAGAAGGCTTTTTCAGGTCTAGTTTCATCTTTTGGACTGATAAAGGGAAAAGAACGACTTAAGAGGGAAGACCGATATTGAGTGTCCCGCAAGCTGTGCCCTGTCATTGATTTTTTGTCTGCTGTTTACAGAGTACGGGAGTACTTTGAAAGAGAATGACAAAAGAGAGGAAAACATTACTAAGTAAGTCCGTGCTAGCTCGGCAGTGCTTCTGGGTTGCCGGGTTAACGTGGGGAGCAGGGGGACATTTTTGTCGGCAACTAAGTTGCTACTTTCCTAGTTTTCTAACATTCGGTTTCAGTTAAAATATTCTTCACGTACAGTTACTTCGTAAGAAAATACGACAACGACAGTAATTACAGCCATTTTCAACGGTTGGGAGTGATATGGGTAATAAGCCATTTTTGTTCTTCAGTAACGTACCTCATCCGAGTTTGCCAGTAATAAAAATACGACATGCTTGCATCTCTTCCCAAATCATAGCTTCACTGAAGTATATATAACACTGTTCTTCATACAAGCACTTGCTGTTGGCGTCTGTCCTTTACCGTTACAATTCACACTGATTTTGCCCATCAAATAATAATACGTCAACATAACAGATGGTAATGTAGACTCCCAGACTGCAGAATGTGGAAGTCGGAGACAACAGATCGTCCCTCCGGCAGAATTTTATGGGCTGTGTACGTGGAGCATATTGTAAAATATTACCACAGCGGCGTTCTTGGTTAATTCGCTCCCTTTGGGTCGGTTTTAGACGTTATCCTAATGTCCTTGAGCGGCGTTCTTCTTTGACTAGAATGTAGATTCCCTAATGCTGGTGCATAGCACAAGCTTCAGAAGTACGGCCGGTATAAGCCGTGTGGAGTCCGGCCAGGACCACCGCCGGCCTGTGGTCAAACCTGGCGCCAACGCTGCTCCTCCTCGCCCATAAAATCAGTAAATCCTCAGGAGTGGGTTTAACCACGGCTGTTTCTTAGAAAAGGCCCCATCTTTGAACCTGACAGTGACAAACGGGAGGCTTAAATGACTCAAGACGTGTCAGGCGTGGCGTAGACGACGTCTTTACCGAACCGGGTTTGATCGAGAGAGGTAGAGACCGCAGACCAGACGGGGGAAGTACGCCTCGCGGTGCGCCCGACAGTGGTGGCTTGGCTGTGGCTGTCCTATAACGATAACGATCACAACTTCTGTGTCAGTATAAAGAAGTAAGGCTGACTGCCAAGTCTGTGTCACTGTTCGAAAGCGCACCGTTGGTTTTGCGATCAAAACAAAACTGCATCGGTCCGACCCTTTCAATCTTCAGTGTGGCCATAACTTGAGGCAAGGAGATTCTCCGTATAACCTCCTTGCTTGAGGACAATGGTTTCTAAGATAGAACAGGTGGTCGTCACGAATAACGGTGGCTAACTGATCTAGTCTCCACCAGACTCCTCACGACGGATGACTCAATTTAGTAGAGACTGACCAGGATAGACTCACTGGGTAATTTGCCAGAGGACGTTCTTAAGTCGGCTAAAGGGGTTCAGTTGGCTTTTCAGTTGGCTTTAGGGAAATGAGTCTGGACGAAACTACCCCCCCCCCCCCCGCAGCCGGACGAAGCGGCCTATCCTAGAACTGCACCGCCAAATTCCCGTTCTGTTATCTAGGAATGCAAGAAAAGAAGAGAGCGTCCCGGCCTGGCCATAGACTCGAGACCCTAGTCTCCAAACAGACCTTCCCGTGGCCAAATCGATATCGTAACTGCCGCGGACCTACGCTTGGTCGGCAGTTTATATACGGATTTTGTCACGGAAAGATCTGCCGCAGATTATGAGCGGGGCAGCCATGGCACAGCTACAGATTTCGGACCCAAGCTAGGCTGTTTGGGCCAATGGATGTGCCAACTGCAGCAAAAAAATACGATGGATATTTTTAGCCATTAGTCGTTAGTCACGAAAACAGGATGTCGCAAATTCTGAAATTCAGATGAAAGTGCATTCCACCGGAACCATGTCGTGCGTTCCATGGGGTGTTTTCTGCACCGACCGAGAGGACGTATAGAAGGGCATTTTCAGCAGTATCCAAGTAGATGTGTGGCGTTGACACGTTTTTGTACGTCCTGTTCGGCACGACCAGGCGTCTCGTAAAAACGTGCCAATAGGAAGACGTACAAAGCGAGCGAAAACAACGCAGACTTTATTGATTCATAATCGCTAAGGAGATTTTTAGAGCGAAACCGCCACATCTTTGTACGGTAAACTTCTCTCCCAACATCTGCTTGGAGTTGGCTGTCGCCTGCCGGGGGAGTATGGCCAATTTTCGCGTGCTGTTCCGAAGCTTTTGCGTGACCGGCCCGACCGCACCACAGGAACTTGCCTTCTCTTTGAAGTTGCGAATTTACAAAGCCGTAAATGACTGAATGTGCTTTCTGCTTCAAGCAAACAAATTAGACGGTACAAGTTTACAATAGCACGGTACTTTAAGGTTGGGCATATGATTTTTAATAGAACGTTACGATTACAAAATATGTCATTAGACGTTTCAACCCATCCGCCTGCTACCAATTTCGAACAAAGAAATATACTTAGCGCAACAGAACTGCCATCTTGATCGTATTTGCGAGTCACAAGTCATTGTGTTCTCTATTGATAGATGACGTGGTGCTGTCATCCATGCGTCATCGGTTCCCAATTATCTCCCTGTTCTAGAGATAGTTAGCATGCTCTTACGAAACGTTGGCGTCTGACCACATCATTAACCTGGTCTTCAAGGCGTTTAGTAATTTTCCCGCCGACTACAAAGAAGTGATAGAAGTGGGTTTTGGAGATTACGAGGGATAAGAGTTGTAGTCCGTATTTCCACTTCCTCTCTGTTAGTACTTCCTCAGTCGTTCCCTTTACAAGTTTGAACTTCGGTTCGTAAAACGGTCGCGGTGCCAGTACTGGCTAGGTGTTCAACTTAGTAGCAGAACTGCAACAGGACAAACATACAGTTAAGTCTTCTTCAGACACAGATACTCCCTCGTTTCGTCATTAGGTTGTTCTCCTGTCTTTTTTGGTGTCCTTAACTGTCCATCTACACCGATATCTAAAAGAACTATTCATCTCTTCCGAAACTTACATTGAAAATATAAAGCGACAACTTGGAAGTTCTCAGTTGAAGTACTGTACTTTTAAGTTCAGTACCACTCCGTTTATTCTGATACTTGTCGGCAGAACAACAGCCCACCGACTGTCCGTCTGAGCATGGTTCCATAGATTACCCCCGGTACCAGAGGAAGATATCACTGAAAAAGCTGACAGGGCCTCCAATTGACTACCCGCCGGTCATTTTGTCAGGGGGCACCTGGCGAGGGCGTGGTTCGACGTTTAGCCGGCATTCTCTCCCAAGAAACTGGCCATGTTTGCCGTACACCACGTTCCATTAGAAAGATTAGAGGGCGCGCTTTCTGTGGCATGCTCCCCCTTTCATTTTCCATGTCGGCCACAGACGTTCAAAGAGAATGAAAGACCCCAAACAAAGAGAAACAGAATCTGTATCTTGAATTTCACAGAACAGATGGAAGAACAGTCGTCTCGTTTGAATCGTATTTGATGGATCATTCATAGACATTGCTAGCGATACGTTAGAAATGATATCCTTGTTTGAAATCATATCATGCAAATAAAAGGAGGAGATTTCTGGTATGAATCCAAAAGATTTTCCGATCGTATTCGCATGAACGTGGGAGCTTAGCCGGTTAGGAGACCAAAAATACATTTATGTAACTTAAGTCGGTTTCGTGACAACAACATCACATCAGTTAAGTCCGCAAAAGCCAACTGAAAACTTCATATCTTACATTGATATGTAGAAGAAAAATAATCTTTTTGAAATGCGTCGATCTGTAGGGTTTGTTTGCCTTTGAAAAGTAAGTGATGTCAATTTTCAGAGAGAATGTATATAGTTTCAAACAAAGAAGAAGAAAACATCTGGGATCATTTCAACTCAATTCTTAGAAACGATTAAAGGCGTGAACAGATTAAGTCAGCTTAGATCATGAAATCATCCATTAGTCTGTCGGTATATTAAAGTGAAGGAGTTGGCGGTGTTAACGTTATAACTGGTGCTTTTATGCCGAGCTGACTTTAAATAAGTAGAGAGCAGATCGGGCCGGTCACGTAGTCCGAGCTATCGACAGTGCTGAGCTAGGACCGACGGCCTTGCCCCCCGCCTACCCCTACCAAGGTTGGTAACTCGTAGGTATATTGTATATTGTTAACGTTTAGTCCGTCAGTTGTTGGTCAAGAAGTGTTTTTGTCGTGATTTTTGAAGTGTTTTTGTCGTGATTTTTTTTCCGCATAAAGTGCAGCATGGTGCTTGGGTGAGATCAACAGGTAAAATTGGACGGGTAGTCTGGGGGAACGCAAAGAAATGTAGCCGTAGGGCTGGGGTCCATGATACATGATGTACATCTGAAGTCAGATCAGCGGTCAACCCTGCGGCCGGTTTGTAGAAGTCAGGATGGCCAAGTAGGATCACCTAAGTACGCTCTTATTGTGTACCATCGTGCCTGGACTTTTTTGCTCATTATGTGCTGTTTTCTGATTGTTCTCGATTTTACCCGGTCCGGTATAAGTAACCAGACCTGATATACTATCAAAAAACAGCACATAATTAATGAGCAAAAAAAGCCCAGCTAAATAGCCTGCTATGGAGGTTATACGTACGCCTTATTAATGTCCCTTTGTGGTTTAAATTTAAAATCGCTATGGGCGAGTCTCCAGCAGATTTCTTTCAAGGCTGAAAAATAGTAGAAATTGTCGGAATAGGGTGAGTGATTTCATCGGACTTACCTGGATGCCCGGCTAGCAGTCATTTCGGCGAGCCAGGGGAAAGTACAATTGTACTAACTTACCTGACATACAGTCTAATTTTGATTTGAAGAATATTGGTCAACGTTGTCACCATATTGACATAAATATATGTGTATGAGGAAAAGAAAGGATATGACATTGCTATCCTGTGCCTGAGCACAGTGCCATTTCATGATCAAGTTGATTATATTAGCCTCTACCATAACTCTTGGCGGACGAACGCGCATCCCTATTACCTTAAATATTCTCTTACAAATATTCCCCTATTTTAGCCAAATTCTACTACATGTATTTTTGAGTCCGCCGAGAGGTCTGGTAGAGACTAATTTTTGACAGCCTACGGTACCACGCCCGTCCAGTGTCACCTCGCTCGTCCTCAAAATTAGCGCCCTCTGGCGCCCAATTCATTGTATTTTACTCGGCTATTTCTGTGCTCCGACCTTTGACATCACCATTACTCTGTGCCATGACGTCTTACCAGGACTCTGGGGGCTACTTTATACATATGTCTGAGCAGAACGAATTTGGTGCCGTTCTAACAATTACCAAGGAGAGGAAGGCACAAGTTTCCAAAACGTCTCTGTCGAAGGGTCCATGAAGGAGAAAATAATGGTTACCAAAAAATCCTTAAATTTTGAATCAGGCATTACTGACAACCGGCCAGAATAACTAGTCTCCAAGCGAATTGTGATGTTTTCTACTGCCAATGGTTTCGGTGTGTCTTTTTTTCTAGCGGCCCCGTTTTTTTATGACACCCACCCACTCCGGGCGAAGAATGAAGGCCTCTCTCTCTTTGATACTCTCGAAGTGTATGCAACGTAGCCATACCCCCCCCCCCATAAAGCATACAATATGCATTCCAATATGTCCTTCACAGAGAACCAAACGCCACAGGCCTTATTTTACCGCCCACAAACCACGTTTAAGTTCTTAACAATAATAAATTCATCCATACATTAGCAATCCTATGAAACTTATATGAAACCAGCAGTATCTTCTTCCCACTTCAACCAAGGGTCCAGAGAGACCTCCGTGGCTTCAAGAGTACCACATTATTATATACATACTGATATTTATCAACTTATCTCTCGGACCGGACGTCATGTAAAATCTTTCATCACACATAAAAGGAGAGCCTTTCATTTTCTTTTGACTCTCTATCTTTGACTCTCTGCTCTTCCGCCCTTCACCCTTTTTTCAGCATGCAGTTCTTCAAGACATAAGAGACGTCCAACTCGCCCGTGTAATGTGAAGCTTAACACTTTCTTTACTTTCACTCTGTCTCCTTATTTATCTTTCTATCTTCTTTAGCGCTGAATTTCACAGCAAGATCAGAGGAAGCTGACATGATAGACTCTGCGCTGTGATACAAACTACATTAGGGATGAGCAGACTTTTATGTACAGGCATGATGTAAGGTTACTTCGTTCTCCTTTTGTATTTCCGTCTTTGAAAGTAGACAAAAGTAATGATACAGGGGGATAGCACTGCTATACTATCTCATTTCACTGTCTTTTCATTATAATCGACCAAAAGGTTCTCCGTCTAAACTAACCAAAGCTCAGAAGTCTCCATATTCAGTCTGCAGAATCAATCCTGTCAGTATGTATATTTGTCTTTGATGTTGAAGCTTTAAGTTGTCGGCGCGCGAGTTTGAAACCCATCGACTTCTTTCTAGTTTGTTTGATTCGCTATCAGGTTGCCGAAGCGAGGACTATATTTGCGTTTGGCAGATTCGGCGATATGTTGATGACTCCAACCGACAAATGCATTTTTCGCGCGGGGCAGAAGAGCGCCCATAACTCAAGCCCATATCTTGACACTTTGATATCTTTGATTTTTGACAGAGGCGGCGCTTTTCTCGCCCCCGGTCGGCTGGCATTCCCTATCATTTCGATACCTTTTGATCACGAGCAAACGGATGGGAAAGCCTAGTCCCTGCCGGCATGCATCTGTTCAGAGCGGGAAAAGATCGTACATCAGAAAGTGCGAGCGCCGCTCGACACAGTATGAAAGATAAGCAAAACACGAAGCATATATAATTGGCTAAGATATAGTTGGTAACAGCAGGGACGAGGCGAGGAAAATACTTTATGTCACGTTTTATGTTTTGGCAGAAATGGACTTGTGTGTGCTTGCCTGTAAGACAGCACTATTTCATACTAGAAATATAATAGTGGTTTGCCCAGAAACACAATGCCCCCCCCCCCCAAATTTAAAAAATACGAAGTTATATAGAAGACTTTGAAAACAGGAAAGACCAAAGTAGCCAAGGGACAACATAACTGATAACATTTTTTTTAGATTTCTGGTGGGGCAATATTCTATTACGTCGTTCCGCCGTTTATTTTGACCACCGCAATACACAAACCTTTCCACGCTTCCCTTGCGTATCAATCAATATGCCCATCCAGCCAGACGATGAAAGCGCCCGCCGCCTTTGATATGGGCTAATATCGCAAAATCAGAATGATCAGGCGACTGGGCTGGCTCCGCGACTTTTCCGGAGTGAGCGGCAGGGTCTTTAGAAAAAGCAGCGGTCTCACGGCATCAAAATGCCTTCAAACATCTTTCTGTCTTTTGCTCTAGCGGCAGCTGACGGAAATGTTGTAAAATCGGTACTTTGTGTCCGGCTTAATGAGTCCGGCCCTTTTCTGTAAATTATCCAAGCAGCGTTTAGTGTTTGAATACAGGTGGATTTGAGGCCATCCCTGTTGATGTACCAATTTTCCCCGACTTTCTGGGCCAATCAGCTACTGGTTATGTAAAATTTTCTCGCTTGGGACTGGAGAACCAATCAGCGGCGGTCTTACAAACCCCTCCCTTTACGGCGTGTCGATCAAAGGCGAGACCCCATAGGTTTCCAAATATTCTGCGAATGATGAAACAAACGGTGCTGCAAAGTTAGAAGCTCGATCGATCGGCCAGATTTGTTTAAAACATTCACAGTTTAAATTGCACAGTTTCATTTGTAACACATGCTGGCTGGTTACAGTTGCCTTATTTTTTTCGCTTACTTATCATAGGAAAGTACAATGCTGTACATGGAAGGAAAGTGTTGCAGTACACTGTGTTTTCTGACTTTTTCTTGGTGAACACGGTCACACACCCAGTCTTCTTCACTACTCATTTGCAGAAATCGTAGATTTACAACTTCTAACGATTTGCAACTGTCGCTGAGACGACCAAGTATTCCCTATCACGCTTTTATGTCACCTGTAAGTATCCAAACCGCGGTAACACAATATATATATTACTGAGCTTACTGGGAAATTGTTAACATTGACCGCGAGGTCGTTACGTGTCAGCTAGTATGGGCCTTACTGTCATTGCTATATCGATCCCTAATATTAAACACGTCCGCATTTCCCTGACGATTTAAAACTGTGTAATCGTACCACGTGATTGGGATATTCACACACCCCTTCGAGATTAGACTGGGATTTTATACTGAAAACCCTATTTACCAGTTTGTTTTACTTATGCTCACCACAATGGGATCTGCAAAGAAAACAAACTATAGTGTGGTGAACAGCTAGTGTGGTGAACTTCAGGGAGTAGCTCATATACAAACTTTCAGAGAATACACACCACAAAAATACTAGTACAAGTGAACTCAGTAGTATACTAGTTCTACTGAAGGTCAGATATATTATGTCTCGTATGTTATCTATTCTTCAAGAATAGAATTCAAATACGGACAAGGTTGCCATATAGACCCCATTACAAAATAATCAATAAAATTCGTTCACCACAAAGTTCATTTTCGTCATCTGCGCAAACCTCTAGGGAAGAGTTAATGAACCAAAAACAGTAATTTACACAAATCAGTTGGAATTAGCATCGCGGGCAGAAGGAAAACATTTTCAGTTATCGGAAATGTTATAAAAACATCTCAGGGAGACAATCGTCTGAAATGAATACGTTCTGCTACACTGAGTGATTGATCGTGTTGTTCATATAATCAATATGAGGACACACAACATTGATTGGAACGTACGACTAAGTATGGTGGGGGGAAATCTTATACTTTCCTTTACTTTGTCACCATAAAATCCGAATAATTTATTCTAAACATTGATTTTTTTACAAACCTAATCGATAGAAAATCTTTTAGTAGTTTGTAAGATTCAATAATATCGTGTGTCCATGACAAAAAGTCGATAGAAAAAATGACTCAGTGACATGACACACCTCTATGGTTTTGGGAATGGTACAGTCCAGTCACCCTTACGTATGTGTGAGCGGCCGTCGGTATCAGCCCGACCCAATCTTGCCTGAGGTCTCATCAGGCAGTGTGCGTGTAACTTGAGCAGCTAGGTAGTGTTGTGCCAACAGCTGCGGGGTCAGGGTTTGTCCCGCCCTCACACCCGGGTCGGGTTGTGCAAAGAGTGCCGACAATCGCTTGGCAAGAGCTCGGCTGCCCCGCCAAAGCTCCCTCAACACTCGCGCTACTGCATATTTTTCAGGACTTGGACGACCGCAACCGGCGAATTTTACCCCCGGAATTACAACCCAAGTTGCGTGGACTGTAGCTGGTGGCCTCGCGAACCTCGATGTAGCGAGCAGGCCGCGATGGGCAAGCTTCAGAGCAAGCACGGTAAGCATCGTCGGGCACATGTGGCCTACGCTCCCATGGCTCCCGAGCCCTTCGCTCGATATGCTCGTTGAGTCATTTTCCCATTTGATTCTCCGGCCAGATGCTAACGTTTGTGTCTGTTTTTTCTCCCCTTCGCTGGTCTCCATGGACGGGACAACAGCCTGCAAGAGGCGGGAAAGTCCAGAGGGTGAGTACCGTCGTGTTGTCTTGGTTCTCTCGGTGTTGAAAATTGGCCCGATTTCAACTCGTGCGGTTTGGTGGTTCGCTTGTAACTCGGATCTTGGAGAGGTTTTGTTTACACTGTAGCTCCCTGGCCTTTTCTGTCGAAATGTGCGAGCTTCCCCGCTTGCTCGCCTCTCCAAAGTAAACCAAAGTACCTCGCTTGCCACACAAGCTTTGCCACTGTAACGCGTGCTTTTCTCGATTCATAGTACAAAACACATTGTTACCATGCGATTGAAAAAGGACTTCGATTCATGCCGACAGCATGAATAGAAATGGTGGGACTGCTTTTGAAGCTCTGGCATTCCCGTCCCAGATGAATCAAATTTTCTCCACGGGATTCCAGCTTCTATGGTCGTTTACTGCTTGTTTTTCAAGTCGTCAAGAGTTTCTGGGGAGGAAAAATAGCTACCAGATCGCCCACTGATGGCACTTTTTAACGTGGTTTGCGCTTTTTGGCTCCGTAAAACTGGTTCCCCCTTAGCTGGACTTGTTTACGCTGGTTTTGTCTGCCACCAAAATTGCTTCCAGAAGTGGGGTGCAGCTTTCTCAGGAAATTTGGTAATCACTTTGACAGCACCCCGGGCTCACATGGCGTCGCTTCTTCCCTTGCTTGTTTTTCAGGCGATTCCTTCGTGGTCAATGCCCACTTCAACACAGGACGTTACAGGGGGATTGAGGATTTCATCGCTCGACAGAAAAATGCAACAGGGTTACAGCTCGCAACTTACAAAGGCGGCCGCCAACCACCGGTAACGTATAAAGTAACCAACTTCCTATGTTGCTGTGTTTTGTTACATCCCCCAACCCGGGTATCAATGTCCCTGCTCCCCATGCCTTCTTTTCCGCATCGGGGTTTTGGATAATTCTCTGTCGTTATCCGTTTGCAAATCTCTTCCTCCCCTGGGACGGTAACAGAGCAAGTTTGTGAAAGGCACACCGCAAAATGAACAGATTTTGAAACAAACACCAATCACTTTCTGCGACGTCAAACTTTCCAAGGAAAATGAAATAGAAGCGACCAGTACTGGTGACGAGACGAAGTAGGGATCTCCATTCACTCTGGAAAAAAAGCAGAGCCACAAAAC
Source organism: Branchiostoma floridae x Branchiostoma japonicum (assembly GCA_013266295.2). NCBI lineage: Eukaryota > Metazoa > Chordata > Leptocardii > Amphioxiformes > Branchiostomatidae > Branchiostoma > Branchiostoma floridae x Branchiostoma japonicum. Next base: position 10,037,862 of record CM023829.1, on the reverse strand, counting down.
GTATTTATTTCTGGGATAAACAGAAATGTGGATGACTTGCAGACAACCTAATTACTACGTGTCAAGTACACAAGTACCGAGGCAACCATCAAAGACACTTGAAAAGACGGACTCGATTCAGAGACAGCCGTAATTAATTTGGTTCAATTCTGGGCTTTCGGTGGAATTCTGTTTCAACTCCGAGGGTAATGAAATAGAAGTGTGTCCGTCTGAAAACAATTTGGGCCGATCTAACTCGTGACACATGCTGGAACCCAGTCCATGGCATGCCGTAATGTGTTAAATCTCGCCGTCTTTGCTTTGACTTCGCATCGCTGCAAGAGTCATTTCATTCCGCCCAAGTAAACGACTTCCAGAGAAAATGAATTCCTCTCCCGCCCGCATTTTACCAGCATCGTAATGGTAGCAATTTTTCCCGGCCTGTCGTTTAAAAGAAATCGGTCTAGCTTGTAGATTACGCGGTTTCTTGTGGTCTACTAGGCTGCTATCCGGTGATTGTGGTCCCATTTTCTCAGCGATCGGATAATGACAAGTTGTAGAAACGAACGCGGTCTGATGACAGAGTAGTGACTAGGGAAGTGCTACCGACGTGGTGCGAACTTCCTCTGCTTTTCTCCACCTTGTGGTGTCGCGAGTGGCATTTGTATGGCTTCCTTCCTTTTCCCATTCATTTTACAAATATTGTAGCCCATCTGGCGGATCATTGTCGACCATTTTAGAAATTATTGATCAAATCTAGTGTCCGAAACCGCCTGGCTCTTTGAAACACAGCGGGTTCCCTGGGAGAGAAGGCTGCGCCGCGGTGGGGGGTTCGAGCCCCGGCTGGTATTTGCGTGCAAAAGCGCGGGCTGGGACTGGACTGGAGCCGTTTGAAGTTTTTTGTCGGCCGTCTGTGCAGGAAGCTTAGGTTCCCGAAAGACCAGCAAATTCCTTCTGTGTGCCACGGCTTCAGGCCAACTGGTTTACTTCCCGAGGCTTGTCACCCATTTCGCAATACTCTTCTCAAGTTTTCTGTGCGCTTTTTGAACTATTTTTACCCTGTAGAATACTCAATTACAACAAAGTTAATTTGCATACATTTCATGACAACACCCCGGGGCCCCAGTAATTTAGTTCCAGTGTGCTTATTTTGGCTTATGGGCAGTTTTGACCATCATTGTTTTCTTGTTTGTTTTATTTTATACAATTTGAACAGGATTGGGTTTCAAGGGTGCAGCCTTCGGTACTTGTGCTAGTTTTCAGACAGGACGTTTAACAGTTTTTGTGTGTGTGTTACTAAGATTCTTACTTTTGTTGGTTTTCTTTGCTGGCTATTCCATGGACGTCGGCCTTGCTTATATGTGGTATTCTCAGGTTAAATCTAATTTATCTGTGGCACTGTAATATGGATGTTTGTTATGGTAGTACCACAGTTGTTAGCTGTTCCAGCGACACGTTTTTATGGTTTTCGGGGTCAGAGAGCACAGTTTTTTTAAAGATTCTTTTGTGTATACACATTCCTATGGGAGTAACATTGCAAAATATAAACCCATCTAAGTTTATTTTTCGGGGCTCAGTATCTGCTTTCATACAATGGGTCGTTTAGGCCATTTGTGGTTGGAGCTGTACAATAAACCTGAACCATTGTGGCCATTCACCTGGCTGCTTTTCTCACCTATTTACCTTGCTGGTCATTGTGTAGGGGTCATTTACCACTTCCTTTACAGGTACCTGGTGCCACACACAGCGCCAGGAGTAAGGCACATCTGATAAGAAACATTTAGGGGGGAGGTGGGCACACCACCACCTCTACTCATGTTGACAGGACTGAAAAATTAGAACTACCTTGGTTTCCCATTGTGCCTTTTTTCTTCAAAGTGCCACTGGTGAATGGACCAGAGTGTGCTTCTGCCCCCAACTCTATTCAGTGGAGAGGGAAGTTTTGGGGGCCTGCGTCGGGGAGGTGCTTTGATGTTGTTATTGTGTAAAGACAGGCGTGGAGTTTTGTATTCTGCCGCAGTTTACCCATTTGTACATGAATGCTAGCAGAGGGGCCTGAAAAAGCAGGTCTTTTATTCCGAAGTCGGGCATGCCATACGAGGCACACACATAGCTCCTTTCATCTCTGCCCATGAATTTGACATTGGCAACCTTTCACCCCTTCCTTGGAGGGCTGAACTCTGTTTTGGGCATGCCTCCGCTGGCATGAATGGGGGGATAATTATGTTTTCTGTTCAGAATAATCCTGAGTGAGTGCTGGTAGTTGGGTTCTTACTGCTGAAGTGGGTGTGGCACATCCAAAAACCTTGTGGTCCCCAGGCGTAATAATGGCAGATGTCATAATTGGCATGTTATTAGCTAATGAGCTGTCTTTCTTTGGCAAGATCAACCGCTTTTTTGTGTCCATCAAACAGATGGTGGTTTTGAAGTTTGCAACTGTTGTGTAATGGCACAATTTGATCGTAAAGATTTTTTTGATGTTCTAAGTTTATTAGCTGCTTATTGAAGGGAAAATGTCTTTTATCTTTTTAGATTTCTGTGCAGAGAGAGTAAAATGTGTAGTGTTTGTGTGCATTTTATCTTGAAGTAATGCAAACAAAATATTTTGCTTGCACCAAGCCCAAACATACTTTGAACTGTAGACTTTGATTTGAATGGGCCACAGTTTGAACAGTACATATTAAAAGATATTATCATGGACATACAATGAACTAGAAAAGGCCCTTGCAGAGAATTATTAGTTACTGGTACAAAGCTGCATGTTCCACCATCTTGTACATTTTGTGGTTTGTAAGGGGATGTCATGACAGCAATATAATACATAGCCCTATGAAGTAAGTGTAGAGGACTTGAGGGGCAGTCACCCTTATCATACCTGTGTTTGAGGTAAAGCTATTGTATTGTGACATACGACTCACGGTTGTGGTATGTGTATATATAGCAAGTGTAGTAGTTGACAAATATAATGTGACAAATGTCTGTGATATTTGTTTTTAGTCACTTCATATGGTGAGTGACACCAACGGAAGGTTTGTAGGGGTCCGTTCAGTATCAAGTGGTCAAATGAGATGGAAGGGGATTAGAATCGGAAGTGTGTCTACCCTACTGGGTTGACTTGGGTCAGGTTGGGCGGAAATTACGCAGGTACAAGGCAGATTGGCTTGCCTTCATTAGCCAAAAGAATCTGGTTAATGTTGGTGTTTCCAGCCTGTTTTGAAAAGTCACCAGTGCCCTGGAAAGGAATGCCAGCATGCCTTTCGTTAGAGATAGAAATAACTGTTACAAAAGTAAACATAAAACTTGTTACATTTGCATAACAGGGCTGCGTAAGACAAAGGTCTCTCAGATACTGATAGAGAATATCCAAAGCCCTACTTGAGCTCCAAACCAACCAGTAGCCTACCCCTGCCTTGACCTTGAGCAAGTGTCAGCACACAACTTGACATGAAACAGCCCCGACAAGCTCGTCTGTTCTGGTGCCACTACAGGTGACATTTTTTGCAAGAATTTTTGTAGTTGGTTATCTCGATGACCATCACATTCGGGGATTGTTTGCCATCTATTGTTAGGAATGTAACAATGAGTACACAACTCTGCTGGTGGGCATCTCTCATGTCTGTATCTGAAGTTCAGTAACAACCTCCATGTGTTATCCTGGGGTATCAAGGGACTGATACTGCATATCTGGATCAGAGCTGCGGTTACTTTTGGGAAGTACTTCCTGTGACAAGAAATGCTCTGAGTGCCTACCACAGGTACAGTGAAAGTTCTGAAAAATTGTGCTTGAAGACATTGTTCAGATTATGAAAAATCGTAGACAATGCAGTGGACTCTTTTTGTGAGAAATTCCTAGATTATTGAAAGTTAGATCAGTTTTGCTTGTTTGGCCAGTGGTTTACAGTCCAAAGCTTCCATGATTTGTAGGTAACTTACTCTTTAGAAATCAAGAAGGGGCTAGAAGAAAACAATCACCTTCTTGTTGTGATGGTGTAATTACTACCTGAAGAAAGTTGCAGGCCTAGTTTCTTGGCAGGTCCAGGTCACAGAGGTCACTGCCTCAGGTGTCAGTCTCACACAAGTGATATCACCAAACTGAGCCACCAGTCAAATATAGATTTTCTACTCCACCCACTGCTGTTTTTAATAAACCTTGTCTTGATTACTGCTTTTAAAGAAAGCAAAGACTGTCCAAGAACTGGGAATATACCTCTGAACGGTAACAGTAGTCGGAATGTCTTAGCATGGGCAAGATTCTCCTGTTTCTAATAGGAAGAACATGGTAGTTGTAATAGAACTATAAGGGTCCCAGGGAGTGAAAAGTTCTGTTTGATGGTAGGACAGGCATCAGTGGTGTGTGGTACAGGGATGTACAGTCTGCATCTACATAAATCATGACTAATAGGCTGAGTGACTGAAACTGATACCCTTGGTCAAGATATCAGCCTCATTTGGCTGGGTTGAGGGGTAGGGATAGGGTGGGAGGGGGGCATAGATTAGGGGAGACTGTGAGTTGGGTGGAAATCCCATGACTTGCCAAAACAGTGTTACTCTTTTAGATTGAGTTTCAGCTTGTTTCCTGTTGTAGCAAGACAAGATAACTCCTAGTGGCCAAGCAGCAACTGACAACAGTATGTGCACATGTATGCCTTTGAAACTGATACCACTTAAATAGATAGAGGGCATGGACCTGGTTTTTGGTCCATTGCCAGGGGAAAACTTAAAGCAAGGGATGCCTTAACCTCTTGATCAAAAGTTTGGTCTCTATTCTCCAGTTGTCTGTATGCCAAATACAGGCTTTTCAGATAGGGGCTATCTTCAAAGCAAAGGAATCTGTTTGATGTTCTTCTTTGTGCATGTATTTGTCCTGCCTTTAGTCCTGATTGGATGACGTCATTAGCGGGGAGGTTGTTGACAGTGTCAGTGAGACTTGCCAGCGGATGGCGGATGCTAAACTCCAGCCACGTTTGATCTCGGTGAATCGATGTGTATCTGTTGGGTGTTGTGTGTACATGTGCACAGAGGTGGCGGAAACCGATACCCTACCAAACTCAGGGCAGGCTGGAGTCACTTTGAAATTTCAGGGGTGCTCTCCCGCCATTTTGCAGGCAGTTCCGTCTAAAGCATGGGGGATTGAGCAAAATGTTCCATAACACAAGGTTTCACCTAGCCTCTGGGTGAACCTTCCTGGTCTAACAATCAAGTTCTCTATTGTTTGCATGTGTGTATGTGTGTTTAGGTGCGGGTATACAGAAGTTGAAATGGATACCCCAGGGGTAGAATTAGATAGGGCTCAGTAGGGCCTGCACCTCATTTGGGATGGGACTTACAGGGCAGAAGAGATGGGGGCCACATCACCCTCAAGGTTTTGGCAACAGGTTGTGTAGATTTGGTCTGGAAACTTGCGGCTGTAGGATGTTAGCTCTGTTTCTCTGTAGAGAAGATGAGAAGGTTAGACTAGTCTGACAGGACGTTCTTATAGCTCAATAGGTTGATATCATACCATTGAGTACAGTACAAGAAACACAGTCACTCCCCAGTTTTATTTCCTAGTGACAAGACAGAGAGAGGGAGGCTGACGGGTCATATCGGCTGTCTAGGTGAATACATATCCACATGACACATCTCTAGTTCATCCTACAAATGAGGCCATTTCAGTGGAAAGCCCAGGGGGAGTAGACTCAGGCTTGCATGAGGCCACATATCCCGAAGGCATCAGGCACAGTTAATTAGATCTTTTCCAGGTAATTTCAGGATTGGCAAGACATCAAAGAGTCTTGGTGACTGGTTGGCCCCACCAATCATGGGGCAGTTCTGAGCAGCACCATCTGTCCCTCGGTTAGGTTTTAGAAAACAAAAGTAGCATGCCAGGTGGTACTTTTTTTTGGTGAAGTTTTGAGGCTATTGTCTCTATCCTTGTTTATTGACATCTTCAGTGTCTGACAGCTGGAAAGTGATTGAATTTATATGATCACAGTTGCTGAAGTGTTGGCTGTTGTAAAGTGAAAGAAGTTTGTTTGAACTTGCACTCATGGCCGGAGTAAAGCTGCTTGGGGCTATTCTTCACCCAATATTAGTACCATGTGTGAAGAGTTGTATATCATACAGGTTCATACAGTAATGCATGGGCATGTATCGCCAAATGTAGTGTGTCAAATTGTTTGAAGTTTTCGTGTGTGACTTGACTTTTATCCCGTCTGTGCCGAACAGTTTTGTTTATTGGAGGTAACCCCCATAGATTTAGACAGAAGGGAAGGGCACTGATATGACCGGACTTGCACAGAGAGTTGAAGTAATGTTGATATCAAAGGCTTGGCACATAAGCCCCCTACTGCCCATAAATGCGAAACATTTTCAGTTTAGCGGGGGAGCGTGTGCTCTACGCAATTGGAAATGCCCTGCCTGCTGGGTAATAACTGTATTGAACACTTGAAGGGATGATTAGACCATTTGCAGATAAGCCCGGTGAATGGTGGCTCCTCTGGGATGCGTAAGCAGGGGAAGTTCAGTGCCAGTCAGTGGCGGCACTCCGCTTTGAAGGTCCTGCCAGGGGACACAAGCAATTAAATTCAAAGTTGGGCAGTTTTTCAGCCCAGGGACATGGAAGAGACCACCGTGGGCAATGATAAGGGGTGAGGGGGGATAGATTCGGTACAGAAGTAGCATTTTGATGTGTAGCGATAGTGTGGGTTTGGAAGTCACTTGAGGTAAGACTGCGGTTTTGTGAAGGGAAGGGTTGTCTGACTGAGATCAAGGGTCCTTGGGAGAAAGCCAAATCACTGTGTCAAGTGGTATCAAGTCATTTTGTTCAGTAGCAGTCGAGGTTGTTGTAAGATGGTGTGAAGGCCGCTTCTCTGTCAGTTTGAGAGCAGTGTGGGTCCTGGAGGATGGGGGAAAACTGATGAAGAGTGGGGAGGGGGGGCGGTTGTCTGACAAAGTTTATGGTAACATACATATTAACTCAAAATGTCGACCATACCCACAAGGTCATGCAGTATATGTCAGTTTAATTTAATGGAAATTGCAATGGCTCCCAACCCAACCAAGAACTGTAGTTCTCATACAGCTTGTAACATTCAAATGGCTAATTTGAAAAGGAGTTCATTGTTGACATCATATGACCTGAACGTCAGCTTCACATGAAGCATCATGTTTGCCTGTTCATGAATTAACCATGAGGCTTACATTTTATGTGGAGCAATGGCATGTCTAAAGGTAATGTTGAAATGTCTGTATGGTAATAGTGGGTAGTATGTGGTCACATTATATTTCATAATTAAAGTAGGTGATCCATAGAATTATATATATTCTACACTTTCAGACAGGAGAAATGTTGTTTTCTTATTACCAGGCAAGGCCTTTCAGGACTTAAAATAGCCAGCACCTCCCATTGATTGGGAAGATAAAATTAGCACCTTTGATCTGGACAACATAATACCAGGAGCCTGCTTAGGTCGGGACTGGTGCTGAATGTTTAGCATAGAGGGGATCGTATGAAATGTTGTGTTTGGACAGCGTACACTCGCAGTCTGCTGGTAGAAAGGCGACGACAGACTGGATAGGATGCAAGTGTTAAGTATGTACCGACCGAAGGCCCCCCAACTATTTTTTTCCGCCTTCCCACGACCTGGATGGTTTTGGTCACTGTTGACACATCCGAAAGGGAGATTCTGAATGGAAATAAGAAGCCCACAGCAGACCAGTGTTGACAGGGACTGGCTTGGTCAAAAATGTCATGAACCAATAGACCTTAGATTCTTCTAGCCTTTCAGATTGCTTGCTTTGAGGGAGAGTTCCTTGCAGAATTCTATTGTCCTATAATTTGGTACAGCAGTAGTGTATGATTGAAATGATTTGTTGTTTATTCGTTAGGTTGTGCTAAATAAAGAGTGCCTTATGAGGGAATATTTTAAGCAATCAGTGGCTTGTTGAAGTGTTGGACCATGGTGGGTGGCAAGTAGCATTGAGATAACCTCCTGTGTCAATGATACAGGATGGAGGACCTTCTTGGATGCTGTCCAGTGTTTCCCTCTGTGTTTCACAATTTCTGTCATGTTTATAGAGAAAAGAGTTGGCCAGAGAACGATTAGCCACCCAGACTGCCTGCTTGTTCCAGTGGAATATTTCTGACAACATTGACACAGGTGGCTAGCTCTAACTCCTTCTTTCTTTTGAGAAGTCTTACAGTTCTGTGATGCCACTCATACATGTATGTCATGGTATGATTTTTTTTCATCCTGTTGAAATATAGTTCAAGAGCCTGCCTGAAAAAAAAACGACAAGGAAAATGCCATCGATATAGGAAAGTGTTTTTTTTTCATCCTGTTGAAATATAGTTCAACAGCCTGACTGGAAAAAAAACGACAAGGAAAATGCCATGGATATAGGAAAGTTTGGTAGACTTGACTGCCTGTAATAGTTACTACATTCAGTTCTAAATCCTCCTTTGGGTAAAGTTCAGAAGATACTGTTCTTCACATTAGTTTCTGTTTGAAGCAAGGAAGCCTTCTAGATGTTTGACCCATGACCTTATCCAATTAAGATGAAAGCAAAGGATTCTGGATCTCTAAGGAGTCCCATAGTCCTTTGTTGTTGAGCTGGCTTCTTCATCTTGGTACCCAAGAAGATCCCAGATTAGACTATTGCTCAGACAAAGCCCCACTTTGTGTAACCCTCTCTTCTTTGTAATCTCCTCCCAATAGTGCTTCCTACAAAGGCATCCTTTGAAGTAACATCCAAGAAGCTTTGAGGTTATTTCCTTCTTTGCTTGTTCCCTTTGAAGGAAATACACCCTATTAGTCATTCGTGACTAACTTTGGAAGCTGCTCCCTTTTCCAGAGACCAAACACCAGGGTTAGAAGCCTCAGAAGATAACTTCTAGCTTTTCCAGTTTGTTCCTATGGGGAGTTGCATGACTGGAAAGAGGATTGTAATTACCTGAAAGATTTCTTAGCATGCAACTAGGTACCAAGGGCAGTTGCAAATGAGCAAGCTGGATCATAGTTGCTCATTAATCATGTAGGAGATGCCCCAGTCCCTGTAGACTTGCTCTTTGGAAATGTTAACATAAAAGAGAATAAATGTGATAAAATACAAGGCAGTCTGCGTGCAATGAGGGCAGAACCATCATGATCAAAGTCGTTGAGAGTCAGCAGGGACCGACCCTTTCTTGGGACCATCTTTTGTAGCAAGATGTGATCTCTTCCACTGTTACTAGAGAAGCACTTATTCTGTTGACCTTGACTCCTGGTGGACCTAGTCATCTTCCGTCTAAGTGATTGGCTTTGCCCCGTTCCTCTGAGGACGGGGAAAAAGTTTTAGCAGATAGCCCTCCCGAGAAGGGAGACGTAATAAAACGTAACATGGGTTCCTTCTAATGGGGTAGTTAAAAGGAGAATGAAGGGTTATCACAAGAGTGAAAGGCAAGCCGAAAAGATTGCACAGTAAGCAGCGGCAGTATGTCACGTCCCGTTGGCTGTATTGCTGGAAATAACGTCCCGTTATCTCATATTGCCTGTTCAGTTAGCCCAAAGGGGCTGTATAATTTGGGATTAGTCTGTAAAGGGCAGTGGTCCCATCATGGTGCCTTTAGGAAATGCAGAAAGTTTATCCCAGTGAATCTTGATAAATGAGGGTCTATGATGTAGGAGATCAAAGGAAGATCTGGTACAAACCCATGCGAGATAGGCAAAGCGTTGATACGTTATCTATGCCAAATCAAAGTGTTGGGAGGGTAAGGCTTTGGGCTTTCATCATCAGGTTGTATTAGTTCTGTAAAGGGGCTTAGCAGAGATAAAAGCTGTTGGCTTTGATGTGAACTTCAGAGCTAAAATAATGTGGTGCCTCTGAGACTGGTTTATGTTCGGCAATGCCCACTTTGTGAAAGGATATGAAAGCAAGAAGCTCAAGCCCGCTTGTCTCTTTGATCTTGTTTGTCAGTTTTACTATCGCAGAAGATGTGCCGTAAAGGTTGGACGGCTCTCTTTTAGTTGACGCATTTCAGATGAACGATATGCGAAACACGGGGGAACTGGGGGATGTTGGAAGTTATACTTTTCGTGGCAGTGTGGATGGGTTAATATCTAGTAGTTTGCAGAAGTTGGATAGATGGATACTGGTTAGGTTGGGAGGATAGCTTCATTTGAACTGTTTTTTCAGGGGCTGATTTTGATGGAACATTACCCATGTGTTTTGTTTATTCTTGGTGTTTTTTGTATTTGCACCAAAATGTCATAATTTCAGCAAATAACCAACCAATGTCAGACTCAGATGTTGATGTATATTAAACAAGAAAAAAAAAGGGGTTGATATTGGACCTGGGGCTCCCGAAAATGTTAGAAATGGGTTAGAACTGGTTCAACCCAGGCCCTACTTCTTTAGGTCAGAGGTAGCCACTTCAGAGAACCCCTTTAGACCCCTTTTTACCAGTTTCAGTATAAGAAACTAGTATAAGAAAGGACTCTTTCATATTGTTTTGTGGGACTCGAAAATGAACAGTTTGCGTTGTAGGTCCGATAGGTGTAATGCTGGAAGAAAAACGTTGACATATATTCATGAGTGGTGATTCTCATTACACAATATCTGTTACACCCTGCTGTACATTTTGATGTCTTGCGTATTGTAAGCCCCAAAAATGTGAGGTCACTCGTGACAGAGTCAACAGTAAGCCGTTTGCTCAGTGGGCTAAGTGGATAAGCACTGTGTCCCCGTCAAAGGGAACGCTGCAAGCTTCAATCTCGTGCCCTTGCTCTGAATTTTTCCATAACCTGGTTGTAAAGGAATTCTGTTAGTAGTTTTTTGCCAGTTGTGCACGAAGGATTTTTGGTCGCCATTCTGCGGCCACAAAAGTTTATGAGTTGTGTACGCACGGGCAGGCACCAGAAAAGGACATGCCCTAATCGTACCTTGTGTACGTTTTTCAGCAATTTAGTTAGTCGCCTAAAGCTCTTTCTTATTGCTTGCTTAGCCACAGTCAATATTGATCAGGTCGGACTCGATCCCCGGGCACGGGGCATTTCCAGCCTTGCTCGGAATGCTGGGAATGCCTCAGCCGCCCGGAGTCGCCTTGCTTCCTGTTTAGAGGAAATGTGGACTTTGAGCCAAGGGATTTCCACCTAGGAAGTTCCAGCATATCGCCTTTGACTGCAGGGTCCCATACTTCTTACATGTCATCATTGTGCTCTTGTTGTGGAGCAAACAATGTTGAAACCCAAAAAAGATTCCATTGAATAATTTGTAAGGAAAAGGTTCATTTTTTTGCCTTCTATCATTACAAATTGAAGTAAGCTACAATGTTTCCCTATTTTAGACGTAAATTATTTTTGGCCTAGGCTAATGAGAAACTTGTACTGCCATATTCCTCAAATCATAATTGTGCACATCACCAGCACGTCATTTCGATCAACTGCTGAACCAGGAAAGTCTTCCCTCCTACGAGTCGGACTCCTAGGCAGTGCAGGCGATGTCAGTACCAGTAGAGTGCTACATCACTCACACACCTCTCTCCAGCATGCTGAAGTGCAATTAAAAGGCATTACTGCACGAGCCATTACGCTCTTAGCCACACTCTCTCCTGCAGTTCCATTACTTCACTAACACCAAATTGGCATGCAGATGAGGATGTATATGCTAATGTGAACGAGTAAAAAGGAAAGTTGTTCATTGATCCATCTATGGGCAGTAGATGTCCTGTTGAACTGCATTGAAAGCCTCTTGGTTCTCTCCCAGGAATACTTGAGAATTCATGTCTTTTGAAGATAAGGGGAATCGGTCCCAGTTACAAGGGGTCAACATAGTATATCTCCAACTCAGGAATTACCTTTGTACCAAAGGAAAGGGCATTTTTGAAGTCTGGTGGTCTCTTAGCGACGACATCAAAGATTTGATCCTCGTGATAAACATAGTCTTAAGTTGTGTCATTTTGCTCTCTTTTTGTCCTAGTTTTTAGAAGAAAAAAACTCTCTCTTGTTTGTGATCACAGCACTGATAGACCAGGGGCACACATCTCTGTGGTATACAAGCATGTTGAAAATGCTTTGAAGGCCACAACTTCCACTGGGCTTCCCTAATCGCCCAACCAAAGCCCAGGCTGGAAACACGGCTCATTATCACGTATTTTCAAAGTGGCCAGTCCAGCCAGACACGATCAAAATTTCACACCCAGGTTGATCAGGCCTTTATATAGACTACCTCTCACACTACCTCCCTGGTCAGTCCAAGGAGTTTTCTCAGAAATTTCAATGTTTGTTTGCTTAGAAAGTACAACCACAACCCCTCAGTAGGACATGATGAGGTTGCAGGTATGTTGACCAATGTCACAGGTCAGGTCTGGATTCTGGGAGGGGAAGGGCCAGTTACAACTGGCTGTGTGTTGTATGTGGCTTGGAAAAACAAACTATCAGTGATTGATGCTTGTTTGTAATATATCAATCAGGGATGAACATAAATTGCTAGCTCTAAAACAAGTCTATTGCAACGACTTATGTTTCTCATACATAAAGCGTCGTGCAAATTTGAACCACCATTTGCATAATTTGCGATTATCTCCGTATCAGCTAGCAGTTATTTGATATTCTTGTCACAGAATGTTGAGTTAATGGGCTTGTTATAAGTGAATAGTGGAAGTAGATGTCACGGCCAATAAATACCTTAGTCTGTCACATGCCCGTCCTCCAAAATGACAAGATGCATCCCTTTCCAAATTCCAATAACGAAGCGCTATCTGGTACGTCTCTGTCACCACATTGACATTTCAGGTGCCACACCCCTGCACTGCCAGAGGACAGGTAAATTTCTCCCATTTGAACCTACCTGTAACCCAAACATCTCAAAACTAATTTCCAGTTGCATTTCGAATACAGCTTATTTCCCTCTGGACTGAGCCAAGGCTACAGCGTATTTATGGCACAGGTGTTGTGTAGCTTTCAGTATAAAACAGGTGTGAAGCATGCCTTATGGGACGTATCCCCCAGCCCCAGTGCCTAGAAGGGCTGGCAGGCTGCTTGTTCATGTTTTTGTGCCATGCTGTGACAAAACAGAAAGCCAGTGTAGAGGCCTTGGCTTCCCCTGGTGTACAATGGCAGTGACCCTTTCCTGCATGTGGTGAATGCTCAAGATATATCACTGGTAGTATAGGACCCTCCCTTTTGGCACTGCTGTTAGCGTGACCACATGAGAAGACGTACATATATTCAGATATTTTATTCAGATGATCTTGGGTATAGAAGTCGTCCAGCGAAAAAAAAAACGTATTTCCTGTCTGTTTTGATAACCATCTTGCGACACAACACGCCCATTGTACCAAGTTTGGATGTAAAAATGGATCCAAAAAGGATATTTCTCTAAGCAATGTTATAGAGGTAACAGGCAGTCCACAAATGTTCCATTGGTATCTGACTAGAGAAGCAGTTCAGGCACCCTGACTTATCCAAGAAAACATCGGTGCATCATTCGTATGGACGACTTGCCTTCCAAAAAGATAATAGCAGATTGCCTGTTCTCTTCATTGTCTTATGACCTGCCCTCGGGGCCATTTATCTTCAAAGGCGGCTTCCATCCCTTTGTAATGCAAATATCCTTTGAGCCGAGGGCGGAAAATATTGGCTTAGCCGGCTATCATGCATGCGAGCAGGCCGCCTCGGCCAACTATTGTAATGAGTTCTTTTTGCGCTGGTTTCATATCATTTCATGCTCTGGGTGATGATCCATTGTCAGGTACCACCAATTTAATCAACAGTGCAAGGCAATAAATCATATGTCTGATGAGTTGGAGTCATGTACTATGAAAATCGTAACGTAACAAGGAAGATAGAAAAGAGACTACCAAGTACAGCAGCAACCAGACATTGGTTTTCTTGTGTTGCCAAGAAATGGTCGGTAAATGAGAATTATCGTAAGTTTCGCCTCTTAACATATGACTATCTACTGTATTTTGTCCAGTTATTTCTGTTTTCTTAATTCATAGAAATATATTTATGTTGCATTTTGTCAACCATATGACGGTTCACGTTGAAAAGCATATTTGCCCCTTTTCATGTTCCAAATGTTGTTTGCTGACATCTGGGCAGTTTAGTGTCTTCAACTCCCAGTGACCCCTGGCTGACTCCTGCTTTGGGCACTTCAGATTTTACTGGCTGTGAGTACGCACATGTGATACATTTGTTTGGCAAGCTCGCCGCACAATTCCTGCCTGCCTGTATTGTCAGGCAAATACCTCCATAGCCTTGTCCCGTTTACCAGGGGGGCAGTCGAAGACTTTGCATGAGTTGACAGCCTAGAAACGGTGGTAAAATGGGGGACTTCCGGTAGAGTTTTCCAAATAGACCACACTCTTTGTGCGATCAACAGGTTAGCCCACAATTTGTACTTTGTGCGATAAGGGTGTTTGTTACAGTAACCATTCTATTCTTCCGGACGCCCTTTGCCCTCATCATAAGTGCTTGGCTTTGCCTTGGGCCATGGGGAGGGGTGTGTGGTTGAGACAAACAATAGAAGGGGATAGTTAAAAGGCACAGTATTCTGTTGGTACGCAATTATTGCTGGTTGTTGTGTTTTTTACTGCATTTAATATACGGTTTCAATGCGAAAATTAGGGGGTAAACTAGAACTGACAAGATAGCCGTGTAGAATGTTGCGTTAGGAAGTTTCTGTTCGGCCAGTAATCTTAATAACACTAACGACTTTGTGTCCAAGAGAGGCAATTATTGGAATTGCAAAAAATCTGAGGAGACTGGCTCTGTCTGTGACAGGAGTTTGATTTTAATTTTCTTGATGGTTCCCCACAAGCTGTTTCCAATCGAACCTGTCTAGCAGAGGAGGAACAGGAAAAACACCCAAATCTCCTGGTATGCTTTCATTTAGAAGAATTACACAAATAAGAATTCATAGACCAAACCCCCTTTCCTGGCCACAAAAAGAGTTATCTGTAACTGGTTGAAAATGGACCTTTGATGACCTGTGTAGGAAAGTTGACAAGAGTCACCCTTTTCTTCTAATGTAAGATGATCCTCCTTACTTTCCTTCCTCCCCACCTTCTTCAGGCCTAATGTCCCCCATCTGTTGCAGCTTTGCCTGTCTTCAGACCTAATACACCAGGACGGGTCCAGCCTCCTGCATCTGCACTGGAATGCAAAGTGCTTTGTGCCGGGTCCCAAACTTTACCAGCCACCTTTCAGCGAAATTGAAAAGATGGCTAGCTAGGTTACCGTGAAGCAGGGGTAAGCTGGACAATGCTACCTTTGTGCAAGGCATGGGCGGTTGTGGTAATTGATTTCCACCCAGGAATAAACCTCTCCTTCTCCATTAGCCATACAGCGCTATTCAGTGGAACAGAACTGAGAAGCACATGACCCCGTTCGCCACTTGGTTTCCACAGTGGAGGCTGCTGGTTTAGAGAATATCCCAGGGAATGTCGCAGAAGTTCGTGGCCCTTCCTCGCTGTCATTATGCTGTCAATAATGGTCACTTCCCCCCCTCCCCCCATAGAACCCTGCTGGATTCGAACTTACACGCACTTGTACATACAATTCAGACAATCTTTCAACATATTGGAGTTAATTATTTTGCCGGCATTGAATAAATGAATACTTTACTGATAATGTCATTGTCCATGGAAGAAATTCATAGGGTTTCAGACAGTCACAATAACAGACACAGGAACACAGGATAATGTAGGTATTTGTCCTTCCCGAAATGAGAAGTTGTGGCCAGAAAGTTCTACTCAGCAAGGCAAAATTTAATGAAAATAGTCTGCACTGAAACCTGTAATTGTAGCAAAGCACTGTCTGTAGAAAGTCCTTCCTTTTGTGACATTGTTTAGTTTCAACAAGGGATCTGACACGTGGAAGCACACTGCTGCAGAGTAGAACACTGAACTTTCAGTCTAATGAACAGTTGTCATTTAACAGTCGGGTCTTGTGAGGTTTACCTCAAACTACATCTGTGAGATATCCCACGTGGCTCCACACCGCTGGCAGAATTATTTCTTCAAGAAATTTGGAGGTTGGGAGGTCGGTAGGAGTTATGTTTCAGTTGTTTGGATTCTGTGGTTATTTTGCTGAGATTGGTATGGGAAGTTGCCACAAGGCCATGGTTGACTGGCCGTGAAAATTGGGTTTTAGGTGTCAGTCTTTTTCCTTACTCCTGACATGTGTCTCCACCAACTTGGGAATTCTTCGTACCCTCCCTGGAACTTCCTACAAAGGGATAGTCCAGTTGATTTGCAGGGGGGGTGGAGATGGCTGGGGGGGGGGCTGAAAAAATAATTTTTAAAGTACACAGTTAGAATCACTCAGGTCTTGTTCCTTTTTTCTTGAAAATTTGTCGTAAAAGTATGACTTTCAAGTTCAACCTGCAAGGTCTGGTTACCTTTGATCTGCCTACAATTTCAAAAACTTCCTTTTGAAGGTTTTTTAAAACAGGACAAACAAATCACCGAGGTAGGTCTGGTTTTCATTTCCTTGCTTTGAAGTCCTACATCTCACCTCACAGCGGAATTCACTGTCTTCTTGGACCTGGCCAACTTTGCAGTCTGCGGAACTTGGAAATGAGTCACCTGTTAGAGATTCTGAGACTCCTCCTCCTTTCAAGATGACTTTTTCTTCCCGTCCAAGTATCATACCATGAGTCAACAGACGTCACACTGGGCGGTGTGTTTTGAATGTATCTTTGATATACTGTGCCTGTCTCCAATTATTATTTGGAGAATTCACTGGAGGAACACTATTTGTAAGTGAGTACTGGTAACTATGCAAAGAACCTGCAATCGTCGCAGGGAAACTGCTATTTTTTCTCTATTACTGCAATAGTCCCAGTTTACATTGGACTTTGTAAACTACTGTATGTGAAAAAGAGGGACCATCTATGGGTGTCAATTTCCCAGCAAATTCCTGAATAAAAGAAATGAAAAATGTTACAGAGGCTGTACAAGACTGCAACTGCAGTAGTTAACATTTTTAGCTCGCAACTTTCTATTAGAAAAATCCATAGCCTCCCCCTTCCATGGAATACCTGACAAGTACCTAAACTGGGCTCAAGGCTAAATAGTTCTGTCAGCATGGGGAACAGAAATTATTTCCAGCCTCCATGGCTGCCTTGAAATTAACGTGGAGATCAAAGATGGCACGTCCTTGGAAAGGGCTTCGGTGTTAAATCCTTTCAGACTTACTCACCAGAAAGTTAGGACTAATAAAGCGGTTATTTGTCTGAGGAATGCCTCGGGCACTGTTCTGTCCAGGTGCTGTAAGCACCTTACTCTTGAAGAAAGCCTCCTTGATTTCCTGTCTTGTGGCGCTGCCTTTCATTTTTGATTGTGCTCGAGGTCATAAACAGATGTCATGTTACAGAAATTAGGTTGTTCGTTTTGGCAGTACTGTACGTATATGTTTCTATTCAAAATTAGGTTGAATGGGGTTATGGTAGCCCTAACAGTCTTTCTCTGTACTAATCAGAATAAAGATGAGTAGACTACAACAGACAAGTTTTGTTTGTTAGTATGCAAGTTCACACTGCACACTCTTCTAGTGCTGTCCCTGTCCTGAACAGCCTGTAACAGTGAGAGGACACATGCTTGCAGTCTTACCTACGTAACTACGCCCAGTGTAGAGTGATGAAATCTTTTTTCAACCCTGTTCTTTTCTGGAAGGAATGCAATTAGCTAGAAGCACTTTGTAACCCAACTCGGCTTGCTTCTGAAGGTTTTATGGACATTTACCTAAAAGCCAATCCCTATAGCATACATACTGTAGGCCATGAAGACACATGCTGAACTACTACTGTTTTCTTCTATAGTTATAGATATAAATGCACGCTTCGTTGTCTTTACGTTCATTTAATATTCAGTCACATAATTTTTTGCGATTTCTAGCAAAATGCCTTTAACTTGACCAAGACATAACATTGCTGGATTCTGTAAACTGAAATCGGTTCCTTTCTTAGTTGCATCAGAGGTAATTTTTTCTGACAAGTTAGCGTGCCAGGAAGTGAAACGTACCTGTTCTCATCTGGGTCCAGTTATGACCTGGGGCCTGCACCACCCCACGTTACCCTGAACTTGACCTTATGGGTTAATGAACCTTACAGATCGGTCCCAGGAGCTCCACAGAAAAACCTAACTTTTCAGGAGACAAAATATCGTCAACACAAAGGCAGTGACTTTGGTGAATTTTTGTGCATAGACTGATAGAGATGCAAGTGGATCGAAGCATAGTTACCACTTTTTTGCTCAGTGCAACAGATTCTCATGCTCTGTTGGTTCAGCAAGTAGCCGTCTCACATATCCAGTATGAACACATGGATTTCAGTTCAAGTCTGCAAGTCAACCCATCATCCTGTTCAGTGCTCTAAGATTTATGTTGACTCCTACCAGAAGCTCAAGACCTTGATCGTGCTAGATATGATAACACTGTTCCAAGCATGTGGCTCCCTCCTGTAAGTTTCAAACTTGCTCTGTCTGGTCCCAAGGTCCTTCCAACCTACATTGTCCTGTTGTACTTCTTTTAATTTACAGTAAGTTATATGTGTTCTGTGTTCATTGAATCTTACAGCCATATTTGTTTTATCATTTCATTGAGATTTGATTAAGTACTGCAGAAAATTTTGCTTTGCAGTTGTAACAAGTTGTCAAACTGAATAAATCTCTGCCACCCTACAACATCCAACTCTTATGAAATCCAATATGAATGTCATGGTCTGCTGTATTTGTTTACAAGTGCATGATTTATGTGACAATCAGCAAACTTGTGTGGTGCCTGTGCTGCTAGCTGTGGTTGTAAATTTCTCCTGCTGGATGTTGTGGCTGTTAATCCTGGTCTAACCCTGTCTGTCTCTCCCCCCAGGAGCCGCCAGCCCAGGAGATGGAAAAAGCAGGTGGCTGCAAGCCTGTGCCAGTGGGCATGGCAGATGACTGCTTCCCGCTAGAAGGTATGCTTTGATCCTGGTGGTAACCAGTCTGTTATAGTTTGTGGGGAGGGAAGGGGTGCAGACTAGTCATAGCCAGCCAGATTTCCTGTGGCCATCTCTTGGTATGGTGTTGTAAACGACATGAGTCGGCAACAAACAGCATCTTGACTAATAGAAAATGGAGTCGTCTCGCACTTGAATATATTCTAGTCAGGTTCCATTGGTAGTTTTCTGAAAGGAGTGAAGGGATCGTTTAGTGACGTCATGATGTGAATGTATGTAAGCCTTGCGTGTGGCACCCGCTCTGTTTGAGAGACACAAGCAGCTCAAAGGGATTTCTTGCAGGATGGTTTTGAACTGTAAACAGGTCACAAACAAAGCAGGGATGTGCGCTTTAGCAGCAACATGTAGCTGAGCTCTGCACAGACCTCAGGTTACAGAAGAGGCCTTTTGATCCAAGCATTTTCAGCCAATGTTGTTCCGGCCCGTTATGTAGGACATAAACTTTTGAAATTCCACCCTCAAGAGAAAGTAATCAGGGGGCCAGGGTCAGGGATGCCACAGAAAGCTCGGCCTGGCTTGTGCCTTGTTTGATCGTAATTTGCTTTAAGAAAGAGCGGCTTTGTTACGCGTGTTCTATGTGGAGCTGTTCATTACTTGTTAGGTTCAACCCCTTGGTCCCTAATGGGACTAATTAAACCCGTGAAGTCTTACTTTAGTGAAGCGTCCCTATGACTGTGTCTGTAGCAGACCACCAAAACATGAACATTTTAGCATGTTACAAAAAAACACAGCAGAAAGGAGAAAAATGCAGGATAACCACTTAGTTTCCAACATAAGGTAAACAAAGAAAAGTCCACCACACTGCAGAGTGCAGTGTATGGCCCCCTTCTTCACCCATGCCTGGTTTGGATTTACTCCGTTTGGAATTTTGGTTTACTTTGACCTCAATTGAAATGTTTCTGTTACCTATCCTGGTATTTTTGGTCGTGTGTGTTTATAAACTAATGCTTGTGTTTCATATTGAATGTCCATTTTCTTCCATGCCACCCTACGCTATAGCAGTGGACAGGAAGCTGCAGGGTAGTGAACTAACTATGGTTGTCATAGTAACAGACCAGGTGTACAAATAATGACAGGAAAACTAGCCTAATAGGGATCAGCTCCTATAACAGTGGACGGTTAATTTTCATGTCTTTTGCAACAAATTGAAAATGATACCTTCGCTCTTGCATAATTAGATTGAAAACAAAGTGATCAGAGCTGTTTTCTCTGGGCTGGATTTCTCCCTAAGTGGTCAGGTACATGGAAGGACTGAGGCCTCCCATACATCTTGGAAGGAAACATAATCTGCCCCTCTGGGCCTGTTGACCATGAGTTTGTTGAATGTTTGTGGCAGACTTTGCCTCAGCCTTGTGTTGAACAGAAGGCGTGTGTAGCCAAAGTCCGTAGAATTGGGACTTTGCCCAGAAAACTCGGCAGGCTTACATGCAGCCTGACTGTCTCAGCCCCGTAAAGAGAGTCGTGCGGTAACCCCATAAAGAGGGTTGCGCACAAGGGAAGGGTGTTTAGGGCACAACAGGTAGTTTAAATTGGCGAGTTGATCAGGTTTCAGGCAGAGATGTGCCTGCACAGTGAGAGAGATCACAAGCAGTTTAATGTTTTGCCAGAGACGAATCATCTTGACATTCCAGTCTTCTTTTGAACTTGTGGTTTGTCTAATCCTATTCAAGACAGTGCAGAATGAAGGCCTGGCTGGCATACTGTGTTATGATGAATATTATGTATGGTACTAACTGGGAGGGGGAGGGGGGCAGGCATGGCGGGTAGAATTTAATCCTGGTGGTTATAAGGAGTAAATCACCAGAACAGCAAGATGACATGCTCTGATTCCCACAACAAGTAAACATCTCCTACTTGTCAGACCAACCGGAAACAAACTTTTTTAATGATGTAGAATTGGGATGGTACCGTTAACATTTTGTAGCGATGTTGCTGAAAAAAGACTTTGTGCAATTTGGTCGGCTGAGCAAAAAGCCTCTGTAACCTTCCTTCTTCCAGTAAACGAAACAGTTGGCTAAACCGCAGGGAATAAACATTGACAGGTCATTTGAGAAATTTTTTAGCTTCCCAATACAAAGCCACCTGACCTGGCAGCCACAACTATCCACAAAGCCCCGCTTTATTTAGCACTGTCTAAAGTCTCTGTCATTCAGGAAAAATCCCTGGACTGAGCCACACACACTTGGTAAACAAACAAATACTGCTGGCTCCTGCCCTGAAGGAAACAAACCAGGCAACTTCATAAACATGAAGGAGAGTCCGCCATTGGAAACACAAACACGCTAATTGTCTGGCCCAAATTACAGGAGTAGCCTGCTAGTCTAGACAATCTGGCTCAACAAGTTGTTAGGTCTTGGGCACAAGTTTAACAGCCTCGTTTCTGATGTTATAACGAAGGGACTGTTTTTGGGAAGGTCCTATTGCTGGAGTGTTTGAAGTAGACTTATACGTGTGTGTTCCCATTGTCTTGGCAAGCACTTCCGAATAGTTCTGGGCTTGGTAGGAGTGTGTTTGTGTTGGGCCAGCCTGCAGAACTACTGTTGTGGTTTTCTTAACCAGCTCAACATACCCAGAATACTGCTGTACTTTCTGTAAAATGCCCTTCTCAACACAGCCAGATCTGGTACTCATCATTAGCTATTGGCTTGCTTACTACAATCCTGAGCATGTACAAAGTCGGATGGTAACCTGACTGAGATGGTAACTGCAGGGTTTGGCCGGCAGATATGATAGCGTTGGTTTTCTTCGAAAGGTTGTTTGAAAATAGTTGACATGAGTTGCGATTTTAGACATTTTGATGAAGATTTAAACTGAAGTAATGGGCATGAGTCCAATTCACAAATAATAATGACCGCTTTTCCCCTTCCCCTTCATTCAGTTCAACTTCCTCCTGAGACACCAGACCCCGGAAGACGGACGCCATTTTATGTAGTAGGGCCAAACGATGGAGACAGCAAATCTCCGGTGGAAGAAGGTGAAAAACCTGGCCTGCATGTGGAGGTAGGTTTGGATAAAATGTTTTTCCTATCATGGAAACAATCTTTTGTACTGGTGTTATTTTGTGCCAGAGATGAAATTTTGAATCATTTACAATCTGTTAACAAAAGAACCAACGCCAACAAAATCAAACTTAGAAAGATCACAGTCATTGAAGTATGGACACAATAGTTAGATTTGCAGCTTTACTTACTTAGTTGCTGTACTTCTTGTGCAGGAGTTCGAATGTGGGGTGTCGGTGGAAGGAAGTGACAAGCAGGAGTGGACCTTCACCTTGTACGACTTTGATGGGAAAGGCAAGGTTACCCAAGAGGTGAGTCTGATTCAATGGTTTCATAACATTCTTTACTCTTAATTGTGTGAAAGGAAAGTACAACAACCTTTTGTTACAAAGGGGTTAAAACAATATCCTTTTGGAACTCATGTAGTTCAACGATTGTATAATGTAAAGGGTTAACCCTTAAATTGCTAAAAGTATAGCCCAAGAAGCTAAATTATATTTTTTCAGTTTCTCTCAATAGTTGAATGCTTCCAGATTTATTGGCGCAGTTCCAGGACTAACTGACAGGTGTCTCTGTTTCTGTCCCAGGATTTTGCCACCCTCCTCCACTCCATCTACGAGATGGTTGGGAACTCCGTACACCTGCCCAGCAAGAGCAGCAGCAAGGGGAGCAAGAACAAGACGTTAAAGCTGCGTCTGACGGTGTCGCCTCCCAAGAACGGCAAGCCCGCCGAGAAACGGGTAGAGACAGAGATGGAGCAGGAGGAAGCGAAGGATGAGGACGGAGATAGTGGGAATGAGGGAATGTCGGAAGGATGCGAGACGCCGACTCGCAAGAAATCCTGCAGTGCCAATGACCAGATGAGGAAGCTGAACCTGCATGAGTTTGTACAGAAGTCCATAGAGAAACAACAGCAACAACAGCAGCACAGAATAGCACAGCTAAGGTCAGTTAGTATCCGTGTGTGTGTTGTTAAGTTTGGATGTTGTTAAGTTTGGATGTTGTGAAGTTTGAGACCGCTGTGGATATACATTGTCTATTTCACTTGACTTCCTTGTTCTTCTGCCAGTTTGCTGAAGTTCAAAACCATGCTCTAATAAAGATTGTGGCACCTGCCAAGTTTTTAAAAATTCAATAAGTTTGGCCAAGGTTCTCTGAAGAAATTGTTTCCAAATGTTTCCTGGACTAATTGATCCATGGCTGCTGTTTGTAGGAGACACCACAGCGACAGTCACAACCACCACCACCACTCGGCAGACGAGGTGAGAAGACATCGCCACAGTCATCACCACCACCATCGCGCCAGCAGCAGCAACAACCGCTCCAACGTGCACGAGAACCCCGACCGCCGCAGCCACTACCTGGACCTGGCCGGCGTGGAGAACCTCAACAACGCTCCCATCACGGGTAGGTTCCATTGCTCCGATGAAACTTCAGAAGGATCTTTCACTCTGTTGGAATTCCTTTCCTGAACATCAGAATTCTGACCCTCTGCTTTGATTATCTTACCAGCTAAAAAATAGATGCATGTAGAGATTGTTACAGCTCAGTCATGCAGTTTTTTTCCTTCAATGCAATTTTTCTGTGGGTTAAAAGTCCTGTAGAGAACAAGTAATAGATGAAGCAGAAACTTTTTCGTTGGACTCCAGAAGTTAAAGGGATGTCTTAAAATGTTTTTGGTTATTTGCTATGTCATCAGTAAGTTCTATTTACCACACAGTATTGGGTCTTCTTTGAACCTGCGGGGAACAAGCTTAACTTGAAAGTGATTTTGTTTTTCTTTGCTCCAGGGATGTATACATCCTCAAATTCCCAAGAAAACAACCATTCTCGATCAAGGTCGAGAGGCCACGAGGGCCACCACAGGTCAAGGTCGCACGATTCTCAAGAACTGCAAGGATTGGCCAAGCACGAACTGCACGTGCACAAGACGAGATCAACTAAGGACGTGCCGCACAGCTACTCTCGAACGACAGAAATGCACCACACGCAAAGAATAAAAGAAACACACGGGATTCCAAAACTGAATGAAAGTACTGTTGCACGGATTATTGAGATCCAACAAAGGGCACGAATGTATCAGGACATGGGAAGAAAGGGACAGATTTGCCCGGTTCAGCCATCTTTAAATCCCTCGCGAACAAAAGGGAGACCGACAGGCTACGCGGCTGCGTTGGTGAGCCCGCCGGGCTTGCACGGACACAGGCGGCACCACAGACACAAGGAAGAGTTCAAGGCTGTACAGGAGTTGGAGTTCGTGGAACAGACGGGAGAACGCCCTGCGTCAGGACACGTCCAGCGCCACGAACACCACCACCACCACGAGCACCATCACCACCATCACTACCACCACTATCATGAGGCATAGGGGCCAGCCTCGCTCCAGCACAGGGCTGCACCTGTCACTGTTCTCCCCAGTCATGTCTCCCCTGATCGGAGGACAGTGGTGGGTGCACAAGTTCAGAGGAAAAACAGCAGGCCAGTGTATATTCTGGTCAGCTAAGGTTGATGTACTGACTGGACTGCACTCTCTCCCATACAACTCACTGATGAAAAAAAAAACATAGCAATGTTGGCCACAGTTTCCTCAAAAGGAGGAAAACTGCTGAGAATTGTAACTAATTTGACCACAGAAATGGAGAGGAGGTGCAGTGGGTTCTTGGAGTGGCAGCCATATATAGACCATGTACAAAGTGGTGGCATGTGAAGGGTGTAGGGTGGCTAAGGTATTCTAGACTTGTTTGTACATAAATTTTTAGACTTCTCAGAATAGTGGTACCATGCATTTGGGTAATGGTGCCCAGTGCATTTCTTGATGTGCCTGAAGGAAGGCACCCTTGGGTGTCCAAAGGCATTGATTTTCAGGTGCCTGCATAATAGGCAAATTAAGTAGCCACCCAAACTTAGTAGAATTTTAAGTTGAGATAGAGGATAAGAAAAAGTACCACTGCCTTCACATGATGAAATCTATTTTTCTATTTATTATTCTTTGCCACTTTTGTTGTATTTGCCAGACTGCATGTACATAAACATTATTGGTCACATCTTGGCAGGTATTTGTTTAGTACAATAAATATCCTTCCAGTCTATGTCTACATGTATCATGTATGTATCATGGCCAGTTAAAGAAAAACAAAGTCTTGCATAGTAACATTTTTTAGACTTGGCAAGGTCTTATTTTTTGTAGTTTTAAGATTATTAAGAGGATACCTGATCTGTGTTCATTCACAAAAGATGTTTTGTGAAAGAAAGTGGCAAGTATATATGTATTATATATATATCTATAAACACTCTGATCATCCGATGCCACATCACAATCAGGGAACTAAAATTGGGGGTATTTTTCGCAAGTTGGATTCTCTGTACTT
Organism: Branchiostoma floridae x Branchiostoma japonicum; assembly: GCA_013266295.2. Taxonomy (NCBI): domain Eukaryota; kingdom Metazoa; phylum Chordata; class Leptocardii; order Amphioxiformes; family Branchiostomatidae; genus Branchiostoma; species Branchiostoma floridae x Branchiostoma japonicum. The sequence continues at coordinate 10,012,559 of CM023829.1, read as the reverse complement.
GATTAAGATCTTCATTCCCCTCCCCGTAAGTTGTCAGTCCTATTTATTCGAGGCCTGACTGATATATATGCCATTTCTATCAAAATTATTACCACCCTTCCTGTAAATTTAAAAATCTATAGTTTTGAGATTAATATATACAGTACCAATGTGTATATACAACTTGTACGTATGATGATTGTTGTTACCCCCATTAACTTAGTTATTTAAGTACCTCGTAGGTGATGAAAACACTGCTATCAACTTTTGTACATTGTATTATACTTTTTTTGTTGTTTTGAAACGTTCTCATGATTCTCATTGTACTTGATCTTCTTATGTTTTTTTTTCCACTGATGCGGTGATGTAAAAAAAACAAGATAGGAATACCCAATTCCAGGGCACAATGTTACAGGGTTGGACGAAGGCTGCAGACAATATATGATATGCAGAGGGAAGAAATATTTATAGTAAATGTTTAAGTTCCAACCAGTAAGGCATAGATGTAGGAAACAGTGCCCCTCTGATTGGCGAACTTGCTACGAGTTCATTTGGTAGGAAAACTTACATAAGTGTGATGGTCGAGCTAAGATTCCTTTTATATTCTTTATGTTTATTACAACATACTCCTATACAGGTACGAAGAATCTGAATCTCAGATGTTTTAAGTCATTTTCTTATATTTCTATTAATATGGACCAAACAGAAGTTGCCAAAATTGTCAGTTTTTCATCTGTTTTCCTCATGGTCCAAGGAAGAGACAGTCTCACAGAATTGTGGTATTTCGCACACTGCCATTGTCACATTCTTTAGCCATTGACTGTATCATTCATGGCTTATTTTTCTATATTGTTAGAAAACTTTGCAGCAAAACAACTTTATAGGAAGTTTCTATGTCTTGTCAGGAACCTCTACAACCACAATTTGCCCCAGAACTTATTTATTTCTTGCGTAAATTCTTTTTTGTCTGCTGAATCATACAGCTGTTGACAAAATGATATTGATTTTGTTGATGCAGCATCAAGAATTATGGGTTCTAACAGCCAAACAGAGAAATTGTACAGGTGTAATGATTTTGTGAGTCAAAGATGTCAAGATTTCTCGCTTGAAATATGGAAAGTGGAAACTGTTATAAGGTATGTGACTCGTGCAAATAGGAACGTACATGCAAGCCAGTATTAACAGTGATCCGTGTGTTGTTTGCACCGCTGTCAATCAAATGTACCCCCAATCTTGTACCTTTCTTACACCACTGCTGTTATTTCAGTCAGGGAACAATATTCAGCAAAGCACAGAATCCACTATGTTGGCAGCTGGAGCGACTGTCTTTGACATAGGAAATTCTTTTTCCAGGGAGGAAGGAAAGAATATCTTTCAGTACGTTGAAAATGTGAGGACAATGTTTAAAGTATCATGTCATCACGTGTAAGGAACTATGTTACTGTAGATACTACACACTTGTAGGTAGTGTTAAGTGCTGACTGTACGGGATACGTATTTTGTTGGCAGCAAACTTTGTATGTGTCAAAGATATCTAATAAACATTCTTTGTGAAGGACAGTTGAGTTTTTCTTGTGGTTGGATGTCAGAATGCTTAGGCAGGTGTGTAGACTCTTAAGTTATGGGAAGTTGGAGACCAAGGGACAAGCCTCAATTGATCTGGAGAAGGGAAGTTTATTCTCCCTTCTCAATTGTGTGTTTGTTTATTAGGTGTACTCATAATATTAGAGGTATTGTGGGCATCATGGATATCATCCTTACTAAGGTACTGTTTGGAAATGTCGAAGTTTATCAAAAATGCTGTCTAAAATGAGTTACTCTTTGTACTTCAGTATTAATTTGGTGAACAGGATTAAACCTAAGAAGGAAATAGCTGAAAATCAGTCTCACAAAAGAATATTTTTCTGGCCTCAAGAAATTAGTTTTAACACTGACTGGAGCATTGTGTGACTCTCTTGCGCTGCCAAGAGCAGACCTAAATATTGCCCTGCCAAGTAATTTTGTTAGAGCAGGTGCACTAGGTTGTGGCCCTCTAGTCTGAAAATACTCATTCATACTAAGGACTAATGAAAGGTATATGGGTTTGCACTCCTTTACAGAACTTGCATCTAAAACCAGAAGACAGAATTTGAATTGAGAAAAGTTTGAACTAGATTATAGATTAGAATAGCTACCTGCCTTTAACAGTACCGATAAGTCATATAGTTTAGCTTGGATCTTTCAATGGAAATCAGCACGGTTGAACCTTGAAACATTATTTTCCCATATTAGACCACAGGTAGAAAACGTTTTCTTGCACCAGATAAAACAGGAAGATTAGAACAGAACACCGTGGATGAAACGCGCCGTCTGTCTAGTAGGTATTGGTACTAACTGGGAGAACGATGGTACCAAAAATCATGGATGAAAAGCGTCCTCTATCTGACCTGTATAAAATTGCAGTACATTCCACTGTGTCGGTAGCGTTGTCTTGAATACCTACAATACCGCATAATTTGGCTCGAGGAAAGACAGAAAGCAATCTGTTCTAAAAAAAAAAAAGGAAATTTGACGACAAAATGTGTGTGGATTGGTCAGAAAGCGTTAACGTTACGACCTGCATCCCAACATCTGCTTGGATACCGGGAACTGTGAAACGTCATTTTTCTAATTATCTTTTTCCCCAAAATGTAACGTTTAACTGTTGTTGTTTTTTCGCGTTGAGTTTTATAGCTGTTTGTGCGTGTATACATGTAACATCAACACACACTATTGAAGAAAATCAAGATTGTTCATAACTCCCTGGATGCAGTACTGATATACATCAACCGCTAGGCAAGATCTAATGATAACACGTGCTATTTGTTGCAATTGTTTACTAAATCGCAAGAGGTCGCTTTTGTACCATGAAAAGGATGTTGTGTGTTGTGGTTCGCTTGATTACTTCCGGTTTCGAGGACGCCACCGTTGCAGGCTCAACGTACCTCGCAGTGGAAGAAGAAGTTTGGTACATAGTTCCTTTCTTTTCACGTGATTTTGGCGTGTGTAAGTGCTTAAGATTTCGACTGTTCCTCTCCAGGCAACAACAACCTCGGTGAGCGTTTTCTGAAATAGTTTTTACACCAGCGATCGATACTGTAGCTTGTCCAGTGTACATGTTCAGAGACCATTGATTTTAGCTCGTTAAAATCGATATCAGGTCGAGATTAAGCATCACACTGCTATAGTGTCAAGTACAAACCATCAGTGTAACCCGAAGTGCACTCGAAAGTACCGAAAATAATTGTAACAGTTAACAGTTGTAACGTTAAATGCTTCCAATTTAATTGGTCTTTGTGCATTGTGCATTGTACATGTAATATAGGTGGACCAGCGTGCACCAGCGTGGACGCCAGAATCTCAAGCGAACAACTACAATGAAGACCATAGAATTCATCAGTCTTGTTGCTGTTGTTCATCTTCAAAGATTTTATTCTATGTGACCAAATATTAGCACCTGCGTTTTGTTTCCTGGCAAACGTCCACTTTTATTGATTAAAAAAATTAAAAGCTGTTCTTCCTGTTCTCTTTCGGTTTCACTTTTATTTTCATCAACATGTTACTAGTTCCTGCTCTGCGCTAAAACCTCTGTATCATCCTCCGCCTTTTCTGTGGATAACGTCGTATACAGATAAAAAATAGAAAAACCTTTAGTTGTTAATTGACGGATAAACTTTACAGATAAACTTTACAGATAAACTTTGTGTGAAGATTGCCACTCTGATTGTTTCACTTCCATCATTTCCCCCAGGTGGAACTCCTGACAGAACTATTCCAAGAATGACTGAAGAAGAACCTGTCAACAAGAGACATAAAGGTTTGTTATGAGTCTATTGTTTCAAGAAGTGCTGTTCAGTTAGAGTATGCAAGCAAGCAATGGTCCAAAACTAGTCTATTGAATATACTTATTAATTGGCCGTTAAAAAAAATAAAAGAAGATCCATGGATTCATGTGTGATGACGACAATGTCTAACATTTGAGAACCTAGATTTTGGATTGCTCTCTCACTGCACACTATGTGACTGAGAGTTGGAAAAGATGTTGTTCGATGGAGTTTCACACAAAAGTTGAGTGGGATTAGGACATTATCAAAAGTACTCCCAGACATGTTCCACACAATCTGATGTTGATACGAAGTAATTTGAACAGTTTGTCCTCCTCCTGCAGGAGATGGAGACTCCGCCCTGGCAGGTGCAGTAGAAGGGATGCTGAGAGAACCTGTCATAAGGATGGACAGAGAGAGGAGACAGGAGGCCCCCAGGGTTGGCCCTGACAGAGTCTCCCCAGCCAGCGGTAACTCTGCTCTCGCTGCAGCTGTGGAGGGGATGCTGAGGGGGCCAAATGTGGAGTTGGAGGAGCAGAGGAGGGTAGAGGCACCTGTGGTGGGCCCCGGGGGGATCCCGCCCAAGGAGGTGTGTTGGGGGCCAGGACATGCAGAAAAGGGTAAGTAGAACAGTTAAATACAGGTATTAGGGTGCAAAGTACCCAGGAACTCTTGCAGGACTAACATCTATAAGACTGATGATGATGACTATGACTCATTTCATTTGGAAGTACTGTACAACTTTACACTACTGTAAAATCAATGAAGCTCAATTCATGAGAACACAATGGTTTTTCTTCACAGTTGTGACTGACTCAATGGAAGAGGGCAGAGATGAACCTGATGCACCAGTCTACAGTATTGGAGTGAGGAGGTAAGTTTGGGTTCATCAATTTGAACTGATAAATTACATGGGTGTAGTGGTGACTGTACAATATGTGAACTGCTGCAGTGCGAGATGTATGTTTGATGTTTTGTTTTGCTGTACTCACAGAGCCCCACCTCAAGCAGAACTTGTGCAGGAGCTTCCCAGTTATGGGATGAACCATCCCAAGAGGGGTCTGTGTCTGGTGTTTGACAACGAGGAGTTCCACTGGACAACGAAGATGAACCGGCGCCGTGGCTCCCATGTGGACGCTGCAAACCTGAAGGTGCTGTTTGAAGGCCTGGGCTTCTCTGTGGAAGTTCTGAAGGACAAGGAGATCACGGAGATCAGACAGATCCTCCACTCAGGTAGCTTAAACAAGATCTAACAGCTCTTAGCCTTTCGTTTCCTTCCAGGATGTAAAGTGTAATGTTTTCCTGGGATGACGAAACATACAAATAAAGATACAAGTAAAAACTTGTTTTGCCTTATCTGGGATATTTCAGAGTCTCTACTACTAGTTGCTGTTTCAATAGCTGTGGTTACAGTATTCACCACTATGTATAATTTTCTTTCTTTCTTCCCACCAACTGTCAGCTGCCCTGAAGTACGACCACAGCCAGTCAGACTGTTTTGTGTGTGTGTTTCTGAGTCACGGGGAGGACGGCATGATCTACGGCTACAACGGCACTGTGCCGATCAAGGAGCTGACTGACATGTTCAGAGCTGACAGGTGCACAACACTCAAGGGGAAACCCAAACTCTTCTTCATTCAGGTCAGCAAATACATGTACATGACGATGCGGCTCTGGATGGTGTTGTGTGGGGAACATTATATTGAAACTGTAGGACTGCTCGCTTCATTGCTAGAACCTCTTTTAATAATCTGTATCAATTGATCATGCATGCTTTTAAAAAAACTAACTGATGTTTCCCCAGTTCCCTGAACCCATAAATACTTTTTAAAACTGTACATTGCATCTCTTCTCATGAGGCTAATGTGCATCACATAGTGTTCTTGGTTTCTAAAGGTATAAAGTTTTTGTTTAGGCATGTCGAGGAGCCAAGCATGAGATTCCTGTAGAGCCGTCAGACGAGCCAGACGGTCCGTGGGGAGGCGGGGAGGCAGAACCCATGGATGTGGTAGACACCGGTGTGAGACCCACCCTGCCAGCTGGAGCAGACTTCCTCATGGCCTACTCTGTGTCTGAAGGTGACCTTGGGTTTTGGTTCTTACTCATTTCTTTGAAAGACTTTTAAGAAACTACTGAATTAGTTCACAAAACTATCCTGGAACTGTACCACAATTTTAGAATGTTGTGAACAAATTGCTCATCTGTATAATTCACTTTGTCATCATTGATTTCTACTTAGTATAATTTGGCCTTCTCCTGTATCATCTTTTTCATGAGTGAGCTATAGTCTTATTCATTGGACATGTCATTTATATTGAAGGTTAAATTTTCTGTTGACTCATTAACCTAACCTCTCCGTCTTTCAGGTTTCTACTCGCATCGCGACACGGTGAACGGTTCATGGTATGTCCAGGACCTGTGTGCAGCGCTGAGGCAACACGGAACCAACACGGAGATCCACGAGATCCTGGCACTGGTCAACCGGATGGTATCGTGCCGAGAGGTGGAGCGCACCACGGACCAGAGGTCACTCGGCATGAAACAGATGCCCTGCTTTCTGTCCATGCTCACCAAGAGGCTGATTTTCACACCCAAAAACTGAACATGTCTCATCCTCCAGTCTAAATGCAAAAAGATTGACCACTTATTAACATTGATAAAATATAAGGGGGCAGTTTTTACTACAAATCTATTCGGAAATGCCATCTTGTACTTAATTCTATTACATGCACATGTATTTGCACTGTAGGAATAGGAAGAATATTTGGTGGATGACTGAAAACAGTCAAAATGCTGTAGGATAATAGCAGTAAAAGATAGTAGCAAAATGCAGGAAACTGTACTCAAGAAGAAAACATTTTCAGACACACACAGACACACAAACATACACACACATCCAGTTTATTGTATATTGTGTATTAATTCCTTGTCATCGGCCTTGTCATTGGCCTTGTATCGGCCTTGTCAGCCACCAGCGAGCTTGCAGCAGGAGAGGGAAGGGCCCCTGAAATCTTCGACAACAAAGTCAAGCCAACAACAATTAATTCCTTGAAAGCCAATTCTCATGATGTGGAATTGTCAGCCTTAGACATTCCAGTGCTGTTGTCAAACTGTTCCATAGCGACTCTTGAATCGGGCATTTTTGCTGGTAGTCTTGTATAATATTATATGCCTGATTCAAGAGTCGCTATGGCTAACTGTTCCATAGTTTGCAGCCTGTAACTCTGTCTTTCCTCAATGAATGTTGCTAGATTTGGATATAGTATTTTTTTTTTTACATTCCTGTTTTTGGTGCGTAAAGTTAAGGTTGTGTAGAACGCAAGGTCTTGTTTGCTATTCCGTCTAAATAGTTTGGGGATTTAGTCAGGAAAGTATATCGATATACAGGGGTGGGGAATCATGAACAATTACTGTACAATAACATGATGCAAAAATGTTCCTGACTCCCCTTTGCTTTTTTAAATGGAACATCAAGACTAGTTTTCTGCTTTGTATGGATGAAAGGAGCTGAAATTTGGTTTGTTGTGTGTACTTAACAGTGTCATAAGCCAATCATGATGCCCAGTTTTAGCTGGGCTTGACTTGGGAGGGGTAGAATGTATAAAGAATTGAATAATTGATGAATAGCGGGGTATATTAGATTGTAAGCTGATGCTTGGTCATGATGTCATATACATGTACTATCTGATGATACATGTACTTCTCACCACATTTTGTAGAGTACATTAATCTACCAATTATATATAAGACACAAAAGAGATCTAAGACTTCTACTGTATACAACTGTGAACCTGAGTGTATAGAATCTGAGCTGTTGTCATAGAAAAGAATGAAACTTTTCGGTTTTCAATAATCTTTCTTGAGTAAACAAAAAAGCTTCTTGAGTAAATATTATGTCTAGCTAGTGCCTTGTACAATACATTATTCTGAGACTAACATCTTTATACTATGCTATGCATTGCTGTACTATAAAAAGACTATGCACTACAGTACTTATCTAATAGTTTAGTCTTTGAAGAATAGAGAAGGGTTTCCTTTCAAGATTTAACATTCCAATAAATCCAACTCTAACTCCAAGGATTTTTGCTGAGTTATTTCCTAAGGCCACAGCAGGTTACTTTTTATGGATTACATCAGTGCGCGCATTGATTTTCGCCCGATTTAAAAAAAAAAAGAAATTTTGTTGTCCTCTGTGGGTGGTCAACATACCGAAAATGGGCGCCAAAGTAAATATATGTCGTATTGAAGTTGTGACGCTAGAATAAACATGCATTTTCTTCTAAAGATTATCGATGTTTACATACCATAAAAGGATATGTTTGATCTTTAGTTTGTTAACTTTAAAAGGCTTTCGCAAAGTAAGTCTTTAAATTTTGTGGTTCAAAACAACAAAAACTTTAACACGTAAATGAATGAATTTTCCTGAAGTAGGGAGCCGTAAAAAACATCTATATAACGTTTTACCTGAAGCGTAATCAGCCATTTTAATCCCACGTAAGGCCACACCGACTTAATTTTATGGATGACATCCGCGCGCGCATTGATTTTCGCCTGTTCTCAAAAAAAAAAAAAAATCATGTCTTTCGAGGCTTCACGGAACTCCAGAACTCGGCTGGAACTCAGTACAGATTGCCAACTCATAAATGCTGCATAAGGGCGGCTTATTGTAAAACGAAGGAGGAAGCTGTGAAGAAGGATGAGACCTGAACAAGACTATCTACAACTACCTCCTGCAAATAAAAACTGTTTGTTTGATGCAGTCACTGTGTCCTGTGCTTCAATTCGCAATACCGGCTTTGTATTCCTGTGGTTAAGCAGCATTTTTTTTTTTTGCTGGATTTTTTTTTTTTCGCCCTCTCGCATTAGTTTTGTGGTCCCCAGAGGATGTCATCCATAAAATTAAATCAGTGTGGCCTTGTAGCATTTTTCTCATTATTTATGCAAATTAGGCCTTTATTGACACAAAAATTTGTGACCCCAGCCAGTTTACATCATTAGCTATCAAAACTGCTTGCCTGCCTTCCAAAAATCGTGAACCTCTGACCATGCCTTCTGGAGTTATCGTGCATAATCTGCCAAACCATGCCAAAGCGAGCACGTCGGCAGAACGTACTGCGCCTGCGCAAAACCTGGATTTTCGCTGGATTTTTGGTCAACGTTGCATCAGAATTTTGCCTGTTGCAGACCATATCTTTTTCTACACAACATTTGAAAACTACAGACGGAATGTCACCCTTATATAAGCGAATTCGACCTTATATGAGACGTTCTGCCGAAGTGCTATGCACCATACATTACGGGTTTCGCGCAGGCGCAGTACGTTCTGCCGACGTGCTGCCAAAGCGATTTTATAGCCTTCGTCGAAGGCAACAAGTTTCGACAAACCATGGAGGTAAGAAAAGAGATGGACAAACATATGGAGTATCCTCTGGTTAAATATAATTTCAAGATACTGGATCACGCACAAAAACCCACTATGACGGTCGGCTAGAAGGGAAGTCAACAGGAGCCCCAACTGGACTGATGTCCTACCTGGCCATAGATGTTCTACTCTACTCTACTCTATCAAGAAGGTCGGGTATGCCGTCTGGACATGTCCAGACTTGTCGAACCTTGCTATTCTATTCTACTCTTTTTCAAAGGTTTTTTAAACCCTTTCCCTGAGGCATTTTGGTGACAAATTTTTATGGGTTACAGGGTTAGCAAAGAGAAGGATATTGTTGCAATTCGTAAAGCAATAAGAAGGAATCAAACTGTTTACACCTTTTGCAAATGAATACACATCTAACGTTAATATAAAGCAGGAAACAGAAAATGAGGTAATCTTTGGGTAGGTGGAAAAAGTGGTCCAGGACTGGTTAGGGGCTGAAAAGGCTGTCCAACCTGGCAACCTTTGTACTGTTGGGAGACCATTTTCACCTTCAACCTTCTTGTCAGTCTGTGGTTACTGCAGGGAGTTCAAGTTCAATACTGACAGATTTCAACACTTTCACATAAAGCGGGATTGTAAACTATCATCCCAAGTATGCAAAAATATGGTTACTCAAGCAACTGGAAACTTGTATTGAAGATTTCTGACCAGGAATAGTCCCCTGGGAATACTGTTGGTAACAGGTGTTGAAATCCCTGGCCTAGGGCACTGGTCTGAGGCTATTGGTCAGGTGCAAATTACTTAGCAAAAAGTAACATGAACAAAGGGAAAAGTTAAAAGTTGCTCATCCTGGCACCAGGGGAGTTCCTATGAAACTTGAAACTTGAAACTTTATTCGAATTGCCATTAGCGGTGGGCCTAGACCAGGTCCACCGCTAGTCTTCCTGGCATTCACACATATACATATATATACAATACTAACAGTCACAATATACAATACTTAACAGTCACAATTAGTGCTGCATACCTAAACCAATTTTCAGGTTCAGGTCCGGACTCGAGTCCAGAGGTTTAGGTTCAGGTCCGGACTTGCAAGTCCGGACCTAAACCCATGGCATGATGTAAGCAAAGCAACTTGCCTACCTAAACTAAAGCCTTGGATTAATTTGAGCTGACTGCTGAACTACAAATGCAATGTATATAGACCTAATTACTAATATGGGTGTTTCATAATCATGAGTCAATGAATACTGTATTATTATACTCAGTAGTAAACACATATTATTGAGTTACTAGTATTATACAGTGTATAATTTAAGAAAAAATCTTTTTCAGCTTTAATAGTACAATTTTTTTATAGCAACAACAGCAAAGAAGTACTTAATTTCGCCCCAAGAGATAAAATAGCGGTGGAAACGCGGTGCTAGAATTAATTTGTTTTCATTATCGGCTCTCTACCGATATCTGTAATCCTGCAATAGGCTGCAGTCTCACCAATGTCGCTAGGGGCGCTGCGTATTACTCGCGTGTTTTTGCGAGATCTAACGTGAGTTCGCGAGCATGTAAGATGGCCGCTAATGTTTTCGTCCGTCCCGACCGATCACTGCCGCTTGTTTCGGATGAATTTTTGCGTTTATAGGCCCATTAAAGCAACTTGACTACGGACGAAACTGCTCAAGGAACATTTCTCAATGAAAAATGGGTCGTTGTTACCGCAAGCAGACCGGGGCAAGATCAAGCAGGCAGGACCGCGGCACTGTTTATTTCAGAAGCCGCTGGCCGTAAACCCAGCCGCTGTAAAAATAACTTGCGCTCCGGGCAACCTGGCTTTCGGAATAAGTCTCGCACAGAAAAAATTACTTGCGCGGCGAGACTGCGAGACAGGGTATTTTAAACACTGGAATGTATGTTAGTGCTATTTTTTTAACAAGTCCAAAACCGGTTCTCAACGTTTCGGTTTTTTTGGACTTGAACCGAAACATTCGGTCCGGTCCTGAACCGGTCCAGCGAACCGGTACGCAGCACTAGTCACAATAACAACATACAATATATTACAGTAACAATTTCACAATTACAAAAGAATTTAAAAACAACAATCCTATTGCACAAGTAGTGACGGTGACTGTACTACAGTTGGAAATGTTCATAGAGGCCCTTCTTAAACAACCTCATGGACTGTGTGGACTGCAAAACAAGTGGAAGGTCGTTCCACACACTTACAGCCCTGTATGTGAAACACTTCTTCAAGGCATTGGTTCTGGGTTTATCTAATGCAAAAGATGGTCTAGAAGCAAAGCGGGTTCTGTGACTATGCTGACTGTTAACCAAACGTAGCTTCCCCCTAATACATACAGGTTCATTTGCGAGAACTATTCTTCTAAATGTGGTCATAGTGTTTACCAACAGTCTAGTCAGTTCTGCATTCGTTGTAAGTGGTTTATGTTAGTTTTAGTTGTACATGACCAAACTGGGCTACAGTAATCAATGTGAGATAATACAAGGCATTCAATTACAGTTTTTAACAATGACTGATCCATAAAATGTGCACATCTTTTAATCATTCCTAGTGACCTGGCCATTTTCTTTGAAGTAGATTTTGTGTGAGTGTTCCAAGTTAAGCACTCGTCTACAGTCGTGCCAAGTAACTTTACTTCCTTGACCTGTTCGATGACCTTACCATATGCAGTTAATGTGAGTTTAGGTCTAGCAGACATTCTAGGCTTGCTCCCCAGAACAATACATTTGGTTTTTGAAGTGTTCAGGAAAAGCTGGTTCACTCTTACCCAGTTACAAATGTTGTTAACCTCTCCCTGTAGTTTATGTGAAATGGTTTCAATCGATGGAGCAGAGATGTAGGCTGATGTGTCATCAGCATACATGTCCGCTGTGGCCTGTGTAATGGCAAGCGGTAGATCATTTGTGTAAATGGTAAAGAGAAGGGGCCCTAAACAACTCCCCTGGGGCACACCACAAGGCAATTCCTTAAAGGAAGAGTTTGCGCCATTTATATTAACACATTGTTCTCTTCCTGTCAGGTAGCTTGCCATCCATTTAGTCGTAGATTCATCAACGACCCTCTACCAAGGCAACTAAAGTTGCATCTTAAAGTTGTTACATTAGTATTAAGTAGTTTAAGCACAGTATATACTCCACTGTCACTAAAGGATACAAAATCTAACAAGGGAGAAACCCATTTATCTTACATGACACATACCATCAAAACAATTGGTCATTTTGTGTGAACATTTCGTAGTGCATTCGACGTGTTGTATCTTCCTGGGTTTATCTAGGTTAAATTAACAACCGGGAAGCTGTGGTTTAGCGGAATAAACATTAGGTGTAATGGATGTCCTCCAACAAGGGGTTCAGCCCGGGTCACAGGGTGATGATGTAAATCACCATGTCGGCTGATTCGAGACCGGGGATTGCCAGACCTCTGTCCGGGTGAAATAGTTAGATTAGTAATACTGTCTTCAAGAAAATCTACATTCATTGAAGGTATCTATACTTAATCAATATTACAGGAAGGGAGCAGATGATTACAGTCCACAAGGGAACTGTTACAACACATCTTCACAACACCCATCAAAACAATATCACACTGTCGAAAGCATGAGTACTCCGAACTCTAGTTGTTGATTGAACTTTTGTTGGCCTGGCTCGGCCAACACCTTTGAAACTAATGGAAGAATTACTTACCTACCTTGGTCACACACCAAAACTGCATGTGTCTCTTCTGTTCCTGTCTTCTGGACTGGGCCCATTTCTTTATGTCATCAACCACTATAGGGATCGGAAGCGTTGGGATAAGATACATTTTTACGGAGCCAGTCGGTCGATAAATGTAACTTTTCGTAAAGTAAGTTTTTTTAAACCCAGTGCCATTCAAATAGAGAAAAAACGGTTACAATCTTTGAAAATCCACCAATCATGACTCAATGTTTGATGTATTCTTCTGATGGTTCGCTTGCTCTAATTAGATGCGTTTTTCAAAAGTCAGGAAGCTACATTTGTACGAGAGTAGAATGTTTCCCAGCGTTTAGCCACTTTAGGCAGACACTCTTTTGAGCTTTCAGATAGGCCACAGCTATCAAGGGACTGGAAACATTATATTCAGGGCAAAATAAAAGGGCATGTTTAGATATAAGGCCATAGCAAGTAAATTTTATGGATGACATCCTCCGGAGACTCCAAAATTAATGCGAGAGGGCGAAAAAAAAACAAGGCAGGCCAAAAAAAACAAGATTCCTACATTTTCAGATTTTGAGATCGTAAACCTCGTTGAACAAGAATTTAGGCGGTAAAACATGATATCATACCCAACAGGTCTTCTGTCGCTGTATTCAACAGTATTACCTGTCCTTGCAGATGTGTCTTTATTAAATAGAACAAAAAAGAGCTTGCTGTACCATCTTCAAGGTAGATACTACACTGGGTATTCATTTGTAATGGAACACCGTGGACTGTCAACACTTGCCATCAAACACGAGGAATTGCGCCTCAAGTTTGCTGGATCCCTGGTGGTCTCTGAGTTTAGAGACTGGCTACCAGGCAGAACACAGGGCTCAATCACTGACAGAGTGACTCATAAACCGAACTGTCTGGAAGCCATACTCTACCTATATTGTGCCAACTGTTACAACATCGATTTGTCTCTGAAACAACTTTAAAAAAAGAAGTGACTAAATAAAATTTTCAATTATTGTACAAATGGTTTTGATTCAGTGGCAACATCACATATAAAATGAATAAAATACAACATTGTATCAAAGCCAAAAAAAAAAGAATAAATCAGAGCCTTGTCTTGCAGATGGACGTTCACGACATATTTGCCCTTTTTTGGCATGCTGACCACCGTCGCAGCGCAACAAAATTTCTTGTTTTTTTTTCTGAAATCAGGCGAAAATCAATGCGCGCGAGGATGTCATCCATAAAATTTACTTGCTGTGGCCTAAGATGCATTAACACCCTGGAGTGTAGTCTAACTAAGAGTAGTTTAGACGTAGGTCGACGATAATTTAAATCAAGCGATGTATATCTAAACACGGGATCGGAGAGGAGCACGCTCGGCCGTAGAACACATGGTGCTCACCGGCGCGCCGGGGATGCGCGTTCTATTTGGTGTACATTTCCGCCTTCTCCCGTGACATGGCCTCACGGAATTTCGGGGGAAACCCGTTTCGCCCTCGAAATCGAATATAACTCAAATACCATCAGAATTTAAGATTTGCTCTTTCTTACCCAACAAATTTCCTGTTGGTGCGAAATCTGCATCATGACGAAGATGCACGGAGAAATTCCCCCAAAATTGCCTAATTTCAGGTCATGATATCAAAAGGGGAAAGGTACATTCTCGGCTTAACAAATCATTGGGAGCAAGTGAGCAAGTCTAAATATTACAAATAAGTTACAATAAGTAAGATATGAGGTTGTATAATCCAGCGGCTTTCTTGTGAGGCGTGTCGACGCCCGGAGACGTGGAACGGACTACTTTCTCTCACGGAAGGAAAAGAGAAACGCATAAAACTCTCGACGTGGCTTTTTGGCTGTACCGTAGAACTATCTGATGTTAAAATTCTTAACAATATTTCTAGTACCCTTAGCTTAAAGCACTGAAACTTGATTACAACTACCCCACTTATGTTGATTACAACTACCCCACTAATGTTGATTATCAAGTTAGATTATCACTCTACAATTATGCTAACTTACATTTTCACTTGCACTGACAAATACAAAAGATATGGGTCAGCATATTACTTTATAGCTACCAGTGCTTAGACACTAAATTTCTAAAATCTTCCTAAACAAATGTACCTACTGTTGACAACATGTATTAGTCATAACTTTAACTTGACCCAACAAGATGTGTAAGCCTACCCAACTTGAGCTACGTGTATTTATCAATGACAAAGTAATATACATGATGGTCTCTTTACCTTACTTTATTGTGAAATGACAACAATCAATTATACACAGGTCATCAAGGCAGTCAAAAGAAAGGTAAAAAGGAAAAGTGATCTAATCTTACACTGGTCGTAACAGAGAAGACAGACGCTATGTACAGTATTTACAGTATTTACAGGTTCATTGACAAGGAAGTTAATGATTTGTGATGCAATTTCAGTCCAAGCTACAATCCCCTCTACCTACCCGAGGCATATATCAACGGGGAGAATCACAATCTCTTGGTTGCTGGCAAGGTGATGAGTATGTCTAGTTGACACCCCGAGTGATGTTGCTAGTTCCTGGGATTAGGATATTTTGAGAGCGATGGCTTCTTCTGCACACAGTTCTTCAGTCGGTTTCTGTGGCATACTGGTACGGTGTGTGGCTGATTCAGTTTCTGTGACCACGTCGATGGCCAGAATTGCATTTGAAGTGAACTGCAAAGCTCAGCCCCTCAGAAAACAGTGACTTTCCTAGTTCTGTTAGCTCATTACTACCTGGGCCTTCCTCCTCTTGTGTCCTCTCTGGCCCTGTGCCGTAGTCTTGGTTCGGGACTTCAAGATCCTAGCTACGTATACACGCAACACACACACGTGCCCACCACCCCCCACCACTCCACACACCCCCCACACACATGCAACACACACACGTGCACACCCCCCCACCCCACACAAGGCGGCTTATGTAATGTTCAGGGTTCCCGACCCACTGACCATCACATAAATGCAGAAAGAATGTCAAGTGGTACGAAAACCTGAATAGTCACAAGCTACAAAACCAGAAAACTCACTGTTTTCTAGGGGACTGATCTTCGCAGTTACTCCAAACACAATCCCAGCTATCAACATGGCACAGAAACTAAATCAACCACACATCGCACCTGTATACCACAGACACTGACTGAAGCCCTGCATACAAAAGCAGCCACCACCCTCAATATCTAAAACCCCCAACCAAAAACATAACTCAAGATGCAAACAAAACACGCTCAAGCACCTAACCAATACTCAAGAAACAAATGGTAATTTTACCTTTTACAAATGGGACATCACAAATCATTAACTTCGTATCATAAGACACGTAAACACTTAACATCCTTGACTTCCATCATCCTGGACGAAGAGCGCCCCCAGCCGGTGGACAGGCCGGGGGGGAGGGCGTACGTACCCCAGGCCGGTGGGCGGGCCTGGGGCAGAGCCTCACTGGCCGCGGTGGTCGGGCCAGTGTGCCGATGGTCGGGCTGGCTCTACCCTCTCCTCTGTGGGCATAAGGTAGAAAGAATACAAGACTGAGTTGGTTATATGTACATTGTGTTACACAGAAGGCTACGCAAAGTAATTCAAACATACAAATTTCAAGACACAATCCTGTTAGTACATCATACCTTGCAATATTCCCGGACATGTGGCCCCCACCCTGGCCGATGTCCGGGCCAGGGTGGGGAGGGATGGAGACCTGGCGATGGTGTGGCCGCCACCCTGGCCGATGTCCGGGCCAGGGTGGGGAGGGATGGACGCCCTGGCGGTGGTGTGGCCGCCACCCTGGCCGATGTCCGGGCCAGGGTGGGGAGGGATGGGCGCCCTGGCGATGGTGTGGCCGCCACCCTGGCCGATGTTCGGGCCAGGGTGGGGCAGGAGATCAGCTACCCCTGGCCGGTGTCCGGGCCAGGGGTCGGCAGGAGTGTGGGCCCCTGGCTGGTGGTCGAGTCAGGGGCGTAGGAGAGCGTCCGGCTGATGGTCGAGCCGGACGAAGAGCGCCCCCAGCCGGTGGACGGGCCGGGGGGGGAGGGCGTACGTACCCCAGGCCGGTGGGCGGGCCTGGGGCAGAGCCGCACTGGCCGCGGTGGTCAGGCCAGTGTGCCGATGGTCGGGCTCAGGCTCTACCCTCTCCTCTGTGGGCATAAGGTAGAAAGAATACAAGACTGAGTGGGTTATATGTACATTGTGTTACACAGAAGGCTGCGCCAAGTAATTTTTGGGGATGACGTCCTGTGGAGATCTAATGCAAGAGCGCGAAAAAAACAAGAAGGGCCAAAAAAAACAAGATGCCAGATTTAAAATATATAAAGGGATGACAAGTGTTAGGACATGTACAAATTGAATGAGAGAACATGGTGTAACAACCAACAAGCCTTTTATTTAATGAAAATATCAATAAATCAGTACTAGTATACACATAAGGCCACACCAAGTAATTTTTATGTATCTTGGTATGACCTCCCCTATCTGGAGACATCAAATCTAATGCAACAGTCATATACAAAGCATGGAGACACTATGGAGACAATAATCAAAATTATAACAATTAGCAATGTAACAAGGAATTTTACAGACAACTTAACATGAGGTCCATATACACCAACTAAAATAATTATCAATATATAATAATATTGGACGGTTACTTCCATCCTAACCCAGGAACTGATTCATGATGACTGTACGTCAGTCTTCAAATAATCATGAGTTATACAAGGTATCATTGTAAATATTTAAATTCATAGACCGAAAGTGTAGACATGATTTCAACTTATTTATGACCCTACTACGAATGATTTATGTTATTGTAAACGAGCATCGAAATTCAGCCTTGTACGTCACAGCTGCCATTTATGGTGTTGTTGACACAAATAAACCAATAAACAAACAAACAGGAAACGACATAATGAACACTTACCACATTTCTTCCTCTTCTTGCTGGCACAGCTTAATGGTCTCTGCCTCTGGGCCCCCGGCCAGTATCTGCATCATCATCTGTGAGAAAAACATAAATTTTTTGTAAGAGACATTTAGAAGTAGTCATCTGTGAGAAAAACATGAAAGAGACACATTTAGTTGTAAGTAGGTAAGTACGGCCGGAGTTGGTCAAGGGACTAGGTTTAAGGTAATTCAAGAAAAACACATGAAGGAGACACATTTAGTTGTCAGTAGTAATTAGTGAGAAAAAACACATGAAGGAGACACATTTAGTTGTCAGTAGTAATTAGTGAGAAAAAACACATGAAGGAGACACATTTAGTTGTCAGTAGTCATTAGTGAGAAAAAAAACACATGAAGTTTAGAATCTCATAAAACTATTGATGTCATAGCTACATATTAAAGAGAAACCACAAAATATCTCAACCTTCTTGTGTCCCAACTGTGGCCGGGACTGCCATGCCAAGATAGGGCTGTAAGCCACACTTAGACACTGCACACGGCCACAACACCAGACCTAGAGTGCTAGCTACCATCATGTTTCAAGATGGAAGGATGCATGCCTTACAGATAGCTGGGCCGTGATAACGTTCCATATGGGTGTTTTAGCCCGTGTGATAACTAGCAGTAACACACGGGGTTCTATCTGGTCATCACACGGGCTTCCAAATGCGGGAAAAGCGCATTCAGATTTATCGCGATCAACTTGCATGTTACGTTTGCATGCTAACATGAAATCTGTTGATAGTTACATTAAAATCCTTAACGTTACTTACATAGTCTCAATGTCACAAGCAATTACACAATGTACAGACATGAGATAAGAGCAGTTAAAAGCTGCGTTATAGTATATAAACCAGTGTTGAAACAAAATCCATTCATGACAAGTGAAATGTCTTTACATGTATATCCTAATATAATTTTTACATGTAAATGACTTGAATTCTGCCAAGGGGCTTTAAAAGAGATCATTTAAAGCTCCTTGATTTTGCAGCCATTCAAAATTTTACATGCCCTGACAGATAAAAAGCAATAGATTACTTACCAAATCTTGCTGGCGCCCTCCTTACCCGCTGGCCTCGGCGGGGTTAAAACAAAAAAATAAAAAAAGGAAATCCATCAATATTTCTGTTCATAAAATCATTAACGTTACTTAGTAATACATAGTCTCAATGTCACAAGCAATTACACAATTTACCTTTTACAAATGGGACATCACAAATCATTAACTTCGTATCATAAGACACGTAAACACTTATCTTAACTGGCGACCCTGGCGGTGGTGTGGCCGCCACCCTGGCCGATGTCCGGGCCAGGGTGGGGAGGGATGGAGACCTGGCGATGGTGTGGCCTCGGCGGGGTTAAAACAAAAAAATAAAAAAAGGAAATCCATCAATATTTCTGTTCATAAAATCATTAACGTTACTTAGTAATACATAGTCTCAATGTCACAAGCAATTACACGATGTACGGACATGAGATAAGAGCAGTTAAAAGCAGTTATAGTATATAAACCAGTGTTGAAACAAAATCCATTCAAGTGAAATGTCAACTTACCAAATCTTGCTGGCGCCCTCCTTACCCGCTGGCCTCGGCGGAGCTAAACAAAAAAAATAAAAAAAGGAAATCCATCAATATTTCTGTTCCTTTTTTGAGCTGTCTGTGGACAAGGTGATGAGTAAGTTGACACCCCGAGCGATGTTGCTAGTTCCTGGGATTAGGATATTTTGAGAGCGATGGCTACTTCTGCACACAGTTTTTCAGTCGGTTTCTGTGGCATACTAGTACGGTGTGTGGCTGATTCAGTTTCTGTGACCACGTCGATGGCCGGAATTGCATTTGAAGTGAACTGCAAAGCTCAGCCCCTCAGAAAACAGTGACTTTCCTAGTTCTGTTAGCTCATTACTACCTAGGCGCTTCCTCCTCTTTTATTTATTTTTCATTTATGACGATTTACCACATTTGTGGAAGGATTGACATAACAGGTGACTATCACCTCTACAAGATGTCAAACCTGAGACCGGACTGTAAGGTTTGAACCACTCACACCGGGAAGGACCCCTACTCTTTTCGATAAGTATGGTGGGTTCTTTAACGTGCGTGGGGTGTGGCTCTCCCCAAACACGGGACCTCCATTTAACGTCCTATCCGAGGGACGTCCCTAACCGAAGCTAGGTACTCATTTACACCTGAGTGAAGTGAGGAAAGTCGTGTAAAGTGCCTTTCCCAAGGGCACAAGATCGGTGACATGGGTGGGGATCGAACCCGACCCACTGACCATCACATAACTGCAGAAAGAATGTCAAGTGGTACGAAAACCTGAAAAGTCACAAGCTAACAAAACCAGAAAACTCACTGTTTTCTAGGGGACTGATCTTCGCAGTTACTCCAAACACAATCCCAGCTATCAACATGGCACAGAAACTAAATCAACCACACATCGGACCTGTATACCACAGAAACTGACTGAAGCCCTGCATACAAAAGCAGCCACCACCCTCAATATCTCCTGTTACCCCCAACCAAAAACATAACTCAAGATGCAAACAAAACACAGTCAAGCACCTTGCCAATAATCAAGAAAATATGATTATACCTGGCAACAGTACCTCAGACATAAGGAACTTAGTTTAGTTCAAGCTACTAATGGTAATTTTACCTTTTACAAATGGGACATCACAAATCATTAACTTCGTATCATAAGACACGTAAACACTTATCTTAACTGGCGACCCTGGCGGTGGTGTGGCCGCCACCCTGGCCGATGTCCGGGCCAGGGTGGGGAGGGATGGAGACCTCGCCTGGCGATGGTGTGGCCTCGGCGGGGTTAAAACAAAAAAATAAAAAAAGGAAATCCATCAATATTTCTGTTCATAAAATCATTAACGTTACTTAGTAATACATAGTCTCAATGTCACAAGCAATTACACAATTTACCTTTTACAAATGGGACATCGCAAATCATTAACTTCGTATCATAAGACACGTAAACACTTATCTTAACTGGCGACCCTGGCGGTGATGTGGCCGCCACCCTGGCCGATGTCCCGGCCAGGGTGGGGAGGGATGGAGACCTGGCGATGGTGTGGCCTCGGCGGGGTTAAAACAAAAAAATAAAAAAAGGAAATCCATCAATATTTCTGTTCATAAAATCATTAACGTTACTTAGTAATACATAGTCTCAATGTCACAAGCAATTACACGATGTACGGACATGAGATAAGAGCAGTTAAAAGCAGTTATAGTATATACCTTTTACAAATTTACCTTTTACAAATGGGACATCACAAATCATTAACTTCGTATCATAAGACACGTAAACACTTATCTTAACTGGCGACCCTGGCGGTGGTGTGGCCGCCACCCTGGCCGATGTCCGGGCCAGGGTGGGGAGGGATGGAGACCTCGCCTGGCGATGGTGTGGCCTCGGCGGGGTTAAAACAAAAAAATTAAAAAATGGAAATCCATCAATATTTCTGTTCATAAAATCATTAACGTTACTTAGTAATACATAGTCTCAATGTCACAAGCAATTACACAATTTACCTTTTACAAATGGGACATCACAAATCATTAACTTCGTATCATAAGACACGTAAACACTT
Source organism: Branchiostoma floridae x Branchiostoma japonicum (assembly GCA_013266295.2). NCBI lineage: Eukaryota > Metazoa > Chordata > Leptocardii > Amphioxiformes > Branchiostomatidae > Branchiostoma > Branchiostoma floridae x Branchiostoma japonicum. The sequence goes on along the minus strand of CM023829.1, from coordinate 9,991,120 downwards.
ATCTTAATTGGCGACCCTGGCGGCGATGTGGCCGCCACCCTGGCCGATGTCCGGGCCAGGGTGGGGAGGGATGGAGACCTGGCGATGGTGTGGCCTCGGCGGGGTTAAAACAAAAAAATAAAAAAAGGAAATCCATCAATATTTCTGTTCATAAAATCATTAACGTTACTTAGTAATGCATAGTCTCAATGTCACAAGCAATTACACGATGTACGGACATGAGATAAGAGCAGTTAAAAGCAGTTATAGTATATAAACCAGTGTTGAAACAAAATCCATTCAAGTGAAATGTCAACTTACCAAATCTTGCTGGCGCCCTCCTTACCCGCTGGCCTCGGCGGAGCTAAACAAAAAAAATAAAAAAAGGAAATCCATCAATATTTCTGTTCCTTTTTTGAGCTGTCTGTGGACAAGGTGATGAGTAAGTTGACACCCTGAGCGATGTTGCTAGTTCCTGGGATTAGGATATTTTGAGAGCGATGGCTACTTCTGCACACAGTTTTTCAGTCGGTTTCTGTGGCATACTAGTACGGTGTGTGGCTGATTCAGTTTCTGTGACCACGTCGATGGCCGGAATTGCATTTGAAGTGAACTGCAAAGCTCAGCCCCTCAGAAAACAGTGACTTTCCTAGTTCTGTTAGCTCATTACTACCTAGGCGCTTCCTCCTCTTTTATTTATTTTTCATTTATGACGATTTACCACATTTGTGGAAGGATTGACATAACAGGTGACTATCACCTCTACAAGATGTCAAACCTGAGACCGGACTGTAAGGTTTGAACCACTCACACCGGGAAGGACCCCTACTCTTTTCGATAAGTATGGTGGGTTCTTTAACGTGCGTGGGGTGTGGCTCTCCCCAAACACGGGACCTCCATTTAACGTCCTATCCGAGGGACGTCCCTAACCGAAGCTAGGTACTCATTTACACCTGAGTGAAGTGAGGAAAGTCGTGTAAAGTGCCTTTCCCAAGGGCACAAGATCGGTGACATGGGTGGGGATCGAACCCGACCCACTGACCATCACATAACTGCAGAAAGAATGTCAAGTGGTACGAAAACCTGAAAAGTCACAAGCTAACAAAACCAGAAAACTCACTGTTTTCTAGGGGACTGATCTTCGCAGTTACTCCAAACACAATCCCAGCTATCAACATGGCACAGAAACTAAATCAACCACACATCGGACCTGTATACCACAGAAACTGACTGAAGCCCTGCATACAAAAGCAGCCACCACCCTCAATATCTCCTGTTACCCCCAACCAAAAACATAACTCAAGATGCAAACAAAACACAGTCAAGCACCTTGCCAATAATCAAGAAAATATGATTATACCTGGCAACAGTACCTCAGACATAAGGAACTTAGTTTAGTTCAAGCTACTAATGGTAATTTTACCTTTTACAAATGGGACATCACAAATCATTAACTTCGTATCATAAGACACGTAAACACTTATCTTAACTGGCGACCCTGGCGGTGGTGTGGCCGCCACCCTGGCCGATGTCCGGGCCAGGGTGGGGAGGGATGGAGACCTCGCCTGGCGATGGTGTGGCCTCGGCGGGGTTAAAACAAAAAAATAAAAAAAGGAAATCCATCAATATTTCTGTTCATAAAATCATTAACGTTACTTAGTAATACATAGTCTCAATGTCACAAGCAATTACACAATTTACCTTTTACAAATGGGACATCACAAATCATTAACTTCGTATCATAAGACACGTAAACACTTATCTTAACTGGCGACCCTGGCGGTGATGTGGCCGCCACCCTGGCCGATGTCCGGGCCAGGGTGGGGAGGGATGGAGACCTGGCGATGGTGTGGCCTCGGCGGGGTTAAAACAAAAAAATAAAAAAAGGAAATCCATCAATTATAATTTCTGTTCATAAAATCATTAATGTTACTTAGTAATACATAGTCTCAATGTCACAAGCAATTACACGATGTACGGACATGAGATAAGAGCAGTTAAAAGCAGTTATAGTATATACCTTTTACAAATTTACCTTTTACAAATGGGACATCATAAATCATTAACTTCGTATCATAAGACACGTAAACACTTATCTTAACTGGCGACCCTGGCGGTGGTGTGGCCGCCACCCTGGCCGATGTCCGGGCCAGGGTGGGGAGGGATGGAGACCTCGCCTGGCGATGGTGTGGCCTCGGCGGGGTTAAAACAAAAAAATAAAAAAAGGAAATCCATCAATATTTCTGTTCATAAAATCATTAACGTTACTTAGTAATACATAGTCTCAATGTCACAAGCAATTACACAATTTACCTTTTACAAATGGGACATCACAAATCATTAACTTCGTATCATAAGACACGTAAACACTTATCTTAACTGGCGACCCTGGCGGTGGTGTGGCCGCCACCCTGGCCGATGTCCGGGCCAGGGTGGGGAGGGATGGAGACCTGGCGATGGTGTGGCCTCGGCGGGGTTAAAACAAAAAAATAAAAAAAGGAAATCCATCAATTATAATTTCTGTTCATAAAATCATTAATGTTACTTAGTAATACATAGTCTCAATGTCACAAGCAATTACACGATGTACGGACATGAGATAAGAGCAGTTAAAAGCAGTTATAGTAAATATAAACCAGTGTTGAAACAAAATCCATTCAAGTGAAATGTCAACTTACCAAATCTTGCTGCCGCCCTCCTTACCCGCTGGCCTCGGCGGAGCTAAACCAAAAAAATAAAAAAAGGAAATCCATCAATATTTCTGTTCCTTTTTCGAGCTGTCTGTGGACAAGGTGATGATCAGTAAGTTGACACCCCGAGCGATGTTGCTAGTTCCTGGGATTAGGATATTTTGAGAGCGATGGCTACTTCTGCACACAGTTTTTCAGTCGGTTTCTGTGGCATACTAGTACGGTGTGTGGCTGATTCAGTTTCTGTGACCACGTCGATGGCCGGAATTGCATTTGAAGTGAACTGCAAAGCTCAGCCCCTCAGAAAACAGTGACTTTCCTAGTTCTATTAGCTCATTACTACCTAGGCACTTCCTCCTCTTGTCTTTCTCTCGGGCCCTGTGCCGTAGTCTTGGTTCGGGACTTCAAGATCCTAGCTACGTATACAAACACCATAACCATTCATTCATTCATACACACACACATGCAACACACACACGTGCCCCCCCCCCACCACTCCACACCCCCCCCCACCACTCCACCCCCCCCCCCCCCCCACACACACACACACATGCAACACACACACGTGCACACACCCCCACCCCACACAAACACACAAGGCGGCTTATGTAATGTTTCACAATCAGGGTTCCCGACCCACTGACCATCACATAAATGCAGAAAGAATGTCAAGTGGTACGAAAACCTGAATAGTCACAAGCTAACAAAACCAGAAAACTCACTGTTTTCTAGGGGACTGATCTTCGCAGTTACTCCAAACACAATCCCAGCTATCAACATGGCACAGAAACTAAATCAACCACACATCGAACCTGTATACCACAGAAACTGACTGAAGCCCTGCATACAAAAGCAGCCACCACCCTCAATATCTCCTGTTACCCCCAACCAAAAACATAACTCAAGATGCAAACAAAATACACTCAAGCACCTTGCCAATAATCAAGAAAATATGATTATACCTGGCAACAGTACCTCAGACATAAGGAACTTAGTTTAGTTCAAGCTACAAATGATAATTTTACCTTTTACAAATGGGACATCACAAATCATTAACTTCGTATCATAAGACACGTAAACACTTATCTTAACTGGCGACCCTGGCGGTGGTGTGGCCGCCACCCTGGCCGATGTCCGGGCCAGGGTGGGGAGGGATGGAGACCTCGCCTGGCGATGGTGTGGCCTCGGCGGGGTTAAAACAAAAAAATAAAAAAAGGAAATCCATCAATATTTCTGTTCATAAAATCATTAACGTTACTTAGTAATACATTATAAGTCTCAATGTCACAAGCAATTACACAATGTACAGACATGAGATAAGAGCAGTTAAAAACAGTTATAGTATATAAACCAGTGTTGAAACAAAATCCATTCAAGTGAAATGTCAACTTACGAAATCTTGCTGGCGCCCTCCTTACCCGCTGGCCTCCGCGGGGCTAAAACAAAAACAAAAAAAGGAAATCCATCAATATTTCTGTTCCTTTTTTGAGCTGTCTGTGGACAAGGTGATGAGTATGTCTAGTTGACACCCCGAGCGATGTTGCTAGTTCCTGGGATCAGGAAATTTTGAGAGCGATGGCTTAACTTCTGCACACAGTTTTTCAGTCGGTTTCTGATGCATACTGGTACGGTGTGTGGCTGATTCAGTTTCTGTGACCACGTCGATGGCCGGAATTGCATTTGAAGTGAACTGCAAAGCTCAGCCCCTCAGAAAACAGTGACTTTCCTAGTTCTGTTAGCTCATTGAGTAGGCTCTTCCTCCTCTTTTATTTATTTTTCATTTATGACGATTTACCACATTTGTGGAAGGATTGACATAACAGGTGACTATCACCTCTACAAGATGTCAAACCTGAGACCGGACTGTAAGGTTTGAACCACTCACACCGGGAAGGACCCCTACTCTTTTCGATAAGTATGGTGGGTTCTTTAACGTGCGTGGGGTGTGGCTCTCCCCAAACACGGGACCTCCATTTAACGTCCTATCCGAGGGACGTCCCTAACCGAAGCTAGGTACTCATTTACACCTGAGTGAAGTGAGGAAAGTCGTGTAAAGTGCCTTTCCCAAGGGCACAAGATCGGTGACATGGGTGGGGATCGAACCCGACCCACTGACCATCACATAACTGCAGAAAGAATGTCAAGTGGTACGAAAACCTGAATAGTCACAAGCTAACAAAACCAGAAAACTCACTGTTTTCTAGGGGACTGATCTTCGCAGTTACTCCAAACACAATCCCAGCTATCAACATGGCACAGAAACTAAATCAACCACACATCGAACCTGTATACCACAGAAACTGACTGAAGCCCTGCATACAAAAGCAGCCACCACCCTCAATATCTCCTGTTACCCCCAACCAAAAACATAACTCAAGATGCAAACAAAACACACTCAAGCACCTTGCCAATAATCAAGAAAATATGATTATACCTGGCAACAGTACCTCAGACATAAGGAACTTAGTTTAGTTCAAGCTACAAATGATAATTTTACCTTTTACAAATGGGACATCACAAATCATTAACTTCCTATCATAAGACACGTAAACACTTATCTTAACTGGCGACCCTGGCGGTGGTGTGGCCGGCACCCTGGCCAATGTCCGGGCCAGGGTGGGGAGGGATGGACGCCCTGGCGGTGGTGTGGCCGCCACCCTGGCCGATGTCCGGGCCAGGGTGGGAAGGGATGGAGACCTGGCGATGGTGTGGCCGCCACCCTGGCCGATGTCCGGGCCAGGGTGGGGAGGGATGGACGCCCTGGCGGTGGTGTGGCCGCCACCCTGGCCGATGTCCGGGCCAGGGTGGGAAGGGATGGAGACCTGGCGGTGGTGTGGCCGCCACCCTGGCCGATGTCCGGGCCAGGGTGGGGAGGGATGGAGACCTGGCGATGGTGTGGCCGCCACCCTGGCCGATGTCCGGGCCAGGGTGGGGAGGGATGGAGACCTGGCGATGGTGTGGCCGCCACCCTGGCCGATGTCCGGGCCAGGGTGGGGAGGGATGGAGACCTGGCGATGGTGTGGCCGCCACCCTGGCCGATGTCCGGGCCAGGGTGGGGAGGGATGGGGACCTGGCGATGGTGTGGCCGCCACCCTGGCCGATGTCCGGGCCAGGGTGGGGAGGGATGGGGACCTGGAGATGGTGTGGCCGCCACCCTGGCCGATGTCCGGGCCAGGGTGGGAGGGATGGAGACCTGGCGGTGGTGTGGCCGCCACCCTGGCCGATGTCCGGGCCAGGGTGGGGAGGGATGGGGACCTGGCGATGGTGTGGCCACCACCCTGGCCGATGTTCGGGCCAGGGTGGGGCAGGAGATCGGCTACCCCTGGCCGGTGTCCGGGCCAGGGGTCGGCAGGAGTGTGGGCCTCTGGCTGGTGGTCGAGTCAGGGGCCTGGGAGAGCGTCCGGCTGATGGTCGAGCCGGATGAAGAGCGCCCCTAGCCGGTGGACGGGCCGGGGGGAGGGCGTACGTACCCCAGGCTGGTGGGCGAGCCTGGGGCAGAGCCGCACTGGCTGGATGGTCGGGCCAGTGCGCCGATGGTCGGGCTGGCTCTAGTCACGCTCTCCTCTGTGGGCATAAGGTAGAAAGAATACAAGACTGAGTGGGTTATATGTGCATTGTGTTACACAGAAGGCTAGTATGCCAAGTAATTTTTGGGGATGACGTCCTGTGGAGATCTAATGCGAGAGCGCGAAAAAAACAAGAAGGGCCAAAAAAAACAAGATGCCAGATTTGAAATATACAAAGGGATGACAAGTGTTAGGACATGTACAAATTGAATGAGAGAACATGGTGTACCAACCAACAAGTCTTTTATTTAATGAAAATATCAATAAATCAGTACTTGTACACATAAGGCCACACCAAGTAATTTTTATGTATGACCTCTCCTATCTGGAGACATTAAATCTAATGCAACAGTCATATACAAAGCATGGAGACACTATGGAGAGAATTAGCAAAATAACAATTAGCAATGTAACAAGGAATTTTACAGACAACTTAACATGAGGTCCATATACACCAACTAAAATAATTATAATTGCACTGTTACAACTTCAGATCATTCCAGGACATTCTATACAGAAAGCGTTTTCTCTGAGCGTTTGTCGAGGTTTTGGACATACTGTACAGTATATCAACACTTACCGCTCCTCTCCTTTCTGCCGCGGCAATTGCGGCGATCCTGGCTGCCGCAATCACAGCCGACCTCCTGCGGGGTCGCCCATCGTTGCGAGGGTTGTTGTTGTTGTTGTTCGCCTAGTATCGGATTAGAATGAGTATTTTTCAATGATTGGAGGAAAGCTTGGATACACTGAAAATTATCATCATATAACAAGACTTACATGTAATGTACAGCAGGACTCGCAGGAGGGCCGGGACTGAGGGCGATGCGGAATACACCGTGTTATATTTTATTTATGTCATACCCACCCAAGACCTGGTCTCTCCTAAACAGTACAAAAATGTAACATTACCACAACTTTGATGGACCGTTACTTCTATCGTAACCCAGGAACTGATTTATAATGACTGTACCTAAATCTTGATAATCATTGTTAATATTTCAATTCATAGGCCGAAAGTGTTTAATCTTTAATAAACCAATAAACAAACAAAGAGGAAACAAACATTTCTTCCTCTTCCTGCTGGCACAGCTGGTCTCTGCCTCTGGGCCCCCGGCCAGTATCTTGGATCTTCGTCTGTAAGAAAAACATCATATGTAAGAGACATTTAGAAGTAGTCATCTGTGAGAGAAACATGAAAGAGACACATCTAGTTGTAAGTAGGTAAGTACGGCCGGAGTGGGACAGGGACTAGTTAAGGTAATTCAAGACAAACACATGAAGGAGACACATTTAGTTGTCAGTAGTCATTAGTGAGAAAAAACACATAAAGGAGACACATTTAGTTGTCAGTAGAATCTCATAAAACTATCGATGTCATAGCTACATATTAAAGAGAAACCACAAAATATCTCAACCTTCTTGTGTCCCAACTGTGGCCGGGACTGCCATGCCAAGATAGGGCTTGTAAGCCACACTTAGACACTGTGCACGGCCACAACACCAGACCTAGAGTGCTAGCTACCGGTATCTCACCAGTGTTGAAACAAAATCCATTCAAGTGAAATGTCTTTATATCTAAATATGATTTTTAGATGTAAACGACCTGAATTCTGCCAAGGAGCTTTAAAAGAGATGATTTTAAAGCTCCTTGATTTTGCAGCTAGTCAAATTTTTACATCAGTGTCCTGACAGATAAAAGCAATAGCAAACTTACGATATCTTTCTGGCGCCCTCCTTACCCGCTGGCTTCGGCGGGGCTAAAAGTAAAACAAAAAAATAAAAAAAGGAAATCCATCAATATTTCTGTTCCTTTTTTGAGCTGTGTGTAGGAACTCCAAAGCACGCCAGCAGAACATACTGCGCCTACACGAAACCTGGATTTTTCACGGTTTGTGTTTTATGTTTGGTTAACAGCATCAGCATTTTGCCCATCGCAGACAGTATCATTTTTCAGACACAACTACTGATGTCATCCTTCAAAAAACATATATTAAACATCAACTTAAACGATATGTTCTGTTTAAGTGTTATGCAAGTTACCTTCTGGATTTCGCACAGGCGCAGTACGTTCTGCTGACGTGCTAGTGTACTAAATTAAAATACAGACTGTCAAGTGGTTGCACATTTACATATGGGGTGGGGGGGGGGCACAGACTTATGCTACTTAGGATGCACTGCTCCCCAAGTCACATGTTCTATCTGCATAATGTTAATCTCCAAGCAGATCTAGGGTGGGTGGCAAGACAGTGTATTATATATAAGGTCCAATTAGGATAATGGTCAGCGATGAGGTGAGTCGAGAAGTATACTTAACAGGTTTATTGTGAGCATCAACATACGCAGTACGTCTGGAGAGTCACTCATCAAGTTTTGATGTGTAAGTTAGCCCAATATTCTGGCAAAGCTCCCCCTCTTTAAGAATGGTTTAGAGCCTCTCCCCCCCCCCCCCCTGTGGCAGGCTATACGATTCCTAAAGAGGGGGAGCTAATAGTCTGCCAGAATATTGGGCTGTTACAACATTTTTCGGCCAGAAGAGTGTCCATTAGCCACCGGACAGTCCGATCCTCTGGCCAATAGTAAAAATTTGCCACTGATCTGCTTGGAGATTCCATAAGTCACTGAGAAGCAGTAGATTGCTCATTCCTTCAAAAAGACTGGAGTTAAACAAGGAGGTTCAATCAAGATTTGGGTGAGTCCAATTACTACAGAAACTACACTGTACTAAACGTTCAAAACATTTTTCAGAATGACTTCCACCAACACAGATGAACTTTCAAGCTGAATAATATGTACATCAAACAAAGCAATCAGAAATGGCATACTTCACCCCTTTTACCAGGATAGTATATTGCCATATTGCTTTGTGACTGAAATAGTCGCAAAGATGCTGCTAGAAGTCATTGGATATCAGAAATATTCTACACAAATCAAACTAAGGCTTGCAGTTCCAGATTAAGCTGCTAGAGGAACCAAACCTAAACCACTTTTTTTCTCACATAAGGCCACACCAATTTAATTTGTTGGTTCTCGGATTCGCCTCTTCATTTTTTTCTGATTTGCAAAAAAAAAAAAAAAGATTCTGGCTCTGAATCAGCTCAAAAATGCTCACATTTTGTCCCCAACAGTTGAAGAAAGTCCTTTTCTTCCCAGTTGTTACAGTTTTTCCATCTCTCAATGCAGAGGTTTGATTAAAAGTTCAAAATTTATTGTTTAAATTCTAACCCAGCCTTTTAGTATACGTTGACTTCATGGCTCCTATCGTAGCATTTGGGACTATAATAGGATGCCCAGGCCTGTTTTTATTTTTTTTTTTTTTCGCCCTGTCGCTTCATATTTTTTCTGAAAAAATCCGAGAACCAACAAATTAAATTGGTGTGGCCTAACAAGCTATCTGCCACAATAAAAACAAAACCCTAACATGTCTAGGACAAAACTGAAAAGATACAAAAATTAGAAATTCTGCTGCAGTACCAAGGATAGCTGCCAAGAGGCCCACATTTTGACCTTGACCTTTCATCTTCCCAACACCTTAACCCAGATACACAACATTACAGTCCATCCGGTTGTGCACAAACACAGACCCTTAACTATATCATGTAGGTTACAATAAGGCCACACCAAGTAAGTACAATATTAACAGAAATATGCGCACTTACCAAAAACAGAATTGTTCAAACATATCATGATATTCAAGGACTACAATGTAGATGAAAAACTAAAAACAAAAATAAGAGATCCTGTAGATATAGACTTAAATGTTTTTCCCTCAGCTCAGTTTTGTGATCCAATGAGTCTGGGAGTTGGGAAGCGAAGTGCAATCTAGGGGAAATTTTGGATTTTCAAGCCTTCCAAAACGCAATCTCCCGCATTTTGAGAGGTAAATCATGGGGTTTAGAGTGGTTCTTTTTTTGTTCTAACTTTAACATGTCTCTATCCCATTTCACATCACCACTCTGACTGCAGCAAATACATGAAGGAGACTACCACAGTGTCAGAGTAATCTTCATGCCCACACAATGACTACCACGACCTCAACAGAGCAGGACTAAAGGCAGCAAGTCTTGGAGTCTGTGACAAGAGCGGTCGGAGTAACGTCCCATCTGACCAAGTGAGAAATGCAACTGAAATGGTTATTGTACTCCCCGTACCCACACCACTGGCCAGCCAACGCCTGCTCTACAAGGCAGAGATAGACAGGTAGCACTAAGAGATACCGGTAACACTTAGTAATACGCGAATGCAGAGAGGTTATATGCCAGCATTTAAGTGTAACAGTGCGCTACCAACAGATCCGTCTTTGGGGTCTAGACCTAATTTAGCCGAATCGTTAGTGCGCTTGGGTCGTGAACTGGTGCTCAGATTGGGCCATGGGTTCGATCCCAGACCGGGGCCAGGGGTTTCTATCTGTTCATACTCTCTTCTTGTTCTTGTTGCTTCACAGGTTCCCACACAGGGAATCGAACCCGGGCCTTGGTGGTGAGCTCAGAGCGCCAAATCCTAACCACTAGACCATATGGACAACATACCAGCAGCGGTCTCCCAGTAAATTTTAGAGGAATGAGGTGCTCCCTAATCGGTTGATGTCGCGAAAAAAATTAGTGAATTTTTAATGAAAATAATAAGAGAAAACCCTAAATTTGAAAATTTGGGAGTGGTGCTTGGATTTTGGGAAGAGGGGGAGCACCCTTGCTTTATTGCTTGTGGAGAGCCGGGCTGTACCGGCCACACCCTGAAAATTGCAGCGGGTCCTCCAGCAGCCAGCCGAGGCTTCGACATAAGTCAAGATTCTGGTTTGATTTTGACTTTACAGAATATTAATGTGGTTGACTGATTTTGCATGACTGTACAGGGCTGGAAATCCTTTCTTTTTTTTTGCATACTGTACCTGGAATCTACCTGCACTGTCTGGTAAAATTTATTACCAGACAAATTTTACCTGCACCACGCGGAGTTTGAGAAGTATGGATCACACTAAAAACTGATCATTGCCATCATTTCTTTTGTACGTCATGGTGGTAACAGTCACTACAGCAAAAATTAACATACTTAGCACTTGTATATATAAACCTAGTACATTGTCCAGTGCAGGTTAGGTGCATCCTCCCATTGGCAGGGCCACCAAACTCATTCTTCGTCACTGGCCCTGCCGATATGGCAACGGTTACAGCCTCCAGGACCCAGGAGATATAAATATTCATGAGCTTGCCTTATTTGGCATGACCCCACATGACCCCAGTTCCAGCCAATCAGCGCTCAGCTTACACTTGTAATTTCTAGGTCAGCTCATGAATATTTAATGACAAGTGCGTTAAAGATTTTCTCTGTGTATAGCTGATTGGCTGAGAGCGTGTTGGGTCCTGGAGGCTGTAACCGTTGCCATATCGGCAGGGCCAGTGACGAAGAATGAGTTTGGTGGCCCTGCCAATGGGAGGATGGTTAGGTGCAGGTAGACACCTACGTATACACAGCCCCAATTTTACCTGCACACCCAGTACTAGTATTTTGAGCTGACTGTACTACTGCATGATTCATGAAATAATGTCCTTCACAAAACAGCAAAACCACACAGACATTGTAATGAACAGCAAACTGATTATCTTTAGATGGTGTTCACTAATGTTTGTCACAAAGCTAACTGTTCTAATAAAGTACCAAATATAAAATTATTAAAACAAGGTTAACTTACGTTCATCCATCCCCAAATGGCGTCGAGGTTATTTAAGCCACCTCGAGGGGCATTTCCTAGGACAAAGGGAATAAATGAGTTAGTTAAAATGATCGAAGCTTCCTGCCATCTACAATTCAGAGACGCCAACTTCTGTCAAGGGGGCTCAATACATCTGCAAGGACATCGTGACATCGTGACATTTTTTACGGAAACTCAGCTGTCAGGCACGATCGGAGCATACATATAATACATTTATTCGTACATACGTGTATTTCACTTGGTAAAAGGACTGGGACTTTGTAACAGATGAGCCATCGCGCCATTCATCGAACTGCCGAAACATTTGGAATGCATAAACCGCGGGAAATTTGAAGAAACACGCTCTCAAGTTCACGTAGCATAATTGTACATTGTAAGCTTCAACGTCAACAATCTAAAAACATGTAGGTTTTGTTTTACAACATGAGTTTGATTAGCCCCAGATTGAACTCCCGAGGTAGTTCAAACCGCGATAGATACGAGTAAAGACCAGGCCATAGAAACACTCCCGATCGGCATGCATGAATAAGCCAGGATTTCTGTTGACGGTATTCGTTCCATGGCGAACATGGCAAGATCGAGCAAACTGTGTAGCGAACAATACTAGAAATGTGATGATTTGGACTCACCGTTGTTCGCTGCCGCTGCCATGTTTTCGTTCACTCGCTTCACAGAAAGATTCGGATTCGGATTGCTTTGCTAACAGGTAGTAGCTCACAGGACAATGTCAAATGAGATAATGAATGAGCTTAGCAACCTCGGCCGTAAGGTGCGCAAGCCAGACACGATGACGCGACGTACGGCTAGACATGACGTGGATCCAGACAGGGTCGGACTAGTGAGGGGGGGGGGTGTATACGAGCGATCGCTGTTTACATCATATACATGCAAATTATTTGAACACATATGCAAATTGTTGGCGGGCAAATCAGGCAACCGTATCTTTAGCGGCTTTTTGCCTACGTACCACTCGTTGGCCTTGACGTCATGGCGACCGCTCGTATGCGCTCTTTATACGGGTTTGACTTCACTTTGAAGGCAGTGGCTAGTTATTACCTCCTGCAAATAAAAACTGTTTGTTTGATGCAGTCACTGTGTCCTGTGCTTCAATTCGCAATACCGGCTTTGTATTCCTGTGGTTAAGCAGCATTTTTTTTTTTTGCTGGATTTTTTTTTTCGCCCTCTCGCATTAGTTTTGTGGTCCCCAGAGGATGTCATCCATAAAATTAAATCAGTGTGGCCTAATACGTATCCAGACCTCCAGATGGCGTTCAGCACCAAGGACAGACATGTTTGCACAGAAACGTGTAGTGCACGGAAAAGAGTTACGCTGGTGCGCCGCTGGTAACTGTATTTTACAGTGCAGACACAGAGCAATATCCATTCAAAAAGTACAAGTTATTCATCGATAAACTCATACAAAACTTACATCAGCCAACTGTATTTTACTTTACAATGGACATACAAAAAATACAAAATATCCAGCCCGTCTAGCATGTTGTATTCATTTACTGATACCCTATGTGCAGTTTACTGATCAACACTATTTCATAGAGAGCCTTGAGAATAGCAGGAAGTGTCTAAGAGAGTTTAGCGATAGCATCTAAGTTACGAACAGCCAGGAAGAGTGAAGCATGGAAAACAAAGTTGTAAGGGGTCATGTAAGAAAGCTGAGGTTGTATACGGACGAGGCCAGCATTGGCTTGCTCGTTCACCTGGGAATTGATGGTAGCGATATCTACAGATTGCCTGTACTCGTCCATACAATATCCCAGGGAACAGCCAATGTGGCCTCGGAAGTGAAAGCAGTCTACAAGGAACAGAGTGTTACGGAAAAAGTGCGGCTCTCTATTCAATGAGTACTGATGCAGCTTACATGCATTGTCATACACAATGACATGTGGGGGGGGGGGTTAAATCTTGTTCTGAAGATCTCAAAGGGGTGTCTAGGTGACTCACAGCTTGTCATGCAGTCAAAGCCGTAACAGACACCGTGCCGACAGAACATTGTGAAGATGCCAGGGGTCAGTGACGGGTGTCCATACGACTCTTTGCGGCAGCTCCCTTGACTGTTACTGGAGGGCTTTGTGTCTGCCGCATACCTGGGAAGTCCGACCTTTTGAGGCAGCCCAGGGAAGAAGGAGAGTTTGGATGTTGCTGGGGGTGCAGGGTATGAATCTGGAGATGGTGTAGGGACATTTTCAAAAGTTTGATTCAGGATAGCGTGGATCTGATGGAGCAGGTTTTTTATGTCTTCTGGGATGTCCCCCCCCCCCCCTTCGCGATGTCGCGCAAACTTCTGAACAGCACGGGGGTCCACTTCTGCAGAGTTGATGCAGCATCTGGGCAGCATAGAGTTGCTTCTCCTGTTGACAGCTTTAGAACTAAGTCCACTGCCTCCATGCTGCCTGCAGTTTGAAGCATCCCGCAAACTGGAGTGTTCTTTGCCAGTTCCGAAAGTAGTCTCTTGTACGGTGATGGGCACGTGCGGCCACCACCCTCTGACTTTACCCGTCGCAAAACAGCTACAAGCTCTGCATGTCCTTCCTTGGACAGCAGCGAGACAAGAGTTTTAAATTCCCCATCACTGATTCCGTTTTTACTCCCCGCCCTCTGCCCGCGCTTCTCTCCACTGTACCGCAACAGTAGCTCTCTTGCTTGTTTTGTTTTGATAAATACGCGGTCTGCATGCTTTGACCCAGCTACACTTGGCCCATCCTGAGTGCTTTCCTCCGGTGCCTCCATTCCCGCAAGGAAGTCTCGTCTGATATGGGTTGTTGTCTTACCTTGTGAATTTCAGCCCACCCATGACAACGCCGTCCTTCCCGCCATTTTCTCGTCCCAAAATTTACCAGGTCAGAAAATACGCATTTTCTTGGTCAAAAATCCAAGGAACGGCATAAGTCCACATAGAAAACATCCCCGAAGATTTGCTCCACACGCTATAATAAATATTTTTCGAACAGGAAGCTGAAAATTTATCAAAAAGGTGACAAACAATTCCACGTCTTCTCCGCATGACCAACAGTCTAGACTGAATGGCCGGCTGTACATGTACCATGTGTGATTTTTACACAGGTGTGCACAGCAGCTGATCTAATTTTTACCCTGATGGCCACAATTATTTTATTACCAAGAATCGAACCCCTCCAAAATAGTGATGCCCGTCCCTTCATTTCGGACTAGTATAAAACTCACACATTGGCTACGTCTGAGGCAACAAGTACTGGTATAGAACGTATAGTAGTGGGAATATGCTAACGCAAGCAACCAGCGTAACTCATTTTCGTGCACTACACGTTTCTGTGCAAACATGTCTGTCCTTGGTGCTGAACGCCATCTGGAGGTCTGGCTACGAATTACGTGGGATTAAAATGGCTGATTACGCTTCAGGTAAAAGGTCATATAGATATTTTTTACGGCTCCCTACTTCAGGAAAATTCATTCATTTACGTGTTAAAGTTTTTGTTGTTTTGAACAACAAAATTTAAAGATATACTTTGCAAAAGCCTTTCAAAGTTAACAAATTAAAGATCAAACAACCTTCCATGGTATGTAAAAATCGATAATCTTTATAAGAAAATGTATGTATCTTTATTCTAGCGTCACAACTTCAATTTAAACCATGGAGAACAGTTTCTTTCCACAAGTCAAAGAAAAGAAGTTCTTAAATCTCAGTGATGACGAAGGTTGTAAAAAATCTTCTGGAGAGTTTTTACTAAACCAGAGGTAAAGACCACTCTGGAGACGTCCGCATCACACGAATCTCGATTTTTATGGATGGCATCAGCGCGCGCATTAATGTTCGCCTGATTTCGAAAAAAAAAACAAGAAATTTTTTTGCCCTCCGGCGTTGGTCAACATGGCGAAAATGGGCAAATATGTCGTAAATGGCTTTTGGTTCAAAGACCATGAGATCCAGCAAACTTTAGGCGCAATTTCTCGCGTTTGATAGCAAGTGTTGGCAGTCTTCCATCGCATATGAATACCCAGTATGGTAGCTGCCCATGATGGTACGACAAGCTCTTTAGTTAATTGAGATGTATACACATCTACAAGGGCAGGTAATACTGTTGAATACAGGAATAAAAGACCTGTTGGTTGTGATTTCATGTTTTGACTCCTCAATTCTTTTTTAACAAGGTTTATGATCTCTAAATTTGAAAATGTAGGAATCTTGTTTTTTGCGCGCCTTGTCTTTTTTCGCCCTATCGCATTAAATTTGGAGTCTGCAGTGGATGTCATCCATAAAATTTACTTGCTGTGGCCTTATTATATATTACTCTGATATTGCTTGGCAGATTCTTTTGGTAGATTCATTTTTGCATGACTGTGTTATTCATTGGAAACATGTGTGCAATCCATTCAGCACCAAGGACAGTGTTGATGATTGCTTGTAACTCAGCGATGTGGAAATGTGGGACCTAACATGCTAAATCTTTCCAATGACAACAATGTATTCAGCTGTCTTTCACCCATTAGGTTATACACATCACTTTGCCATACACCCTTTCAGATGCTGTAAATGAGCCAAGAACACGTTTACTAAAGATGATACGAAATACTGTTGATACGATCGTAAATATGCACTAGTTACATCAGTTTATGTCCTGAATGTACTATGTACAATTTCGTCCTGTATTGTATTTGCCAGCATGGCTAGCCCTTTGTTAATGTCATTGTTAGTTGGGTAGCCCTCCCCAATGTATGTTTTTCACAGCTGAACCAATACATAAAAAAGAACATGTTGTGACCAACCTTCTTGTGCACTTCCATTAGGTTTATTTGATATAAATATGAGGTTTTTAAATCATGCCATAAATACATCAAGCTTGGACATTTGGAATATTACCTTCAAAAACACAACACAACTGCAAACAATACTCAAACAAAACAAAACAGGGCACTTTTGGCAGTACACTACACATGTATCATATGAGAAGCGTGCAGGAATCTGCTACAATGGTAGGACAGAACTGCAAATATGCTACTACTGATAACGTTAATACTGTAAAACAACCTAACAGAGATTGTGTGTGTACTTTAGACCAATTCCCAGGTACACATTGGGAAGACTTGCTGAAATTACTAGACAACCTGACCACCATATGGCCACTTGTCCACGCTAACATATCAGGATGCTCCACAGCACCCTTCCAACCAATACCTAATGCAAAAATAACCATAAATTGAGTCCGTATTAAAAAGAACCTCCATACATCATGTGGTACATACATGCATGGTATATGAGAAGTTCATACTGATATCTGGAGATGCAAATTAGCCTTTGAATACAAAGGGCATTACTACATAGAGGGTATAGGACATAATGTCTGCTTACATTCTGTACCCCGAACATGTAACCATATGGCCAAATAATGGTACCGTAATATTAATCTTTAGACTGTTGCTACAGGACATAAGATTCAGCTAGTAAAGGTGTTTTTCAGGATAGAATTTGTATGTTCATTGCAGCCCCTTTCTGACCTAGTGTGAAGCAATTCGATATCTAGGGTTCTAACATTACGTTATTTCTAGGACAGTTTTGTTAGGCAAAACTGCCTCCTTTATCATTTTTACAGTTAAGGTTTTCCTCTGACATTCAACTTGCTTTACATCAGCATAATGTTGATTTACCACACTGTATTAAAATTTTGTTATAGTTTAAAATATATATTAGGATATTATGTTGTTAGAACTTAAAATCACTTTACATTACTTGACTTCGTAGCAAGAGCATAATAATTATAATTTCTGGATGGTTTGCAGACGTCAAAATGCTATCGACGACACAGATGCTGGTAGACTCAGAAATCACAGAATCCTTCTTGTACCTTCTTCACAGTCGTAAGATGTGTTTTGATTTATTCAGGGATTGTAATACAGGTGGATTTTCTCTCTCCATCCTCCTTCTCTAAGTTGGCAAGATGAGCAAAATCTGTTCCCATCATGTTAATTTGAGTATAACAAAGCTGCAACTGACTGTTGCGCCATGAGCACGCTACAAGTTCTTCTGGATTTCGAACACGAATATTCACGGGTTGATGCCAGCCTACTTCTGGACCTGGAACATGAATATCCGCAGGTTGATGTTTCTGGCGGCGAGCAGCTTGTTACACTCGGCGGCGGTGACCAGGGGGAAGTCGTAGTAGTCCGTCTCCAGGCTGTCCGAGGAGAACTGGAAGCGTTTGACGGCTGCATCGAGCTTCACGTCGTCGTATGGTCCCTTCATCACCAGGAAGTTCATGTCTATACTGGTGTTCACCTGTGTGCGGGGATTATCAGTTCACAGTTAGATCATTAGTGTGCTTTTTTTTCTGTGTGCTGTATTTTCATGGGCTTTCAGCAGTTATGGACCACATCATCTTAATTTAGCTTTTTTTGCGGCAACAGTGAACAGGTCAGGGAAGTTCAGCACAATCTCTCCAACTAGATGTTGCTGCAATAGTTAAACTGCACACGTTTAGTCAAACAAAAAGCAAGCAAGGCAAACAAGTTTTCATAAAAGCTTGATACTGTATGTTGGGAACTGACCTTTGACTTGAGGATGATCTGGTAGCTGATCTGGCGATGTACCGTCAAGTTGGGCTCGCGATCGTTGTTGTTGATGCGTGCCTTCACCACCCAGGTCTGGTTGAGAACAGTGAAGCGAGGGCTCTCATAGTAGAGACGTGTGATGAACTCGTCCGTACGGTATGGGCGCAGCTGGATATCTGCAACACACCCACAGTATACTGGTGTCAGCATCAGGCAAGACTCTTGGTTACACATGGACATGAGCTCAACAGCATTGGGTACAATAGTTACAAAGCACTTCAGGGAACATGCAGTGGCTTTGATGAAGTTAACAAATTGTTTGTTGATAATTTCAATCTACACGTAGCTGCCTTCAGATTGTCCAAATTTTAAAACTTTGTATCTCAGATGGCAGAGAAGTCTAGATATGTGCAACCTGGAAGTCCTGGAAAGAATGGGACTTTAATCAGCTTACTACTGTGAACATCAAAAGGAAAACAGCTTTGACCATGCTTTTACAAGCTGATAAGAAAAATTTATGTGGTAACAAACAATCAGGTATCTAATATTCAAATGTACAGTACCAATGTCAAGCACCAAGATACAACTTCGCTGTCTTCTACTATCATCACGTTTTAGATGAGGTTGATTGCTAGAAACTTTTTTTGACACATCCAATGCACTTGAATGCAATTCTTTTACTTCTGACATTGTTTTAAGTAAATCTGCAAATTTAACTTTATTCTTAATAATTTGACTCCATTGGAAGAGACAGATGACAGTATGCCATATGCTAACCACTTTGATAATAGCTCTGTAAATTTGACTGGTCTATAAGACAAAGGAATGTTTCTCACTTATAGCCATTTCAATGAATTACGTTACACTTTGCAGATTGTAGGTAATGCAATGACCTTTCTGCTTTCTTCATTTACCTGACAGAGTGCCTTGAATTCAGAGAGAGAAATTTGTTATGCAATTCTTCACACAACAATCATGTATTTGATGTATGAGATTTTCAAGTAACTAACATTTTACCACACTGAAACTTTATGCATGATTACCGAAACAAAGTTGGACACCCATTTTGTAATAACTAGCAGAGTAGAATCTGATTCTTGTCATAGTTTGTGAGGCATCACAGTTAGCCACACCAGAGCCATTGCTTGCTCCCTGAGTGCATTGTCATGAATCAAAGTTTATGAGTAAGGGTAATGTTGTACATGTGGTCCTGGACAGGTGAAAGAGTGAAAGCATACCATAAAATGGTACACAAATAACCATAGGAACTCTTGAGTTTTGAATGTACATCATCATAGTACAGGCAGATGTAAGCAGCTAATCAAAGCAGTAAAAAAATTAACACTACTCACCACCATTGAGCAGGATGTTGTTACACAGAGACAGCGTGCAAAATACTAGGTTGCCCAGTTGCACCGTGCAACCATATTTTGCTTGGTGCAACCTATTTCTACTCTACACCCAGGTAGCTCAGTGCACTACCTAAATTTTGTGGTAAGGATGCCCCTTTCTTCCATTGGCAACTGTTTATTGACAAGTTCCCATGGAAAAGCTCATCACTTCAGGTAAGGGGAAACAACTCTGTGTCAGAAATGTATAAATGCACATTGCATACAGTACTAACAAAGTTAATCATAATGTAGAAGAGTTTAAATTCGGGGCAACCTGGAATTTTGATGGGCAACCTAGCTTTCATCCTAGGTTGCCACTGGGTAACCTGGCTCAAAAAAGTATTTCGTACACTGCAAAGATGCATTGCTAAAGAACCATAGCTTTCACGATTCTGTACCTCTTAATTTCTTCCATTTGGACTATTTGTCTGTAAATATCATTTTCCTGAATGTCTAACCTTATCAATGTAGAGTGCATCTTGACCAGAAAAAATCAGCTGGGTGTTTGTTGGTATATATTGCTATATATTCAAATTCATGTGCTCAAACTTAAAGTAGCACAATGTCTATTGCAATGGGGACTGGTAGACGTAAATTAAGGCAAAATTCTGCATTCTCATGTATCAGCAACGTCTTTTTTTAACACTTCGAAATTTGTACTACGCCGCATGCTTTCAATGTAAATAGATTTGTTGATATTTCCCCTTTTCAGCCGTAGAAACACA
This sequence comes from Branchiostoma floridae x Branchiostoma japonicum, assembly GCA_013266295.2. Taxonomy (NCBI): domain Eukaryota; kingdom Metazoa; phylum Chordata; class Leptocardii; order Amphioxiformes; family Branchiostomatidae; genus Branchiostoma; species Branchiostoma floridae x Branchiostoma japonicum. The sequence goes on along the minus strand of CM023829.1, from coordinate 9,970,525 downwards.
GACAAAGCCAGACAATAGGTCGTAATTTCCTATCTCAATAATTCAAACAAGGCATGGTACTACTGTAACAGCTTTTAACTATGCCAATGCTGATCCAGAGTAAGCAAAGTAGTAATATCCCATGCTTCAGTAATACATTATGCTACTATCTCTAAGCCCAGACCGGTAGCTCCACTAGTCTGCACTTTGAGACAAGTTCCTGCTGTGACATCTGTGGAGCTTGATGGTATCAAGAAACAGTAAGAAACACATCAGTTGAGGATGCTGCTACTTGCATTTGCTGCTGCAGACACAAACAATATGGGAGGCTTGAGCTGTGGCAGAGTTTCTGTATCATTCTGTATAGCCGGTATAACCACCCTTTGGCGTAACACACCAGCTAAATGGTTAACCTTCACAAACAAAATTTAGTTACCAGGTCCACATGTCAACATTATCCTCAGTTTACCACTCCACTCAAGCACACAAACAGAATAAGTGCATAACCTAGGCTCATTCAAAGTTCTCTCACCACACTCCTTATACTCACATGTACATTGTACAGTTGCCCCTCTCATTTCACACACAGTTAGGGCTTTGTTGGGTCAGAGTGTTCAAGACAGTTTACTTTAATTTGTACAATTTTCCAGTCACCTCTCTGGGTCTCCGTTGGCTTGTACCTGGACTCTCACACAAAGTCACTCAATGCTGATATAAAAACGTAAACATTGTGTGACATGTTCATCAATAATAAGACGGCTGCTAATCAACATCAACATCAACATTCATAAGAATGTACTAGAGAGATAGTGAAGAAAGACTAAATGCACAATGCTTGGTTTTTGTGTCACGTTTATTATGGTTATTGCATTTAATTTAAAGATTGCATCTCAGGATGTGCCATTATACAACAAGTGAAATCGATGCACACGCTGACACATAAAAATGTTTTCCAAGATTTTAACTTAAGACATGCATGACAAGCCAGTGTATTGACATAAAACTGTATGTGCAGCTACACATTTACAACATGGCTATTGATTCAAGTATATCCATTGCAAAGTGATGAGGACATCATAGATCAGCAGCTAGTGTTATAAAAGAAAGCACAGCCCAATGTCAGGTAAATAGATGAGGCTGCAAAATGGGCATGTACATGTAACAGCAGGTTGTTTCTTGTCTTTTCCTTTCCAGTGTAGCCAGTGCCACTTCTGGTCCAGATGTTTTGGCTGGATGATACTCAGAAACATTTAAGCATCCCTCACTGCCAAAGAAGCTTCCACCACAAAACCATCTCAATGATAACTGCCAGATTATCTCCTCTGTATCATTGGCAAACCAGATTTTTTTTACCTATTTCCCTTGGTGTTAGACAATATTTCTCCAAGCTGTTGAGTAACTTCCCTGTGCCCTGCAGTGAGTTTTCCAGTAGTCAGCACTGCATGACTTTGACACAAGTGTCAGCCACCTCAGATGTACTTCGTCTGGACAATGCAAAGAACTGCAGACAGCATTCACTGAAACCACTGACTGCTCCAAAAGGAACCCGAGGTTTTAATCCTATTCATAGTCCCCTGGGCTGGTATTCAAGTAACATTCTTTCACGTTGATTCTCGCAGTAAAGGTACGCACCTTTTCCTGGTGGAATAATCCATTTGGGTCATCATCTAACCTGCCACTTGTCCTTAGGAATGTTGGCTCTCATACAATCAATATTTTTTCAAGATGGTTAGACACCAGTTTCTGCTGATCAGAACCCTGACAATCATGACTCAGATTGTCTGCCTTTCAGGATGTCCCGTAGCAACCCTGCTTCTGCCACCAGACACTGCCCTGTTCACTAGCTACAAGATCTCTTTCCTGCTGAAACCAAGAAGCTCTGACTTGTGGCTAGTTCCGCAGCTGCTGGCTACAAAAGAGAAGCAGGAAGCTTTCCATCTCCTGTCTCCAAAATGCTTTTTCACCTCAGCATACAATTAGTTTCTCTCATGGGCAGCTCCTCATCACCACCAACTTCCTTTACACTTGCGCACCAAAGAATAGATTCTTCAGTGTTGAACTGGACTTAGTTTGGTGTGTTTGACTCTTGGCATGACGGCCTCAGCTGCTGTCGTTGGCCTCCACTCCTACTTGCTGCTTGAGAATACAGAATGATGCCTTAGGAATATGCTGAAGGATGTCCTTCTGTGTACAGCAGCATGACAGGTCCTTGTACCACTGGCTTAGGTTTCCTGGTGTTGTTAGCTCAAGTCTCTGAGGTTGATCACCACAGAAAGGAGAGGTTTTATATGCCAAAATATTACATTGCATTTGATCTGAACACTTTCCAAGCATGTCCATTGTTACTAAACATCCTTAGGCTACCAAAATTGGCCACTTTTGCATATGGATGCACCATTCCTTCTTTATGTATCACCAAAAACTCTTTTGGTGGCTATTTTGGGATTCTCTTCAGAAAGAAGAAACAAAAAGCTCAAAATCCAACCAACAAATCAATTGTTGTAAAAGCTGGCAGAAAATTATGTCTTGCTATTTTGACAGATCTTAGTTAAAGATTATTCTCTTGAGATTTCTTAAAGGCATCTGCAATATTTCCAATGATCATGAATGTACATAAGATCAGCGTTATGTACTTCTTCCAAATTCAATCAACTCAACAATTGCTGAATGATAAAACCTACATTTCACTAAGTTCTTTTTATCATTGATTATAAGTGCCTAGTGTAGTAGTGAGGATTGTTGTATACAGGACTCGAGTGGGGGTGTCATCATTCTGAGTTATATATTCACACAAGATTAGTTTCTTTGGATGCCAAATACAATATAGTAGCAAACTTCTGGACAGATGAGGTAACTGAGGATTTTTCATAGATGGTGTTTTTAGAGACAATTCTAGTCCTCTCTATTGTCAGAATTTATCTTTTTAAAGTTGGTGTAAAGGACTTGGTGGATTGGTGTAAGATATAGATGCAACATAATTAAAGGAATTTGCCAAGTTTAGTTGAGGAATGTTGATGACCACAAAACATCATTTCAATGAGGCTGGAGATAAAATCCTAAACTTCTGAATTCATTTCTGGCTAAAAAATTTGGAAGCTTAGTGAATAGTCTGACTTTGGAGAATTGTTATTCACTTGCACCTGCTTTTCTGGAACTCACTACAGATTAAGCAGCTCCTGTGTTCAGCCACTACATAAAAGCTGTACAACTGATGGGACAGGTGAACAAATATAATTTTATATATGCTAACTAAAGTTGACTGTGAAAAAAGTGTTAGAATCTGACACCCGCTAATAGTAACAACACTGCATTTAACGAATTACAAAACCTCAGGCACACCCAGAGAGGTGACATGATGTCAATAGGGAGAAAAAAATCTGGAACACTCCTGCAAGAGAAAATCAGGAAAGAATGCTTGCTTGGCTACTTTCTATTAATATTAATAAAATATCTTTCAAACAAACCAAATACACAAGTGTCAGAGGATGAATGGATGGTTGGCTTTCACTTATATCAGTAGGCTCCTTAGTAAAACAACTGCAGACATTTCGTTAGAAAAGAACTACACAAAAACAAGGTACTCAGTAAGTGAAAAGCTCAGCAATCAGTTTTCTAACCAGCGAAGCCAATCTTCTCAAAGGAGAGGAGGTTGAAAATATGGTTGAACAATTCCAGTTCCTCCTTGTGCTTTAGGTCTATTACATCCAAGGCCTCCGTTATGTCTGCCCCACTCTTTTTTGGATGGCAACAGTCCTGTTCGTGTTCTTTGTGCTCATGGAACGGTCCTCTCCACTGGCAGCCAATGCGACGGTACTTGCAATTTGTCAACCTATTGATGTTATGGTTGTTAGAAAGGCATACTTCATTGTTACAAAACGTCAGCAAAATCCATAAGGTTTGCTCTTTGTCTCACAAAGTTGGGACATAGATACACATCTCAAAGTAAAAGTAACAGAGAAAATGAAAGTCATGGAACAGAAGATGCATGCAACTGAGCTAGGCAAAGTTGCTAAACAGCACGGAAAAATCAAGAGACACCTGTGAATGGAAGCAGACGATGTTCACTGCACTGTACATCTTGAGGAAAAGATGCATCTTTGAACACTTGGACATTACAGCAATAAGACCCTGAATAATTCACCTCTTTATACGGTACCCTTGATTTCAATTTCTTTGATCATGGAGCAAAGTGGTTCACAAAAATGTTGATCAGTGTTAAGTGCAATAGCTTGACTTTTCTTTCTTGTAAAAGCTGTATGAAAGTTGTTAAAAAGTACCAAGGAAACCAAGTATAACTGATTTGCAAAGACATTACCACTATCATTGTGACAATTTCAGTTTTGGTAGACATGGATACGACTTTTGATATAGTTTATAGTTATGTCCTAAAATTTGAGCTATGCCCCTTGTTTTGGGGTGAGGTTGCAATCTTTTTGAACTACCTCCAGACTGAACAAAACATAATAAAAGCAATTTGCTGCAATGTTACATTGGACATTTTCCCTCCATGATTTGTGAAACCAATCAACTACATGATCAGTCCATTCCAAATTCTTGCTCATCTCAAAAGCAGATTTTTAAGAGAAAGTGTTCTGGACCTCTTGATTTTAGAGCTAACATTAAAAGTGATGGACAAAGAGCGTAGGGATGGAAAGACACAAATTTTGGAATACATGTACTTTGGAATAAAATGAACGTCACAGTGAAATCTCTATTAGTCTGGGAAACTGTATTGTAGTCTGAAATCTGAGTTAAGCACACTCAGTAAGACTGGGTTTACACAGCTTTTATCAAATTGAACGTAAGGTTGGAAGCCTGTGAAACTTCACACACTAATTTTCCCAGTGAGTGACATAGTATTTACGTAAAGAGAAAATAGCTAAATTAGAGGATTTAACTTCAAATGGAGTACATGAACTAAAATTTTGTTACCGCATAAGTCAGAAGTCATTTGCCCTTTTCAACATAAGTTTTTAACTTTGCGCAATTTCTGTTCCTTAAACACTAGGAAGTTCCATACATGGCTTTGTCTTTAATGATCTTCTGTAACTGCTGATGAGGTGAGGTGTGCATGACTTTTCAGTTTATATACTTACAGCTGCCTATTGCAACAAGTGTCGGCTCAAATCCAAATGTAAACAGCCATGAGGTAAAACAAATTGTGAGCAATTTGAACGAAAAATCTGCATAAACCCAGAATATGCTTCCAACTCCAAGACAATAGCACAAACACAACGTATGCCATAACACTTCCTTTTTTGAGCCACTTTGTGCATAGCTTTCAGTATATAAGTAGTGACTTCTCTATACTTAGTACGTTTTTGCCAAACAGTATCATGGAATTGTGATAATTTACGTTTCTTGAATGTATCATTTTATACACTGAAGCGGGGGAAAAAACTGGTTCATAACCATTTTGACTCAGCTGTTTGAATTTCAGTGCTGGGTTCAGCATTCAACTTGAAGTATGAAGAAGTCATTACTTAAATTAATAATATTTTCCTGAGATGAGCTGTAGATGTGTGAGTGTTATGATGATTCCAAGAAGATAGATCATCTGAATTGCTGGGACAGCCGTTCTCCAGTAGATGTCTTGGAGTCATCATCATCATCATCATCAACATCAACATCATCATCAACAGTTGGTTGTCGAGTAGTTGACCACAGGTTTCACATACATCTGTTGATCTGCAGGAACCACAGGTGTTGGCATAGAACACTGAGTTAGGTGGCCTTTTGCATCCTTCATCCTCTTCTGAAGCACTGGTTCAGGGTGCTGTGACAGTGGTGGTGGTCTCCAGCTTCCCAAGCCCAGGTAAATAGGAGGACGGAATCCACAGTTTCCAAGTCGAGGAAGAACATCATGATGTTTCTGTTGTCACCAGCAGGCACATTTCTACACAAGCAAGGATTGATCTTTTCACAAGTTCACTGCTTCTGTAACAGTTGCTGACTGACCGTGTAACTGCTGACCGCCTGCTGTGGCTACATGACTGTTGAAGCTAGTTTGAGTGGCCATGTTAATGGGTATTGGTGGGTCTGTATATACAGTGGTATTCTGGTGGTCGCTTGTGTTTTCAGGTGGCTCAAATAAGGAAGTTCGGCAGTTATGACTTTTGTGAAAGTTATGAACTATATATAATATATTCCGTAACGCTTTTGCTAAGCAGAGGCTTGGCCATATGACTTTTGAGATTTCACTGTGATTGAAATAATAAATCAGAAAAATATACTGATGTTGAACCTCTTTGCTCCAAGGATATATGAGTCAGGTACCAAGAAAAAAAAGGAAAAACCCCATCGTCCTGCTCACATTTTACATACAGTACAGTTGCAGTACCACTCTATGCTTCCACCTACAGGTGCTGTATAGAAAATAACATGCACCTCATCATCATCATCATAATCACAATCAAACAGACAGCAATTTGGCAATTGCTAAATGTCTCTGTGCTACAAGGAGATGCCCTACTTCATTCAAATACCAAATTGGCATTCTCACATTACATCATGATATAAAACTGCCCTTTCCTGATCAAGGCTATCAGGTCATTCAAATGTTTGTTCAACACATATGGGCTTAGACTTCAAGGTTTACTTAAAGAAGGAAAATTCTATCAAGTATTCAACAGACCATTTATGTATGTCCCAAATGATTGTATTATGGTTGGTGCATTCCTCAAAATCTTTTGAGAGGGACACACTTGCACAGCCAGGTGCAACATTTTAAAGATTTAGCTTAAAAATCAGTTTTGTCAAAACTATAAAGCCTTCTTCTTTTCATTTTCGAAATTTCACTGGAGTAATACTCACTGGCCAAATCATACTACTAGTATGAATTGTCTTATTGCCTTGATATGTAATCACTGCACGTGAGATTTGATTAAAAAAACTTAAAATGAAATTTACCTTTTTATGTTCTTGGATTCGTGTACATTTGTTCCTTGCAATTAGCTTCCGGGCATGAGTTTGCCAAAAAAGTTTGATAAAAAACTGCAAGTAACTGCAAGTAATATGTAAAAATTTGGAGGGAGTTGAACACCACATTTCTCATAATTTCAAAGGTTTTGACATAAAAATGTATATCTAAAAAAAAAGGGTGTACATGTACTACATTGTACCTCGGGGGCCCAAACCAAAACGACATTAAATATGCATGATTTTATTGGTCTAAAGTGGTGCACTGCTTACCAATCAATATCCAAAACAATGACACATGCGTGCAGTATCATTGATATGCAAATTATGGTATTCCTATGGACCAAATTTACCATGACCTAAATACAAGTTCTTACTTGATCAAAATAATGTGAAAAAACACAGTACTCTAAGACTTATAGTACTAGTGAATGATCTGATACAACCGAGACCAGGACAGGGCAATTTTGGCGGCCCATGGCACCATACAATGTTGGTCTTACTTCAGTCTTAAAACTTGCAAGGATTTAAAAAAAAAAAAGTAGCACTGTGTTTGCAACAGCCAGATGCTTCAATCTTCTGAAACTAACATTTGTGATATGCAATGTACTCTGTACAGTGCTCAACCCGGTTGCTTAGGATACGAATTTCATACTGTCTTGCAATATATGTAAAGTGGCTTCAGAAAGCCATCATTGGATGTGGATTGTGCTAGTTAAGACCATATTTGCATAATCAATGATTATTATAAGAGCTTATTTGCATAATTGAATAATAATTGTTGATTTTGACCTTATTTGCATAATCAACATATTAACAAACCAACAAATTTGTAAAAAAATACCAAATATTTTAGCAGGTTGAACACTGTCTGAGTCACACTGAGTGTCACCAATAAGATGCACAAAATATGTCTTATTACTGCACGTATTGAATTTTTTCATGTAATAATGGTTATTATAATTACAATTATACCTGTTTCTGTTATTAACATGTCTAATTTTCAGAATCAACTGCTTTTATGAAACACAAATCATTGCTGAATTTAGAAGAGATGCAGGAAATATGTTGTATTTGCTGGCAAATGTTGTCTGAATAAGATCCTTACTTAAGTATCTTCATGAGGGGAGGCATATTCTCAATGGACATGAAAATAACTCAATAATACACATTTTATTACTGAAAGATGCTACTTATAATCCAACATGTCTCTGCTTGCTTTGGTAGTAGCTTTTCAAGGTGAACCTGACATAAATTATGTTAATCACATGAGATAAGAAAATCTTGCCTTTGGTACTTTTTCCAATCAGCCAAGACCTATGTCAGTATTTCTGTGATCTAAGAATAAGAATTACGATGTGCCCATTTCTGACCTGTATTTCAAGCATGAGTTTCAGAATTTGCATCAGGGAATGGAAAAATATGGCATACTTTCATTTCTTCATTATCATTTTGTCTGATGCTGTTATAGAATTGAACGTTATAAATTCTCAGCGATAAGAGCCTGGCAAGGATATAATTTCTGTCTGCTGCAAACACAGTGTGAGAGACTGTAAAATCAGCGTATGGTGCTACACATGGGTTCGACAGCAGTAAAGTGTATACCTATCTGATATCAGTGTAGGTGAACATACAGGAGATGGCTTGGGCACAGGTACATTCCCCCATGGCCCACATAGACAGACATACTGTACCTGTCCTGACACTCCTCCGTCTCATGTTTCTCCAGCTTGCTCCGAGGGTACTGGCAGCTACAATACTGACAGTTTGCTGGCAGCTCGCTCACTGCCTTCTCCACGGCCAGGTTGCGGGAACAGTTCCCACGACTGATGTCCGTGCGGCATCCTGGGCAGGACGCCTGCTCATCCTTCAGCCTAGCATCTGCTAACAGGTGCGTAAAACAGCCAGCACACATCAGGTGTCCATTTGTACACTGAGGGGAAAAAAAAAAGAAAATCATGCTAAAATGGCAGGCTTTTTGCAGTAATTTTTCATTCTTCTGTTCTAAAGTACTAGTATTTTCAATACAAGCAGCAAATTGTAAACATTTCTCATAAATTGCTTCCCTCTATTAAAAGAAGACATGCTATTGATGAAAAACGAAGCTATAGAATTATATAGACAGTAAAATTACTGACAGCATAGTAGAGACACTGTACAGTCTTGATCCTTTTTTCTGTCGTCCTTATTAAGTATATTTATGTGTGATTGTGTGTGAGTTTATTGTGTATACACAGAGATGTGCTACAGTAATGTAAGACTTGTAATCAAATTGGTTTGTGATTCTCTGGTCTGTTTGTCTACATTTTTTTTTTCAAGTTGGCAAGATTTCATTTTATTCCAATTAGCTTCCTTTACCATTTGCAACAGTTTGTTTTGTCCCAATGCCCCATCAGCCGTGGCAGTGTTGCCCTTATTTGTTTTTCACCAAACAATAACACAGGTTTGTTGACAGAATGATGTAATCCCTATCACCTGGATCATGTGACCCAAGTTCTGCCACATGATTGGTCAAGTCTAACCAATCAGGAGCGTGAGAACCTCCAGGGGGCCGGTGAAGCCAGGGGTTTCATCATCACAACAATGTACCCCAAAACAGCATAATCAGTCACTGAGAATAATGTGAAGTGGATTACATATAATGATATTATGTATAACTTTGACCACAAATCCATGCCCATTGATTAAGTCTTACCATTGCTCCAAATTAGTAAAATCTGCATTTTCAGCATAGTTACAGTCAAGACCAAAGGAGCAATTCTAGTTCCCAGATGACAAATATGGTAAGATAACCAAAAAAATCTGAGGAGGCCAATTATAGCACCGTCAGCATGTGTAATCAGCACCCCTTGTGACCTACAAATATTTAAATTAGTCTGGCTTGAGTGCTCAACTGGAAAAGCAAAAACATTATGACATCACCGGCCTAAACAACTACAAATTATATTAGAGAATGCTGACACAAACAAGATGTAGGTGCCAAACAAAGAAAGATTGTTGTATAGATGTTTGTTTTTGATTTCACACAGAATGCTTCCATGCATGCAGCAGATGGAGTTTGATCGGAATTTGTTTGTGAGACCGAACCTGGTAAACAGCAGATTTGGGCAGGTCCAGGCAAACAGTGCAGCACAGAATTCCGTTCAGTCTTCTCTCAAGTCTGTCTTCCTCGGGCCGCTTTCCGTCCCCGTATTCCTTCTTTGCCCTTTTCTTGACTGGTTCGGCGATTTCCACATCTTCCTCGCGAGAAGTCGACGGTTGTTCGGAACTTTCTTCAATCTGCGGCAGCTCCTCCCCTCCGAGGTCAGCCATTTTTGTTGTTCTGTGACGTCAGATATTTCGTCATAGATATGCAAATTTAGTTGCAAAATGTGACTCGCCAGTTGTCGTTAGAAAAAAGCTGGAAACCTTGCCAAATAGTCCGTTTTATCAACGCAAGAGTCAACCCACCATTCTAGAGTTGTAAATTCAGATTCCTCGAATGGTTCCAGCTCGTAAATCGCTGGTTGTGCTGAACAGGTGCAAATGTCATAACAACTGGAGTTCAAGGGACAATCCATTAGCACGCGTACGGTGCAGTACATTGACCAATGGGGTCCCTGGCTTTATAGTAGTATTGCAAACATGCTCCTCATCATTCTCCTCATCATCATGGAAGACACGTATGCCATGAATTCACCAGTCTACCCAATTTTCCAGCTTTGTACGTCCCTCCTCAAGAATGGCACGGTTTAGTAGTTTCCAAACGAAATCAATGACACACCCCCTAGATAATTTTTAAAAAGTTTGCGTTGGTCCTGCCCTGCATGTCCCGTAAGCGTCGATAGGAGGCATGAAAGCTACAAACGTTTATTATCCCGACCCATCTATTTTTCATAAAGTCGGACAATTCATCTCCCACTGCCTCCAGAGAAGAAGTCAAACCCCACAATAGCTTAACTAGAAATAGAATGGTAGTTACCATGTTGCTCTTACCTCTTTCTGCATTAGTTATCCTCTCTTTGTCATATATACATGATACGTTATTAGTTTTAAGTAGAAATAGAAAGTTAGATTAGAAGTAGAACTCCATGTTAGCATATGGTTTTATACCATTCTTCAATACATTCTGTACTCTTTGTCCTTGTCAGTTTGCAATTAGCCTTCGGGCATGAATTTGCAATAAAGAATTTCAATTTCAATTATCTTCAAGCAGATGTAGGAAGGGAAGGTCGTAATATAATGTGTTTTTAACGAATTAATGTAACCTTAATAGAACTTATGAAATTGAGAAAAAGCGCCCCGTGATGTCTGTAAGTGCAACGGAGGCTGCGCTTATCTATAACAATGTATGTCAGTATCGCGGCAGTGTTGCTTGTTCAACGAAAGAAAAAAAATAGCACCAAGATAACCGCTTAACATTTCTTAAACAGGGTCAACTTCTATTGTGTATTCTCATCCACAACCGCACTGAGTGTGACCTAGAAAGAAGAAGTAGAAGTTGGCCAAGAAAAAAAAATTACCAGAGCCCCAGAGGAGTTGGCCAACACTCTTTGGATCGACTAACTCCTGTGGCAATTATTCACCCTACTGGGTCGATTTCATAATGTAACCTAACAACCAGATGTCGATGATTGCTCTCCTTGCTCTCTCCAACGTCCTTGCTCTCCTCTCCTGTCGCCTCCTTTCGAATCATTGCGACATCCACGGTCACGTGACGTACGAATAGATTAGGAGAGAGGCGTGTCCGGTCACCGGAGGTCATATCCGGTCAGACCCCTACGTGATACGTGCCAGGTACGGTAGCCTTAGTAGATTCAAGCTTCAGGCGTAGTAGGAGGAGCTCGCTACGCAGGTAGGTTCTCGGAAGTTTGTCATCCACAGATCTTATGAACAACATTGCAAGACTGATATGCATTCGTTGATAACGTTGTTGCCCATCCCCATGTAACGCTGGGGTTTACGAAACACCGAACGAAAGTTTGTGTAGATGGCGGAATTTATGAATGAATGAATGAATCTTTATTGCATATTCCTGCCCATATGGGCTAAATGCACAAAATTGACCAAGTGTGGTCTAGAGGATATACAACAAGGAGTATTGTACATTGAAAATGCTACGTTCTACTGCTAAATACTAAAAGTCTGAAATTACAGCTGTATACTACTTATCATCTATTGCTAATAACCGTTTCTTCTCTCTTTTTGAAACAACTGGAAACATAGCTGCATATTTTTTCCAATATACAATCATTCCTGCAAGACATCAGGTATTTGAAAGTGGCCTGTTTTGACATTTTCTTACATAGCTTGTCTAATTTTAAAGTGTTGAATAGCGATTGGCGTTCATTTTCATATAAGGTACAGTCAAGTAAAAAATGTGTCTCATTTTCAATACATAAATTATTACAGAATTCGCAAGTTCTATCTTTCACAGGGGTACGGCTATGCCTACCAGATTCTATACGTAAAGTATGGTCACTAATACGAAGTTTACACATGGCTCTCCGATGTTCGAAGTTTGCGATGTTTAAATAAGTTTCTCTTTCATAGATCTCTTTGAATGTTTTGTATGTCCTTAGTTTGTTTCCTTGGTTTTCTCTTCGTCCTTTTAAATGTAGTTCTGAGTTAAATTTCTGGATAAAGATATCTTTCAATCTTTGTTTTAGTTCATTTTGATGAGAAGGTTTATTTGAGTGACCGTTTATGTACAGGTAGGCAAAGCCGGACTCCTCTAACAGTTTCCTTACATTTGATAACCAGCAGGGTGTTTTTCGGTGATCTAGTTCTCGTTGTACCATATAGGCTTCATATTGAAGACTACTTGTATGAATTTCATTAGCTAATCTCAAATAGTAACTGTACATTCTGCATTGAGCCTCTATCAGCAAAGGAAAGCGTCCCAGTTCCGCTCTACACGCGAAGTTACTGGCGTTCCTCCGAACCCCTAGAACGTATTTACAGAATTTCAAATGTACAGCTTCTATTGGAGATTTGTCATTCATATTGTTACTGCACCAAACTTCAGATCCATACAATAATATCGGTACAATACATGTGTCAAACAATTTACAATGAAGTGATACAGAAGATCTAGTTTCTCCCAGAGTACTTCTGATGTTAAACATTGCTCTTGAAGCCCTCTTTTGTAGGTTTTTCATGGCAGTGTTAAATGTACATCCTGCTGTAAACATCACTCCTAGGTAACTATATGATGGAACTATCTCTATCTCTTTATCATATAATGAGAAACTAATGTTAGGGAATGAAAGGCCTCTTCTGTTAAATACTATAACTTTGGTTTTCGCTAGGTTGATTGTCAATTTCCATTGTTGGCAGTATCGGCCGAGAGTGTTAATTGCATCCTGTAGCCCCTGCTTACTTTCCGATAATAGAACAATATCGTCGGCATAAAGCAAGCTATTTACTTTTGAAAGTTGTAATAGAGGGGCGTCTAGGTTTTCTGCGTTGAGTTTATCTGTGAGGTCACTAATGTACAGGTTAAATAAGGTGGGGCTTAAAACGCACCCTTGCCGGACTCCAATATCAACAGGAAAACTTTCACTCAGGCCTTCTCTAGTTTTGACACTGGCTTCTGACTGGTTATATAAATTTTTGATTACTTCAAAGAGTTTGCCTGAGATGCCGTGGGAAAGAAGTTTGTATAACAGTCCCTCGTGCCAAATGGAATCAAAAGCTTTTGATAGGTCGACAAAACAAGCAAAAAGTCGTTTTCCAGACTGTGTGTGTTTAGATATGAGGGTTTTTAATATGAAGATGTTATCTGATGTCCTGTAGTTTTTCCTGAATCCTGTTTGGTTTGGTTTTATGATTTCATTTTCTTCAAGGAAGGTTGACAGTCTTTTGTTAAGAATTGAGGAGAAAAGTTTCCCTAAACAGCTGGAGATGGCAATTCCACGATAATTGTTAGGGTCATCTTTTCGGCCCGCTTTGAAAATGGGGACAATATAACTTCTAGACCACGTTTTGGGGAAAATTCCATTTGAAAATATAACATTAAACAGTCTTAGTAGAGGGGTCAATAAAAATCTTTTTCCTGCTTTAAGCATCTCATTGGTGACCATGTCTTCCCCGTTGGCTTTTTTGTTTTTGAGGCCGTGTATTGCATCATTGATTTCAGAGACCGTAATTGGGTTATCTAAAGGTCCTGGGTTTGACTTACATTTCTGGAGTACTTGAAGTTTGCTTAGAATTTCTTTTCCAAAGTTAAGATCAAAGTTTTTTTGTTTTAGTCTGGATTTGTTGTGGATGTTTTTGAAGTGTTTAACCCATGTGTCGGTGGGTAGATCTTCTTGTGGTACTGAGTCGGTCTTTTTTATTTCTTTAAGTAAGTTCCAGAAGGCGGTGGGATTATTTTCTTGGAGGTTTTGAAGACGCATTAGACAGTTATTTTCGTATTCTCGCTTGCGTTTTCGAACGAGCTTATTGAACTCTTTCTTTTTCTTAAAATAACTACCTCTCAGGGAGGGATTTTTGGGGTTGTGAACAAGAAGATACCTAAGATTTCGTAGTTCTTTTCGAGCCTGATAACATGTTTTGTCAAACCACTTTTTGTTCTGTTTTGGTCCTTTGGGCTTCCTGTTACATTTTACTTTTAATGATATCTTTCCTGCCATTTCTAGAATTTTCTGGAAGTTGTTGACTTCTTCGTCAATATTGCTACTTGATGATGTGGTATCCTGTTCAGTCGATAAAAAGCTATCTAATCTTTCAGATATCATCGGGTTACTTAAAGCATGGATAAATTTTTCACTTGAGTTTGAGTCCCATATGAACTTTTTGGGAAGAGGGCGCAAATTGCTTTGGGGCATTTTCGTGTCTTGAATGTGCCAATGTGGTATACTTATATTTACGGTTATCAAGCAGTGATCCGAGAACTCTGATAATTCGTGAACTTTGAATATATTAATGTTATGAAGAAGGGCGCTACTTGCAATTGCATAGTCCACTGTGCTGCAGCCGTTAGGCTGATAACAGGTGTAACATCCCTTCAAATCACCCAGGATACGGCCGTTAAGAATACGAAGGTCTGAATGGCCACATAGATTAATTAGGTCTTTGCCAAAAGTATTGGGGAGATTTTTATCCGAGTTATTTCTAGGGATATCATGATTAGGAGAGGACATTTCTAGCTCAGAAACTGGATCAAAGGGGTCCTCGTTATGGTCTTCTTGAAGGGAGCCTATCCTACTGTTGAAATCACCTCCTAAAATAACATAGCCTTTGGAGCTAAAAGTTGCTATATCCCTCTCTAAAATGTCAAAAATACAATCATCCGCCCTTTTGTGAACATTAGAGTATAGAGGACTTATATAAACAGTACATATAAAGACATTTTGAAAACATGGCATCGTGAGTCCTGCGTGAGGGCACGCTGAAGTTGTTGTTGCAAATTACAAGATCAACAGGCACTTGGCCTGGACTTGTACGGGCACGTTACGCCCAGTTTATGTGTCGGGTTTGGGGCAGAAAATAGACCCATATTCAGTATTTGGTACATGTAGTTTTGAACCTCGTACTTTGTTCGTGACTCACTTCGCTGCTTGGATCAAGGATCAAGAGGGTTAAAAACAGACTCTGAGACGCGCTATTATTTTGACAAAGAGCCATTGTTTAGTTTAAGAGATACAGGACGTGGGCGAGTCATGTATAGCCTTCTTCGCAGACTTGTGGGCGGTGTTAATATTTTTCGTCGAGCGACGCGAGTTATGCCGCGGAGGGGCGGTTTTGCAGCCGAGGGAGTAACTTTGCTGGGGAGAGAAGGTTTCGCCGCTCCTTCTCTCCCCGGCAAACTCCCTCGGCTGCAAAACCGTCCCGCTCGCCAAAAAAAATTAACGCCGCCCACAAGTCTGCGAAGGAGGCTAAGTCATGTAGAGCAATGCCATTGGTATGTCAACACATCAGGCTAGTGTTCGTGATCATATGACGTATTATTGCAAAACACTTCTACTAAGTTCTAGATCTGGTGTCAGAAAAATTATGGATCTGTCAGAAATGTAGACTAACGTTAACGTTACACCAAGGATATTATACAAGATATATCATGACCTTGGTAAACAGACGCCATGAAGATTTTGTGATGATTACCTCAGTAACAAGATATTTGTTTGTGTAATGTTAGGTTTGTCACTGATATTGCTTTTAAGAAATTAACAATACATCACACATATCTAGAAATGATTAAATCATTGGTTTTCATTTCATTTTTGCATAATGAAATTTGTTGCAGTAATATTATATTTGATATTACAAACACTACAAACGTTATCAATTTTTGTGCACATAAGTCAGCATTTTTTGTAGCCTCAAGATTCAAACATGTAGCAAGTAACAGTGCACTACCTCTCACTTTTTCACACTGTCTCAATTCCTTGAGATTTGTGGCTACATCTCTGAATGACAAGATTATTCTCAGACCTGGGTATAAAAGGGTGTAAATGGAGGTACCGGATTGGTCAGATTTTATCATGGCATCAAGAGGTCATCCGAACATTGTACCACATACCTATGTTCCTATTTATCCTGGTCATGTGAGAAAAGTTTGCTCACGTACACAGTACGCATACGTGTATATGCATGGGCAAGGTAGAAACCTCACCTGGTAGGTAACGTTATGCTAGGGGCAGGGCTGAGTAGGAGTATAACCTTTCATATTTTCATAGATATTTTGAGATATTACTTTCAAATTTCCTGTCTAGCATTTCCTTTCTTTGACACTCTTTTTTACTGAATCCCTTTCCTCCGTATTTCTTTCAGGTATATAAACTTTGTACCCAAGAAGTTGTAAATGTACCATTATGACTCAGTCTCACTGTATCAAACAAATTTACAGAATCAACATTTCTTATGAGTCTAGACTATGGTAGCAACAGGACAGGGTCCTTTACTATTCTGCCTATTCATGGACCATAGCTGTGTTGTTGTGACTTTGAAGTAAAAAAAGATTCATTGGTCTCTTTGAAATGTCGAGTACTCAATCAATACCTTGATACCTGCAAGCGTGCTCGTGCATAAAGCAGGTGGTTTAAGAAAAACTTGAAAGGGTTGTACATGTATCTGCTACTTGTGATGTCTTATAAGATGTTTCAAATTATATATTAGATATTGTGCCATAATTAATGGACCATAGCTGTGTTGTTGTGACTTTGAAGTAAAAAAAGATTCATTGGTCTCCTTTAAATGTC
This sequence comes from Branchiostoma floridae x Branchiostoma japonicum, assembly GCA_013266295.2. Lineage (NCBI taxonomy): Eukaryota > Metazoa > Chordata > Leptocardii > Amphioxiformes > Branchiostomatidae > Branchiostoma > Branchiostoma floridae x Branchiostoma japonicum. The sequence goes on along the minus strand of CM023829.1, from coordinate 9,953,444 downwards.
GAGTGCTCAATCGATACCTTAATTAATACCTGCAAGCTTTGAAGTAAAAAATTTTCATTGGTCTCTTTGAAATGTGGAGTGCTCAATCAATACCTTGATACCTGCAAGCGTGCTCGTGCATAAAGCAGGTGGTTTAAGAAAAACTTGAAAGGGTTGTATCTGCTACTTGTGATGTCTTATAAGATGTTTAAAAAAAAATCTAGATTGGTGCTAGTAACTTTGAATAACTGTTACTACAGTCTGTCTGTATAACAAATGAGATTTAAGTGCATGCAGCATAATTTCCAGTGAACAATGCATCATTCATGAAAAATTCCTTCATACCTCAAAGTTCTGGTATTTGGCTGCGTTGCACTAATCAAGTGTTTTTTTTACGAATGTTGGGCCAGACAAATGTAATATTTATGATTTTTGCAAGTCTTGTGACTACATGTAGATGACATTTGTTCTTGACTGCGTCAAGTCGTGTTTCAAATGACGGTAAACATTGTGCCATAATTATTTGTGGGACGCGGTAATAATTGTTAATGTCTAGTATTTAATACGTAATTGTACTCATAAGCACTGGTAATAGCTCCCATTGGTGCTGTGTACTTATTGTGTATCAGCATTGCATGTTGATGTCAATGGATTGATTTTTTTCAGCATGACTTTGCAGCATTTTCATGTGAAATCAGGCATCTTTTTTTGAAATGCATACTGGGTATGTGCAGGTTGCAACACAGCAACTACCACCAGCATTGGAGAACATATACATGTATTGTCTTTCCTTTCTCTATTTGTCATCTTGTATATGCATGGGGTCTTCTGTCATAAACACCTGCGTGTGTGAAGTGCTGGGTTACCACTTGATCAGTCAGGGAGACATATAAGAGCAATGCTCTTATATTTTTCCCTGACTGATCAAGTGTTTTATTTATTGCTCCTCAAAACGTTGTTAGATCTACAAAGATTTCAACACCGCTTTCATAACCACCCCAGCACTTGTGTAGTGCCTCAAGTGCTGTTGTCACAAACTCATCACTGAGGCATGTCGTGTGTCATTATCTTGGCTTACTGTGGTGTTCAGAAGGGCCAGGTGGTACGTTTGAAGAAGTCCTGTGATGTGGCGTTGGTATCTTCAAAGGACTTGATCATTTTTCCTTTTCTTTTATCAACTTACCCATGACATATGGTATATTTTATGTTAAACTTTGTCCCCACTTTTTTTTAAAGAAGCATGTGAACTTGGTTCAGTCTTATCTAATTTAGAATGATTATGTTGACACAAATGTTGTATCTTTAATACAGACAAGATGAGGGGACTTCTGCTGTTGTGTGGTGTCCTGGGGTCTGTCCTGGCACAGAAGCTGGACCCAACCCCCGGCCCAACTCCTGGTACACCAGGGTGAGTATATCCCAGAAAATTTGCAAAGTTGTCAAGGTCAGTGGTCTCTGCTATAACAACAGAGCAGGCTGAAGCTATATAAGCATGGAATCAGGCAATTGGCCAATGTAAAGTTTTTTCAGCCCTGCAGAATGTGTATCCTCCACTTGTGCATGTCAGATGCATGATGCATTGTTATGCACTAAGGACAGTGTGGAAACAAATCCACATTTTTCATGTTCTTCCGATGTATGTGCTGTTATTTTCATGAAATAGCCCTGATGAAAAATTCTTGGTTTTACTGAGAATATGACGCATGGTAGAGCATGTACATAATGTATATGTGGCATACCATCCTGTTTTATTGGATGATTACAAAGCTTAACTCACGCAAAGACACAGCTGAAATTCTGCATGAATCATGCTATGTGAATTCTTTTTGCATGACAATGAAAATTAAGGCAAAACAAGAACAGCCAAAAACCTGTTTCTCTGGGTAGAAGCTGTTATATTTGAAGTTGTACATGTTTTCTCTCACAACATTCAGCACAGACAGTTTCATCATGTGGTAATAATGACTAAGCATAGGGAGTAGAGACCTGAGTCTTTTGCAATGGCTAATGTGTGGTGTTTAACTGAAAGCACTGATTGCTGCGTGCCTTAATGGGTCAGAACTGGCTGCCCTCTGCTACGTGGCAAACCAGGCCCTGTTAATGTCTGTATTTTAGATAGTTAGCAAGCCGTATATATTGGTCAATGACTCTCAGACTACTGAATAATGGGTGGGTGTGTCAACTGTTGTTGAACAATATACTTCTTCAGGCATTAAGTCATACCTCTGCGAGGGTGAGCAGTTTCTCACTGTCAGGCACTAATTGTCAGTTCGTTGGGTGGGTCTCTGAGAGTGGGAGCACAGCTTTAATCAGGCTAGACTGTAACCGTCATTCTTTTGTTCCTATGCAAATTTTAATTTGCTGTTTATTAAAAAAACATTCTCTCAACATGAGACTCTAGGTTGTCTTTTTTGGGGTCACCTCTATGTTACGACGCACCTATGTTACGACGCACATATGTTACGACGCACCTATGTTACAACGCACCTATGTTACGACGCACCTATGTTTCGACGCACCTATGTTACGACGCACCTATGTTACGACACACCTATGCATAATGTGAGAATATAACCTTCGGGAAAATAATAATATTTTGAATATTCCCCGAGTGCATGAGTCCTCAGAACTCTAGTTATAACCTAAATCTTTGCTAAATCTGGATGGAGACACGCAGCGCCACTGGGTGTCAGAACATCGCCATAATTGCGTGGAAAAAATGTGTGTCGAAACAAATGTGCGTCAAAACATAGGTGCGTCGTAACATAGGTGCGTCGTAACATAGGTGCGTCGTAACATAGGGGTGGAACCGTCTTTTTTTGGTACTGTTTGCACCAGTCATTAGATGCCTCCGACTCTCACAAATTGGACTATTAAGAAAGTACAACAGTTACTACATGTATTTTATTAAAAGAAAATGATCTTTCATAACTTTACCACCAGAAATGAAGACACAGTCATTCCCAAAGGAAATAATGTCTTACTATCTGAGTTCAAACAAAGATATAGCTTGCATGGCACAAAACTACATAGTTCAGTTTGGGGACTGTACTATAAGAAGTGCTCTATGATATACAATATTAATACAAATATAAATATATACAAACAACCTTTCTGCTTTTGTCATGTTCCTTTCAGGACTTTCCTGATCATGGCCCCCAAAGTGGTACGACCCGGCCGCCCCTTGACCTTGAGTGTGTCCATCCTGGACCCAGCCGCTGCCAGTGTGCAGGTGACCGCCACTCTTCTGCAGAATGGCCGCCCGACTGGAACACCAGTGTCTGGAGACTTCAGTCCAAGTAATCATCTCAAATTCAGCTTTTATTGAAAATTGTCATGATAGTAGTTAATTTGAATGATTTAGAACATGTGATCGTGTCATCCAAGTTTAGCAACAATTTCAAATTCATTGCATGCCACAAAACTATTCATAGTGTATTATTGAGATGTGTTCAGAATTGGCCATTAAGATATACATGTATTGCTTCCTGTAATTACTTTTACAGTAAATTAATAGAAGTAAAAGTACTGTAGTGCGTATTTCAAATATTGTACGGTAATCATCAAAATTTAAGAACTTAACAACTGTACGAAAGTATTTTCTTTCACAATGTTCCTTCAGTAAAATGAATGAAATGAACAAATGTTGTTGGTTTCAGATGCTGATGGAACTCTAGATCTAGTGGTAAGTATTAACTTTTCCTTTGAATACATTGTACGTTGTAATTTGAAGAGCATATTAAGAATATGCACTTTCCTGAAAATGTAGGTGACTATGTTGTGAAAGTTCCTTCATTATGACGTAAGTCCCGTACATAGATGTACCACAAAATTGCCAGGCCCTTGTCAGTGTGTGCACACTACACTAAAACTGTAGAGAACTCACAATGAATAAATACATGTGAAAGAAAGTACCTATAGTAAGTAAGTAACAGGTAGTAAAGTGTACACATTTCAATCATGGGTGACTCCCTGCAGAATCAAACTTAATACATAAAATTGGTATTACATTGAAAAAGACATTTTGGGGAAAGCACTGTTACAAAAATGGATTAAACATGGAAATTCTATGTTCATTATATATAGTCATGTACTTGCCAGTGACTGATTGTTCTGTGGTCTGACAGTAAAACTCTGTTTTGTTTCAGGTTCCTGGAGCTCTGACAGCGGGCAGTGCCTACAAGCTGAAGGTCGAAGGCACTGGTGGTCTGACCTTCACTGAGGAGAAGGATCTGACCTTCAACTCCAAGTCATCCTCCATCTTTGTACAAACTGACAAGGGAAAGTACAAGCCTGGACAGACAGGTAGAAAGGGAAAAATGTGCACATGTCTACAAGTTGCCTTACCATCTCTCCCTTTACTGTCGGGAATTAAAGTACATGTAGTACAGTTTTTACTGTACCTACACATGTAGTTACATGTTTTAATACCTCCCAAACTACTTTGGTTTCAATTGACATTTTGCCTTTGTCACAATTGTTGCTGTTGTCAAGGCTCAAACTGCCTTACAAAATGTCTTGCAGAACACAAGTTGCATTTATAATACATACAAGTGATACAAGAGATGCAAAGTCCAAATGTACTTGTATGTAGTTCAATATCAAGTTTACCTGCTGATAATTACGATCTCTTTGTACCAACAGTGAAGATGAGGGCCCTTGCTGTGGATGCAGAGCTGAAGACCAAGAAGGAACCATTTGACATTGACATATTTGTGAGTATTCACTGTAGTTAAAGGAAAACATCATTGTTAATGTAGAATGCAGTGATGCAAAGCACAGATAGAATTAATAACTGAAATTACATGAAACAAGTTGTGGTTTTAAATTCAAGCAACAGTGAAATGTACTAAAGAATGTACTAAACATGTTTGGTACCTTTGAAATGAAAAATGTAACAAACAATGAATTGTGCATTGTAGGATCCACAAGGTAACAAGATAGTGCAGTGGCGTGGACTACAGAATGATGATGGCTTAGTAGAGAAGGAGTTCGCTCTGTCTGATCAGCCACTTCTGGGAGACTGGAAAATTGTAGCCATGTTGCCTGGGGTAAGTGTCTGTTTCAAGTTCACAACGGACAGGTCATTTTGTCTGATAAATGTTCCCCCTGTATATGACTCAGCTGTTTGATTGAATTAGAGCACAGTCTTAGTGCCAGCAAATAGAGACATTGTTGAACCTTGTATCGAATGCACCAATTTCCTCAAATATCTTTATCACATATTTTCCACTAGTCTATAAAGTTGAGCTGTCTACAAATTTGATTACTATACTTGATTGCATAGAAGTCATTAATAATGGACCTTAATACATTATTATTTAGTAGCTTTACTGTCTCTAACCCCCCCCCCCCCAAGCACAACATAGAATCTCACATAGACTATGGCACTGTTAAAGACAAGTTTAGTGTAGATGGTTATTCTTTCTGCTTAATCTGACTGGATTATGTGATTTAAATACATGTCAATCAGGTTGTTGTGTAAACTTCTAATAGTCCTGTTGTTGTTTTGTTCTCAGGGAGATGAGGTTGAGCAGCCTTTTGGTGTGGAGGAGTATGGTGAGACTTCGGTTTCATGCAGTAATGGTTGTGATTTCGAATGTTATTCTGTACCATATACCAGGTTGTCATGTTTCTTTATAGTGGAAAGGGGGAAAGATGGACAGATACAGGACACTGTTTGTATAATTACATGTCTTTGTATTATGATAAACATTATTAGGTATTCCAGTATTCTACGGCAAAGAGAGCAGAACAGTGATTCTAGATCATATTATTTTGCCGGTGATGTAGGATTTTGTATTTGATTGATGTTTGATTATTATTTCCCAGTCCTTCCCAAGTTTGAGGTGACCATCAGCACCAACTCATTCTTTGCCAGAACCGAGGATACCCTGCAGGGCACCTTCAATGCCAAGTACGTGTCTCACAGATTTGTATATATGACAATGGAATTTAAACTTATTTTTCTACTTGGTGGGTGGTTGAATCGCAGCCCTGTTCATGACATTTGTAAATTAGGTAACACAAATAAACTAATTGAAACGGTAACAAATCTAATGTAACTCATGAATGTAAATGTTACTCTTCTGATGAACACATCTCAGTTTCTCCAGGTAAGATGTAATGAATAACACAAACATGGTCTCAAGTGTCTGAATTCGAAAGAAAAGGCATGAACACTGGAATCTGACTTGTTTGAAAATGCACTTTTCTTGTGAAGAAGACTTTACAAGTTCAAAACATAAAGTTACACTGTTAGAAGAATTACCCAGGTTAGAAGACTAGTATTGCCTCCATTTTGCATAACTGACTTGCCTGATTGTTGTTATACACAGGTACACATATGGGAAGAATGTTGAAGGTCAGGGGAAGGTGACTGTCAAGCTGAGGAGTGTAGGCAGCAACTTCAGGCCAACTGACAATAGCATTGAACATAATAATATTGCTGTAAGTTGCTGCTTCTTATAGCCAGCAATAGAAAAGATTTCCTTTTATGTGTGTACTGTTTCTTTACATACAGTTATAAGACTCAATTTCTATTTTTAGTTCTGTGACTGGTATGTTGCTCAGTCTTCTTTGATATTGTGGTAAATGGTCCCATACATATTCCCTGAATACTTCAAGTGGTTACCATAGATATAGACCACTTTTCATCCCGATCCTGCGTTAAATTCTCAGTGAAAGGAAATTATATTGTCATAGGAACTAACTGTCTCTTGTTGAACTTACATACATTTATGACTTCTGTTTCAGATGGTTGAAGGAAGTGGAAGTTTCCAGTTCACTCGTGGAGACATTGAGGGCCTGTATCGTAACCCAGACCAGCTGTATTATGGCAGCTACCAACTGGAACTGATTGTAGAGGTGACAGAGGGTCTTACTGGTATGTATTGAAGTACATGATTGTATATGAATGTGACACGGTGATGCTTTTCATCAAACATTTTTGTTTGTTGTTATTAGTCTATAATGTACTACTTGTAATGAAAATGACATGCATATTGTTTTGATGAGAATTACCAGTCTGAGAGGGCTTTCTGCTGTTTTCTCAAACAGCATTATATTATACAGAGACTGTGCTGTGAGTATACAGATACATTGTAAAGGTCGGCTAAGAACAAGCTTATGTCTGAGTACTTCTACTACATTCTATTAGGAAATACACAGGAGGCTACAAAAGAGTTGGACCTGGTACAGACCAAGTACAAGCTGGAGTTCTTCAACACGCCTGACAACTTCAAACCAGGGCTCCAGTATATTGCTTACGTATGTATCTACTTACGTTACATCACAAGTAGGAATGGTGTTAACTGTGTATTGGGCTGTCAGGGATGTGGACTGTCACTTCCAGTGCTTTCCCATGATCAGGACTTTTCTCAAGGCTTTGAAAGATTACTTCAATTCTGAAGAATGTAATTCTACTGGGTACTTTTTTCTCAGTTGAACCCCCCATTGACATAACAATATATGACATTGTTATGTCATGGGTTAGATGCAGATACAACCTAGGCAGCCCACTGTGTACACTGTGAGACCTGCGAGATGTTTCTTGTGGGTGTTAAAGCTCATTACAATGTATTTGGTTTTGTTTTAAAACTGTTACAGGTGAGGACATCTTACCATGATGGCACCCCCATGCTTGGAATGGATCTTGCCCAACCTGTTACTCTGAGCAAGAACTATGGCTGGGATGGCCCAACAGCCCCTCCTGCAGAGGAGCTGACCATTCCCGGGTCAGGGGTGATCAAGATAGTCATGGATGCACCCTCTACTGCAAACTCTATGACACTTAGTGTAAGTTGGGGTTCAGTCTCTGATGATGGTTCCAGTATGTTTTGATGTTAATAACATAATAGATGGAAGATTCTCAAATGATGTGGAAAGAAAGTAGAATAGACAGTCACATTTTCAGAAAACAGCACTCATTCGAGGTATCATGTAGTAACTGTTTTGAAAGGGCCAGATTAATGATTAGAGCTTGGAAGATGATTTTGACCTGTTTTGATTATGAGAGAAGCATGTAGGCAGGGTAGGAAATGACTTGTCTCTTTGCATAGTCATCAGAAGCTTATCTCTATCGACTTTCATATCATCCCCAAAAGTGTGGGTCCTGAAATGCCGAATATCTGAAATTCTTGTCATGCCCCATTGTCATTGGAAAAACATTATAATTTCACTAAGAATGCACCTGTGTTGTGAATTTTACAGGTAACGTACAATGACATTTCGGAGACAGCTACAACGCACACTGCCCAGAAGGCAGAGTCACCTTCGAGCAGCTACATCCAGGTCACTACAAGCACGCCAGAGGTCACGGTAAGCCACACATAATCAATGTATCCTTTCTATCTATGTGTTGCTAATTTGTTCAACTGAGATTTGAAAAGAAACTTTTAAAAAAAGTTAAGGTTAAGGGTAAAAATAGATGATGCAAGAAGTGATTTTCGTGTCTTGTATTCCTTGCTGACGCTGAGTCCTCTTCAGTTTTCATTGAAAACATGTTACATGTACACTTATCACAACAGGCTGGAGAAGATGCCCAGTTCACAGTCAAAAGTACCAGTCCCATCGGCTACTTCTCGTACCAGGTGAGCGCACAGAGGGTAGAAAGTAAAACAACACATTACCTGATATTTTGTATAATACATGTATTTTAATAGTGCTTTGATTAGTCATCGATCTGAAACTGTAGGATTATATGAAGAGTACAAATGCTGCAAGGCTATTTAGTTTGTCTTCAAGTCATAGTGTGGAAAATATTGTGTAGTAAAGTCAGCTATTTGTGTTTGTTTGTTCATTCGGTGTCAAACATAACTGTCTTTACAGCCAATCTGTATGTTTTGTTGATTCTGTGTTCGTAGCTGTTTTCTATGAAGTTTCATAGTGGTAAGCTTTAAATCAAGTTGTAGTATCTGGTGATTATTACTGACCACAAGGCCAACCTTTTCAGGTCCTGTCCAGAGGCAACATCGTTGTGGCAGACAGGGTTGATGTGACTCCAGAAGACACACTGAAGTCCTTCACTGTGCCCACCGACGCCCAGATGGCCCCCTCCTCCCGTATGGTGGTGTACTGGATGACCGACACAGGAGAGATCTGCAACGATGGACTGACGTTTACAGTCAAGGGAGCCTTTGAGAACCAGGTGTGTTGTCATGCACTACATTATGAAGAAAGTAAATGGAAGAAATATCTAAAATACTGCTAAAATTATCCATGCTTACCATTAAAAAAATGGCACGACACAAAGGTGTCCAAATGTAACAACCTGAGAAAAAAAACGAGATGAGTCAAAGAGTCAACCACCAATACAATGCAAGGGAATGTTGATAGGTGTCATTGTCTGTGATTACTTTTGTCAGGTGTCCCTGAGCTATGACAAGAACCGTGCAGAGCCTGCAGAGGACATTGCTGTGACAGTTCGTGCTGACCCTGACTCCCTGGTGGCACTGCTGACGGTGGACCAGAGTGTCCTGCTCCTGCAGACTGGCAATGACATCACTCAGGACAAGGTGAGTACGACCTTTTTAGTAGAATTGCAGCATATTACGTTTTTCACTCTGGACGTATATGTTCTATATTTGAAAAGTATCACACAGAGCTTTGTTCGATTGGGTATTGTATATTAAAATGATAACTAACTGACAAGTTGTCTGTCCCCAAACATGCAATTTTCCTGTTAACTTCCAATCTTTGAGTTAGGCTTTTCTTTTTGCATTTGACCCTCGACCATTTTCAAAGGCTCTGCAGTACTCATGTCCTGTTTGTATGCCTGCAGGTATTGGCTGAGCTGGAGGAGTATGATCCTGCGGAGGACAGCTCAAACTCAGGAGGACCAGAAATCATGTGGCGCCGTCGGAAGAGGTCCATCTGGTGGCCCATGCCAACATCTGGTGATGATGCACACAGCGTGTTCGAGGTACTAGGAGTTGTTTCTCTTACCTTCCCATCAATTTGATCATCATTCAAAAATTTTTCTGATTTGTTGGTAACTTCAGATATTTTTGGATGTGATTCCTTGATGCTGTCACTTGGGAAGATAACATTGCTTGTCATCTTTATTTACTGTAATTCATATACCTAGTGGCACTTAAATTTGGCTACAAGGTGAAAATCAAGAGTTTGTGGTGTCTTTGAATTTGCAGTTGAAATATGTACATTTTGGCATGTAATGAGTTTGCGGTGAGAGCTCATCACAAAAAATGCATGCTGTAATATATTTAATAATGATTCATTAATCCTGAAGTAAATTGTGATTTTTGTACCTGATGTTATCCAGAATGCTGGTGTGATTGTCCTCACAGATGCCATGGTGTACCAGAAACAGCCAGACTACTGTAAGTACATTCCTATTATGTCACTATCAATGCTTTGCTTTCTGAAAATCAGTTTTGATTTGCTTGATATAAATAAAATAATAAGACATTTATTCTACAAAATTGGCAAAAATAAAAAATTAATGTAACATGTATATTTGGAATTATAATATGTTTTGTGAGTACCGGACGAATGTTGATGATGATGTTTCATGACGAATTAATATGTGCCCTTTTAAACTTTTTATACTAACTGATTGCTTGTCCTGTGGTGTCATTTTTTGTTTTTGTATGTCTTGCCATCATGAACATTTGTTTCTTCGTCGAGAATCTCATAGAAATTTCCTAAGATTACACTAAAACAAATGGCTGAAACATTACGGAGAGTCTACACATGCATACTTGTGGTACCTACCATGAGAATATATAATTGTCAGATGACTGAAAAGGCATATTAATGAGTCAAAACATAGTTCCCTCTTCAATGAAATACCATGGTCACAAACTCAAGTAAAATTATAACATTAGAAACAATAAGTGTTTCGTTAACTAGTAACTAATCATTCAATAAGCAAGAATCATTGTGCCAATGCGAAATAGCTTTGCACTGTTACTTTGCAAATCAAGACCCACGGCTACCTGCCACCAAATGTGCCCAAACTAGTCTGATGATGACATCTCAGAAAAATGTTCTAAATCACTTTTTTTTCAGTATACTAGTAAATGGTCTGAAGTGTCCTGGGTTGTACGCAGAGTAATTGTTTGTTTTTTTAATTGTTTTTTTATTGTAGGGTGTCACAATCTTACAAAATACCGGCAATATGCCGTCTACATTTTTGCTTCAGTCAAATGCCTTCAGCTCATGTCATGAAATAGAATGACAGCAAAATGATGCTTTGAACACTTTGTATTCCTTACGAAAGGATGGACTCATTTAGACTGACAGACTTAAAAGTTGTAGATCTTGAAGTCGTGTTCCAAAAACAGTCTGCCATTGTCCAAAAATTTCCTCATTGGCCGTCTGTGTTATGTGAGGTAACTTTCACTACATGAAGAAAATTGTCTCAAATCCTTTCTATTGTGACTCCAACTCCAAGGGTGGGATTTCGGTGGCCCATTTCCGGGAGTGCTAGACAACATAATGTTTGGACCTCAGTTGGAGATTGCTGCCGCTGGTGCTGTTGACTTTGTGAGTGATGGAGGTGGAGGTGGCTCTGCTCTGCAGGAGGTCAAACAAGTACGGTCCTTCTTCCCCGAGACCTGGCTGTGGAACTGTACAAGATCTGGGTAAAAACATCCCAAACAACTCCTCCAATCCTACCAACAATCATCAAATAGACAAAATGACTCTGAGGACCAAATCTTCAATCAAAGAAAACATCTGATACAGCAATCATGATCAATTGATCTTTACAAAATTGATCAAAGTTTGAATGAAATATAGAAAATCTTGGATTTTAGAATCCCTCTGCTATGCCTGTCCCTTTCCACTGATGCTTTGAGCACATTTCATACACCACCACAAGTGTTATTAAAAGGCCCCCGGGTGGAACTTTGAAGATAAAGCCATGGAGGTGGACCCTCTTGATTTTGTAACTCTCCCCAATAAGTCTATGATTGTTAGACATCAGGCAGACTGAGCTTGTTTCCTTGGATGAGGATGTAGCAGGATTTGGTTTTACAGACATGAAGACCTGGCGCTGACAGAGAGAACACAGCAGCATACTGTAGAAGCTGTTGCGGATGTCTTGTCAGAACATGTCTGCATTCATTATTTGGCCATGAATTTGGTGGCAGGTGGAATATTATGTGCCTCTTGATTTGCGAAGTGACAGTGGGTTGAGTGGAAATAACATAACAGTCCGCAATAGTTGTTGATGTGACTGGTTGAGGATGACTTGAACTATCTCCCAACAGTCTGAGGACAATTCCTTTGTGGCCTGACTTAAAAACGGGTGACCTACAAATGGCTGTTTATCTGATGAAAGATACTGGAGGAAATGACCTTTGTGGCAGTAGTTACAGGTACATATTGGATATGTAACATTTTGGTTTGCTGCCACTCGGACCAAGTCACAAGAGAGGTGTACCATTTACAAATATTCCAGATTTTCCAGATTATATCCTCTCCAACAGCCAATTTTGTTATGATACAAAGGGTGGCAATGGGGAATACTACCAGTGGCAGATTTTGACTTGGGAATGGTGGCCGGAGAGTCCCTTGCTGGTGCAGTGGGTCCTGTAATGGATCTTGGAGGAGGCTCTGCTCTGCAGGAGGTCAAACAAGTACGGTCCTTCTTCCCCGAGACCTGGCTGTGGAACTGTACAAGATCTGGGTAAAAACATCCCAAACAACTCCTCCAATCTCACTCAGGATCAGCAAACTAATCAAGTGATTCTTGGAAACAAAACTTCAATCAAATACATTTTGACAGCAGGCATGTTCAAGTGTGATGCATCTAATTACCAAAGTTTGAATGAAATATGACAAATGTCCCTGATTCGATGCAATTTTTGTACTCTCCTTCCCCGTCCCTTTGTACTGATGCCAACACAAACCAAAACTACCCAGTACATCACACAACAAGGTAAATACGTAAAGATTAGAGCAACTGACTCCATTTGAGGTGACATGGATTTCACTCAGAGTTGCTGCAATGTAGGTAACCAAAGCCTCTTTGTGTCCATCATAAACTAATAGGGATGTATCGACTTCTTAGGTTCAACAAGTTGCCAATGCACGTTTCCTGGGACATTACCTTGGCAGTGACATGTATCGAGGGTTACTCCCTGTACTGACACTGGCCAGGGGTGGTAGAGTATGATTATTATGATGTGATCAGGCTGGCCGTCATGGACCTTCCTGTAGCAAGCATAGGTCTGATGAGATCTGATTGAGGACAATCTGATGGAGGTGTTGAGAGTGCCCTCCTTACTGGTATTCCCCAAAACCTGGCTGTGGGAGAGCACAGTAGCTGGCTACTACACTGGAACTGGAGCACAGGAGAAGCTGTTACTCAGCACATCAATGTGGCCTGTTGGAACATACCTTACATCTTTAAATTCATTCACCATCAAGTGTTCACATTCTTGGTGGCAGACAGCAGTTAGAGTGCCTCTTGACATGCAAAGTGACAGTGCAAAAAAGTAGATTCATATTAGTTTGATCAAGCTCATGGGAATCCCAGCAACAGTTTACATGGTCGGTTTAAGTATCACTTCAAGTCCCATCAGTCCAAAGACAAAACCTTTAAGTTAAGTTTGTGACATGAAATGCCCCCAATGACCTAAAAGCTATGATCTAAGCCAAAGATTCAAAGAAACTGCCGGTATCTCTGTGGCTTTTTAAGTGCAATTACAGGATATTGGTTAGCTGCCACACAGACTATGTCACGGGACATTTGTGTTATTACAAGTGTTAGAAGATATTCCAGAGTATATTCCATTCAAACAGCCAATTTTATCATGACACAAAGGGTGGGAATGGGGAATACACCCAGTGGCATTAGAAGACGGCCTTGTACAACCTCCAATGCTGATTGACCAGTCTCTTGCTGGTGTAATGGATCCCTCACAAAGTCTGGGTGGAGGTGGCTCTGCTCTGCAGGAGGTCAAACAAGTGCGGTCCTTCTTCCCTGAAACCTGGCTGTGGAACTGTACAAGATCTGGGTAAAAACACCTCAAACAACTCCTCCAATCCTACCCAGAATCATATGAATCATGACGGTGATTCTCAACATCAAATTCCGATGATTCAAAAGAACATGGTAGAAGTCTGGGCGATTAACAATGAATATTGGAAACAGTTTTTTGCCCTTGACAATTCTTACACATGTAACATCTCTTGCAGAGACATATCTACAATCATATAGTCAGTTTTTATTACTACATGTGTCATGGAAAAAAAATTGATTTGCACGTACACGTAATTTACCATTTTTTAATCAAAATCAGATTGATTTTCTGCTCCTAGCAAGGAGGCATGATCATGAATGAGATGTATCCTCCGAACTGCAATCATTATGTCTTCCCATGTGAAAACATGAACATAGGGGTGTTGGAAATGTGACATTAACAGGACAGATGAGCTTTTATGCTGCCACAAACAAGGACAATTCTTCAACATAATCATTGATAGAAAACATGACAAGCTTTTCCCTGTGCAGCCTTCCACTGTAACTAGTATGACCCAAGGTACCAAAGCAGGTAGAAGATCAACAAGAAGTCCATGAAGTATATAGTGATAGAGGAATTTCAATTAAGTGCATTAAGTGGGAAACAACCACCATAAATTGTTCCTGTATTTGTTCTGGTTGCTATTCATTTGATTGCTTTTCTGAGCCCAAAGGTTTTGATATTTTTCGTCCATTGCAGTCATGAACTACAGGGAACATAAATTATACAGTCAAATGGTTCCAACCAATGGTTCCAACCAATTATGAGGTTGAGTTTCCCATTACATGACTTACAAAATGATAGTTTGTGAGAGGTCGTGTGCTGTGTAAGACACCTACCTGGAAACCAACTCAAAGTTATGATGAATTTCTATCTCCCCTTCAAACACAAGACTGGCCAGCGATGGAGTATGATCACGTAGAGTATGACGATTATGATGCCATCAGGCCGGCCTTCATGGATGTAGCTGTAGCAGGCATGGGGCCCGATGAGATCCGATTGGACGATGACCGGCTGATGGAGGTGTCAAGAGTACGCTCCTTCTTCCCTGAGACCTGGCTGTGGGAGAGCACAGTTACTGGGTACTACTGGAACTGGAACACAGTAGACACTACTGAAAACATCAATGTGTCAAGTGTTTAGAACACAGATTCAAACATCTCTTTGATGAGGATCGCGTACTAGACTGCAAGGGGGATGCATGGCTCATTAGGACTAATGTTGGCTAACACAACAGTCAGCATATTCTCTTCCTCTGAGAATACCTGTTCTCCTGTCCTTTGTGTATGTGCTTTCTTAGTGGTGTAAGTATTGATAGGTAGACACAAGTCATGTTTTCACTAACTTTGTCATCGTTTGTCAAAACACATGAGAGATGCATTCATTTGGTGCTCTTACACTGTCTGTATCTCCTTTTTGATATGAAAGGAGAATACAAAAATGAACTGGTTATGAAATGTACAAAGTCTTAAATATGCACTGTTAATTATTGGTGGACCTTCAGACAAATGCAAACTGTTTTGAACATTGGCTACACAATCTTTTCTGCCAGTTTATCTTGGAAGAATACCTGTCATGGAGTTTGCAGAAGATGCTGTATTAAGGAAGACAGCTTACGCAGGAGGGTGGCATCCTCAGGAGGGTGGCAGCCTGCAGGAAGTCAAGCGTGTCCGCAGCTTCTTCCCTGAAACTTGGCTGTGGACAAATACAACAGCAGGGTAACATAAACACATAAGACTTTCCAGAAAACACCTCCCTTTCCCTGCACAGCTGCACTTATACCTTGTCTCTCCATATACTAACAGGACTGGTAAGGTATGTTTCCTGTGAGTGGTGAGTTTCAAATTCAGTGTCATGAAGAAGAAACAAGGAGGGACAGAATAACTTATTTTAAGCAAAACTTATTTTATTATGCTTGAAGTTTACAGCATAACCTTATTACCAGACATATCTGACATTATCTGCTGATGTACATCTCTGGACAGAGATGGTGGTGGCTTCGTTTTGCTTGCACTGCTGGTCATTTGTTGCTGATGAGATTTTTGATATAACAGAGGAAATGGCTTGCTTGGGAGTTGTTCTGGAATGGTTGATGTGTTAGGAAGAGGAAGTTGTGTCTGTGAACTTAGTGGAAGTTGCTGAATATGTGGTAAAGGAGGACTTGTTAGGAGAGGAAGTGGCAACATTGGGAAGGAGGACAAGTATTCTGTGGCTCGATGGAAATCACTTGACAGCTGGATATGGGGGTTTCATCTGCAGGTGAAACATGCTCTCAGTTTCTTCCCTGATGAAAGGTGTCTATTGAAGGAAACAAGGGCAGCAAAACAACTGACTCTGGATACAACACTACACAATGGCAGTGCATTGGAACATTTATATCTTATGAAGTACATTGTACATAAAGCTTATACCAGGATAAAGTATAGGGCGACATTCAAACGTCAACCGTTCGGAGTCGGACAGTAGATGAATCTGTAAATAAGTATTGAGCAGTAATATTTACCTGTTGTTCATGGGAGTCATATGAGTCACTTAACTACCACATGTGATGTCACATACGAACGACAGGTGAATAGAAAGTCATTAAACTTGACAACAAAGTGATTATGTCGAGAACAAAACTTTAAAATGTTCAGTTTGGACATCTTGGGAAAAGAACTGGTGTGGCAAACTACTACTTCATTGCCTTTGAGAAGTTTATGGGACCCACACTGAATAGTTCCATGTAAATTGAATATATTGACAGTTTTTCAACTTTTCCTGACAGCTTGGCCAAGTTTTGGTCGTGGAGGAGTGGAAGAGTTCGTGCCAGACATGGAGTTCATGCCAGAGATGGCATTAGACCCAATGGCAGATGAGTCCCCTCCAGTGGGCAGCGGTGGTGGCGGGGGTCTGCAGGAGGTCAAACGTGTCCGCAGCTTCTTCCCCGAAACATGGCTGTGGACAAATGCAACAGCAGGGTAACATAAGCACAACAAAACACATCCCATGAGATGCACCCCTTCCACTGCTCTTCTGCAGTGAAGTGCCTTTCACTCACACTAACCATCATGTGGTCTGTAATTAAGATTGGCAGCAGTGAAGGTTGAAATTTCATTCATTGGGAAACAGAAGGACAGAATTGCAGAACCTGATATGTACCAAAAACTTAGCACTGTATTAGAAACAATGTGAAGATATCTTAACTGGGTTTGCTTTACAAATTAGCATCTACATGTACATCTCATGTAACGTAACCACTGTTTGTGTGTTATTATATAGTTATTACTGTATACCAGTATTCACAGCACTGCAGTCAACTTTTGGTTTGGGCTCTGATTCTAGAAGTTGATTGTATTTGGTGAGTCAGGCATAAGGTGACATCTCTGCATGGTGTTGTGTGGTGGCTTAGCCTAGTTTATGGTCCACTTTTTGATACCGAAGTGAGCATCTGCCCGTGTGTGTAACACAGCCGGCACGCAGCAGCTTGAATGCTTTATAGGTTTTATGAGGGGAACGAGTGCAGGTCTTCAAGACACGCCTCCAGTAAAGTTGTACCCCAATTCTTCCCAGGAACTAAGCTTTTGAACCTCCTCTTTGGGGAAAGTAGGTGGTAACCTACACAACGTAAGCGGGCAGGAGTCAGGTGAAAGGATACACAAACACTGACAGTGGGGCCTTAAACTGTCTTGTCTATTAAGTTGTCTAAAGTATGTCTAATGCCTGATTGTTCTGCTGGATTCGTCACCCAGTGGTTTCACATTGTCTTGAGCCATCATGAGCCTAATGGTTGTTGCCTTGTGGCCAGTGTAATCATGCAGGTTGGAGATTTCCCTATTGAAACAGGGAATGACACAATACATCACTCAGGAATTTATGAAATGATAGGTCAGCAGGTGTTGGGGGGGGGGAGTGTACAATACTGCATCCAACTTTGCAGAACCCCAATCCAAAATGCAACAGTATAATCTTTACCTTAGACTAAATCTGTAAAGGAAGACTTGCCCTGTACGGCTTTATTTGTAGCAGTTGTACTTTGCTACCCACCCTTCCACATTTGTTCATGTTTGCAGCACACCGTTTCAAGGAGTTAACAATTTTCAGGTTGGACAATCACATCATGGGACCTACTGTTCAAGTAGCAGACTACTACCTCATTGCCTGCAAGCAGTCTGTAGGAGCCCCAGTGCACTAATTTAAATTTGGTTCTTGTAAATGTTGACAGCTGTATGAATTTTCCTAACAGTTTACAAAATGTATGATGATCAGGGTTCAGGGACAACGACTATGATATGATGGACTTCATGCCAGCTGCAGCCGCAGGAGAATCTGCTGGAGGAGGGGGCGGCGGCGGCCGCGGGGGTCTGCAGGAGGTCAAACGTGTCCGCAGCTTCTTCCCCGAAACATGGCTGTGGACAAATGCAACAGCAGGGTAACATAAGCACAGTAAAACACGTTCCTGGAGATGCACCCTTCCCCTGCTCTTCCGCAGTGGTGTCTTTCCCTCACACTAACCACAAGTATCTTGTACTTGGTACTCTCAGACTGGCAGTTGCAAAAGTTTGAATTTCAGGAACTGAGAGGGTCAGAATTGCAAAACTTACTACAATGTATCTTACAATGAGACACAACTGCTGTATAAACTATAACACTGAATGTTCACTGCAAAACTTTTATCTGTCCATCATTCAACCAGCTTTCATATTTAC
Organism: Branchiostoma floridae x Branchiostoma japonicum; assembly: GCA_013266295.2. NCBI lineage: Eukaryota > Metazoa > Chordata > Leptocardii > Amphioxiformes > Branchiostomatidae > Branchiostoma > Branchiostoma floridae x Branchiostoma japonicum. The sequence goes on along the minus strand of CM023829.1, from coordinate 9,934,783 downwards.
TTCATCTGTTGAACTTTTTTCCTGCCGTGGGCTCTTCCTTTAAGCAAATTAAGTCACCAGGTGAGGGATAAGGTTATTTCTACATGCTGATGTATGGTGACTGTGTCTAAGTTGTAGTGATGGATGATCAGAAGTCTACTACAGATGGAGCAACGGTCACTACTGTAACAGTACAGTTGTGTAATACTTAATGCTGATTGTTGTCAAATGTTTGACATGATGGCATCATGGCTGGTGTTGTAGAGCATGCTATAGGCCAGGTTGTACCAGTTTGGGGAGGATTTGTGAAAGGAAGATTGCTGCAGACAGCAACCTGTAAACAAATCCACAGCTTTGTTATTAAGAGCTTTGCACAGGAAGGTCTGCAGCTTTTAGCCTCTGGAGAAAGTTGGTGGTAAGCTATACTGCCTCAGGGAGCCTCAGTGTACTCATTCATCACTAGAACTGATACACTAAAGATTACACTGCCTGACTTTTCCCTATGGACCGGACTGGGTATCATCAGGACCATCATCAGAAAGTTTCTGGCTTTCTGTCTTTGGTGGAGGATCCTGCTCTGGAGATTTCAGCCGTGGCCTGCAGAAAGTCAAATGTGGTCGCAGCATCTTTTCCAAATCATGGCAGTGCCGTATTATCCCAGACACAGATGGGAGCTGTCTGTATCTTGTCAGTATTCATTGTCTTGAGCTGTATGTTGACATGATGGACTTTTTTTATTGTCCATTACAAGGAGAAAGAATGGTATCTGTTGTTGGTGTGTGAGAATGATGAAAAATTGTGCAAGTTATAGCAACATTACACATTGCATGACAATTTTTTTTCTGTCAGCAATTTCTTGGAGATTAACAGGTCCACAGGGGCTGAAATGTTGTGTCTATGTTTGTTCTGTGTATGTCTGTTGTCAACCCTCCATGGGCTGATCGGTTGAGTTTTGCAGCAATCTTGTTTGTTACTGATGTGAGTTGGATATGAAATACACGTATTGGCTTTGTGGGAAGATATCTTTGATTTTCAACATGCATCATTTCAAGACATGAGTGGACCTGACATTCATTTGCAAATAACGTCTTAACCATTTCAATTTTCATGTCACATCCAGTGTTTGCATTCGATTCACCAGTGCCAGATCGGCCTAACAAGTTTGGCATGCTTGATAAGGAGAAGGAACGACCTGGACTAGAGGAGGCTTCGCCTCGAAAAGATGATAGTGGCCTGAAGGAAGTCAAGCGTGTCCGCAGCTTCTTCCCTGAAACTTGGCTGTTTCACAAAGCAACTACAGGGTAACAGGCACTATGTGACACGTGTCAAATCAAGCCTTTCCCTTCCTCTGCAATCTTCACTGATGTATCGTCGAAGACCACATTCCCTCTGCAGACAGAAACAAACAACATGAGGCAGGAAGAGTTAAGGAAAATGTCAGCTCAGTTTGCTGTTTCTTTGTTCTCTAGTACTTGACATTGTTTTCAGTCTGCTGTCTTAGTTGGATACAGCCTACTTGCCCATAAGGAATAAGGACTTGGGACTCGCGCCAGAATTCAGTGATAAAGCCCAAGGAAGGAGATTGAACGTCAACTACAGAACCTTAATCAGGATCAATGGCGCAAATTTTCCCTCAGATGCGGTTGTAAAGACTATATAGTACTTACTGTGTAGTCTCTTTTTGCATGTTACTAACAGTTTACTGCATGGCTATACCTCTGATATGTAACGTTATATTAACTAACTGCATGGCTTTCCTGCTAGCATTCCGTGGTGGTTTGCTGTTTGCAATGGCAGTGCCTGCAGTTGCTGACATGGAGTCAAGCGTGATACAGGAAGGGAAGGGGGAGTCTTTAATGGCTGTCAGTAAAGTCCGGACCTTCTTTCCAGAAACATGGCTTTGGACTAACGCAAGAGCAGGGTACAGATAGTTGACTGTTGGTAGTTAGTTAGTTAGTTAGTTAGTTAGTTACTTAGGTAGTTCTCCAAGCAACACTAACTTTGAAGCACAGCTGATGTGTTTTATGTCTGTCCGTATCGTAAAGTTTATCTTCTGAACTTCCTATCCCTTCTTTCCTTCTTCCTACATGTACTTGAAAACTAATACTAGTAGTATGAACACAAACTAGTATGGAGAGGTACATTGTAGGATCTAAAGTCTTTTCAAATTTGGGAGCTGTCTACTAGTTTTTTGTGTGTCTTTGCCATGGAATATTGAGCTTTATCATTGATGTAACTAAAAGAAAAGATACTATAAAGATTATATTATATGTATGCCATTCCTTTGTACCCTCTTACCAGAAAAGACAATACCTAATGATGCCAAATGAATGATCAGTATTCCCTTGATTGAAGAGACTTTGGTTATTATGGCATATCAACTGACATATTAATATTAATTGTACATTGTAGTTTTGTTGACTAGGCAGCACATTTAGATCAGGTACTAAACTACCGGTAACCCCCAGGCTGTACAGTCTGCTGTTGTTCTCTAGAAGTTAAGCACTGATTGGTTTCTAGATTTTAAAGCCAGATTTTGAACATTACTGAAACCAAAAGCAGTTTGAAAACAACATTCTTCACACATAGCTGTCAGTCTAGCAAGATCTAGAGTTGCTCTTTTGTTAACACATTCAAGCACTATTTACTGGCATGTCTTACGGGTGACTTACCTGTGGATGTCTTCCTTAGGGCTGACGGTACAGCTGTATTCGCCTCGACAGTGCCAGACACCATTACGTCCTGGGTAGCCAGTGCATTTGCTCTGAACGATGTCAGTGGACTTGGGGTGGCAGATACACCAGCTTCGGTAGGGAGTATAGTAGGAAATATGAAGTACTACTGTAACAGTAAACTACAGTGTGTATATATTATACTGACTCAGTAAGGCAAATGATTATAGTGCAGGGAACTGCAGTAGGAGTACATTGTTTGTCTAAAACTTTTTGACAGGATAAAAAAGGCTGTAAGAACATCCTTCAGCTATCAGCAGACTGTAGCTTATCTTTTTTCATGCCGACTTTTGCTTTAGACAGCAATTTTGGCAAGTGGGTGAAATGATCAACATCAAAAGAAAAGTTTGATACAGTTTAAGAGCTTTACAGTACCTGAAGTTATTCTAAAACTTTCAACCTTTTTAAATGGTATCAGTAATTTTCTACAAACATTTGTCCAATGAATGGTACATGTATAATCATATTACATACCGGTACATTCCCAATCCTGTTGTATGTTGTAGATGGAGGCTTTCCGTCCGTTTTTTGTGTCGCTGAACCTTCCCTACTCTGTGGTCAATAAAGAGGAGACAGCAATTCAAGCCTTGGTCTTCAACTACATGGATGTGGACATGGATGTGAGTCAACCTACTCTTTTATAAAGTCTTTATTTCAAACAAGATTTAAGTTTTGAAGCTAAACAATAATTGATAACTCAATGATAGTACTGTCATTTCAAAAGTCTGGCTTTACACATATCACTATCTACTACTTTGAACTTTGAACTAATTGTCTCTGTCCCACCCAGGTGACCGTGACCTTGAAGGGGTCGAGTGGCTTCATGCATATCGTGATGGACACAAACGATGTCAACTCCATTGGTACTGAAGTGGCAGGTGACCAGGCAGTGGTACTGACTGTTCCAGCTGGTTCCTCCAGGTCCAAATCCTTCCCCATCATCCCCAAGCAGTTTGGGGCCATCACCGTCAAGGTGTTGGCCCAGTCCACCCTGGCTGCTGACGCTGTGGAGAGGCAGCTGCTTGTAGAGGTGAGGTCAGGAGTCGAAGTCTCACAGTTGGTACTGATGAGGAGTTCACTTAATAGTTCAGTTAATGCATTTAATGCAACTTACCAGCATTATTCTACATGTAGTAGAAACAGGCAAACTGGTTTAAAATTGTTGGGTCACTCTTCAAATCAGGCTTTGTCACTGGAGAGAGATGGTCGTACCAAAATTTCACCAACAGAACTTGCTGCATTTGCTGCATTGCCAACGCATGTGGCATATAACATTGGAGGAGCTCATGACACTTTGAAAAAATTGAAGGAAATCCACCTTCATTGCATCAATAGCAGTGGCATCAACAATTGCCTTTGCCATTAACTTATTGTCTGATATTTCCATGATATGTTTGTGCAGCCTGAGGGAGAGCAAAAAGAGTACACCAAGTCTTTCATACTTGACCTTGGTGACAGTGGTAATGGTGACATCACAAAGGACCTGTACCTGTCCGTGCCCCAAAGTGGCCTAGTGGCTGGGTCAGCGTATGCTCGTGTGTCTGTTATGGGTAAGTACTCTTGTTACCTGTTATTGAGCCCATTAAGAACCCTTTGCCATGTTTATACACAGGCAATGTTAATGTTCAGTGCAATTTTCTGTTTAGTCCAGCTTGTTCTGTATACTGTGACATCACAGTGTAGTTACTGTAGAGAATGGAAAAGGGATGATTATTAAGTTGTTCATTTCATGTCTAAAGAGAGTCACACCTCATACTGTAAAAGAACCGAACACAGTTATGCCCTTAAGTATGTCGGATGAAAGGACAGCTTGCATTCACCACTTCCAAGTACAGACGGCACATTATGTCATGATAGGTTTTTCTTGTTATGAGATGCAGATGAATACATTCAAACAAAAACGTGGCCTATGTTTTTTGTACAGGTGATATGATGGGCTCGACCATCAGTGGGTTGGACAGCCTACTGCAGATGCCATATGGCTGTGGTGAACAGACCATGATCACCTTTGCACCCAACGTCTATGTGATGCACTACCTGAACGAGACAAACCAGGTCACCCCAGAGATTAAGAGCAAGGCCTTGAAGTTCATGACCTCAGGTAGGGAGTACTCTGTTTTGGTACTTGTGGGGATCTGATGTTTCATTGGTGTGTCAATGTCAAGTTTATGAAAGACTGAAAAAGGAGTAAGATTTGTAACAGCCTTTTGATTGAATGACTGCCATAATACATGTATAAGTTACTATAACAGTAATGTGTAAGTGTAAACTTTTCAGATTCTTTACTGTCTAATCTGTTGTTTATCATGTTCCCAGGTTATCAGCGTGAACTGACCTACACACATGACGACGGGTCCTTCAGTGCCTTTGGAAACAATGATGCCTCTGGCAGCACATGGTTGGTGATCTTTACTAAAACTCCAAACACCACATGTCAAAAACCTCCTTTTCCCTCATTCTGGAAAGTAAAATCACCACAAAAGTAAATACATTTTACATTCTACTCATAGTATACATACAAATGTATTAGGCATTGTTTTTTGGAGTGGAATGTTCTTTATAGATTATCACCAGTGACAGACCCTTATCTTTTCAATCCAGGCTGTCAGCATTCGTGATGAAGTCCTTTTCGCAGGCGATGGATTACATCTACATTGACCCAAAGGTTCTGGCCAAGACCATTCGATGGCTGATAAGACAACAGCAAGACACTGGGGTTTTCTCAGAACCAGGCAATGTTATCCACAAGGAAATGCAGGTAAGAATTATGTATCTTATGGAAGAAATATAAGAGTTCTCCAACTGGTATTTACTTTGCAGAATGTAGCAAAGTCAGATGGCCTTTATTTGTTTTCCCTCAGTGGTTGCAAAACACAGCCTTGTTGTCTGATGTGCTGTAGTTTGTGCTTCTAGGACATTTACATGCAGCACTTGACTTTGCTGTATTGTGTGCAACATAATTGATGTATGACCACTGTACTGCAATTTGAACTCATGAATACCCCAAAATATATGTGCATATGTAATTGGTATGCTCTACATTTGGAGTACTGTACACTTGTAACACATGTCTGGGACACAAAATGTAGGCAGTCTTTTTTTACAGTGCATCATGCACATGCCTGGCTAGATTTGGATGTGCCAATCACTAGATACCAAAAATCTTTTTTTTTAAATAGATCAGACCATCTAAAATTTGGGATTCACAGTAGGATCCAGATGCAGCCGAGGAAAATATGTTGGTAGATCTTAGCATTCAAACTGGTTAGCAGACATTGCCTGGATGTCAATGAAATTTTGTCTGTTGGATGTAGGGAGGTCTGTCCTCTGATGTGACGATGACGTCCTATGTTCTGGTGGCCCTGATGGAATACGACAAAATCCTGGCTACACTGGACGCCCCTGATAGTGATGTGAGTGTGCCTCCTTTGTTTTTCTGCCATTTTACAATACAGGATACACAATTGCATGTATTCATAAGTATAATGAGTGTATTTAATGATTCAGAAACTTTTCTCATAATCTTGCCAATAGGCATCAACACAACAGAATTTTCCTTTAGTACAATAACAGAGAGTCATTTGAATATGATGTGTTCAGTCCTTGTAACTTGCCGTTGCACACACAGCCCCAGGACTTAAGGTTATGATAAAGCAAGTAATGTAAGGCAGCTATACTTTAGTTTGAAGCTGTCTCTAATGGAACAGAACTAGAAGTATACCATTTTGCACATATAATTTTCATCAACCATTGTGCTGAAAAACACCTACATTAAATGATACCCATGTAGATCTAATGATGTATGTATGTCTTCCTTTACCAATACCAGTAAATATGGCACAAGGCAAGCACATTGATACACGTACACACGAGTAAATTTCATAACTTCTACTTCACAATGATTGTGTATCTGTAGAAGGTGGACGTGACCATTGCCAAGAATCGAGCCGTAGCGTTCCTGGAGAGTAGGCTTGACAGCGAGACAGACGTTTACACCATCGTCACCATGACCTATGCCCTCACGCTGGCTGGCAGTAGAAGGAAGGATGCTGCCTTCCAGAAGATGAACTCCTTGGCAACAACAGAAGGTAGGAAGGGCAACTCTAGGGCCTCCTGTTTATTGTTTGATAGCTTAAGATTGCTTAGCATGTTCACATATGTCACATTACAGGTACACTTCGTACGTTCCATCCTTTACTTTCAACTTCATCTGATGATCATCATAGCTTTGCAAATTGTGACCATGTTGTCCTGTTTTAGCGGGACAGATGTACTGGACAAAGGGAGAGAGTGCCACTCCACCCCCAGTCAGCGATGATCTGATGTGGACACCTCCGTACCACAACCCGCCTTCTGCTGATGTGGAGATGACGGCGTACGCACTCCTGACATACCTGGACAGGGATGACCTGGTTGCAGGGATGCCCATCATGAAGTGGCTGACAGAACAGAGGAATGCATATGGAGGGTACTCATCCACACAGGTGGCTGTCTTCACCATTTTAATCAGAACTCTTGATTTCAAGTCTGCATCCATTACTGCATAATTCTTTACAAAGAAGTTGTTGGTCATCTGATATCAGACCTAAATTGGAACTTGGTGAGAAATTGTTATATGAAAGTTTGCAGTAGTACCCCAGGAAAACTGCAGTTTTGCTGTCTGTATGAAATAGGGAGGATAAAGTGTTTACACTTTGTTTGGTAGCTTCCAGCTGTCTTGCCAAGTTGTCTACTTATTGTTCATCCACAGGACACAGTTGTGGGGTTGCAGGCGCTGGGCTACTTCGCTGCTGCGGTTCGTGCTGGTGGACTAGACATGACCGTTACCATCACTTCAGATACAGACACTGACTTCTCTCACACTTTCACTGTTAATGACCAGAATGCAATTGTGCTGCAGCGAGTGGAGGTGAGAGCCCAGCGAGTGTAGGCTGTATAGGAGCCACGTTCAATTGAAAGAAATGTTGAGCAATGAGCATGCCATCTATGTTGATGCAAGAACATAAAGCAAAGGGAGTAAAATAATGGTATTTCACTAGTCTCAGTCTTGAAATACATGTAGTATGATATGTTTTATGTTGTTTTGCATCATTGTCTTGGATCATGGTTTGTCAGGGATTTTTGACTGCATGAGGAATACATTTACAGTAAGGAAAACATACAGAGCAGTTAAGGTGTTTTTACAAAATTATGAATTGTTTCAAGGTACAAAATCAGCATATCCTTTGCATATTGTTTTAGATTTGTGTAGATTTCTGTAGTAATGAGTAGAGAACTATGTAATGCTGGACTTTCTTTTATGTTACAAATTGTGCTTGTATATGTATTTTCAAGAGTCCTTTCAGCTTCATGCCATCTTCACTAAGATGAACATGGAACACCAGTTGATCATTTATCATCCTTGTTCACACTTGTTTTATCTGTCGTTGTTTTTTTGTCCAGATCCCTAATGTGAGTGGGACACTTACTGCACGTGCCCAGGGACAGGGAATGGGCCTGCTGCAGGTATAATTTCTATTCCATTCTATTCTATTGTAGTCTTCATGGCAAACATGGCAAAACTTTCTTAGACATACTGCAAGAATGGTGTGTAGACATAGATCTATCACCGCATGTGTATTCAAATGAGGGTCTACATTTTGAGTGACATGTTAAACATTGCAAATATGACAGAAACACAGGCCGTTAGACGAAACAGAAAACCCACTGCCCTGCTTGAACCAGTTTGGCCACTGGGTATTGTAGAACATGAGACTTTTTAAGTTTTCTAAGTGTGGCACTATTAGCTATGGAGTCAATCAACAGCTATGATTTTTCTGTTCCAGCTCTTTGTGCGGTACAATGTTGACGTGGTGGAAGCAGTTCCTGCTTTTAATCTGATAGCAACGGTCAAGAACAGCGACACCAACTCTGTCACCTGTGAGACCTGCGGAACGTAAGTAACCCTGACTGTTGGACAGCCTTTTCATGGAGTTGACCTCTGTGTAGCACAGTGTAAAGGTATTCAAAGCTAGTATCTTATACAATGCGATTTATAGGAATTTGCTGTTCAAGCTGCAAATACTTGTAGTAGGGGAAGTAATCTGGGCATGTCAGCTTTTACAGAATACCAGGTTACCTGAAATAAGTTGCTTTTGTGCATCATGAATTTTTTTAGCGTGCTAAGGAAGACTCTAGCTCTCATCAGAAACAAGGCAACAGAAATATTCAAAATCACTATTTTGAGTATACCATCTAACCATGATCATCTTTGAGTGATTTTTGAGTGATTTCTTCAAACCCTGTCCAGGTACCAGTTGGGAGGGAGCAGTGGCATGGCTGTGATGGAGATAGGCATTCCTTCTGGCTTCTATGTGGAGGATGCTGACCTGATGGCCCTGGTGGATAACCAAGCCATGCCAACGCTGAAGAGAGCTGAGCGTTCAACCGACAACAAGAGGGCTGTTATCTACTTTGATGAGGTTTGTTAAAAGTAACAGCACTGCAGCCCTGTTTCTGGCTTGAGACTTTCCATCATGCAGTCCACTATGATAGATCTGTTTAATTTTTTTTTCAACATGCTGAGTGTCAAGGAGACACTGCTAACAGCATTGCGTCTCAGTAGACTAGGTTGTCCAATCAAACGGTTTGACACTTTGTGATTACTGTCCCACCCAGATGAATGCCAGTCCCACCTGTGTGACTCTGACATCCCACCGTTCCATGCCAGTCGCCAAGACTCAGCCGTCCGTGGTCAAGGTGTATGACTACTACAAGCCAGGTTTGTACAGCGGCACAGATTATAAATCATACATGTGTCAGGAATATGTCATCCAGTTATTGTGTGTTGTCAGATGATATGCACTGTGGGAAAATTTAGTGGCACTCTGTATGAAGCTTGACTACATCAACACTTGCTAACATATGTATTTGACTGTATACACAGACATTACACATATGTATGTTGAATCTACATGTATGTTTGGTACCCACAGATGTCAAGGCATCAAATATATATCAGTCGGAAACCCTGAAGAACACCAACATCTGTGAGGTCTGTGCTGACTGTACCGGATGCAGCGGCCGACAGGGCCGGCCGAGATCGGCCGCAGCCGCCCTTGCCGTGGACACCCTTCTGGGCGTCGTGCTCCTGTTACTGACCAGGCTTCTTGTCCGCTAATGCCGCCCGACCAACACTTGTGAGGAATGCCTGAATGTACCTTGTAGCGAATTGGTAACAAAACTAAGATTGTAATTTTCAGCTTGCACATTCCATATTTTAATTCTTCATGCTGTCAGTCTAGTTTGATTTTGAAGGTGAATCTTCATTAACTTCACATTTTTTAAAGATGCAGCAAGATAATGGAGTATAATGCTTTCTTTGTGATTCTGTACTTAAGATGTATGTAAGAATCTGCATGAGATGTTTCTGCTCAGGGGGAATCCCCACCAATGACCGAACATTCTAACATTTCTTAAATCTTATTCCAAAGAGTTGTTCATTCACTAGAATTGTTGCAAATAGCACTGGGTTTATCAATGTTTAAATAGGCTGGGGTCTTTTCACCTTTGTTTCACCCTTATCAGTAAAACACAACCATTCCTCCATAAAGCTACTGGCTTTTCCACACATTTCACTTTTTTGGCCATTTTAAACTTATCACAGTTCCACGTGCGTGGCCACCAATACCCCTGATAGATTACTATACAGTCTGAGTTTCTTAATGTAATCATTGTGGTGAAATGTATTTTAAATCCATAAATTAATCCATCCAAATTAATTGGGTGTGCTTTGTAACGAATTTTGTTAGTCCAAAGTAAGAAAGTTCAAGTTTTAACCACCAGTAATAATGGCATGTTGAAGTGACAAAATGTGTGCCTACCCCTTTTAATTGTAATATAGTCTAAAGGAAGTCCAATGAAGTTGGAATAGCTGCTGAGAAAGGACAAAATACATGTCCAAATTGCCCATTGTGAATATGGGATAGATGTATATCAGGTCTATGAAGTCTTTTAGTCTACTGATCATGTGTAGACAAGATTTTCTCTTCTGTGCAATGCCTTTACTTAAGATAGAAGCTGCTTTAATAAAACTTGGTATCAGGAACCCTTGAGTGTGATCTTTGTGTTGTGAATTACCAGCATACGTGTTAAAGGCAGATTCTGTGAAATCAGGTCATGCATGTCACACACCAGTGTAATCTCCTAGTTGCCTCCTCAACTCTTCCTCACATCCCCACTCTTCCACCTTGCCTCTATTCCATTCTCTAGTGCCCCAGTGATTTACAGTAACATTTTCTGCCATGTACAAATGTACAAGTTATCTTGCACACACACACACAAAAGAATACCTTGGCCATTGGATACACTGTAGTTCGGTCTTTAATTGAACTGGCACAAAAAAACAAAGTACACCTTTGTAATGGAAATTGGTTTATTATAAATGACTTTGCAAGATCTTCATGTTGTCCTGACTTCTGTAACTTCTACAGTTAAAAGGCTCCACATGTCAGAGGTAAACAATATGTACAAGTGTACTTAGGCTTACCTCATTGCCATGGAACAAACACTCATGGGTGAACAAAAGACAACAATGTTAATTGGTCAACCTGGAGATTCAGTACTAACGAACCACCTTTGACCCTGAATACGAACCACCTTTGACCCAGAAAACTACTGTTACTAGCCCCTATTTACAAGCTGTTTTCTAGAATTTGCCTGTTTGTTTGTAGCAGTTGCAGAACTTACAAAGCCCAAGATATGCACCAAACTAAGCAGCTAAATACTATGGGTGCTAGATCTATTTGAATCCCTGCCTACAGAAAAGCTAGTGGAAAAACTAAAATATTACAATTCTTTGTGTTTTCCAGATAAAAATTCTGTGGACAGCACTTTTTCATGCAACATAAGAATGACAGAATCCTTCCTTAACCTTGGGTGGGTACATTGGCTTTCCAACATGTACTGTCCTGTGATTTATGAAGTCTATTGAGTCTCAGGAGACAAGGATATTTATATGTATACAAGGATGGTAGAATAATTTGAAATCCAATACTTCTGTCCTCTGGATTAACACATTGTGTACACTTTGGTCCCTTTGCATCATCATTCCCCACGAAAAGAAATCACCTAATTCAATGTAATGAGTACAAAAAAAATCATGGTTACAACTGAAATAATTCAATAGCATAGTTCCATCCCTCAAGAATCAACCTTGAGCACCTAAAAACATGTCTCTTTTCCAAGGTAAAGAGAAGCCAAATTTTCATGGAAACTTTAAGTTTCAAATGCACAGACAAGTTATATACAAGACATGTCGGATGCAGCTGTACTGAAGACATCTCCAAGTGGAACTGAAGCCTTTTCAGTACATGTAGAGCTGATAAAATCTACAAAAGGGCCGTCATCTGCACTGGTCAACACAGAAACAATGGGCTAGTGCTCTGACTACAGGTACGGACCATCAAATGTACAGGGGTGGTCACTGCTGTGCGCTTGCCGGCTGCAGTAACGTTGTAGCTGTGATTGCTTCAGGGAACAGCGCATGGTAATTCACTATTGGCACGTAGTTCGCCTGGATCATCTTTCCTGCAAACCATCTTCCATGCAGGGCGTTCACACAGGCTGCTGCTGTCTGGATATTGGGACACTTAACATAAACGTTCCCCTGCAAACAGAACAAAGTATAGTCAACTTTCTGTGTGCTGTTCTACTTGTGGACTTAGACTTAGGAGTGAACTTCCTAGGGGCTAACTCTTCTCATTTCTCAGATGCCTTTTTACAAGCCCTTAATGTGACGATAATGTCTACAATAGAAACATCAACAATTCAGTACTGACCTGTGATTGCTCTCCTCCCTGTAATGGATCAGCAGTCTGCACACAACAAAAAGATTCATTGCCTTTTGAGACCAAAACTCATGTACAAATGTATCAGACATTTCAGTAATTACAGCTTATACATTCTGAAAGGAGTATAATTCTAGACATGGACCGACTGATCAACAGAATATAACAGTAGTTGAAAATACAATGCACAAGAGCAGCCCTAAAAGGTACAAGTATTTACGCTGGCAGCAAGAACACTGACGACAGCCTACTGGTCACTTGCAATTACAGATTAATCAGACTGAATGTTGAGTGGGTAATACAATTACAAAATGAAAATGTGTGTCAAGACTCACGTTGTCCGAGTTTTTATCCACAAACACGTGAAGAACACCCCCGTGCTTGGTACATTCCTCAACCACATCATTCCTGATCTCCAAGTCCCAGTTTGGAGTGTTTTCCCTGCAAGAGACAAGTAATTAATAATAATCTATCAACTCTTAAAAAAATAATTTGTTTGTCCTAATTCAGCCCCTGGTATCGAAATGCCATACAGCTGATTAAGGAACTACTTCTGATACTTACATCTTGATGTCAAACATATTGGAGAGCTGGAAACATGGTGTTGCGTACGCAGGGATGGGTACAGGTGGAGGAGGTGGTTGCTGTCCTGCTGCAGGCATGACCCCTGCAGGGGCGGCTACCCCTGGTCCTGCCCCGGGGAGGGTGGGCAGGCCTGTCAGGCTAGCCATGGGCATGTTCAACGCTGACTGGGCTGCAGCTGGCATCTCAAACCCAGTACCTAAACAGGTACAGATAAACACAATGTCAGACTACAAACACATCTCGGACTGCTTTATGCTCAATTTGTGTGAACTGATGTACCAAAAGGAAAGAAATTGGTTCATGGTCATATTACAGTTACATTTCAAGTTCAGACTGCTTAACCCTCAAATTGTGGTATCAAAAGAAAAGAAAAGAAACTGGAAAACAACTACAAGGACATTGTCAATTTCCATGCACAAATGCTAACGTTCTCCTGACCTTCAGCCAACTTAGCCATGAGCTGGAGACGCCCAGTGGTGCTCAGTTCGATGCCTGTCCGCTCCAGCTCATCGCTGTCCAGAAAGGACGTTGCTGCTCCTGCGTCTGACCGCTCCGTCACATGCCCCACCTTCATGGGCCTGCCTGCCAGCTCAAACCCATTCAGCTGTTCAAGGGCTTTCTTTGCACATTCTGCATCGTGGAACTGCAAGGCACACATTCAAAAACACAGAATTACACACATGGCAGCTCTTGTCCACCTGCTTGCACACTGGACTATAGCTTTAGAGTACTGTGGCTGAATCCCCAGTGTAATAACATTTTAATCTTTACCTATCACAATGTTATCAGCAAATTGACTAACAAATTTGCTCATGTTCATGTGATGATGGTTGGACTAGAACAGAAGAAACAAAACTTACAGTGATAAAGCCGTATCCCTTGGAGCGCCCCGTCTCACTGTCCTTCATCAGCTGAATGTTGTCGATCTGTGTGAGGGCATCAGGGTGGCAGGTGTCAATCAACACAATTGAAAACTAAACACAATTCTGCAGTAAACCTACAACAAAACGTCTGCTGGTTCACATTGGTGAAGTTTCTTTTTGACTATTCTAACGATTTCTCTGCTGTTTGCAATAGTGTATTACTAGGGATGAATGCTCCAAAGGAATGCTTAGAAATGCTGTAAAGTCAGTTTATGGGAAATAGTGATGCCACACCTTTCCAAAAGGCTCGAAGATTCCCCTCAGCATGTCCTCTGTGATGTTGAAGTGGAGGGAGCCAACGTACAGTCTCATGGGGCCGGAGCTGCCCTTCTGCAGGTTCTGGGAGTTGGCTGCCGCCCTGTTCTTCTCTGCTTGAGATGCTTGCACAATGATGGGGACCCCAAGTAACTTCTGGTTGGTTAGACCAATAGCCTAGGGAATACAAACATGCATATAATTGAAAAGGAACTGTACTCTACCTTCTAATATCCTAAAAATTACTATAAGGGGGCTATGTTCTGCCTTTATCATATTGAACTTCAACACCTTGTATACTGAATCCAAAATTAGACTCTTTCATATAATATGGAATGTCACAAAACCAGGACAAACATTGGATAACCACAAGGACATTTTATGAGTATGTTATAAGAAGTGTATAGTTTTAAAAATGTCGAAGTGTCAAAGTACAAAATACACTTCAATTGATTAATTCTTCAAGATGTTATTCTGCAAACTATTGAAAATGTTGGAAACTGTTTCACACGAGAGTCAACTGAAATCCTCATGTCCCACAGTGATGACATGGTTATTAACTTTGCATTCAGAACATTGGATGAACAGTAGAAGCTGCATGCCACTAGGAGGGGATAGCCTTACCAATGGGACTGAGGATTTGTCTCCAAACTCCACATAGCCAAAGCCCTTTGAGCGACGTGATTTGTGGTCTGACACTAACCGCACATCACGAACCTAAAACAGAGTAAAGAGAGATTGCTGCTTCAAAAATTGGACAACTGTGTCCTTACCATTGGAACACACGACGCGTCAGTAAACTCACAATACGCAATGCCCTTGTGGCGTCGGGAGTTGCGATCTGATATAAGTCGAACTTCACGGACCTGCAAAAGAACAACCAGACGTCAGCACAACCTGCAATTGAACCAGCTGTCAGAGCAGGGTCTGAAATCAACTCAAGGTTTCATTAGTACAATAGGAACACACACAACATTGTCACAGACACTGATCTACAATAAATCTCTGCAACAACAGCTCAAGAAAGCAATGTGAAATACCATCTTTGTACTTAGCTTAACAAGATGCAAATCTACCTTTCCAACTGATGAGAAAAAATCTTCCAGATCTTTAGGTCTGACCCGCTGGGATAGCTGCATGACAAACACTGTGCGCTGATCTCGCTCTTCTGGAGACAACTGAGGCCCACTGTCATCCTTGGTAACTCCATTTTCCCTGCAAAAATAGTTCTTGTTAGTCATCACTACAGCAGCAAACCAATACATGGAACAATTGTAAAGTTATGGTACTCATTGTTTAGGTCGCTAGGCATAAAAGGAATTTTCAGTGTTGCAAGTAATTTCAAAATTTAATCAACCACTAATTTGTGTTCTTAACATCTTTGACATTAACTCTTACATCCCTTCAGTAAAACTCACCTCAAAGGACTTTTTGACTTCGACTTCTTCTTTGGACTGCGAGCCCTGGAAAGAAATTAACATGAAATTTAGTCTAGGAAAGATATCAATATACACTCACTCACAAAGGTATGTATCTCACAGAGGAAGTGAGTAAAGTTATCGATATCAGTAAAGGTCACTGACATCGATATATGTCCTTTTACTTGGGATGACAGGAAGAGGCAGACTTTGGAGGTTATACATGTATGTGCTCTCAGAACATCAGCTTTCAAAGTCTGCAACTACAGAATTTTGAAGGTATAAACCCAGAGTGCTGTTGCAGGCAAATTTTATTCTACATAGATGCAATGCCAAACTGGCGCAAACTGATCAATCTGGTGTTAGGTGGGTGCATCTTACTACATTTTATTTATGTATATATTATCTCTAAGTAATCTTAACTTTTCCCAAAGGTTCCTGATGTGTGTTTTACTAACCATTCTTTGTGATGTGATAGCTTTTCCTTAAGATGCACAAAGTATTCCTAATTGACATTAAAACTTTCCTACAAAGCTTTCTGAAATATGCTTAAAAGAAGCCATGCATCAATTTTGCACTTTTGGTGGTCAATCATTGCATGTAGAAGTCATATCTGACCTTTGTCAGACACCAGGTTATGTGTTGGGTTTTCAGAAAATTGCTTATATGCTGGTAAGCAATGAAGCCATGCAATTTTTGTCTTCTTAAGGGAGACATTATGCTTTTCCTAGTACATTTCCTTTGATCTGACATTTTTCTCTCACACATTCATTTAAAAAAAATCAACACTATCAACAGTACTTGGTCCCAGGTAGCTAGTTACCTTGGTTGTTCTGCAGGCTTAGTCTGTTGTCTGCATGGGGAGACAGAACAATTGCAACTCAGCATACATATGGGGTTGGACCAAACTTTTTAGTTTCACTTTCAACCCACACAGATAAGCTTAAGGTATGGTGAGTGGAGTTCACAGGTAAAGCTCCATCAAGGGAGGTTTTTCACTGTATTTATCACAACGTCATGCCAACAGACATACCTGAATTATATATTCATGTTTCTTCCACTACTACCTGCATCATGTGAACTACTGGGTTCTAATGGGGGCTGTCAATGGGTTGTTTTCATGCATGTTTAACAGGTCGATATAGAGAAAACACAACTTGGTGCTCTTGCAAACAAGCCTGACGTATTTTGGCCACAGCATCTGGCTGTTGTGCTACAGGTGAGATATCAATGTATAATTTCAGGAGGGCTGTATATACATTATGTAAAAAGGAGCAGTAGTCATTCACTGTGACAGAGAAGCCTTACAATGTGATGCAAACATGAGTTAAGACTTCAAGTCATAGCAGACACTAATGGGGTCCCTAATAATTTGTAACCCTAGTGATGTGATTATTCATACCTGGGTAGACCACCAAAGTTTTGTCTGCGTGTGAAAAAAATGCAACTTGTCACACTTCATGTATCTATCAACTTTTCCTATCTTTTTTGAAATGTAAAACTGCAAATCAAGGAAAGCTTTAACTCAATGTTTACTCATAACTCTCTCTCTCTAACATAATAATACACAGCAATAAAATGGGTTATTGAGCAGCATGACCACTATCCAAAAATGTATTTAACAACCTAAGACAATTTTACTGCGATGAATCTACTCCATGCACAACTAAGGTTTGCTGAACAATTGATCTCTTTCCTTTGTCACATCATTGTCATTGGGGTTTACATTTTGATCATTAACAGATGATATCTATGTGGCTGTGGCCTGTCAATATCTTAACAGTTTTGTATATTGTTTTCATAGAACACTGCAAACTGTAGTATATGACATAAGGCTGATGGTGTCACCTCTTGCTAGTGTTCTTTCCATCTGATGCAGTGTGGTTTTGCATAATAAAGGGACTTCTCTCTTTGTTGATGTTATAAGCATTCACCTTATGCTACCCATCCTTTAATTTTAATAATTACTGGCTGACAGAAGTCATCTTATACAACAGACTGTCCTATTTACAGAGAAAGCCCTACGATTGATTACAACAATGCTTAGCAGGGAGGGGTTTAAAGAGTCTAGGTTTTCATATGAATTGCTGCTGGTGTTCACTGCTAAATTTGTCCTTCAAAAGCATGAGGTATTTGGAATGTGATTAGCTTTTCGTCTTAAACTTTTGAAAATCCCTTACTCTGCCTGTTACCAGTTTTATGAACAATGTCAAATGGATTCCTTCTTGGGGACAGATAGATAAGTACATAACTTTTCTTTTTTTAACTTGAGCACCCAAGGAACATACCTGTAGCGTCCACCCCGGATAGGACTGCGGCTTCTGCTTCTTCGGAAGCGATCTCGGTAACGTCCTCGACTCCGTGATCGGCTCTTCCTGGAATTAAATTCAGATTAAATATTTTCACTGCTGTTAAATTAAGATCCCAAAAGTTTACAACACTAGTCTTTTTCCTGAGCGGTGGTTATTGAGTACTGGACTGTGAACACTTTGTGCCAATAGCTTTCCACAGTCATCTTCTTTTTTTCATAAATACATGCACAAGCAGGAATAGAGGATTTGGAACAAGCTATGTAGAATTTACTTCAGTACACATTCACCAACATCTTTCCACAGGTATTATGTTTTTTTTAAAACATGTATGTACCTTTTCCGTTCACGACTCTTCGACCTGCGATCGCGGCTCCGAGAGCGGCGTCTGTCTCTGTCCTTGTCCCTGCTACGAGAGCGCTTGTCACGACTTCGAGATCGACTGCGGCTGCGCTTCTTCCTCTTCCTGTCAGGAAACCATTCAAACCATCAGACAGACGCAATCATCTCAAAGATGATGGCAGACAAAAAGCACCGGTAATTGTTTATGTCCCTGCCTTGCCTTGTTTCTAATTTGTGATTATGCATTGTACTCAGGGGCAAAACAATCAAACATGGGATGTCATGTTTTGTGAAGACTATTGACATGTCAACAAATACATTTTTAAAAATAAGAAATTAAAGTGTAACAAACACTCAGTATGACATTAACTGTCAAGACTACTGCTTCCACCTCCCTTGACTGATAAGTGATAATAGGACTACATTCAATCTTTGCTTAGGTACATAATAAAAGAAAATTTCACCATGTCTATGTCAGTCATCTTCTCAGCTACCTTGGGGCCACATTTACAACATGACCTTGGCAGAAAGTCGACATGGTATCTCCACATTGCACACACTAAGAGCTTACGGCACCACAACAAATTCCAGCAGGATATCTGAAAAACTCTCAGATATGGACTCTCAGTAGTCAAAACTTGGTAGCAGATTTCCTGCCTGAATTAGTAATATCAAACTTACCCTGTGAGTTATAGGGCCTCCACTGATATGGGGCTAGAGAAACGAATATCTGCCACATTGTCCTCTACCTATTTGTACACGATATAAGGGAGATGGTTATCCTTCTTGCCTGAAAAGATGCTATACAGTTTTGATGAGACTATCTACGGTGGACTTAGCTTTTAGCTTCACAGGCAAATGCCAATGGAAGATTTTACCACACATGCCCACATAAAAATGACCACCCCGTACAGTGTGACAAAACTCGGGCCGGAGCTTTTCCATTTTCCTTTATTTTCTGTTTAGACAACCAGGACCATGTCGACATGTACTGTCTACACATTATTTCATATCTACAACCTGCTGCCTGTGACATAAAGGAACAACTTACTTTTTTCTTTCTTCATCTTTGTCACCGCTGGACTTGCTGGAGATGTCCTATCAGGTCCGAAAACACAACAGCAAAATGATGTGACAACAACGGTGGGTGTTGTGATGCCAAGAAGTGGGAAGGGGTGGGAGGAAGAAAAAACAACAGCATAAAATTCAGTCAGTAATGCTGCATTCAATAGAACAGTTACTGTCGCTTGAGTGTACTAACTATTCACATGTGTATCTGGACCATCAATATTAGAAGCCACACAGCTGTGCCAGCTCAAAGATGGCTAGCATGGCTGTAGGATGTATGAGCAGAAAAAAAACAAAGTAAAAACCTCATCTGCCTATAAAGGTAAGCACTGGACAGAGACGGATGCCTGACTAGGCAGACAGGTCTGACACACCCATGGGTGAAGGTTTAACTACACAGTGGAGCCAGTTGCACTAGTCATGTACCAAAATCATAGTCATACACTAGGCCACTCAATGACTCCCAGTTATTGAGAGCGACAGATCAGCCGGCAGGAAGTCAGCTCCCAAGGCTGCAGCCATCAGATGAAGGAGGTGTCCAACAGCTTGCTTCATTAAACCCTGGGGCGAGAGGGGGATCCACACTTTAGTCCTATAGATTAAGGTTCACTGTTTTCTTTCTTTTTCAAACTATCAATCTCAATATCTAGCTATAGCTTTGACTTCTAGGCTGATAAATTTGATATCAGTTCCAATATGAGTTATCAACAGTTAATGACTTATTCAATTGGCCATCGAAGTCGAAGAAGGCAAAAACCCTGCATCTCATTCTGTTAGATAAGCTCATTTGATACAAGCATTACTTTTTGATGTTTCGAATGCAGAAATGGATGACTCAAGATGGCGTTAGAAGACGATATCACATGAACAACAAAACATTATGTCCATCACGTAATACGATGGAATTCCCCAAATGCCAATTGTCATACCAGTATTACTTTTCCCAAAGAGCTAAAAATTACAGCAAAGTAGTTGTTCTTTTTTTTGCAAACTTCCACATGCAATCTTATGGGCCAAAAGTTTTGTGCTTTTTTGTTTGGCAAAGGATAATTTCTACGCTGTTAGGATTACAACTATACTATAAACCTGTTGTCAGAGTAAGAGAGAGCCGATGTAGGTGTGTGCAAACTTGGGGTGATGATCACTACCTCGTAGGCCTTGAAGCAAACTGTTGCTGTACAAAGTCAATGAGGTCTACAACGAGAGAATGAAATGTGCAACAGCAGTCAGACAGGGCCGATACACAAAACTCCTAATTTGTCCAGCTTGAACATTAATCCACACAGTTTAACATTCCTGTCTTCTCCCTATCATGAATAACCACGTTTCTGGTAGGTTGTAGTTGACCAGTTATTTCCTTTGTCCAAAAGACAGTCCAAAATATACGAGAGGTCAAATAACTATGGAGAAGACAGAAAATATATTACCACACATCTTACATGATTAATCATGCAATCAAACTGGACAAATGGACACAAAACTCAATGCTGGACATGTTCTTCATTGTCAATAGTTATCTGGTTTGAGATAATCAAAGACTTGCAGCATGGTCACTGTAATACAGTTTTGAGCTCAATTATTACTTCTAATTACATCCAGCATTGATTGGAAAGGGTAACTGATCATAAATCAATGATGCTACAAACATGTAATTCTTCCCATAACTTAACATAATGAGGATACCATTTGTAAGTGCAAGCCTAAAATTAAAGAATACAATATATTGGTGCAATTAAAACATATCAATTCACTATACTAAGTCAGTGCTTCTGTCTTTACAAATTAAGCTCCCTTTCTATAAAAAATGGGTGAAACATACTTGCAGTACCTGCCTTTACTTTTTTTAAACTTTTCTACATATTTTAAACTTACTTTTACATATTATAACAGAAAAATACCACACAAATCATCATAAGAACTCTCCAATGGGCTAAAGTGAGCACTTGGAACAAGATAAGGATGGATTAATCTAGTACAGAATATGGTAAAAACAGTGCAAGTTCCTACATGCAACAGCAAGTTATTCAACTGTGACCTAACTCAACCATGGCTTGGTGAAGAGCATTCATTTCACTAATAAGAATTCATTTGTTTTCTTGTCAGTTGAAGATTACCATGACAAATCATTTTATCGATCTTACACAGCCAAGGAAACAGTTAAAGCCATTGTTACATTACTTGGAGGAAGAAAGGCTGTTTTAGATTTTTAAAAATCTTATGGATAAATTATGGGATTATAATCATGCAGCTAACAATAATAATTTTTCAATACACCAAGTCTCATAATGCTCGTGTTTTCCAACCAGCCAAACAGCAATATTTCTGCTAACACAGTTTTACCCTTGCAAATCAATGTTTCAGAGATAACTTTAATCTTTTTCATTTCTGACTACAATTGCATTCAAAATTGCATACGATTCCTACGTGTTTATCACATAGCCATTGACGTCTGTGCTGACAGAATTCTACAGTCCGAGGAGATAACCTACCTCTTTCTTGTAAGGGGCTTCCAGCATTGCTTCCACATCAAAGTCATCAGCCATGGCTGCTGTTCACTATCAGACAGCCTGAGTTACAAAGAGAAAGACAATCGATGGGTTGAAGACAAATTGTTTACATGTCCAAGGTGGGGGAAATTATTATGCTCTTGTCCCCTTGCCTTTGTTTTATCATAATAATTTGCACAAATCAAGCACACATAGGCAGTTGATCGCTTTTTCCACAGCCCATACAGACAAATTATCAGGTAAAAGCCCGCTTCACATAATTTCAAGGAAACTGAGGCTTTGTGGTATGGGACTGCTTTTGTACATGCATGTTTACTGAAACCACATCGTGATCAGGATGGTTCGATCAGGATATGTCCCATGTCTTCCTTTGTCTACCCAAAAGGCAGTTTCAAAATAGAATATTTACATGGAAACTTTCTAATGAGAGATATCAAATGTAATTGGTAATTTTTGCTCATTTTCGGAGGTGACCTGGTAATACGTAAATAATACGGTGTGCGTTTGTGTTCAGCTCATGTGACTCGCCTGGTCAGGACAGAAATCTGCGTAAGCCATCAACCCCACATAAACCCGTTATGAAATGAAGGATAGCTCTACCATGGCTCTACAAAATTTACTTCTCTCTTGCGATCTCTACATCATGCATCATACATTAGGGGGAAATATGGAGGAAACATAATTTGGTCTACATATATTCACCACGACGTTCTCTCTTGATGAAAAGTGCCATAAAAACATACGATATTTTGGCCTTACCTTCACCAACTGTGCAAATATATCACGTATGCTGA
Organism: Branchiostoma floridae x Branchiostoma japonicum; assembly: GCA_013266295.2. NCBI lineage: Eukaryota > Metazoa > Chordata > Leptocardii > Amphioxiformes > Branchiostomatidae > Branchiostoma > Branchiostoma floridae x Branchiostoma japonicum. The sequence goes on along the minus strand of CM023829.1, from coordinate 9,912,044 downwards.
CTTCCGACAGGTGATGATACCACTGCAAGTGATCAGCACAGATGCACACGACGCAGGGTGAAGTTTCCCCTCAGAGTCGCCAAAATGCCGTGTGATCGTCTGAAAAACACGGCGTGCCTGTGGAGAAAACAAAATGGCGCGATTCTCCTCCTCAGGACGGGTCTCACAAAATGTACTGCAGGGGCAAGAATGACGTCACGTTTTTGGCAACGCCAAAAGAGCTGGTGACTCACTTTCCGGGACATTGATGAGGGCCTGCATGGGGGGGTAGTGATTACGAATTACGCAAAATTTTTGCCGCCGATTACGAATTACGTTAAATTCTCAGAGCTGATTACGCCTTTACGCTTTGCGGCTAATGTACTGATTACGAATTACGTTGATTTTGGGGGCGGCTGCCTACGGATTACGGAGACTAAAAAGGCCTGATTACGCCTTACGAAAAAGGGCATGCAGGCCCCCATTGATACTCCATCTTCATGATGTCACACATAGCTGTCCTTGAAACACTAAAAGTCAAGTCTAACGACAGAGTCCAAAACTTAAGAGCTGATGTTTAATTCAGTTCTCAAGTGTTGATCAGCACTCAGGACTTGTCATCGACTGTGCTGCGAGTGATGTTGGTCAAATTATGCAAATTAAATGTTGGCCATGTCTTTATGACCATAGCTAGCAGTTAGGAATGGATATGATTAACTATTCTGGGTGCATCTTTTCTGAATTCTGGCATAGACTTTTCAGGATGTTATGCTGACATTTCTAGTCCTCAGAAGCCTCAGAACGGCTAAGTGTGGAAACTGTATATTTGTTTTGATCGATTGAATCGAATAGAACTGTGATAATAAATTTATTACTAGTACTTAACTGCATGCATTGTGCAGTTACCCATATCCACATATTGATTCATTGATATATTCATCTTGTTGAAAACTTGTTTACTTCTCACCCATCTCACTGAACACAGTACAATGAAACTTGCCAAAAAAGCCATGTTTATTCTTTATGAAGTAACATCAGTTTTGTCAGTTATAAAGTCTGTTTGAGGAATACACTTTCAACATTGTCATAATGTAAAACAGGATACATCATACAAGTGCACCTAGCCTAGGCTACAAGCACGGAAATACAAGTGGCTACCCAAATACATATGGCAAAGTGGGATGATTCAGCACATGATTTAGGCTCCTTGGTTTAGGCAAGTACTAGTATCAAGACATTGAATGGTAGCAAAAAAACACTAGCAAACTATGAGTATTGATCCATGTATGAAATAGGTATAGGTCTAGTCAGTTATCTAACAAGTTCAATAATTCTTTTCCTGCATCTTCAATATCTGGTAGTGGGGTACACCTTGTTACACTGATCCTCTAAGTTGTTAGGAGGGGTCATACCAAACTTCCTGTACAGGTCTTCAATCTTGGCTTTCAGCTTTACAGCCTTTCTCTTGATTTTCTTGAGACGTCTCCTCCTCAGTACAAACTTCATTCGCTTCCTGAGCTTCTTCAGCTTATGCTTATTCATCTTCTTCCTGCGACGGAACAGGTCATTCCTACACTCAATGACATTATCCTTGGTGGTGTCTCCAATGAAATCTGGAGCCCCTGTTGGCTGCCTGTCTTCCACAGATGTTGGTCTCTGAACTGGAAGTTCATACACTGTCTTAACAGCAGGATCTGTAATGGTTATTTCTGGAAAAATAGCTGGCTTGGAGCTGGGAAGGTAGTATCGAAGTGTTAACTTACACTCCAAGGGAGTGAGAGATGGGCTTTTTGTGAAAATCACACTGTCCGCAAGTGCATTCTTTTCTAGTAATATCATTGGGACTTTAACCTCAGACAGGATGTTATATTTGTTGCCTAGTGTTGCCACTGAGGGATTTCCCTTCGATCTAGGTACAGCTGAACCAGAACTTCCAGGCACCATCAGGATGCAGGTACTGCTTGCTGGAAAAACAGAGAGAAAGCAGTTATACTGTATGTTTGAACTGACAATTTTCCACAGAACTAGAAGGCACACAATGTTACCACATGTGCTGTACATCTTGCAATTGGAGAGATATGAAACTAACATTCTAGTACAGAGACTGTCAACATCAGTACGGCACAGGAGTAACGTCTAAACACAAACTCTCCTTACCCTGAAGTGTTGTGACATTTCTATTGTACACAGCTGTGTTCATCAGACGTCTCCCAACTGTGCACTGCTTCCACATCCTCCTACACAGCAGGGTGGCCATGGCTGCACTCTACTCTGGCCTATGCAGAGAAAATAACATGACTTGAAAAGATATTGATCCTCCTATAATTCTTTTGCCATTTCCGTATTATCTAAATAATTATCTACTATGTAAGTAATTCCATATAATCTAAATTGTTTACCTTGGTCCGCGTGTCCACAGACATGGGAAGGTTATAATCTCCAAACATATCCTAGGATGGCAAAAGACATTAGCAAATTGGCCATCCATTCGTCAGAGAGGGTCCATACTGCCTAGCCAATTTGATACTGTCTTTTGCCACCCTAGGATCTGCTTGGAGATTAGGAAGGTTACAACGTGCGCCCCCCTCCCACATGCAGTCCTGCTATACAAGTCCATAGAAAGGACTAATTGGTCAATGTCGACACTTAAAATATCAACCTTGATATTATATAACAACATAACATTCGTTTATTTACCTACCTGTGGCGAAAATGAGCAATAAATGCCCTTTTTTCACCACTGCCTGTGTCCCATTTCGGGGCAAAAGGGCGAACAGAATTCTCTGACCAATCAGCGGGCTCCTCCCGTCTGGGTACGGTCTGACCAATCAGGGCCCGAGATAGGCAAGGTTAAAGGTCGAATGATTTCAAGCCCACCTGACCAAGTACGTCACTTCCGGGGAAGATCACTTCCGTGTTGTTTGTTAGTCAGAGCACCTGAAATATTTTCACTGCTTCAACAACACTTCTGGACAACACTGCATCAAGTGGCCAGTATCATTTCAGAGCTACATAAGCCAAGGCAGAAACTACCTTCACAATGTCGAAGATGGACGGTAAGATTTTACAGACTATTAAAAGGGGAAAGGAGGTACCGGGTACATCTATATGATCAGGAGAGTTGTCATGTCATAAGAAAATCATAGTGTTCACAGTAGGTTCAGCAGTTTCTAATGAAAGGAAAGTAGCCAATGGTCGGTTTGGCTTGTTTTTAGCTAGGCTCAGATCAGGCCATAACGCATATCACATTGTTTCTCAGGTGTAAAAGACTAACAAGTAGTTTGGTTATCAAGCAACTTTGGTTATCAAGGCAAAAGATGAAGTCAAAGAGGTTTGATGAAGTGGGATTGACTTTTTGTAGAATGACCACTAATAACCACTCTGGGGCCGTCCTCGTCGCACCAATCTGAATTTTTTTTACATGGTCATGCCCAGATTGTGCTCCCATTTATTCATATGAAGTTTGAAGCAAATCCATCGATCCGAAGTTGTATAAATCGAAGTTGACAGTAATACATTGACTTTTTGTAGAATGACCACTCACTTTTGACTTTTTGTAGAATGACCACTATTCCTTGCAAAATATCGGCCCTCGCGCAACGGCGGCAAAATCCACCACCACAAACATTTTCAAATAGGTGTCCCATGTATGTCTGCGAAGTTTCCGTGCTTTACAAGCTTGTAAAGTACCTTTTTTTTGGCAAAATGTACGCCACTATCACGCCCCGGCCGCGGCGTCTCGATTTCAACATGGCCGACCTGGTCACGTGGTTGCCTTCCGGGACTGTTCTATAACTTCGGCGGGGAGGGAGGGTGCCAGCAAACCGCAATCTTCCGCGCACGGCGCTCTTTCACAGTAAATTTTCAACAAAAACGGCTAATAACACTGAGGAAATAAAGGGTGCTTCACTTTGTGCCGTCGATAGAACTCAGCCATAGTTACAAAATCCCCCATTTTTAAATAGAATAATATATATTTTTGACAGATTATTAACTTTTTGTACGTTTTCTTCTAAACATACAGGTGCGTATAAGAACACTACACGAGGAAGAATACTGAATGCCGACATGTTCTTCAAGAGTTTTTATCATTATTATAATAGTTTAATAGTTTTTAGCATTACGTTACTCACAGTATTCATAGTCTTATTCCTACTAACATACCCCTTGTTCCTACTAACATACCCCCTTGTTTCTACAAACATAGTCATTCATTCTTGAGATTGACACATTTGAACGAAATTTCGTTTTGTCGATTGATTTCTGGTTCGTACTAGCTAGTAGTACTGTTGTTCGTTTTTGTTGTTCGTTTCACCCCGTTGCCATTTACTGGTTTTGTGTTCATACATTTTAAACTTGAAGTATATTCGTGTTTTAGATAACATAAGGCAAATATTGTTTTTTTCAAGTTACTAACTTACATGTGATGAGGCTGTGGCCGACACTTCCGTGCGAAGATCGGACTCATTTATATAATAGTCACCTACGGACTCACAGGAAGTAACACGAAGTCTTGGTCTTCATCGACGCCGAGGGACGAACAACAAAGTACACATGTATTTCGATTCCTGATTGTGGGCACTACCGTCATACAACTGGGTGCAGAAATTTAATTAGAAGCCTGGCAGTTTTCATACTAGTTTACTGTCAAAGTTAAAAAAAAAGTTTCGTCCCTAAAATCATCTACTTTCAGCAAGGTTTCATAGTCATACAGTTGACTTTTTCTATAGATTACAAACCTACCGCAGGCCCGGGGTAGAGTTATTTCGTTGTCCGGTGCGGTGCAGTTCAATGTCGACGATGACTTACCTATTATAGAAGTTTAGTAAAGAGTGGGCATTACATAAATAATAATCGTTCGTTCAAGAACTTGGGAATGGAAACTTTGTTACGTTTTGAACATTGTATATTAGTACTTTGGTTGTTCAAACGTTAAAACATGTTAACAAACGTTAGTAACAAACGTTAAAACATGTTAACAAACGTTAGTAACAAACAATAATTGCCAAAGTAAAATGTGTGTTAGCAATAAAATAGGAAACATGAACGGAACGGAACAGAAAAAAAACGGAACATGAACCAGAACAAACAGAACTTCGCCAAAACAATTTTATAATTCTAATGACAAGACCAAGCGGTAGGAACAGCTTTCCTCCGACTGTTCAAAGGTAAGTGTTCACAGTCCATCAGCAGGGATCCTTCAGGCGGGTTGTCTCCTCCGCACACGTAGGTTTTCAGGGTACGACTGACTACTCTGGAGGGATCCATACGGAGAGTGTGGCCCAAGTACCGGAGTCTCCTACGATGGATGGCTGAGACCAGGTTGTAGTCTGGATTTGTTGCTGTGTCCCGAAAGTGTTTCTTTCTTCCGAAACCTAATAATAATCATGAGCACTGTTTGTATATATGTTGGTATTATTGACAAGAATGGGTGCCTTTGTCATTCACATCATCATCATATGCCGGGCGGCTTGCCCGGCCCGGACCGAGTTGACTCTCTCCCTCCAGACAGTTCTATCCGCCAAACAAACAATTGAAGTAATTCTGTTGAAAACAAAACAAGGTTAGTACTAGTAATTAACAACTTGAAACTCATACTGTTGTTTACTAAATCGAATGCTTGTATGAATAAGATGGGAAGTACTGTGCTACGAGTCTACGATGCTGTTCATGGTATTCACACAGATCGAAGCCTTTTTTTTTTGTTTACCCCGACGTCAGAATAAGTTCATTTTATTTACTACTAGTTGTTCCTGAAGTTCCTAATCTTTGTTGATGTAGTTCCACAAAGATTGCATATTCTAGGAAAATTAATGGTAAAGCCATCCTTGGTAAATCCAAGCAGACAAAAATAGAACAGGTAAAGAGGTTAAAAAGCAAGTATTAAACCTTCTTGCTATAAAGTTAAGAAGTTCAGAACGTCACACCCCGTCACGTCGGCCTTCCTTTGTGTCCTGATTGTCAAAGGAGCCGCTCTTGTCAATCACATCCAGCGGCGCCGTGGCTTTGCGTACGTACATGATATACTCAGTGATACTGTACTACATGACCAGACCAGTCCATCGGCGCGGCCGGGAGACTTCTGTTCATGGGCACGTGCGGCCCGGTGGGAGGGACTTCGCAAACCAAGGAGGTTAGAGCTCATTTGCATGCAGGCCGTGGGTTTTCGTGCCAACTTAAGATGAGAATGTGACCAATAATACCAGTATGCATTTTGTATGTGTGTGTGTGTATAGAGACATAAACTGTACATAATTTCAATGATATCATTATTTACTTTAAATGATACACACTAACACAGCAGTTTTCCCACATCAACTTTAAAACCATGGATATCTGAAGCCAAGGGTACATAATGGCAGATTGTACATATGTACATGTAGTGTTAAAGTTCAAACTGATAATGCAAGCACTTGGAAATTAGAGTTGTACAGCTGATGCTGACAGTACTGGAGAAGCGTAATATTGTACTTTCATTTTAAAATACATATGCAGAAAAATGACAAACAGTGTATAATGATAATAATTGAAAATTTACTCTAAACAAAGAGGATCTAAAATTGCTCTAAAAATTAGTACAATAGCTCGGTCAGTCCGTGTGCCAGGCCTGCCGTGCGCGGAAGATTGCGGTTTGCTGGCACCCTCCCTCCCCGCCGAAGTTATAGAACAGTCCCGGAAGGCAACCACGTGACCAGGTCGGCCATGTTGAAATCGAGACGCTGCGGCCGGGGCGTGATAGTGGCGTACATTTTGCCAAAAAAAAGGTACTTTACAAGCTTGTAAAGCACGGAAACTTCGCAGACATACATGGGACACCTATTTGAAAATGTTTGTGGTGGTGGATTTTGCCGCCGTTGCGCGAGGGCCGATATTTTGCAAGGAATAGTGGTCATTCTACAAAAAGTCAAAAGTGAGTGGTCATTCTACAAAAAGTCAATGTATTACTGTCAACTTCGATTTATACAACTTCGGATCGATGGATTTGCTTCAAACTTCATATGAATAAATGGGAGCACAATCTGGGCATGACCATGTAAAAAAAATTCAGATTGGTGCGACGAGGACGGCCCCAGAGTGGTCATTCTACAAAAAGTCAATGCGGATGAAGTGCAGTGCAAAGTGAATGGCTTTTGCATTGTTTTCACAGTTTCAAAATTGGATGGGAATGAGTTGTCAATCTATAAGTCATTACGTTAACAAATAAAATTTATGTATTGTACATCACACAGAATTGGCATAGTTTTAAACATGTCATCTTCAGTATAATCTGTTAATGTTGCTTAATTGATATTATTTTGTTTTTCAGAAACCCTTTTCCAGCTCAGGGTGAGAAAGTTTTTATTATTGGTTTTACTACAGTGGTAATTTCTAAATTCTACCATTGATTAAGATGTAGACTGTTTAATACTCTGCTTACTATTTAGGCAATCATTGAATGTGATTGTCATCAATACTGTTGCATGAGAAATAAAACCAAAGAGCTGAAGTCATCAAACTTTTCTGATGATGAATTTTTCCTGACAGTTCACTGCCAAGCAGCTGGACAGGTTGGCCAAAAAGTCAGAAAAAGAAGAAAAACAGCAGAAAGCCAAAGTGAAGAAGGTACGTGTTCAATCGTGCTTTGTCAACAAGAAATGTCAGTATCTATGATGTTTATAATTAGTTGTGGTACTTGTGTAGCATTAAACAATGCACAGGACGATGTGCCCTCGGAACAATTTCTAGTACACATACAAGAATATGATGAGTAACTGTGAAAATATTTCCTTAGGCCCTGCAGCAGAAGAACGTGGATGTAGCTAAGATTTATGCTGAAAATGCCATCAGGAAGCACAATGAAGGCCTGAACTACCTGCGGATGTCAGCCAGGGTGGATGGGGTGGCTGCCAGAGTACAGTCAGCTATGGCCATGAAGCAGGTGTGGACGGTGTATGGGCTGTAGCAGTCTATAATGATTGTCTTGTTGTATATGTAGCATGTGCACAAGATGGAGATCAGAATTCTATGTGGTAGCCAGGACACCAGGCTTTATACCGATTGTGCTTTGTAGTTTGCTTTCAATTTGCTTCCTAGCAAGACTTCTATCCAGGCTAAATGTACACTGAACTTACCATTTATGCAAGGAGATTATAGGGGGATGAAAACCTCCCTATAACCTCCTTGATTTATGTGACACTAAATACCAATCCAATCTCTGATATGCATAGGTTTAGGCATATTGAAACAGCTTCATTACTGGAACATCTCATATTCTCAGGTTACCAAGGACATGGGACATGTGACCAAAGCACTGGACAAGGCCATGGGATCCATGGACCTGCAGAAGGTTAGTTTTCAGAAAGGTTGTTAACTTAAAGCTAGTCAAAATCCTATTGCATAGTCTACTGTACCCGTGTTTTGTAGTATCAAGGTGTAATGTCCTTAGTAGTATATAGCAAGTGAGAGCACAAAACTCACCTTACAATGCTTTTCATCCTACAAACCTTATGCAAATTGTATGGTTTAACTTCCACACAATTTTTCCCACTCATAGGTAAGCCAGGTGATGGAGAAGTTTGAGAAGCAGTTTGAAGACTTGGATGTCCACACACAGGTGTGTATAACCTTTGACCTTTAAGATATACAACAGATTTCTGCATCCTGCTGTTACATCTAGTACTAGTTGTATAGTTTTGATAATGACTTCTCACAGTTGAAGATATGCCTGTCATCAAGAAAGGAGTCATTGTTGGTGATGTTTTTTTCCCTGTAGACCTTGGAGAGTTCTATGGGTACTGCCACAACACTGACCACCCCTCAGGACCAGGTCGATGACCTCATCAAGCAGGTGGCAGAGGAGAGCGGCCTGGAGGTCATAAGCCAGCTGGAGGGACTGGGGCCTGCTCAGGAGTCCATCGGAGCCAGCAGCTCAAAGACACAGACTCAGGAGGACCAGCTGTCCAGAAGGTACCACTACAATTTACATATGTCAAGGTTAATGCCTACACACATATACATGTGTACATGTATGTGTGTGTGAGTGTGTGTGTGTATTCTAGCATATATATTATATGCCTGTTTTGTGTAGATGTTTGTGTCCATGTATCTCTTCACAGATTTTACTAACAGTTGTCTTCTAATCTTTCAGGTTGCAGGCACTTCGGAATTAAATCAAGTCAGTCGTCATGATACAGAGACGTGTTGAAGATAACAACATTTTTTAAAAGCTGACATTTCTTGTATAAAATGATAGGCTAGGAATGCAGTCACAGTTAGTGGTATGTGTGGGTATGTACAGTTTATGTCATATTGATACATTCACATGATGCAAGCACTAGGGCAGATAAAAATGCTCCTAAAAGCCCCTGGTTATAAGGCTTTGTTATTAGGTATAAAGTTATGTATCAACAGGTGGATAGGGGGAGTTGCAGTACATGTATATTTAAGTAGAAATCCTAAGTAAATAAACCCAGAGTTATTAAGAAAATTTAGTATGCATTGTAAAAGACATTGAACCTTGTTCAAGAACACTTTCTAAATTGCTTTCGTATTTCCTTGTGGCAGTGGCCAAGAATTCTATCCTGAATGTCAGTATAGGCAGGAATGAGAATCATTCTGAAGTACAGACCAAGGATCAAATGCCCTACATTCTTGTTATGCTTGTTCTTGTAAAATAGTTTGAATACCGGTACATAAAATGAAATCCCATCAACATTACTTGTACATTAAGTGGCATGGTTTGTTGATTATTTTCCAGAAGTCTTTTGTATGCAATTGGAATAAGTACAGCTTTGGAATTTTTGTGTGTCATTCAGAATATACATGTGTAACTGCATTAAGACAAATTGCTTCTCTTTTTTTAAACGGTTTGGATTACTGCAGTAGCCCAAGAGATGCATGGGTATGTTTTATTACAGTTATACCAGTTCAACCTTAATGCCACTTTGGGCAGAGTCTATACGTACAATGTATAAGTTACCCCAAGTACATTTCCTATTCAGTGTCCTTCGTTGCTCATTATGCTTTTTATCAAATAGATTTGTTTGGAAAATAAATACAATGTAGTCCTTTTTGTATACTTGGTATGTTGAGCTAACAAATAAACTGACAACAGATAAGGGAGTGACACGCTTTTTATAGAAAATTGCTTTTATTTCTTCCATACGAGCAGTGGTGATGGCAGTGCGCTGCAGGCTGATATGCAAGTCACCTTCCTTCAGCATTATCGACCTCAATGAGTCATTTCGTGAACACCTTACACTGTTCAAAAGTTCCTTCAGTAAAACTTGATGAACATTTAGTACATTATATCCACCATCATATGATACAAGCTTGCTTCATACATACAAGAGTTTTGCATAATTTGTAGCGGGATAACTGTCCGTACCATGCCAGTTTTATGAATAACTATACATAATAACATATCCCACTATCACCTATTGTTTAAACTTTTTGTCATTGAGAAACGAAGTTTTGTTCCACTTTAGATGGCTTGCACAAATACATTAGATATCCATGTAGGTCCTGTTCCACGGAGACCAACTGACCCCACTCCGTGGAGGACATGGCCCGTAGACCCTGCTGCTCCTCTACAGGCTGCAGATGAGCAGATGTCACCTAGTGCTGGGACCACTTGATATTCTTCAGGTCAATGCCCTCCTGAACCATCTCCCACAGGGGACTGTAAAACAAAGTTCAAAATCTTGCACAAATAGTATTTTTTTAATGACTTGAACTAAGATCCCAACGATACTCTGCAAAATACAGTTAACTTACTGCCAATTCAAAAGTAGCCAGATTTTTAAAATGAATTATATTCCAGTTGCCATACCTGATATTGTTATGACCTGGTATACCAACAGCAGCATAATTGGCACCGACGTCTAACCTTCACCGACGTAGCAGCATAATTGACACTGAGTACAGTTGGATGATACCATTAGCCATCAACTGACCCAGTGTCTTTGCAACGTTCATGTTAGCAAAAGTATAATCCACTGTCTCACCTCATCTCTCGCAGTGCAGTGACATGTTTGATGGTTTTCTCTGCAGTGTAATCCACTTCCTCCTCTGTTGTAAATCGTCCAATGCCAAACCTATAGTATTAAATGACAAATTTGAAAATTCTAGTGTACACTTTCTTATTAAGTGGAATTTTAGAAACTTACTTTGTCTTTTTTTAAATAAACATGACTACAAAATCATATAGAATCATGAAGCATAGTCATAGACCACTGTCTTTGTGAAAGGAACAGCAATCACACAATGTTGTATAATACCAGATTAAGGACATGAATCTACAGTCTCCAAGATACTGGGGTTGTCCTAGTTGTTTACCTGATGGAGGAATGTGCCAGGTCTTCATCAGCTCCAATGGCTCTCAACACATAGGAAGGTTCCAGAGATGCAGATGTGCAGGCACTGCAGCAATGAGGGAACAATGATATTGAAAACACTGTACAACAAGCAGACACTGGCTTGAATATACCCTAATCTAGAAAATGTTGGAAGTACTGTAGTTTTAGACTAATAGGTGACTATACTGCATTGCTTCTACCAGTATGTTTTGGCAGATGGTTGTAAAAACTTAACAACAGGGTAGCACCATACCTCCCTGAAGACAGGGCAATGTCCTTCAGTGCCATCAGCAGGCTTTCTCCTTCCACATACGCAAAGGACAAGTTGACACAACCTGTAAAAACACCAGCACATTTGTCAGTGTGTTACACTCAGTGTTTATTACTCTCAGCATCTGCAACAGTAATTCTACATCAGATCAGCAAGTTGATGTTTGAGTGAGGGGTGACCCACCAGGATAGGACAGCTCTGAGTCCCCATTTCTCACCACCTGGGGCAGTGCACTCGTGATCTTGTTGATAAGACGCTCAGACAGAGCTGTGATCCTCTTATGGTCATACTGTAGGGCAAAGAGGATGAATTACTGAGAGGAGAATAGATAAACCTTTCACTTACAAAAGTTCCACAGAGCAACGTTTTGAAGTGTGCAGAATGTCTTCTAACTGCTGTACTGACCTCCATCTCCTGCTGTGAGATGCGGCAGGCTGCACCCAGCCCCACAGCCAGGGGTGCAGGAACAGTGCCACTCCTCATGCCTCTCTCCTGACCACCTCCACTCTGCAGGGCTTCAATCCTCACCCGAGGTCGTCGTCTGATGTACAGGGCTCCTACACCTGTATAAATGTTTGATATGTTCACATTACATTGAAATATCAAGTAACTGCAAAGACATGCAATTTATGATTTTCAGTTCTACAGAATTGTAATATACTGGTATTCCAAAGAATTAAAGTGAAAAATAATTAAACTTAGAAAAATTTCTCCCTGCTTGAAATAAATCTATGTTTGTATGAGCTACAAATATCAGATTGCCATTTCTACGGAAAGCATTATCCAGCACATCCCTTCCACACTATTCCATAACAAAACAGCAAGGTTGTCTGACCCTTCGGCCCATATATCTTGTGGCCACTGATGGACATCAGGTCTATCTTCATGTCGTTCACGTCTAGCGGAATCTTGCCTACAGCCTGGGCGGCATCCGTGTGGAAGAACACCTTCTTGGAGCGACACAGTTCACCTATAATGGGAGAACATGCCCAGCTTTCACTGTGAATGATTGCAAACAAGACTAACTTCAGCAGTCAAACTACTATCCTATCAAACCTGCAGTGGTAAAAGGTATTAGCTACAAGAACATGCAAGAAAAGAGGTTACAGCCAACCATAGGTGATAGAGGACATATTAATACACCAACCTATTTCCTTGATGGGCTGTGTAACTCCTATCTCGTTATTGACAGTCATGATGGACACCAGTGATGTGTCTGGTCTGATGGCAGCTTCCAGTTTCTATACATCCAGAGACACAAATCTGTTACAATGTTACAATGACACATATTCTATTAAAAAATGGTAGATCTAATAGGGTTAACCTATAAAATTCCTTTTATTACAGTGATTTTTATTTTAATTGACCAAAAAATTTTAACCATACACACAAGTTTTGTTGCTCTGGGGAGCTTTCGAGACGCACTCTGTCTCTTCATCAGCCCAGTAAAGTCAGATCTCGTGTTGGAGTTCTCTTGTCACGTGACTTGGTGTTGATTATCACGTGACAAGATTGTTTTTTATATTAGCTGGTATAGTCCTGGTCCAGCTGTTACCTCAAGTTCAATGATTCCGTTGGGTTTGACAGGCAGGTAGGTGACATCAAAACCCTCCCCCTCCAGGGCCCTGCAGGAGTCCAGCACACACTTGTGCTCCTACATTACAGCAGAAAGAACAAGGGTGTCACTGTATACCCAGTACTGTTGATAAAAGGCAACAAGCAGATTGCAGAAAAGCTTTTGGTGTCAACAGAATAGACTTACAATCTGTGTGGTGATGACATGCTTCTTCTTACTTTTGTAGAACCTGCCCACACCCTAGGGGACAAAAGAAGGTTACAAACAACAATACAAACACATGAAAGAGATATTCCCAAAGATTTTCTTTCTCTTTAAGAGTTTATAAGAAAAAATGCTTCAAAAACTTATATCCCTCTAACTGTACAAAATATTGTAAGAACCTGACAAACATATAAAATGATATAACATTACTGGTCTATCATACAGGTCAATATAAATAACAGGCGTGCCATCCCTGATAGGTATCAGTCAAACATCACCTTCATAGACTAATCAAAACAGACTTAACTTAATGTTTATCTTGGTGTAACTAGTCACCTTGACAGAGATGTTGTTGGACTCTGTTGCTCCACTAGTGAAAACTATCTCTCTGGGGTCTGCACCAATGATGTCTGCAATTTCCTGTAGAAGACAGTAAGTCAACAATAAACACTTGTAACTAAGAACTAGCACATTAGTGGCACTTTTGAAGTAACAAAAACTGGCAGCAAAGCACAGCAAATACTTACTGATCGACAGGAGCTGTCAACTGCAGGATGTTGTATGTACAGATAAAATGTAAAAAAATACTAATAAATCAACCGAGATCTAGGTTTTAATACTGACCTTTCTGGCTTCCTCCACTGCTTTTTCTGTTTCCCAGCCATATGCATGTGTCCTGGAGTGGGGGTTGCCGTAGTAACCGACAGTGAAGGGCATCATTGCATCCAGCACTCGAGGGTCCTGTAAATGTGTCGTTTTCAACAGTGTCAACCGATGAATCATGTTTGTTCCACAGTAAGGATATAATCAAAGACAGTCTTTTTCCTAGGTTATGTACTTGGGTTTTGGTAAATTTCTTTCAGTCTTTACTCACCAGTGGAGTAGTTGCTTGTGCATCCAGGTACAATGGCCGCATCGTATCTCCCGCGTCTTTTCCTTTGACAGCTGAAGAAATAAGAAATCTACCTTAGTTTTGACCCATTCAAATAATGATACTAAATGCTAAATAGCCTCTAAATAGTCTACAGGGCCTGCCATCCATGTAATGAAACAAAGCTTCATATGTGAGATGCACATTCACAAATGATGTAACGTTACATTTAAGGAGAATTAACATGTTTGTTATTGTATTACTGATGCGATGATGACTCCGATTTTTGTCACGAATGTATCCTACCTGCTGCAGCCTGTGCTGCGTCAGCAGACGAACTTTTGGTCTTCAGTCCTCTGCACACATGTCGCCCTCCCACCCTCAGCGCCTGCATGGACGTTCGGCACGTAGTAGACAGCATGATTAGTCTACAACGTGAAAAGGACACAACTTCGCTTTCAGAAACCTTCTGCAGACAGTTGAAACTGATTATAATAAAGCTTGCTGCTTGATAGAACCTCCTTGTTATGCCGTGCTGCGTTACACGGTACCCCCAAATGGCGAGATCATCTGTTACGTCACTATGTCACAGTATGTGTTTGGTAACTCCTCAGATGTGGTATCTCACCAAGGTTGTAGAAAGAAAACCAGAAAGTCATGGTCTATCAAAGAAATCCTAGCAGACATTGAAGATTACATGCATATCTTTTATCACTATAAAATTGATTTATCACCCTTAGCTATTGAATACTTAGGATTTAAGCAAAGTACAGGGGGAAATAGGAAAACCTAAGAGTCTGAAACACCAGTGTGAGACATTAGGGTCACCCAGAAAGGTCACCGTGAAGGAGTGTGCCATTTTCTTTGTACGGTGGACGTGTTTTACGTGTGTCCTGCTTTATATGTTATGATGGGGGAAATTTCCAAAGAACTAGTAACCTAATGTTTTGTTTAACGACGTTGTTTGAGAATGTCAGCATTCGCTGTACCCGTGCGCCGAAAGGCTGTTCTGAGCGGACTGGGACGGCTCGGGTGGCAGGTGATCATCAGAGGGAGGGGCGGCAGTACAGCAACGTTCCGCGTCCATTCACGCACAGTGTTTTCATCAGCAGTGCTGCAGCAATATCAGCCGGGAGGTTTTCCTCACGTTCACCGGAGCAGCCTCGCCAAGCTGACGCCGCAGCAGGTCACCAATGTCCTGAGGGCCAACGACGCCTCCTTTGTCATGGACTTCGACAGTCCTGTTCATCGCTTTGACAGGTGCAGCAACGGCTTTAGCTGTCATAAACATACGTTTCCATATCTCAGTGATAGCTATCCTTGCTATTACTTTTTGAATGTAACATTGTTAACAAATTCATTACGATCTGCATAGTGAAAACTAAAAATACTGCACATGCACTGTGGATGTTATATGAATGAACTTTATTGCGCAACAGTTGTACAAGGTACAAAGTGTGGCATAAGTAAGAATATGAATTTGTGCCTTATATCTTTCAGCAATCAGCTGGCTTCCAACAGCCCCATAGAGGACAGGCGTGCAGCAGGCAGGTGCCTGTACTCAGGAGATATGCTCTTTGGTGTGTTTGACGGCCACGGCGGCAGTGCCTGTGCCCAGGCTGTGAGTGAGAGGCTTCTAGACTACACTGCTGTCTCCCTCATGGACTACAAACAACTATGTGAGTACAAGAAATCCATGGAGTCTTCAGCAGGGCGAGCAGAGGCTGCAAGACGGTTTAACTTTGCCAACGACTACTCCTCCCAAGAAGGAGGAAGACGTTACACGGAGGCGCTGTACAAATTTGCACGGGAGGTTCTGGCAGCCTATGATGAAGAGGCAGATGCAGCAGATTGTTTAAGACATGCATTTGAAAGGCTGGACGAGGACATCTCTTCTGAAGCACAATCAAAATTGCCAAATGGGCAAGTTAACTTTGAAGCCTTACAGGCAGCTTACGCAGGTGCAACAACAGTGGTTGCTTATGTACACGGAGCTGATTTGTACCTAGCCAATGTTGGGGACAGCGGAGCTGTGTTAGGGGTACATAATGACGATGGTACTTGGGAACCAAGACAACTTACCTCTGATCACAATGCTCTCAATCCTTCTGAAATACTTAGGATAAGAGGAGAGCATCCGAGAAGTGAGTCAACATTTGTGGTCAAGGGTGGCAGATTGCTGGGGTATCTACAGCCTCTAAGGGCATTTGGTGATGTTAAGTTTAAGTGGAAAAAAGAGTTACAGATGGAAGTGCTCAACACTGCTTATAATAAGAACCTGATACCTGTGAACTACTACACTCCTCCATATCTTACTGCCATGCCTGAGATTACACATCACAAGTTAACTAGTAATGACAAGTTCCTGATCCTGGCTAGCGACGGTCTCTGGGAGCCCATGATGAAGCATACAGCAGTGAGGCTTGTAGCGGAGCACCTCATGGGAAACCACAAGGGTAGACTTCACTTTGATGGCATCAAAACGCTGGGGGATATCAGTGCCATTCTAAAGAAGAGACGAGCAAGTCACTCAGCAGAAGTGATGGACCAGAATGTCACCACACATCTGATTCGGCATGCTCTGGGGGGAACTGATGATGGAATTGACCACAGTAAGCTGGCTACCATGCTCACGCTGCCCGAGGAGATAGTGCGTCTGTACCGTGATGACATTACCGTCACTGTCATCTTCTTCAACTCTGACCACATTGCAAGCTTGGAGTGAATCATCAGTAATTGTGACTTTTTTGTAGAAGGTTTTCACTTCCAGAGGGAAGAAGAGTCTAACTATGCATGCCTGCCCAGTACCTCTTTTGAACTTTATTTGGGCTGTTTGATCTCCTTGATTATGGATACGGGATTTTATTGCATACATGTATTTAATATGTACTGAATTATGGTGCCAGCCATTTGGTTCATACTTTTTCTTGTGACAGAAAAAACAACAACAACATATTTTGGAGTTGCCCTGACAATAGTCCATCAGAAATCAAGAGCCCAAGCCTGACTTTGCATACACACAACATTCTCCCATTGATTAAACTGTATGCAACTTGCAGAGTGGCCGCATATCTTTGTAATGCAATTTGATTTACCTATGTTTTAAGTTCTTTTAACCGATCCTTGCCCAATGCCTGCAGGTACATACATGTACAGTGTCCTTCAAAATCAAACTCCAGTATTACCACTACCGGTAGTCACTAATTAAGTAAATGCAGCAGTAATCAGACAAGAATGTTTTAACAACTTAAGGATTCAAACCTAACAATGGTTCAATGTGCCCTGGTATTTTTTTAATGTACTACATGAAATGTGCTGCTGGATGTAGTAAAAGTACCATATTGCAATTGTACTATATTATGTGTTGAATTTACCTGTACACAGTGCAATAGTCATTTAAAAGTATCATATTTGTACCCTTGAATACAAAAATGTAAGCAGTAACCATGCTGCAGTCTATGGCCAGGTGTAATGTACCTGTTTCCTGCAGTGATTTTCTGTACGGACATTCTGATTGTTGCTTTAAGCTGTAATACTTGTGAAAATATATAACCCTTTTAAATACAATAAAAAGGTGAACCTCAGTAGGTATCCGTGTGTTGGGATGTGTAAAGAAGACATTGCTGACTCTCAACCTGTAGCGTACTGATCTGGGCTGCTACTGAAAAATCTACAACTTCACAACTTTACCACATTGAATATAAATTCTTGCACTGCTGCTATTGTAAGAAAACTGTCATATAAAATCACTATGATTAAGGTCAAGGTAAGATATATTAAAAGGCTGAAATCATAAAATGGCAGTAACTGTAAGTTAACAGTGAATGAGGGAGTGCACAGGGTATTTGGATATCTTCTCCCTGCCCTTGAGGTCGTCCAGTTCCACAATAGCAAGGCACTCCACAATATTGGCCTGCATGCTCTCCATCAGCTGACAGGCACCAGCCATTGTTCCTGTATATGGGGGAAAAGACTTGATATGTATATATTTCTTTATGTGCTGTAAACTTTGCTGACAATCCAAATAGACTGATTAAGAATGGGGGATAAAAATTAACTACTGCTAACTGAGGCAGATTTCACTTGTGCACACTTACCTCCTGTGGCAATTAGATCATCGAATATCAGCACATTCTGGTTGGGCTTTATCGAGTTCTTCTGCACCTCAACAGTATCCTGAAATCATACAAAACAAAAGAAGCAAACCTAATAATTTCACATCCAAATGCAGATGGTTTACAAATATGTGTAACGCATATGGAGTTAGGTATTACCACTACCAGATGTAAGACTGTCCAACATGAACATTGTGTTGCTGTCAACTTTTTGGCTACTTGGCTGGTCCAAAATGACATCTTCAAGTTCAAAAGTATAATGATATGTGCTCTCCATTACAGTTAAATAGCCTGGATGTCATCCTGATTAGTTAACGTTTTCTCCAAATTGAAAGTCACTTCCAAGTTCCCACCAACCCATAGTAAGAGTGGGTGTAAACTACCTCAGAGTCAGAGGGCAGTAACCTAAGTTACCTTTCCATATTCCAGTGTATAGGAACACTTCACAGTTTCCCCTGGAAGCTTGCCTGCTTTCCGTACAGGTACAAATGCACAGTTGAGACGAAGGGCCAATAGTGGACCAAAAAGAAATCCCCTGGCCTCCAGACCTGAAAGGAAGATTTTTTTTCTCCTCATTTAATTTGTTGAAATATCATCAGTAGGTCCAAAATTAATACAATGCCACATGGTTCTACCATGTAAAGCTTTGATGTACTGTGTTAACTGTAAAACAGCCTTACCTACAACTACATCCACTTTGATCCCTGCTTCTTTGATGTGCTCTTCCAGGAGAGCTACAGAGTCTGAGAACACCTCAGGGTTCTGCATGATTGGCATGATGTCCCTGTGAAAAGCAGAAAATGTTGTTACTTTGAGTGAACTACCAGCAACATCTTATCCTTGTGGACATTCTGTTCAAGTATTAGGCATCAAAGTAGAATCAAAGTATGATCAATAATTCAAGATGAAACTAAAACAAAGTTTAAAACATACTGTGTAAAATTGACAGTACAATCATAAGATGTAAGGTAAGAGGGTATGTCTAAATACCTCAACCGCCCTCAACCTCCCTCAACCGCCCTCAACCCCCCACTTCCTGGGCTAATATGCAGTGTACATGTGCTAAGAACCCTTGTTTACACTCTGTATACATTGTCTATACGATTATAAATAAAAATCACATAGTAACGTCTAAGTATTTGCGATTTTTTTCAAGTTATAACTTTTAATATATCATAAGTGGAGTTACCGTCTTTAGGGAGTGATACACCCCGCAAAATATCCGCCCTAAAGTATTGAGCGCTAAAATCCACCACCAGAAACATGTTTAAAGAGGTTTCCCTCTATATCTGCTGAGTTTCCGTGCTGCACAAGCTTTTTCACTTTCCTTATTTTGACTTGAAACTTACGGCACGATGCGTTCTGGCGGCGCGGCGTAAACAAACAAGATGGCGGACCCTGTTCCTCGGGCGCACGGCGCGCCGTAAAAAAACTGGTAAAACGCCAGAGTTACAGTGATTTTCCTATTTATAATTGCATAGGCAATGTATCCGGAGCGTTAAAAAGCGTTCTTAGCACATGTTCACTGCATACTAGCCCAGGAAGTGGGGGGTTGAGGGCGGTTGAGGGGGGTTGAGGGCGGTTGAGGTATTTAGGCATACCGAAGGTAAGATATAGTAATGGAAACATTAGTCTTGATATAATGTCAGAATTTCCACCCAGCTTACCAGAAAAGGATGCCAGGTTTGGGGAAGTCTGGGACCGTTGGTATGTGGGCCTTTAATCTGTCAATCCTGGCCTGTTTGGATTGGACGTTTTCAGTAGCCATTTTTTCAGAGACTGAAACACAAAATCAGAATACATTTAACAAAAGTCAGAAAACATCACTGACTTTA
This sequence comes from Branchiostoma floridae x Branchiostoma japonicum, assembly GCA_013266295.2. Classification (NCBI taxonomy): domain Eukaryota; kingdom Metazoa; phylum Chordata; class Leptocardii; order Amphioxiformes; family Branchiostomatidae; genus Branchiostoma; species Branchiostoma floridae x Branchiostoma japonicum. The sequence continues at coordinate 9,891,857 of CM023829.1, read as the reverse complement.
TTTATAAAGCCTTGGAAGGGAAGAGAGGATGAGGCATTTTGACAGATTGGACAAACTACAAGTCATTTTCCATACAGTCACCGTTGACATACTATAATGTTAACATTAATGTAACGTTACATATAATTTTTTTAGCAGAAAGCTTGCTTTCTATTGTAACCAAATACAACTCCCTCCCAAAAAGTGGCTTTCATCAAGCTATTGCCTGTAGGTTGTATCCCCAATTCTCCCTAATTCTATTTGTGGTCTGATATATGCAGGTTTATTTGTAATATCTTGTTAACCGTAACGTTACTTTAATCTAAACAATATTTGCATACACCTGATTCTTGCTATTGATTAACGTTTTTAATAAACTATCAATAATTCTGTGTGTCAATGCATACTTTATAAAGCAGATCTTCTTCACATGGTAACGCTGAGGGACATTTTGATTACATACCCCCGCAACCAGTTCTTCAAAAACTCGATTTATTTGTCGATTGTCAAGGCTAAGGGGAGGGGCGAGGTGTGATTTTTCTGTAAAACTTTTCCAAGTTACAGAAAGAAAACTATTTACCTTCTTACAGACGTAATGATGATGTAGTATGCTCTGTGTGGATAGGTGTCCAGCCTGGAAAGCGCAGATCGCAACTTTATAGTAAATTGTATAATTGTACCGAGAACACGTTATCGGCGTGAGAATTGGACTTCTGATCACGGCATGTAGCATGCCAAGCCAACCATGTAGGGTCACAGGGCAATGACCTCATTTGACCAGATATTTTGCTGATGCCTGCTTACCCAGCTAATAACGCAAGGTGGCGAGCAGGAGCTATTCTTTCTGCTGAAGGTTGCAACCTGGTCAACTCCACAGACTTATAATAGCCATGCTACAAAATCAAGACTAAACACCTGATCAAGTCCGCAACATCTTCTGATCAAGCTTTTTTTTATTCATCAGGCTCAATTTTGTACATCTAGAATGACTATAACATTGATAACTTGAGTGCGTTGTACAACAGTAAGCAGCTTACTTAACCTTCTACAGGCACTTATAGGACACATTTTGTTTAGTGGACATCATCCTGTTTCTATTGAGTTGGCTATTTCCTGTGCATTTTTCCTAATATGTAGACCGATATAATCTGCTCTTGACTGAAAACGTAATAGCCTTCTGGTTTTATATATTGTCAACTGCAGCGGATTTTCATTATAATATCTGATTATCATTTTGTTACAAAAGAATCAAGTACATGTACCATGGTCCTATTAAGTTCTTACAGCAAAGATAAGCTTAAAAATATATACCAGTATTTCTCCTCACAGTATTATCAACAATACAATTGACCATTAAGGAAAACTAGCAACAAGGCATGACGTTTCATTTGCCTCTTTCGAACAGCTGCCACAGGAATACAGTAAAACAATGTTGACAGTTTTTCTGACATAGCTGCAGTTCTACAGTCTTTATGCTTCACCACAAAAACTAGCAGTGGTGGGCAGTGGATCCCTGTGGAACTAACAAGGACAGAATTTTTAACATTGACGTTGTAAGAATGATCCCTTTAACATTGTGAGCTTCAGATTCTGCAACATCCCTTTCCCTTGCCCAAGACAACTATTCATTGCAAATGTTACTTGGCTGGCTAAGCTGCTGGTCAAATCCAAAACTATGTCACTATTTTTTTGTGTCAATACTCATAAATGATGGGTTGACAAGGGTTTCAATTGCACAGATTTAAACTTGCACAAAAAACATTGGTCCACCTAGAGCTACAAGGCATCCAAAAGGATTCCGATCTGACCTATTTCTGTAAATGACCATGTATTTTATTACTCCGTGAAGGAGGCATACCTCCTGCAGGAGTATTCGGGTCAGCCGGTTTTTCGTGTTCGCAGCTAAAACTCACGGTTCCCTGTGTTCAATCGGCATGTAATTTTATACGTCGTCTGCAGGCATGCCAGTGGTGATGCACGTATATCAATATTTACCGTAGGTGTTTTCGCGGTCAAGATAATATTCGAAAAGCACCCCTACATTTAGGGGCACATGGGACCGCCCGCGAAAAACCCGTTGTTTTGAATAGCGGGGGGGTCGAGTATCCTTAATGCAGATGCGCGGGGCGGTTTTTAATGCAGACCAGATGCGGACCGTAATGGTTTATGGATGGCCGGAATTGTGAAATGTGTTCGCACGTAAAAGTCATGTTTGTGTACGTTGTATTTCTATGAATTTTGGCATGTGGTGTGCCGTTATGTCCGTGTTGATGCACGTGTCTTTGTTTTCACCGTAGCGGTTTTTATATCGAGGTAAATTTGATATTTCAAAATCACCCCTATTTTTATAATCCTGTGGAATAGGCCGTAGGTTAAGTAGATATGTGGTAGGCGAGGTTCTCTAAGCAGATATTAGGTGGTTGTTGACTTGTTGTGTATATTCATTTGTGAGTATCTGTTGGGATTGTGACTTATGGTTTGCACCTAAGGTCAGGTCTATTGTCTGGCAAGATGTTAATATCATAGTTGTTCGGTAGAGCTCACACACTGTACTATTTATAGCTTATAATATAGCGACCTGAAATTGGTCGGAGCGCGGAGAATGCGCCAAGATATGTGTTGTTTCCGTGTGCAACTGTGCTAACGTTGCTGTGGTGATCATGTTGTTTTGTTAAGCAGTTGACTTGAGCGGCAAGTGTTAAAATTGTTGACGTGGTTTTAGACTGACCGCCAGTTGCGCAGTTGACTTTGTGTACGTGTCTTTGTTTTTACCGTAGCGGTTATGTGGGACGGTGTTTTCCGTGTGCAACTGTGCTAACCGTTGCTGTTGTAATCATGTTGTTTTGTTAAGCAGTTAACGTTGACTTGAGCGGTACCCGTTTTTTCCGTGTTCGCAGCTAAAACCCACGGTCCCCTTTGTTCAATCGGCATGCAATTTTATACGTCGTCTGCAGGCATGCCAGTGCCAATACCACCTCTCAATCTGCAAATTATAAAATTTCACGGAGAATTGTCGCCTATGGCGTCTTGTTTACTGTTTATTTAAATGGCAATAGTGGCTCAAATAAAGTACCTTAATTTTCACATCTAAATGCCTCAAACCACCAATTTTTGACAGTGGAAAATGATGTCTAGACGCAACGTTGTTGTGCACAGGTTATGTGGTAAGCGCCTTCACCCTGTTCCTGATTATCAATACATCTGAATGCATGTTTAAGCTCCCAGCAGTGCGACAGCTGGTTTGGCACAACAGTCAGACTTTGCAAAGTCACCAGGTAATGCAGCAGATAGCTTTTCCTACCAGAGACCAGAGAGGCATGGCACATGAACCTTGGAAGAAGCTGTTACCATTGTCTGATGCAACTAGCGAATTCATGTTTTCTGATCGACATTTCCTTTCTTCTAAATTTTCAGTAGTACGAATTGTGTATACAAAATATCAGTAATCTACTACCTTTTTTCTGCACATTTAATTCCATTTCTGTCAAAGCATTTAAACTAGAGATTTCATCTTTGACTTAAAAATGATAAGTTGTCCTTATCAAGCCTAGGTTTGTGCATTGGCTAAAATGTTGCCCTTTCCAACAATGAAAATGTTTGCAACATATCTTATAAACTGTATACATGTATATGGATACTTGAGCCATTGCCCCTTCCTTCTGCATTCTTATAACATACTACATATCTCATCATCTGCACAATGATTTTGATGTCCAAACATAATCATCAGAATAACAACCCTACTTTGATCATCAGTCGAATGTTTTGCAGATCTAAACACACCTGGCTTTTCCAAAAAGAGTGTCTTCTGTGAGAGGCCCGAGGACTAACTATGATAAAAAGTAGTATTTGTTAATGGTGTTATATTTTGAATGTCATTTGAATGACAGCATTTCCAGTGGCAGCTATCTGTCTAAATTAATGAGACAGATTATATACATTAGTAAATTACTAATGTATATAATTTGTCTCAATTCTCAGTACCGTACATCATTCACGAATATAACATTCTCATTGAGTGTTCAAAACCATAGATAACACAGCTTTGCCAGTATGAGTCTTAGAAACAAAGAAAACAGACACCAAAAGCATTGTGTGGTGGGGAGTGTAAAGTTTACTTATAGCCAACCATGTTTAAAAATGCACAGGGTTATTCCTTCTCCAGTTTAGATGTTATTTCTCATCAGATCCAGTTGCTCTTTTGGTGCGTCTTCTGGGAGATCGCCTTGGGGAGTTCTTGTCTGTAACAAAAATACAACATACAATGTGACAAAGCCATACTTGTACAGTATATAGTGGTGCAGATGGCAGCGCAACCCTGCTTACTACTGTTGTATTTTTTAAGGGTCTTCATTACACAAACACAAAATTGGATGTACTACTCGGTCTGCCCCTAGAAAGTTGTGTTGGCATTCCTAATAAATACTTACATTAATAAAAAATGTACTTTTAGGCAGAACTGATCATGCAGAGCTACAGGACACACACTCTGTAGAAGTGACTAAAGGCCTGAAAGGTTTAGAGGGAGGACTTACTCATCTGGTCCACAGTCTCCTTAGGGATCCAGTCGAAGTCCACATCAGACTGGTTCTGTGTACCCTGCTCAACAACCTGCTTCTTGGCTGGGCGCTTCTTCTGTACAAACACAAAGAAATACTCATGAAGACATCCGTACAAAAAAGTACACTGGGTACTCTACCATAGTCATACCTTTGACACTGGATTAGGACAGCAGAATTATGTGTATATATCTTTTAACCTCTTTATAAATAACTTATCAATAAAATGACGGCTAATCACAGTTGTACATTAACAAAACTCTAAAAGGAGAACTTACGCCCATGGATGCCATTAACTGTTGCCCACCAATGATGAGTAGGACGACTGCAGCTGCCAAGAATATGTACAGGAAAAACCTGCAAACAGCAAAAGAGCAAGATGTGAATGCTGACATTTCCGATCAAGTATGTTTTGTCAAAAAAAAAAACACCAAAAAACCAAAAAAACAAAGAAGAAACTCACATTTCTCCATCCAAGCCCTCATCCAGCTCCACAACACTGATGGTCTCGTTGAAAACAGCATCAAGGAAAGGATTTCCATCCTGGGTAGGAAAACAAAACACAGCAGTTGATAAACTTTGTAGGGTGAACTATCATGCTGCAAACAATACGGATGACTCTAGCCCAACAACCTGAAACAACTAGTTCTGGTTGAACTGTAAATTTTTCCTTGGGCTCATTTAAAGTGGTCAGATCATTAACCCAACACACTTACAGTGTCCTTGTAGTTGAGGGCAATGGTCAGACCGAAGGGACGGCCAGCGAACGGCTCGGCAGCAGTGAACAGGTACTCGAAGGAGGCCTGAGTGTTGGGCTGGACCACGGTGTTGAATGTGAAGGTGGTGAACTGGACAAAACCAACATCAGCACTGGTTATTATACAGTTGGTTTGGTAAGTTGAACAAAATATAGATATACAATGGTATTGAAAGAGTCCACCTACAAGGGAAAACTGAGTACATGTAGTCACACATTAGAATACCCTATAATATTAAATGACTTGAATGGATACTGAATGATACTAGATAAGTCAACCTCAAAAGACAATGTTTTACAGCTTTTCTCACCATGTCAGCAATCAGTAGACTACTGTTGACTGCTCTACCCTGAAAATGATGTTTTAAGGATGTAACTCTAACAGTATGTTGGTAGAGTTGTGCCTTACGTTCTGGATGTAGAAGCTGTAGTCCTGTGGGTACCGGAAAGCGCCCTCCATGCTCTCTACGATGAAATCCTTGTCACCTTTGTTGGTGAATCCAACCAGAACACGCACCAGCTTAGTTGCTGGGATCTCTGTAGACACAAAAATCATGTTGTTCATTGGCATGAAGTATCATTAAGTGTAAAAGAAAGAAAAAAGAGACACAGCGACCCACCACTCTTGATCAAGGACTTCCTTTACATATTGTTACCTCAGTATACGTACAACTACCTCATCCGATTTTACAGATGTCCGACAGCTTTCTTCCTAAAGAAACTACAATCAAGTCGTAAACTTACGCTGGTCCTGCAGGGTGTTTGTAGTGGTGAACAGCACAGTGGTGTCAGCATCAGGGGAGGCCTTCAACGGCTCTTCTTCCTCTTCCTCCTCCTCTTCTTCTTCCTGAAAAGTTATTTATTTCACTGGTGAATCCAGTATTTACCATCTGGTGTTAACAATTTACTATCTTCAATTTTCTCTTCTTGTTTTACAGCTGTGTCTTTTTTTCTATTGTCTCTTGAATCTTTTTAGATTAATGTAAATTTATCTTGTTAAAAGACGCACTAGCTGGACTTGAACATTTACTACATTCAGCCAAATGAAGTATGTAGGGACAAGTAAGATAAAGCATGTGTGAATGCTTTTTTGTCCAATGTAGCACCATAGATGATAGAGTACATACTGTTTCGGCTGCAGCTGTTTCCGTGCCTCCTGCATCCTCATCAGATTCCGTCTCCACTTCAGCCTCATCCTCATCCTCATCATCCTCCCCCTCTACAACATCCTCAGCCTGCTCCTGTGCCATAGCAACGCCTGGGCCATCTGAACAACAAAAATAAAAAATATTTTTCAAATTTGAAGAGAGAGCCAGAGGGGACAACTATTTAAGGCCATGAACATATTATGGCATTACTATGAACCAACAACAAAATAACCTTGACCTCCCAAATATGCGGCCTGAGGCCCTCAAAGAAAAGGCCAAATGTTAGGGTTATACATGCATATTGATTTATTCAGTCAGTAAAACAGAAAAGGCAACCCCTGCCAAGATAACCTTGAATCATGCCAGTACTTCGATATGTTTCTAGGGTTCAACAAGGGTGCCTTGGTTTGCAATACTTAGTCCTGCTCTTCACTGACCAAGGGCAAAACCTGCTACGTGGCAACAAGCGTCGGGGCGGCCTCAGTCACACTACGAACATGATTGGCTAATGCCGAAGTGCTGACTAAGGTAATAAGTTTAAGTTATCGTCAGGCCAGTTAACTTGAGTTTTCGGCAACAATCGTGAATCGGCTACAATCATGCTGCTGTCAGGCAAATGCCGTCCATGTGGAAAGTATCCCCTGGAAAACTTCTATTCAGCAATTTGTTGGAACAGCTGATCGCTGTAAACATATTGCGAACAGATCAATTCTTTCGACTAATCTTGCTTGAAGCATACCTTTACCTAGTGTACAAAACTCACAGAAGCACTGAACACTCATGACTACGTGCGTATACTTTAAAGAGCCAGCAATCCTGGACAAACGTGCAACTTACTGGTGCATGTAAAGGGACTTTGTACCTATCCAACTTGCTATTTTACCCACCCAACCACCTTACGAATAATAACGAAAAAATACCTGCAACGAACACCGATGTCGGCAAAGCGATCAAAAACAGCAAAAGAAGTTTCGGTAGAAATGCCATCTTTGTAGGTTGATGAAAACCGACCTATCTAAAGGCCGATGGCAACGGATTGTAACGTTGCACTTTTCAGGTGCGTTCGCGCAAGATGGCGTCCAAAGCGGAAGAGGACACGCAAGCGGAAATACAGCTGACCTGTGCCCCGGAAATGCAAACGCCTCCTTTGGGCTGGTCTATTAAGAGAATTCGGGGGTGTTTCTTTTAATGTGCAAATGCCACATAATCTAGTCTATATAAAAGCTAATCAGAAAGCTTTTATGTGAAAAATTACATAGTTCTCTTACATGTGATGTAACAAAAACCTCACAAAGAGGTTTGGAATTATCAAAAAGAAAATTTCTCATACTTTTGAGCTTCATTGAAATATAAGTCTGCACTTCATACAATCCAAAATTCTGTTATTTGTCCTTATCTGCCCTATCTAAAATGTCTCATCCAAACTAATTTGGTCAGTAATCCTCAGGAAAAGTCTAAGAACAACATCCCAATCGCTATGTCAGTGCTATAGCTCAAAAATCACACAGCAGATACTTTTTTCATGAAACCAAACATAGAATGCAACAATGAACTTGAGAAAAGTTTTTATTTGTGAATGCACTCATCTCTGATGGCAACTCCCTGTCAGAATAACTACATGTATGTAATACTAGTAGAAACCAGTATTACCCACAGCATTACAACTGTAAATTGTGCTCCATGTGTTAACTTCACTTTTGAATATACAGCTTCAAGCAGATAGAAATCACAGCTTAGGATATCATTTCTTTCTATCCCAAAAATAATCTATGAATGTCCTAGAGTCCATGATGTCGATGTACATGTCTCCACGTAGATGTTCTACTTCGTGTTGCAGAATGCGGGCTGGCCAGCCTGTCACCTGCCATGCTACAGGCATCCCCTCTCTGTCAAGGCCTGTGGAAGATAAAAAAAGGACATAAACTTGTTAACTTTTTTTTCACAACAGCATACACATTCATTCTTTCATGAAGGTATCATTGAAAGAGGTCTGATTGTGGCCCTTTCTAAAATTAACAAATCTTAATGGTAAAGAGTCATGCTGTCACTTTAATTTTAACCTACTCACCTGTGACATTCACACCATAGTACCTGGGCACATTGGCCACGTATCCTGGCAGACTCTCACAACCTTCTGGGAACACTACAGTTGTGTAGTCGGTCACCTTCAGTTTGGGGTTAATGAAGATCTTCAGCGGGAACTCCTGCATTTCTCGAATCTTCCTAAGTTCCTGCGGCACAAGCTCCAACTGTTTCCTGGTGGTCTCCACCACTATGATCTGTAACCCCACGCCTATCTGAGGTGCACTTAGTCCAACGGCTCCCTTTTTTCTCATCACCTTGACCAGCTGGTCCAGCACTTCTTGGGTTTCCTTGGTTTTGATATTCCTGTGATCAACAGCTAAGGCCTGACCACGCAAAATGGGATTACCTACAGGTACCACATAGTCGTGGGGCGGTTTTGATTGTCTCCTTTTCAGTGAAAGGCGGCCAAGTTTATTAAAAAGCCACGTGAATGTGACAGAGGCTTGGCTCTTGGTGATACTCCAGAACGTTGGGGCACGTGCAGTAGTGCAGAAAACACGACTCAAGTTCATCGAGCGCAGACTTGCGGAAGTTCTTATCGTTAATGCCATAATTTATGTCACTTTGGAAGACTTAATACTAGTACCAACCTCCTATCACGTTATAGCTGCCCTATTTTGCTCCTCTGATCAATCGCAAAGTCACTGCACATGACATTTTCATTCAGTCGCCTCTTCTGTTGAACTTTGACCTCAACATTTTTAGGTGTTTAGAATGAATAAATAAAAGCCTGTTTTATTTACAACCATGCTAAACAAAGTAGCAGATTATGGTAAAAACAATTCTTGAAAAATAAACCTTAAGTTCTACAACATTAGTTTTGCCATAAAAATCTCTCTAATCGTTTGGGACAAGAGCTGATACACGGACTGAAAATGATCAGGCAGCAGACAGGAACAACACAGGCATCTATTCACCGAGAGAGCATTCACCTACCTTTCGCTCACACAAATACACACCGCGTAGTACATGTTAGTTTTACTGGTGGATGACCGTTTTTCCTGCAAACATGCAGTTTTTCCCAATCGAGTCAGGAGCAGTGATGATTGCCCTGGCTGTGTTTGTGGGGTTTGTGATTATGATCTTCATGTTGTCGCCGTTGATCTCACCACGCCCAATGAAGCTGAACGGATCCCATGTCTTGGTGAGGAAACAAGCAGTCCATTTAGATGTTAAATACATGCATGTAATAAAATGCATGTAGATTTTTGGATGCCCTGGTAATACTGTGTTTCATTTGTATATTTTTTTCATTAACCCTAAGTCTGCACTAACAATTGAAGTTGTGAAACAGCATTGTCAAGAGGACAATATGATTTATTATTTTTTTATGTTTACATGTTGTTTTTGCTCTGTTTCTTATTTTTCTTCTCCAAACACATAAGGTCAATGACCTGGACCAGACGTCTATCACCATGGTAACTGGTGCCATAGCTGGATTACATTATGTTGCAGGTTGCAGGGCAGAGTTGGAGAGGCTGGGCACCATATATGAATGTGTTTGAGTAAGAATAAACAGAGCAGTAGTTTGTTAGGCTAGACCATGTGAACGTAAACATTATGCATTTGCTTTGCTTTTTAAGTTGTTGTCACCTTTATTTCCTTCATTCAAGGTGACTGGTGGCTCCAGTGGGATAGGAAAGGCAGTTGCCGTGGAAGCTGTGAAGCAGGGAGCCCTTGTCACCATTATAGCCAGAAATGAAGTTAGTAAATGTTTTATTGCACAACCGTTATTGTGAATAAAGCAAAGCAGGCCTTTCTTGTATAAGGGTTCCCAAAAGTGTAAGAATTGTGAGGCATAATGACTTTGATAACTATCTGTACTAGTGAACCAATGACAGCAGTGTGTTGGCACATAGAGCAGGCTTTAGAACGTTACATATGAAAATAACTTTATAGTGTAAATTGTAAAGCTGATTCCTAACGAAAGTTGTCAGAAAATTTGATAAATCGATTGTTCCTGTTTTTTTCTGTTTTCCTTGTTGCAGCAAAGGCTTTTGCAGGCAAAGAAGGAAATTGAACAACAGATGCGAGACAAAGACAGGCAGGTGAGGAGACAGTGCAGACCATTGTTGGTCCCCACAGTTTGTTTTCTATGGGAAACATACAGATCCTTGGGGCCAGCCATGATTTTTTTTCTGCAGCATTAGTTGGATGTGCAGTGGTTTACATCACATATTGTTACACATTTACTGTGCATGTCTTTGTGTTCCTATGATCTGTTTACAATGTTTCTGACATTGTGTTATTGTTACAGAAGGTGCTATGCATTTCTGTGGACATTTCCAAAGACTTCAGTGCAGTGGAGAAGGCAGTACAACAGGTGCAAGATATTACTAGCAGGCCCCACCCTCTCCCTCCATCAAAGTTATAGCTAGCTATTTTATCACTCATCCTTTTTAACTTAAATACCAATGTAAAAAAATGGTAGTGATCAAATGCTGCTGAGTGCTGAGACAAGACCATTTATGGTCTAACAGAGAAAAGGCTCTTATCATTAAGACTGGAGCTTCAGTTGCTGCTGATGGCATGGCTGATAAATCATGAACCAAGTCCATATTCATGGCGTTAATTGCATTTTCTGTAAATATGTACAGATATCGTACATCAGGTGTATCATGGATTATCCATAATCTGGAGCCCTTTGTTGCTTCAAGCTATGGAAACCAGTATAAGGGACCACCTTATCAAGGTTCTTAAAGATGTACTTTGTACTCTTTCAGGCACAAGAGAAGCTAGGCCCAGTAGACATGCTGGTGAACTGTGCTGGAACATCTTTTGCCAGCAGATTTGAAGATATTCCTGTTGACGAATTTAAGGTACACATTGAAACAGCAGAAAGCCTGTTATTGTCCCCTGAATAATTAGAAGGCTTCAAGCTGTCTGGATGATATTTTAAAATAAATATCCATGTTAAAGATGGAAAATGAAGGACCATGGAGAGGTGAATATAAAAGATTAGAATTAAAACATGAAGATTGGCAGAAAAATTACAACAGCAAACTTTGCACTTTGACTTATTATGCATGTCTAGAAATCCACTGTTTTCAATCTCTATTAGCAACAAATGGAAGTGAACTACTATGGGACTGTCCATGCCACCAGGGCAGTCATCTCTACCATGAAGTACAGACGCAGGGGGCGGATTGTCCTGGTATCATCCCAGGCTGGCCAGATTGGGCTGTACGGCTTTACGGCCTACTCAGCATCAAAGTTTGCCCTCAGGGGCTTTGCTGAAGCACTGCAGATGGAGGTGAAACCATACAACATCTACCTGACTATCACTTTTCCACCAGACACAGACACACCTGGCTTCCAGACAGAGCAAACATTTAAGGTGGGTGATGAGCCATAGCAGGAAATGTTGGTCACAACATTCTATGCTGCATTAGGATACAAAGACGTTCAATTCTACTTCTGCCTTCCCTGTATTAAGGTTTTCAAGGCATGTTGAACCCCATGGTTGCCCATGTATTTATTGATTGACTGTTAAAATTTGTGCCTATTGTTTACAGCCTAAGGAGACAAAGCTGATCTCAGAGACAGCAGGACTGTACCAGCCTGATTATGTAGCAAAGAGGATCCTCCAGGACGCTTCAGTAAGTTTGTCACTGTCCATCAAGAAATCTGTACCCTGGGTAATGCAGAAGACTTGGTTCCTATGTTTGACTATAATCATTAACAACAGAAGCTTGACTTACCTTTTTTCAAATTATAAGCACTTGTTTAAGTTCCTCCCATGCATAGTCTTGACCACACGTATCTCAAACCAAAGTAAAATAAATGAAAAAGAATCAAAGTGATTTTCTTTACAATAAATGTAATACATTTACATACTTGTATGTTGAATCCTCCAGGTAGGAACATTTCTCAGCTATATTGGACTAGATGGGTACCTGCTCTCCAGTGCAACATGTGGCATGTCACCCCTGACCTCCATGACTGAAGGCATGCAGCAGGTCAGTCCTACTTGTATTACAGCCTCAACTTCCAGCTCAGACCTATTATTTCTTTGTAGGGTTTGTGATACTTGAGTAATGTTGATGGTATAGCTTGAACATAGGCTTGTATCTGTAGGAATGTATTATGGCCTGGTACATTGCTACAGTAATAGTATTGTTTTAATGCTGTCATTGCATTTCCTACCAATAAGTAATGCATGTACTTGGTACTGATTTCAGGTTCTGACCATGGGAGTATTCCGAGTGATTGCCCTTTTCTATTTGGGGAGCTTTGACCGTATGGTGGCACGCTGCGCAGTCGAGAGAGAAAAAGAGATGAGAGAAAGACAAGACAAGGAAAGTAGGGATTAGCATGCTGCTGCTTCATGTTGTAACTTGAACTGGAGCAAGAACAAAGATTTCATGAGCTTAGAAGAGAAGTGGCCTTCCTGTAAGAGAAATAATTGTCGTCCTGGCTGAATGTTAAATAAAACACTGTCTATGATATTTGTGATAAATAAATAAAAAAGACATAAATTGGTTGATTCATCTTGATCAGTCAATATTGGTGTAGACCCTATTTATTCTGCTTGCCTCATTGTTGGATAGGCAGTTTGGCACTTTTTTTTGCTTTATTGGATTGTGTATAGTTTGCCCATGTACTTATACAACATTCCTGTACTGTCATAAATGTTGTGATTCGTCATTGTAAAACTGTGCCTTCATATGTAAAGGCTCTACAACTAGTTGTATTATATTGCAGCCAATGCAATGGAAACAATATAGTAAAGGAGGCTGCAGCACATGCATAGATGAGTTAAGTTCTGGTGTTCCCCTGTCTTTGATACACAATTGTATTATATATAATAGTGGTACTCACATTTCCATTGCATGTCTTATAGTACCATGTATCATTTTGATCTAAGGAAAATCTATGTTAAGTGGAGTTGGCCTGCTTCCATATCCATTCACATCAACATTTTTGACTCAACAATACCTCAATCATACAGTTCAGTTGCTTTTTTGTACAGTAGCATTCAAGAACAGGGAAGAAGGGGCAATCATAGTCTCTGCCTCTGATTCTCTGCCTCTGAATATAAGAAAATATACATTATTTTCAGGGCGATTCATGGACCAACTGTAGATTCACTTCTCAAGTAAAGTGTGATAAAGTCATGACTTTTTATCAAATTTATGCTTAGTAACTATAGTATTGTAAACTTGTATAACACATGTAACATTTACAGATGATAATGCAGTTATAGGTCTAAGGTGTATTTTCTTGCAAGTTAAAGCTACTTTGGTGCATAAGATTAGAACTGTATGAAAAGGTCTTCCACTTGTCTCTGAACCAATATATAATGTCCTTGCTTTAACTGATCATGAATGGAGGCTTGCCATTAAATGTCAATTGTCAGCGAGTTATATTTGTATGGTGTATGTTTGCCTTCGTCAAGAAGGGTATGTTTTCATGGGCGTGCGTGTGTGCGTGAGTCTGTCAACAGTATAACTCGAGAAGGCTTAAATGGATTGTCTTCATATTTGGTAGGTGGGTAGGTCTTGATGGGGTCTAGAAGTGATAGGAATATGGGCCCCCTGGCGGCTCGTTATGGTACTGCAGCGGTACTTCCGGTTTTGCAGCGGTACTTCCGGTTTTGAAATATGGTGATCTGGAGGAGGTAGGGTCATGATTTTTGGATGGTAGATAGGTCTTGTGCTCGGGAAGAAGTGACATAAGTTTGGGCCCCCTAGCGGCTTGCTCTGGAACTGCAGGAGCATTTGTATGAAAATGTTTAAAGTAGGATAACTCAATAACCGGTCGACGGATCATCCTGATATTTGGTGTGTAGGTAGCTTAAGTGATGCTTGACATAATTAGATGACAATTATGCAAATGATGATGTAATTTGCATAATAAATGAAGCAATTCTATAATTCAGTTACCTTCCATGATACTCTACCTTCATTGTGACACATGGGCTACAGGCTGTCCCAGAGGGAGAAAGTCCCAGAGGGGATAGTCCATGTAGCTGCAGGTGGTGTTGCCTTACAGCCTGCACAGCTGTTTTTTCCCTTGTCCAATGCACGATTGCAGACTGCATCGGCAGGGGTAATTTTCACAATCCAACTTCCATATTTAGGGGGACTAATATATCACTTCTTCCTTCTTAAGTTATATAACGATAACATCTTTTGACGAAGGCGTGAGATCGTTGACCTCTAGTTGTTTATAAAATGTACTTTACCCGTAAACCTGCTGCATTGTTTGTTATTTAACTGGGAAGTTACAGTTCTATATCTATACATTAATAAGGTATGATGTTAAAAAGAAATTTACTTGTTCAACAACTTTACACGGCTTTTGGAGTGACGTAATGGTAAACCCGCAGGCTACTTACTTACCCTACCTCTGTAAATAATGGTATGGTCTACCTATCCCAGCGTTCTGTTCGGCACGCATGCGGCTTGGGACGCGCAGAATTTAAATTTCCAACCGAAGACCAACGGATCGCACGGAAGCTCCTGAACCAAGAGTCGGAGTTCTGTTTACGTCGCAAACTTTCCACACTTTGGGAGTTTTTAGCTGGTACTGGTGTTCAGAATGGACCCATTTACAGAGGTAAGAAACCAGAGAACTCCCTATCTTCTTTTCAGCTTCGATCTGACTCAAAATTGTGTCAGAATTTTCGTTACCGACTTGGGGCCACGGTGGACCGGACGACATGCTTGCCTGACCCGACCAAGACAACAGAAATTCCTCAGATCAGCATCTGCATAATATATTATTTCTGTGTTCGTAAGTTGTGGGTATCTATTCCAACTGAAATGTGTTTGTATCCGCAACGAGAAATTTTGGACAGCTTATATAATCCATTTTCCAGTTTTTTGGCTGCCCCATGGCCCAATCGACAAAGTTTAAAAAGACAAATTCACCGCAACTGCCAACCGTATCAAATTTTGTACACCTCTTACTTCTGACTGTTTGGATGGCGGCTAACCATACAATAATTTCAAGATTTGTGCTGCAAAATCTATACTAGTATTATACCGTACTAGTTTTCAGAAGTTCATTATAATCAACAGACTTATACTGTACTTGAGGATGGATGATTTTCAAGATTTGTAGTTTCTTAGGATTCACCTAGTCTTTGGAACAGACAGAAGGGGAAACTTGAGCATCATCTGACTTTGTTCTTCCCACCTGTATTGAGTTGCTAGTAGTGACCATCACACTGTGCCAGCAAGAAAGCTCCAAGTTAATACATTTTCTGTTATATTTAATTAGAAACTCCTGGAGCGAACTCGCCAGAGGCGAGAGCTATTGGCCCAGAAGATGGCGGAGAGACCCACGCCGACTCCCCGCAAGCGTATGTTGGAGAGAATGCCACTGAGAGACACTGACAATGTACAGGACAATCAGGAGGATGGTAAGTTATCATTCAGCACATGGACAAGGAACAGGTCTGACAGGTTATCTTTTGGAAATAGTGTGGTTTTAGTTCATTCAGCAGGTGTGAATCAATAATTCAATGGAAACAAATTAGCATTTTAAACCATGTGCTCAATAGAGTTGGCTTTTCACACAACAAAGAAGTAAAAACACTATTGTTATCTATGCTTACCTGTGGAGTAAAATTAACACCTTCATAACTACAATATCCGTTGTAAACTTGGAAGGTTGTTTCGAAGATGAAATTTTTAAAATCCCGTTTTAGTTTGAAAATCCTGCATTGAAGATGTCTAATTCTATGATTGTAACCCTCCGTCTGCTGTATGGTCTTGGAAAGTCCCTGAACTATAATCCTGTTGCTTTGAAATACATGTATATCATTGATAAAGACTGAAACAAAGCAATTTTCGATGATGCTTAGCCCAAGGAGGTTCAACCTCTTGCTTAGTCTATGTCCGTTACTTGTCTACCCCTGAAATTTGACAGAAATTGGTTGTTACAAAAATACCAGTATCCTTGCCCCCAGAACACATGGCCTTCAAGGCTTGTAAGTATAAACAGCTGCAAGGTTAACATTTGGACCACATCAGCTCATTTGTATGCAAGTCTCATCATAAAGGGCTACACCCTCATTGAACAACTGGTGACTGTTACATCGCACATGTGACACTGCCGCAGTCATGTGACTGAGTTATCATTAGATTAGCCCCAGGCATCATAGGGTCAACATGTGGTTTACTGGTAACTGAAGAACATGCCAAATTTGGATCCCCTGACTTTAGGCAGGCCTGGCTTTGAGTTTGAAATGCCTGAGACACCAGTCATTTGATATGTGTATACATGTATTCAGATTTACTGGTGAGCATTGCAAAGTCACAGAGCAAGTTTTACTTTGGCCCACCCTAATTGTACTGTCAAGAATATGACTGGCCTCAATCTGTTTAGATTTGGCAGTGATGAGTCAAGTGTCAGTTACAGCAGGAATGTAAGAACTGTTAGACTGTGTAAACACATGACAGGGCATGAGCTCACTCTGATCACACCAGGACCTGCCACTTTTGCCCTACTCCCTTCCTCCAGTGTTGGCATGGCATCAAGAAATATAACAGTTTGATCATCAAAGCAACCAAAAATTCCTAACATACCAATTCTCTTCACAACTTCTTGTGCAGTCAACTGCCTTGTAGCCACTTCCTGTACTGCTGTAATACGACCAATAAGTGCATTCTGTACATGTTCTCGACATATATGCTATCCTTGAAAGAAAGAAAACAGCAGTATGAAAATACAGAGAGAAACAGCAGCAGACTCTATGAAAATACAGAGACTTAAAAAAAAAGTTTTCATGCTTCAAGTGGGCGTGGCCCTTACCTGTATCATCATTTTATCCCCGAATCTCCTCAGTCTGTACAATCCAGCTGAAGTAAGATGTTGTTTAATTTTTGCAATACAGTATCAGTATGTGTACAGCCATATTGGTTCTGCTAATACTATAACCATGGTATTACCACCATAGTGGCTGTTTTCAGTTGTATGCAGATAGACCCAAAGCAATTTTGATTTGTTCTTGATTTTCCCTAGATTCTCCCAACAAGAAGCCCCGGGCACACGATACCGACCAGACCAAGACTGCCGCAGTGGAGAAGCTGCTTGGTAAATCCGACGGCCACGGTACGGCAGGGCTGCGTTCTCGTATGCAGGACCTAGCCAGTCAGCGCAGGAAATGGGAGCGAGGTGGCACTTCTATCCTGACTTGCTATGTCATGTAGCAGTGCTTGTAGCAACCTTTCATTTCACCCTGTTACTGCTTCTTGTAGACTAGAAGAAGCTTACTGCAGACTGCTTATCTAGACTACATGTAGTGACAAAGGATACATGGATAAAAGTCCCATTGTCAGTGGCCAATTCTTAATGTGGTTAACACTGCAGGCTGAAGTGTCCAAGAATATCTGCACAGCAACCATGTACAGGTTGCAAATCTTCTTTAATCAAGACCTTGGTTGGCTGTAAATGACATGGAATTCATGTAGTTGTCCCATTTGGTAGGGTTGGGACCAAACCTGTGCAACTCTTCTAACATAATTATTTGTCAGTGTACTATGTAGTTAAAACTAATACAATGTATTTCCTGGAGATGATTTGGAACTGCTATGTTTTCTGTGCTGATGTTTAGTGCTGATGATTTCCTAAACCAAGTTTTGCTCCCTCAGGTGAAATTCAGGTAGAGCAGGAGACACCAGCTGCACCCAGTACGGTGGATCAGCCACTCTCTCCCACACCCAAACCAAGAGCACAGCCTGCATCTGGATCCTCCTCCAGCAGGGGGCGCTTTGCTCACCTGGCTGCAAAGCAGAACAGCTTTGAGGATGACACCCACAACCAGGGATTTGGTGCTATGCACAGGGTAAGAGAAAACAAATGCATAGATCTAATTTCGAAGTTCAAAGAGGGTAGAATAAGTTAATTTCCAGATCATGACTGACAGTAGAAAATATTTGTACTTTTTTAACTTCAATATCTATTCAAAATTTTTCAGGATGAAAAGAAGAAGCAGGCCCCGAAGGCTCCTGTACAGACCAGTGTCCAGAAACGCCAGGCTCCCACCATCCCCAAGGAGGAGCCTCAGAAGAAATCAGCCAACACAGGGGGTGGATTCTGGGGAGGCAAGGTAGTGAAGTTCTCCATACCATGTACATTGTTACAACTTACACGCATACTTCTCTCAACACTCATGTTGCAATTGTGTTGTGGATTCTCTAGGCTGAAGTGAACCTGTTGTATTTTATAACCGGTGTTCTCCTCAGGAGCCCCGTCTGAGTGTTAGTGAGTCAAAGCCTGTACACAAACCAACTGTGAAGACTGCTGAGAGCAAGAAGCCCACACCAGCCCCTGCTAGTGACAAGCCTGCTCCTTCAAGCCCCTTCATAAGTGGCAGAGCTGCACTGTTTGACAAACAAGCACCAAAACAAACTCCAACAAAAACTGTCAAGGAGACAAAACCACATGTTAAGGTAAGAACCACTCCAAAAAATTTCCCTTGATTTCTATCAACTGAAATTATGTTTTCTTGTCTTCATGTTTGTTTTCACATTTTTCACTTTTTGTACTTTTTTCCTGCAGACCTCCCAGCCGCCCAGTAAGGACAGCAATGGTGAGGTTGTGGAGGAGAAGCCGGTGTCTGTCAGGTTTGCTGCACAGTTGTTTGCAGCTCAAGAGGAAAAGGCAAAAAGGTGTGGCAACAGCTCAATGATTTTCATATGAGTTATGACCATACTTCATTTTCTCTCATCACGTCACATATAAATAATATGGCAGAATGACTTACACTTTATAGTCCAGTGAGGTACATTTTTCTCTTGTTGATGTTCCAGATACACATTCATTACGTAGGAATGATCCTTTTTTTATGTATAAAGCTAAAAGACTACAAGAATTGAGGAGAGACTTTCTACAGCAGTGACCTTTTCTTTGCCCATGACAGGGAAGCCAAAAACACGTGGCTGGTCCAAAAAGAGAAGCTGAAACAGCCTGCAAAGCCTGCTGGGAACGGCAGGTTTGGAGACAGGACACCTGCCAAGGAGCCTGTGAAAGAGACTACAATCACATCTGCTGAACAGGGTAGGTATTCCTGGTGGAGTTTTCTTTTTCTCCTGGACAAAATGCTGGCACTTGTTTTAAACCTGAAGTGATTACAACACCTTACTTTCTAGAATGGTACTGAAATGATGCAGAGGAACAAAATATTTATCAATCTACCCGATCTTCTAGATGACTCCAGTATGCGTGGATGAAAACAAGGCTCTTATTTAGCTATCTAAACAAAAAATAGTTTGTAGAACACCAGCCAGGAGCCATACACTAAGCTTTGTACATTTAGTTTTAAAAATGTCGTTATTGTAATGTTTGCAGAAAGAGGACATCCTACAGCATATTGAGAAAATAGCCTACACAACTGAGTCTCATGACAGTGTTTATACAATCCACAGGTACTCCTGCCAACAAGGCTGGTCCAGCCAACAAGTCTGTTCACGACCGTCTGAGAGAGGCTGCCCAGAGCAGGCAGCGGGAAAACGACCCCGCAGCACAGATGAAGAAGGAGCGGCAGGCTGAACTGGCCCAGCTCAAGAACCGCTGGGAGAAATGGGGAGTCAAGAAGGACGAGCCCAGCGAGGTAGCGACTGTTGTACTGAACTTTCTGTACTAAAATCATCTCTGACTGTATCTGCACTGCGTGGGAGAATGAATAGTAGATGAAATATACGAAGCTTTTCTTTGTTCACATAACATAAACATTCTTTGTTCACATCATGTGAACACCATCAGTAGCTAGTTATGGAGCTGTAAACATTTTGCATGTTGTTCTACAGGAGACCACAGCTGCCCCCAAGACTGAGTCTGCAGCCCCCTGTTTCACACCGTGGGACAAACCTAAGCAGAGACAACAGAAACGGGAGCCTGAACCTGAGAGTGAGGAGGACTCAGAGGAAGAGGAGATGTCAGGTAGACTCCTATTTCATGTAATTTGAAAAGTTGAAAAAAACAACCGTTACTCAGTACCAATAGGTGTGCAGTTGTCCATTTTGATCTACCCAGTTCAAGTTGCATAGCATTTGTTAAATTGAAAAATAGAACATTGCGACTTTCTTTCAACTTTTTGCTGGTTTTATGATGTATGTTTAACAATGTTGTTCAATGACTGTTTCTTTAGGTGTTGAAGAAAGCAGTAACAAGCCAAAAGAACCAGAGGTGCCCAGTGCAGAGGAGGAGGAGGTAAATATTTATTCCTATGTCACAATGCAGGTCTCATGATTGGTTGTGTTAACATCAATATGCAACATTGGCAGTCAGGCAATACAACAGAATGTGAATAACGACTGTGTTAATGTTGCCTTGGCCTGTACAGGATGATGAAGAAGAGGAGGATGAAGATGAGGAGAAGAACACGACTAAAGCTCTAGATGACCTGCTGGATGGGGTGATAGACTCTCCCCCAGTGAAGGATCCCACTCCACCCCGCAAACAGGAGCCCCGCAGACAGGAAAAAGCAAAGGTAGGCTCCCTCAAACAACTAGTACACTCTGGAGATGCACATCTGGCTTTTGCCCTGAACTGTTCACGTATTTGCGACCAGCAACTTGTGAGAAAGTTGAATGGATAAGATTATTAATGGATTGGATGGATAATTTATTTTTAAGAAGGTCATGATTACAGCTTCAAATGACTTTTGACCAGTCAAGTACATATAACCACTAAAATTTTCTCCCATCCTTGCAGAAGGTGGCCTTTGCTGCTGAGTCAACAGGCCCCAAGATCCCCAAGTCCAGTTCAGCGGAGAGTGTGGTGCCCTCTTCTGTTGAGGAGGTTGATGAACGGCCACTCATGTATAGTTTGGAGTGTTACAGGTCAATGCGCAAGTCCAAGTCAAGGTTTGTATTCAGGCAGATGGTTTCCTTGTGTTATGAATTAAAGCTTAGCATCAAGCTTAGCATCAAGTATTTTTAAGTTATGCAAAGTTACTCTCCGAGCAGTTGTAGCAAGAAGAGCAGATACAATAATGCAGTATATGATATTCAATGTTCGGGAGAAAGTACCCTGCAAGCGGCCATTGCTTACTGCAATTGCCATTTGTAGGACTACAACCCTTTGAAGTTGCATGTAAGTTAAATAAGTGACAGCAGGAATAGTTTTAGCAGCAAGGTTTTTGCATTGCTTTTGGGGACATTAATAGACATTCTTTTTACTATCTTCTAGGCCCAATGCTGTCAAAACCATTGTGCGGAACCACAAGCCCGCCAGTATCACTAGCGACGATGACGGCGCCGCTCCTAGTCCAGAGGTCCCAGTAAGGCCCAGTCGTCGGGTACCCATCAAGGACAAGGTCAAACGTCTCATGGAGCAGGTGATTGCATCAGTTCACAAGCATTCACAGACAGCAATCTGTGGTCTATTGAAATATTCTGAATTTAAACAACTAGGCAGAACTAGAAGAAGTTCAGGTATTCTGTGTCCTGTCAGTCCGATTCCTTACAGTATGGTATGCAGACCTTCATGTACTATTCTCAAATGTATGTGTTGTACTGACCAGTGACTGTCTCCCATGGTCAGGTGGCCACACAGCAGACCATCGTCCACCAGGCCAGCCAGGCGCTGAATGTCTGTCGTGATGCGGAACACGGGAAGGGCTCTGCAGAGGAGGTGGAGGCTGAAAGGTTGCTGCTGATTGCAACTCAGAGACGTCTGGCTCTATTGGCAGAGACACAGGTATCAAAGCTTGTGAGAGTTCCCATGAACACTGCCGGTGGTAGTATTTGTCTCACCATCTTGTAAGTTAAGCATCATATGAACAACTAGCCTGTGTTTACAATTTCTCGCTGCCAGGAGCTAATGGGCCCCCTCTATTCAGGTGGGCTGCTAGGAGCACAATTTAGTCAGGGTAATAAACAGCAAATCATTCGCTTGATGCATTCATGCTTACTGTCTATATCATGCAGCTGAATTGTTTATCACTGTTGTATAAGATACCATGCAAAATTTGACAGGTATTCTTTCATCATGGATTGATGTGGATTTTTCTTGTTACCTGACAGCGTCTGAAGAACCTAGGCCCTGATGGTGAGAGGGAGGAGGCCATGGAAGGAGCCAAGCCATGCAGAGGGACCCTGACCATCACCGACATCAAACTCCCCCTGAAGGGCGAGTTCCTCTTCTCCCTGAAGGAGGGGAATGTCCCC
Source organism: Branchiostoma floridae x Branchiostoma japonicum (assembly GCA_013266295.2). Lineage (NCBI taxonomy): Eukaryota > Metazoa > Chordata > Leptocardii > Amphioxiformes > Branchiostomatidae > Branchiostoma > Branchiostoma floridae x Branchiostoma japonicum. The sequence goes on along the minus strand of CM023829.1, from coordinate 9,869,206 downwards.
GGGGACGACTACTTCTTCTGTCTGATCTACAACGGCCCTGAGAAGGTCATCCCCACCATGATGCTCAGTACGGCTGACAAGATCGCCGGGGACAGCCTGTGGTTCACCAATCACATGGTCCTCAATGACATCAACAGTAACTTTGACGTGAAGATCGAGGTGTACAACATGCGCATGAAGCGGCTCAAGCCTGACAGCCAGCAGAAATCTGCCCTGGGGAGTCTGCTTGGCATGCCCTCCCCCAAGCTGAAGAACCTGGCACCAAAGAAGATTTTCACCAACATCATGGGGAAAGACTCCTCCATGAGCCCCCTGCTGCGGAGCCTGGGGGGTCCCAGCGCTGTTCGTAACAGCAGCTTTGTCCTGATGGGGGAGACCCACATCAGGCTGTGTGACGTCCGGAAGACCCAGTTCACCCTGGACAAGGTTCCGTTCCTGTCCCCACTGCAGGGCCATGTCCAGGTGCGCATCCACTGCCACATGGACAGTGGTGTGGAGGAGAGGGGCTTCCTCACCATGTTTCAGGTCAGTTTTCAATTCTTTTGAACATGATGGCAGAATATTGTTTGTACACACTACCAGTATAATAGTATAATGGCTCTCACTCATTTAATCATCTAAGTTTTTGCTTTACATCATTTTCTTGACGTGCTAGTTACTTGGATCTTTCAGAGTCTCTCCCTCCACTTCTCCTGATCCTCCATAGGTCTAGGTAGGTCTTCTTCTTTTGCTTTACACACTTGCCTAATGTAACCTTTTTTTTTCGTTTCAGGATGTGGGTGGATTTGGATCCTGGCACCGTCGCTGGTGCGTCCTGTCCAACTGGCGGTTGGCGTACTGGACCTACCCTGACGATGAGAGAAGGAAGGACCCCATCGGAGTCATTGATGTGGGCCAGTGTATCACCAAGGACATCACCACTGTGTCCAGGTGAACACTTTTACAACTGATGATGCTTTTTTATTTATATAAAGCTTAATAATGCTTGCATGAATGTGAAAGAAAGACAATAGTGTATGCATGAATGTGAAAGAGAAACTTGTAATATAGCAAAGCAACATCCAATGTTCAAGTCCCTGCTGTACAAAGTTCCAGCCATACTGATGGTTTTGGTTTGGTTTCAGAGAGTGGTGTGCCCGTCCCAACACCATCGAGATTCTGTGTTCCCGGTCAGTTAAGGATGATGACAAGGACAACCTTGTGGACACCGTGGACTGGAAGAAGAAGACAGTCACCACAAAGTAAGATTCTTTTGGCTATTGTTCTAAGGGCTTGCTTAAGTGTTAACGGTTGTTTAAGTTGGGCAAGTAGCATTAAGTCATGTATCTTACCAAGTTTCAACAAGCACATATAGCATAGTTGACATATCTTAGCCAAATGTCTTTATTGAAAGCCCGCCTTACTGTTTCTTAGGCACTGGATATCAGCAGACACCAAGGAGGAGCGAATCCAGTGGATAGCACAGCTGAACAAGGCTCTCACCAATCTGCGCATGTGGTCTGCCAAGAACTAACAAACTTGAAGCCATTTTTATATCCAATGCTATTGCTATGATATCTGTATGTAATCATGCCTTTGTATAGCAGTGTTGTAATGGCATCATTCACTTCTGGACTGTCCATCTCTCCATACTGTACTTATATATACAATTGGTATCATCACTAGTATCATTTATAGAGGGTCAAATGAGGTGAAGTTATAGTCTTGCCTACCACTTTATACCACCTATAACTGCAGTCAGGCTGGGGGTTGTAATGGTCAAATGGAACAACTCAAATGTCTGTATGGAGCTACTGTCAATTTGAGAAATTTCTACAACTAATTCTTGATACCAAAAATATTAAGGGATTTATATGATTTACACTGTGAGATACAAATGTGCCTGGCAACAGTGACCTACTGTGGGGAAAAGGGTTTAGACTGGGCACAGAAAGCACAACTGGTAAGATCCAGCATACTTATTTTCAACCCCTTGCTTGTACATAGAATCTGTATTATTGCTATGCTATCATCATAATTCATTCCAAAATCACATGCATAAAAATGGATGCTGATGTAATATGTAGATTAAGAGAGAAAGAACTTAACATATAATGTGTGCTTACATGTAATCATGCCCTAAAACTGTTGCAATATGTAATCAATATAGCTGCGGACATGGTGGCTGGGGTATCAGAACGGTATGGTGGTTTGCATCATGAAATTGTCAGAAACTGTGCTGAAAGAGTGTAGATAAGAAAAGAAGAAGAAAAAAGTGCTCCTTTGGGGAAATGGAAGAGATTGGGAGATATTGGAAAGCCACATGGGATTTTATTTGTCAAGATGACATTTTGATTTTTATACTAAGTATTGTTTATAGATTTGTATAGTGCTAGATTTTCAGTTACAATATCATTATACACACAGCAAAGTTAAAGTTACAGTATCCAAACAACCAGCCACTTCTCTTGCTAATTAGTATATCATTATGTTTTATTTAACCGTAGTCTTATATTCTTACCATTTATTTCAGTATTACAGTCCTGATAATGGCAGAGATAAACGTATCATGACAATAGATCAGGGTTGGGGTCCTTGGTAATTTTAGACTTTAAGTGGAGATAACTGGTTTCATACATGCAATCTGATGAATAACTTTAAAACAATGATGAAGGTTTGCAGCTCTGTAGGTCTGTCAGTACTGTACTGTAATCTCTTATATATAAGCTTAAGGCCACACCAATTTAATTTGTTAATTCTCGGATTCGCCTCTTCATTTTTTTCTGATTTGCAAAAAAAAAAAAAAAAATTCTGGTTCTGAATCAACTCAAAAATGCTCATATTTTGCCTCCAACAGTTCAAGAAAGACCTGTTACTCCTAGTTGTTACAGTTATTACATCTACCAATGCACTGGTTTGATTAAAAGTTCAAAATTCATTATTCAAATTTTAACCCAGTCTTCTGTGTTGACTTCATGGCACCAATTCTAGCATTTGGGGCTATAATAGGATGCCCAGGCCTGTTTTTATTTTTATTTTTTTTCGCCCTGTCGCTTCATATTTTTTCTGAAAAAATCCGAGAACCAACAAATTAAATTGGTGTGGCCTAATCTTCCAAAAATGACAATCCAGTACAACTGGTGTTGTAGTGTAGCTGTAGCAACCATGGCTGTTATCTGGTTCTTACTGACACATTCCATGCAGGAGAGGAGTTTGTTAGCCAAGAAGAAGCCCAGAAGCTGAGACCGACTTTGTAAATATATATATGCATCCTTCCTAAGCACAGGGAATTGTATAGCTACCTCTGTCCACTGTCACCTCTATTTTACAATCACTCAACATGCACTTGGTGTAGGAATCTCCACTCATAGCTGACTAATTTAGTTTTAAATTGTATTCTTCAACAAAATAAACAATATCTACTACCACGGAGCTTGCAGGTGTTTTTTTGCTTGTCGCCTCCATTTTTTCTAATAAAGTGGCGCATAGCATGGCATATGTACCCATTGGAATCATCAGCAGCCTAACCTGTTTAGAATAGTAGCTAAATTCTTTGGCATAATACACTTAGTCTAGTGAAGCATGAGTGCTTTATGCGTGGTTAGCTCATTATGGTATGGTTATAATAAGGATCCTTCAGTTTTTTTCTATCTGTTGATAGACATAAATGGCAGGACAATTGAAACCTGCTCTGTGTAGACCTGTCCTTGGTGCTGAATGATTACTACTGCAACTCAACTGACCACTATACTATAGTATCATAGTGTAGGTCTGTCCTTGGTGTTGAATAAGACTGGGCGCACCAGAAAAATCAAATGAAACGTCAAAGTACGACCTTTCTCTTCAGTTGTGTTGGTAGATCATAACAAATGTACGATAGAACTGTTGCATCAAAAGCGGCCCCTAGCAGTTCAATGAAGGACTGCACTAAAAGTTGGCCATTCTGTTCCTCCTACCAAGTGACATTTTTCTACGCTACATAGCGCTTTTGATTGATTTTTGGACGAAAATGATTCCATCTCATCATCCATCTTTAAAAGTATGATACATTCTCATTTTTACATTTCTTGTTTGACATTAACAGTACATGTGTTCATAAATTATGGTAAATCCAAACATCCATTGATTTCACAATGAACACAAAAAGTGAGCGTCATTCATTTAATAGATCAGGTCAACAATCCATATTGACTTTATAGACACAGTAAGCCTTTCTCATTTCTAGAAAGGAAAACCTTCACAGCAGAATGTCATGTATGAGATCAATTCCCATTTCTAGGTCTCCACAGTTATCCACTTGGTTACCAAGTCTTCATTTGCTTACGTGCCATTGAACATGATTATTTACACAATACTTACTAAGAATAGAAAGAAATCGCTTCAGCATCTTGTTCAGATGTAGCAAGACTAAGGCAGCATAACTGGGGTACAGTCTTCATCAATTTTACATGTTTTTCGGTTATAACAATATGGTTTTCTATTTCAGTCTCTTGTGCGTATTGTCCCTTCAAAAAAGGTCTCAATTCTTGAAAAGATACCTTATGATGGCCACTTCAGTGCCACTGGCACCATCTTGCAAAGCTAGCAACATGGTGAGGATACCATGGCATGGAGTGAAATATAAATATAATCTGAGTTGCTCTCAGAACCAAAGTTACTTCCACAAGTCATTTCTGGAAGGTTCCATTCCATTCGTGTGTCATGCAGACATGCAAATAACAATGCAGCGATGCTGATCATTCAGAGACAGTACATGATATGCAGCCAATACCACGCAGTTGGACTGCTAAGTAGCTGGGTGCTACATCCTCCAGTTCCATGGAATACACACATCACCATCCTGCGTTATGGAGTAGAACTGCGTGACCCTCAGCCGTGCACCCTTCAACACTGGGCTCAGCTCCAAGTACTGATGTCTGAGTCTTTGGCAGCATGATATCATTTGTGGCATGGACACGTTATGGTCCTTTCTCAGCACTGCCAGCTCCAGTACCTCCTGGCACCTCTGCATCTCCTCTCTCTCTACCCTGTAGTCCCTGTCAGGATGGGGGTCAGAGAAGGGATGTTAGCTACCATCTCTGCAGTGTAATAACTTACAGAATTTTTCATGGTCCACTTTACCAAGGAGGTTAACTTTACATGGTGTAAACAGTAGAAATGTGGTTTAAATATCTTCAAACAGAAGTCTGAGGCATTTAGACTAAATGTATCTTTTTATCTTTTAGGGTTTCTTGTGACAGAAATGTGTCCAAACATTCTAAAGTGATGAGGTTGTCAGACAGGAAGGAAACGTTCACCTGTCATATTGCTGCAGAAGATATTGCGAGTCCGATAACTTCCTTCTGATGAAGTGTACCAGCTGTGCTGGTGGACAGGAGACAGGCACCAAAAACTGGCCTGTCTGGGACAGCCGAAGGGTGCTGTTCTCTCTGCAAGGATGTTACTCTGTGTAAGTACAGTCTATTCTAAATACTAGCCTACAATTTTAGGAAAAGAGAATGCTTAGACTTGGCTGTTTATCTTCACTACAAAAGACTATAAAACAGACCTGTGACAACTGAGGTAAAATATCATAAAAGTTTCTGGAACTCAATTATGATTTATGTCTTGTTGAGTGTACTATATGTGTTTAGTACTATGTATACATGCCTATAAAAGGCACAGGCCTGTTTTTAAGTGCTAGAAAGTCAATAAGACACAACCCACCCTTGCAGCACAATCCTGTGCTTGCTAAGGTTCCCAACAGAAAAGAAATGTTCTGTGCCGTCCAACCGCAGGCTCTCAATCAGTCTCTGCAGCCACTTGGCATACGACACTGCCATCACCATGGCAACATTGCAGTCCCGCCGAACTTTGACATGTGACATGAGCGCAGACAGCTGTTTCTCCAGGACAGGGATGTGTTCCACCAGCGCTTCATAGCGAGGGAGGCTGCTGATCAGCTACAGAACAGGACACGAGTATTACAAACATGCAGCTGAGATCAACTGACATGGCCAGGAAGGGCCAGAGATGTAAAAACACATCACTTCCATGTTTTCAGGACTGATGAAAATATGCACAGAAACAGGTTTGAAAGCCAAACATACTGACAGTATGGTTAAAGGAAAATTATTACTTACCATAAACCAATGTTGCCACACGTCTTCATGGCTCAAGACAATCTGGCCATCTGCACTGACTCCGGAGTAGTTGTTGGAGAACATGATAGTTTTCCCTACATGTGAATTGAGTGAAATCATCACACTGTAACAGTGGATCACACGTAACCATATGAAGTGTGTCGTTCTGATCTTGCTCTTACTACAAACAAATCCAGACTAAAAATCGCTGGAAAAAGATACAGCTTTCAAACATTGATGGCAATAAGACCTGTACCTTTCAGGAAGTATGTCATATCTGGGTGTTGCCGACAGAGTCTCAGGAAGCTCTGCAGACAGCTTTTAACGATGAAACAGCCCAGCTCACAGTCACAGTCCACCGACTGCACACCGTAGTCCCCACACAGCTTGGTCTCCAATGTCCTGTTGGTCTCTCGCACCTTCTGGCTCTGCTGCAGTCTTTTCTCAATCTTTGGCATATTGTTGCTGATCCATGATCTATTATTATATAGAAAATACCATGTGACCCTTGACAGCTTTTGAAAAGAAAAACATAAATATAAAATGGCATCAGTGTTGCACTTTGAATTACATCAAACATAGTCTACTGACTCTTGACTTGCTCCACATGACCAGTATCTCTGTACCTAATAATCCCCAAAATTGTACATACCTGAGTCTGATATCCTTCTTTATCTGAGCTCTCCTGGGATTTCTGTGGATCCCAGGTCTGGTGAAGAAGTCATGAACAACTTCCTCGTCCCAGTGTCTTAAGGGCCTGGCTGCTGTCTTGGCGGGTTGAGTAGAGCGAAGTTTCTCCAGGTGACAGGTGGGCATATCACAGGAGCTCAGGATCTCCTCCACTACAGTCAGGAAGTCTTTGGACAGTATGGTCAACTGGACGGACTTAAAACCAACAGGACCTAAAGAAAAGGCACAATAGGTTAAGGTCATTTGTTCCTTCTGATCTGTACAAACGTATAGGAAAGATTACAACAATTTTGTTTATCATATTACACAGACAGATACCAGTAGACACCAGATTTTCAGAATGCATTGTTTGTCACTTTCTGCTATTAATATCAAATATGTTGTGTTATGTTGACATAATTAGCAAAAAGCATACATCATACATGTACACATAACGTAATACAACATAATTTATACATGAGGTGGTACATCCGTGGGATGTTTGTGACAGGTTGCTTACTTCTGTTATCCTGGTTAACGTTGTTCTCCCGTATGTAGAACTTGAGACTGGGGGGCAGATGTGGACAGCCTGCCTGGATAGACTCCAGGTAACCGTTCAACTGCTTTAAGGATGATTCATTCACTTTCTGTGCATGGAGACATTCATAGGTCATATATGAGGGTTTCACTGTTTCTTTACAATGTACCATTGCATCATTTCACAGGGATGTTGATCTATGAAAGTGGTCTTAAAAAATTGGAGAAAAATACAGGAACTATTACTGACATTATCCCTTACAACTTATTTCCATAAAAGATATAAATGATTTTTTTGCTATGAAGGTGAGGTAAAAAAAAACATGTAATGTCAGTTTGAAAGACAGGGCTAGTGTCCATATTAAATCAAAAGAAGTTTTTCCTTTTCAATATCATCATCTTTCTTACTGACGACTGACTGTGGGCGGCCATCAATGAAAGGACTTCAAGACGAACCGTGATAAAATCAGTAATTACAGCACACAGCATTTATCACAATGAAGGGTAACATTGATTCCACATGAGTAAACAAACCCACTACTAGAACAACAACAAACCTTCTCCCTTGGGAACTGTCCAAATAGGTCAGGATGGACGGCGAAGTAGAAAGGCCGGAGAGGGTTACTGGCTGGGAGCATCTCGGCTGGCTGGGCATGCGGCCCGGAGTGGACAGTGTTTGTAGACAATCTCATAAAAGGCTGGCTGCGTAAAAATCTGTAAAAATGTTCAAAACTATTGTGTATTTTCAATATCAAAAATTATGACGTCAAGTTAGATCCAAAGGGAAATATAGACAGAGAACGCTGTAGTCGACGACATAACGTTACCTGATAGCTCTGATGATATTCATGACGAAAAGACGATTTCTCTCCCCCTTCACGTGTTGTGGTTGCTTGATCTAAACTGCCCAGGTTTGTTTACATGTCGCGAAACGCCACGCGATTGCAACACCGCCATTTTCACTTCCTTCCTTCGGCCTCTAGATGACCTCACTGACGTCAGGGGTCAAACGTCACAAAAACTGACCTCGGCGTCACCAGTGATAAAAAGTTTATTACCTCCTGATTACCTCCATAAAAAATGGACCGCAGCAGAACTTCCGGGTTTTGTATCTTTTGTCCTGAACATCATAGGCCATCATAGGGTCTTTATATCTTTAATAGTTGCAGATATCTTTAACGTTACATGTCGGGGAATAAGTGGTGTAAGTTTGGTCCCCTAGCAGCTTGTTTTGGAACTGCAGGGGCATTGCTGGTAAATCTTTCAAAGAGGATAACTCGAGAAAGGAATAACGGATTTTCTTGATTTTTGGCATGTAGGTAACTTGTTAGCTTCGTCAGAGATGATTAAATGCAAATGATGCAAATTACTTCATTTGCATAATTTTAATTATTTTAATTTTGATTAATTTGCATGTAATCATTGAAATGAGGAAATTCTATAATTCCAGTGCTTTACATGATAGGACTGCAATGTCACATATGTAATCGATGACAGATGGAACATAAACAGATATCAATTATGCAAATAAGGACCTAATTTGCATAATTAATGAAAATGTAACGATTTCTTAGTGGTAAATACTTGTTACATATGTCAGTTAAAACTGAACATCACTATGTGGAGGTCATTGCATAATTAATGATGAAATGTTAAAATGACATTCTGCCAAAGGATAGGATAACTACATACAATATATGTAATTAGGTAGAGAAGACCATCAATTAAGCACAGGTTCTTGTTTTATTTGAATAATATGCATTTGTATACAGGTTTTGTTCAATATTACTCAAACAGTTTTCTTCCACCTGCCATGAAAAAAACGAAGCCCTACCCAACAGTTACCAATTGGAAAAAGTCATTTATGGAGATCATAATGGTATTAACTTTACTTAACTTTATATCAGGACATATACTGGATTTCATTTACATCATAAGCAGCTTCCTATTAGGACCAACAGTTACAATATGCTTTAGAAAAAGGTGTGTTATGTAGAGAGGCAGTTAATGTTACATTTACTATTTCTGTGATTCATGATCAAAATAAACATGTTGCTGAAGTTTCAAATTTTATATTTTATAATCCTGCCTAGCCCCTAGTACCATACTTTGCTTTTCATATTATAAGTTTGCAGTTGCATTTGCATAACTATATGTGGATGTACTGTTGATAACTATGTTATAAATGGAACAACAAATGTTACAATAAATGTTTCACTGTGCGTTGCATTTGCATAACTATATGTGGATGTACTGTTGATAACTATGTTATAAATGGAACAACAAATGTTACAATAAATGTTTCACTGTGCGAGAGGACTGTTCCCTTCAAAGACAAAAGTAGGCTCATAGCAAATTTTAAGAGCCTGATTACAAACATTTAAAAGAAGAACTTGCTTTGAAAAGGCATCTGAAGTACTTGTAAATTACCATCTGCCCTTCATTTTGCACTGATGCCATTTGAAAAGTTTACCTGGCAAGGTATCTTAATTGCTGAATTATCAACTAAGGAAGCTGGTTCACTTTGGTACTGGGACTAAGGCATAGGAAGAAGGTCCATAGGCCACTAGTCCAGCTGTAGTTGTAAAGCCACCATAGTCCGCTTGAATCTGAGGGAACTGTTGTTTGGGTACTTCTCTGTCTGCACGGAGAGACATGGACCCGTCCAGGGACAGCAGTGCCACTGCTGGGTACACAGGATGCAGGAACTTGGTGTGGAAAGTGTAGATGTGCTCCTCTCTCTCCACGTCCAGGAAAGATAGCAGGCCTTTGTCGTAGTCCAGGAACACCCCCAGGACGTTGGGGCTACACTGTGGGACGTTGTGCTTCACATCCCCAGTGATGGCAGAGCTGATGCACCCGCTCCTGTGGAAGACCCATGAACTTTCGCTCCCGCCAATCAACTTGGCCCTGGGCGTGTCAAAGTAAGCCACACCCACACGATACGAGGCACAGTCTCTGACTTCACATTCCCAGTAGTGCTGCCCACAGCGGATGGATATGTTGCCCAGGGCTGCAGTGCTCAGGCCAGTGAAGCGGTCTTTGTGGCTGGTGATTGATCGCCTGCCATTGACATCACACTTGATGGACATGTTCCCGTTGCTGAGGAGAAGCAGTCTGTGCGCGCTGTCTGGGTCCAGCTGGAACCTTAGGCCTGAGGAAAAGGCAAAACAGATATGGTTCACAATGTCTGCTTTCTTTACATTTCCAACAGTAAAAGACATCCACATCTTGTTACACTTTTCACATCATTCCACACCTCTCAGTAACTATCATCTCTCCATTCGCAATCCGACTTTCACGTGGGTCCATTGTTCCTTGGCTAGAATGGGAATGAATGCTGCATACCAAAAGCTGACTACCTATATCTAATACATAATGTTGATGAATAATATTTTTGATGAACAAATAAACAAAAGAGACCACCCACTTAAGCATCAATTACATTTGAATGTCAAGGTGCAGAACAAGAGAAATTGCTTCAGTAGAGACTTGAAAGAAACCTTGGCATGATTGTGAAGCAGTTTTACCTTTGTGAGTTTTGACATTGATGAGCTGACTTCTCTCAGTGCAGCCAGCCTGGCTAATGCCCCTGACAAACATGGTGTACTCAGTGTCAGGTTGTAGCCCATACACAGTGTGGTGGTCCTCTGTGATCCCATCATCAGTCTTCCACTGGGAGGTGGACTGACCTGATGATGGCATTCCTCCCGCAGTAAGACCATAGCCATCATCTTCAACACTTGCCTCACAATACAACACCTGTCACATCAAAAGTAAGATGACATCTTTACTTTTACCATTTTTCACATACCGGTAAAAGCTTCAAAAGGGAGCTGCAAAGTCGCTTCATAATTCTGCAGTAAAATTCAGAACTGTTTCAGACAACTTCAGATCTATTAAGAAATGTTCTATACAGTTTATCCCTTACCTGGTACGAGTCAATGAAGTCTCTCTCCTTATTCAGCCAGTGTAGAGTGAAGGAGACATTGGACACCTTGCAGTAGTTGGCCAAGATCACAGGAGCAGATGGTACTGTAGGTCATATAGGGATGTCATGAAACATCATTTCACTTCTTCTGTTGTTTCACATTATTCCAAAAGGCCCTAAACAAGCACAGGGCAGCTGGTCAGACTAACTACCACACAAATCTTACCTTTCATGAAATTCATCCCCTTGAGCTGCTCTCCCAGCTCCCTCATGTCCACCACTGTGTGCATGAACTGGGCCGCACCAACATGCTGGCCAGGCAACGGGGTCATTGCCTTCTGGATTCTACACACAAGCAACAAGAAAGATGTACTATTAAGGGGAAGTAGAAGACTAGTTAAAAACTAATATATACATGTAGTTTGCAAGTGAGTTCTTGGTTACCCAGAATATTTGCAACAATTGTGGTGCACACTTTTAGTTTCAGAGCCTTCAAAGCATGTTTAAATAGAACAGTATCTGCAATAGTCAAGGTGGTCGCAATCGACCCTTTCCAGTAGTGCATGTATTGTGCAAATTCTAAATAAATGCATAAAGTACTTTAACTGTAACACTATCAATACTTTGTCTCTTGTTGATATTTTTCTGAAATTCTGAAGACTATCATAGCCACCATACTGATGTAAATCAAATACAAGTAGTTGAGCTCACCTTTCATTGATCTCTGCAGCACTCTGTAAAAGACAGCAAAAAATTATGTTAATTCACTATCTGTGATTCTTGATATATGAATTCAAGCCTATATAGTCAACATTTTTGAGAGAGAGAGTGGATGCTGCCATGACAATACTGAAGACAATTACCATCAGAAATGCACTACAGTCCTTTTCCTTGATCAGCTCCCTGGCAAAGAACAGCGATCTCTTGGCTTGTTCCACCATGGCCAGAGCATCGTCCACCTGGTCCTCCATAGCCTGGACCTTCATCTCTCTCTCCGTGTCAATCTTCTCCCCGAGAGTCACCTTCTTCTCCTCCAGGACTCTGATGAGCTCATCGATGTCCATGTACAGCCGCTGTTTGTAACGGTGGCCAGTACTCTAGTGGAGCAGAAAAATGGTAAATTAAATACAATTACTTAGGAGGGTCTGTAACCTATTTTGATACATAAACATTATCAGACACTGTCAAGTAACACATGAAAAAAAGGAGAACTAGAATAGACAAGAAAGTTCAGTGTGATAAGATAATGATGATAACCTCAATGTCTTGACACTGGGTCCTGAGGGAGGAAACCTGGTCAATCATTCCTTCAGTTCTCTTCTCCAGGGCATCCACATTCAGTATCAGTTTCTCCTGCAACAGAAATAGAAGTGTCAGCATTCTGACCTGCATAGTCTTTATTCCGAATCTAGAAAACGATAAAAATTTCTTGTTGCTAACAAAGAAACATGAGGTGATGAGGCAGTTTCTTACTCTGAGTTCTTTGAACATTTCATCAACAGCTGCCAGTTCATGGTCCTTGTGCTTCCCCACAAGTCTGCAGATTGTGCAGACCAGCTTGTTGTCTTCCCGACAGTACAGATTCACCTGAAATTTAAAGGTGCACAATGACATTGCAAAACTGTAAAAATTCAGGAAACAATATCTACCACGGTATAAGTACTGAAATGATTAATTGTAAAACTGTAACTTAACAATTACAGTACAAGTTGATTAGTAACCACTGTAGATTTCATTTCTTGCCACTTGAGTTCCCATGGCTTTGAGATGAGAGGTTGTCAACTTTTACAAGCCATGTTAACTATCCTATATGAATAAGCAAACCTCAGAAGTGCTCATATTCTTTCATGCTGGATACAAGTAAAATGCAATGGAGAGTTTTTTTAACAACATACCAAGGCAGTTACACTTGTAATCAAAACTGAAGCTCACAACAATTATTACCTTTTCATCTCTGTGTTCACTGCACACAATCTCTTCCTTGTCTCTTGTGTCGGAATGTTTGTGTGGAATGACACCTGTTGGAGCGACCAGAACATGCTTGGCGAAGATTTTGGGGTGGCTGTGGTGAGCTTCAAGGCACTCAGGGCAGAAGGACACCTCACAGGTTTTGCATGTCTTAAAGGCTGGTTTAGGGTTGCCCTCACATGAGTCACATAGAACCTGGCTGTCTGGCTCACTGCCAAAACTGCCGACTGTCCGACGTGCTTCAGATGTCGCTTGCTTGTACCTGTAGAATAAAAAATGATAACCTGTTTAATATATCCCAATATAAGATCATTATCATTGAAAATTCATTGTTAAAAAAAGCTATTGCAGCATACATGGACACCTGGCTGACCTTAATACGAGATGGATCAACACCAAGGACTATACATTCACAATCAACACAACAGTACTTGTCACATTTGTTCTCAAGGCCACATGGGACTTAAGTTGCCTCAGGCTCAACACAAGACCCCGCCTGTCTTAGAAAAGTCAGGCTGACTGCTGTGAGAGTCTCTGTTATCTGATCCACCAGTATAGGAAAGCTACGACAGTTTTTCAATGCACAGTTGATTTTGAAAAAATCGATTTCAAAACTATTCTTATTCTCTTTCCTACATTATTGACATAATGATTAGCACATATCTACTGTTACAGAGGGTATCAGCTCAACTTTACTTCTCAATCTCTGCTATTTATATACCTATCAACAATACTCTGTAAGGTGGCATTTTTCCGGAGTCCATCCAGTCCTTTGTCTCCCAGCACGATCCTCTCACGACATGTGGGGCAGCAGAACCCCCTGCCAGTCTCGTCCACATCTTCCACCTCAGGTTCAGGTTCACTCTTCCCGCTGGCACTGTTCTTGTAGTACTGGTCTGGAGGGGATGCTAAAATGTCTTCTGCACACCTAGAATAGACAGTAAACTTGAAGTTGAATACCAACATGAATAAAACATTGCCATTTGTGTTGAATGTTTTACCAGTTGTTGCAACTGACAGTTGACCAGGGTGACCATGATAGATTGCCAGTCAAGCAAGTTCTGTCACAAATCAGCACAGGCGTTTCACACGCAGGGGCACAAAGGGACTGTTCAGGGGACTACTGTCAATATCATCTATATCATAAAGAAACTTTGTAACTTACAGATAGGACACAACTGATACTGAAACTTGTGACTTTTCACTTATTACATTACAAAGATTATGGACAAACAGTACTGTATCATGGCACAATGAACTTCAAGTTCTTTAAGGTGCTAGTATTAGTATTTTTTTCACTCAGTAGAGTATTTAAGAGGATGTCAAATACCCTTACCCCCTGCAGAGGTTGTGTGCACAAGGCAGTAACAGTGGGTATGTGAACAACTCCAAACACACAGGACAGCACATCTCATTCCCTAGGGCCTCCATCCTCACTTCAGGAGCAGCACCTGGACATGAATGACAAATAAATGTCTGATCATCACAGAAAGTGGAAAGTTATTATTATATTATGTTATATTATATTATATTATATTATATCATAATCATATCATACTATATTATATATTAGTCTCAGTTACTGCATGTCTGGACTACAGGTTGCAAAGCTCCAAAAGAAGAATTCTTAGAGAAGAATAAAAAAGAAAAAGACTGCATCAATCATTTTGCCAAAATATCCCTCCAAATCATTTCTTGCTGTTCTTGCTTTTGTCATTTGGGTTCCTTTCAGTAGCTGGTTTTGCAAACCTTCCAAGCCCTTCCCCTGTACATCTGGGGGAGGATTAGGCACACTAGGCTATCAAAACAAACTTCTGTACACACTGAGCCTGAATAAACAGTAACACATCATTAGCTCATTAGCACTTCCCTGTGGGATAGTTGTAAGGGTTCTGCTCTTTATGATGATTGATGGGTCTGAGTACTCTCCAAGCAGAGGTTGATTTCAGGGAAGATTGTTAAACCTCCTTGCCTTGTTTTCTGACAACCGGACCAATATTTGACACTATGGTCTGGGCACTGTTTTCTTTCAAAGAAAATGATAGGGTGTCCCAAAAGGGTTAGGAAATATATTCAGGGAGCTAGGAGGGGGATTTTGGATTGTGTCGGTGACGTCCAAGGAGTCAAGAACACTTTCCCTGGCTTGTTTCCAATGCATCAGATCAATCCTACTTCTGGTATGAGAACTTTCACAGCTTTGAGAACCTATTGGCTCTTACAGTCTGCAAAAGGGGGCGAAAGTCCTTGCAAAAGCTCAGATTTTAAAGGTTTCCGCCCGAAACAACAAAGAGTCCCCCACACCTTTTGTCTGGTCGTCCCAAATGGGGAGGGGGTGCATAGAACATGACACGTTGGTCGGTGGAATCGCAGAACGTACATAACGTTACCCTTCATCATGTTGGCAAATTATTGTGGACTTTACCATGAAATAATGAATACGACATTGTTGTGTGACCACAACTACGCTCAGGGGATAGAAAAATCTCAGAAATTTAGAACAACACAAGGTGTGCCGACATGGCGGTCAAAAAAAATTAGGTCGATCACTACAGTGGGGTTCCTACAGTGGCCAACGCGACAATTCACATTGTCTTGTACTTGTACCTTCTACTCGGATAAAACTTACTAAATGTTTATTCATTACCTTAATACGACCCGGAGTCTTCAGACTGTTGATGTTGCCAATCAGTTGTCCGAGTGCGGCGGTTTTTGACTGGTAGTTCTAGTTTGAAGTTGTCTAACTCTGGCAGTCTGGGCGTCCCGGGACCGATGGGCCGGGCCCGGCTGGCCGTCATGGTTCATCTCACACAATGTGGAAAGACCCGTTCTAGTCTCTTCTGAATACCAAATAGTCTCTTATAACGTCATGTCTGCTACGGTGAATACTGATGTAGAAGAGGATACGCTAGAAATTTGGGGGTAAAGTATAACTTGGATTGCCTAATGATGTCCTACCAGGATCCAGGTACCCCCACATCGCAATTAACAAATTAAGGTTAATGTTACATTGTACTTAGTATGCATAAAGCAAAAGAGCACAACAGAGTGCGTCAATGCGGCGCACTCCACGCCTAGCTAGAATTCTGTACTTTTCCAAAGCTGAAAAATGACTTCATACCTTTGGCAAAAGTAATTTTTCTTGTCAACTATGCAATAGACGTAATTCCAATCTTGGCGGCCATTTTGAAAAGTGAGTACAGCGCACGTGATGTTGCACGAAAACGAGGCCGCTCGTGGATCCGAGTCCAGCTTCATAATGCTTCTGGTACGGAAGCCAGTGATGAGGCATCTTCCTCGATAAGTTACGCTCTTCCATGGTGAAAGGAGGAAAATTTTATACGTGTTACGAATAAAGAAGGTTGTTTCGAGCGTTTGGGTGTAATTTCAGCCGGTAGAAATGACGAATTTTCGCTCATTTTCCGAATTTCTTGACGGACCTCATTTGTTTACTATACGTACGTTATACGCTTAGCTACGATCGCACGAAAAACCGGTAATATTCTGACTTTATTTGTACCAAACCTAAAAAAAAAACGAGAAAATTACAGGTAGACATCCTTGTGGTTAATTATTACCGTAATTTTGGCGGTTGCTCCGGAAATTTTATGATCGCAAGTCGATATTAAATGCGCTTGATATCGTCGTACGTAAATCGTCAAGTGGGGGAGGGGGGCGCGCGTACGTAACTTCTGTAGTTCGAAAATTATCCTCTACTTTCTCCGGTAATATTTCAGTTTCAGGTGGATGAACCTCAACAGAAACTTGAAAATGTTGAACTGGGATTCTAGCGGGACAAACCGCAATAGTGTCACGGCTGCGAGTCGAAAATTTAATGATTTTTTTTTAATACTACGTCACAGTATGTGGATCATATCATAGTGAGGGAGGAATGGACGTTGTTGTACGTGCCTTTCTAGTGTTTTCGTGTAACTTCGCGGGAAATACAGTACCTTTAGGCGGATTAAACTTCACAGATACGTGGACTTTTTGGATTGAGATAAGTGTGAGTGTTTTATTTGGGTGTTGCTTTGTTAATGTGGATTTATTTCATTGGATTCCTCTTATATTTTCTTTTTCTTTAGGAGTTTGAAAATGTTTGTTTATCATTATTGTTTTATAGTATGTGTAACGTTTTTGCTTTTTTTATTTTGACTCACCAAAATATAATACTTGTAATCATAAATAAAAATTGGCATTCCTAATGAAAATTTTCCCTAGTGTATTCATGTTAGGTGCAACCCCTCTCCTCCATTCATGGACTAAAGTCACACCAGAGAGACCAGCTCCGAAACCAAGATATTGTCCTCCCCCAAGAAACCCAAAGGACGAAAGAAACTCAACAAGGCAAAATGTCATTATGTGAACTGTACATCTCTATAATGTGAATACTTGTCATTCTTTGATTTTAATTTTATGTCGAACAGTTTCTAATATATAATGATAGACGTGTATTTTGGAAAAATTGAGTAAGAACACCTGTTAGTTTACACCTGAAGTGAAGGTAAGCAGTTCAGACTGGCACCAAGCAGTAGCTCTTGTGGTAAATATTGTCAAATATTACCATAGGCATTACATATATAACTATATTGTGAAATAACTCAGAGATTGTTGTCTCAGAGCAGCCTGACACCCCCTGTGCTGTTATATAACTTTTAGTGGTCTAACTGGATTTACTAGTATGTTAAATTAAGATTGTCGGCTTATAAGTAATGGAATACTTATTGGAAAAGTGTGTTGTCAAAACATTATCGTTCGATAATTACTTTGTACCATTTATGCAATAAATTGAAAAGCCAACAAACAGATGAGAGTTACAATAAGATACATGTTTCTTAAGCTTTTCCATGATCTGCGTGCATGTCCTTGTGAGAGATCTGTGTTTGAAAAAAGGAGAACAAAATATGAGTACAGTACTTACAGTTAGAGAGAAAACATGCAATCCATTATAGGACAACTTGAGCTACCAAACCCCCAAAATATTAGGCAATATTTTACTCACACTTATCTCAACCCGAAATGTCCACGTATCTGTGAAGTTTAATCCGCCTATTATAAAAGGTACAGTATTTCCCGCGAAGTTACACGAAAATACTAGAAAGGAACGTACAGCAACGCCCACTCCCTCCCTCCCTCCCCATGATATGATGCACGTAGTATTAAAAAAATCATTAAATTTTCGACTCGCAGCCGTGACACTATTGCGGTTTGTCCCGCTAGAATCCCAGTTCAACATTTTCAAGTTTCTGTTGAGGTTCATCCACCTGAAACTGAAATATTACCGGAGAAAGTAGAGGATAATTTTCGAACTACAGAAGTTACGTACGCGCGCCCCCCTCCCCCACTTGACGATTTACGTACGACGATATCAAGCGCATTATCGACTTGCGATCATAAAATTTCCGGAGCAACCGCCAAAATTACGGTAATAATTAACCACAAGGATGTCTACCTGTAATTTTCTCGTTTTTTTTTTAGGTTTGGTACAAATAAAGTCAGAATATTACCGGTTTTTCGTGCGATCGTAGCTAAGCGTATAACGTACGTATAGTAAACAAATGAGGTCCGTCAAGAAATTCGGAAAATGAGCGAAAATTCGTCATTTCTACCGGCTGAAATTACACCCAAACGCTCGAAACAACCTTCTTTATTCGTAACACGTATAAAATTTTCCTCCTTTCACCATGGAAGAGCGTAACTTATCGAGGAAGATGCCTCATCACTGGCTTCCGTACCAGAAGCATTATGAAGCTGGACTCGGATCCACGAGCGGCCTCGTTTTCGTGCAACATCACGTGCGCTGTACTCACTTTTCAAAATGGCCGCCAAGATTGGAATTACGTCTATTTATGCCCTACTTTGCTTGATAACGTTAAGTGGTGTATGTCATTAGGAAATGGAATTTATCTTCAACATTATCTTGACACATAGGACTGTCACATCCTCTCTTGGTGGCCAGTAATTTACTAGTACATGCATAACGTTATTATCATAGGGAGATTCTATTTCCAAACAATTTTAGCTCCTGGGGTAATTCACCGTTGAACTTACTGGGGTATGGTACAGTAGCTCCACCAAAAATAATTTCAATTGGTTAAAGACAGTTCTTTATGTTGATGCTTCTTGAACTATTAATGTTAAATAGTTAACTAATTGATATACATGTACATGTATATGTATATATACAAAAAGAAGAAATACTACGATAGCCATCTGTGAAACAATTAATTAGACTTTCATGCTTTCATTCTGTAGAAAGACAAAAACTAATAAATATGATCACATGCAAAACTGATATAATGATACACAGGAGAGGTTCATAATTGCTGACATAAACATTTAATGTAGATAATGTTTCCTGTGTATTTTTCGTACCATCTTCTCTTTTTTTGTGTTGATTGCAAACAAGAAAACACAAAAGGATACAGAGGAATTCCATGGATCCACAGTAGTATATTGTTTATAATTAGTGTAGTGCTTGTTCCCTTTCTAGAATAGCACAGGTTTTAGACTTTCCATCCACGTAACACATTTGACATACAGCACATACGGTTGTACATACATTCACTGTATGATTTGGAAAATTTATTTCTGTGGAAGAAGTAGACTGGTTATAGATCTATGCAGCATAGTATCTAAAAAAAATGACGTGAATTGATGTTTATTAACCCTTAGAATTGCTACATTTACTAAAGCACAAGCACCACAGTCGGCAAGTGCATCCAGTATAACATGGACTACAGTATGAAAGCACAACCTGCATCATAATGTATCTCTGGCTGCCAAGCCAAGCTGCAAATGTACATCAGAGAACAGGATGATGAGTTTATAGCTTTAGCAGGGTTTATTGCAAAACCACCCAATTTCTTTCTGGCAACAATGCAAGTAGCCTCAGGGAACATCGCAAAAATTAACTGTTGCATATGTACACAAGATGTATAAGACATACATGTATGTATAAGATAGTGGTACACAATCTGTACAAATCATGGCATGAATTGCATATAAAATACTGCGGATATACATGGATATGTACTGATATGTCAGTAGCTGAGTTATCAGTGCTACACCTGTTTTGATCTGAAGAATCTTCTGCGTTGCCTGACTTTTAAACATGTCCATACTAGCAGCAGTACAACTGATACAACATAAAGGATGATGACAGAACTCTCCTTTGGAAGGAAGCATTTAGACAGGGAATAACCAGTTGGATGGATCGAGGCCTGCAAAAATATAAAAAGATACAAAATGTATGTATATCCACATCATACATGTATATACAATGGACATAACCTGATGTTGGCTTTTTTCAAACAAGGAAATACAATTTGTGAATGATTATGATGTGATGTCATATCTGTAGTACTCATGTCACTAACATTTGTGTTTTATGTCAAACCTTGACAAAGATCTCTTTATCTAGCTACAATACCAGTACATGTATGACAGATCTGTTTCAAGAGAAAAATGTACACAAGACTTTTTGAGCTTTGATGCCTTTACTGTAGGTCTGATGTATCCACAAAGTACAGATATTGCTGACACAACACCTAATCCCGCTGGTATCTAGTCTTACAAAGCCCTCAGACTGACCATACCTACCATGAGGAAACTGGGGTTATTTCTGTTCCTCCAGCTGAAGGAGGGTAGGGTGTGCTCCAGGGTTCCGTCTGGGTGGTGAACCACACAGCCGTGGTGGATGTGGGCAGTCAGGACTAGTCTGGGCTGCAACCACCACAGCAGCTGCAGAAAAGGCAGACAACACACATGAATGTTTCAGTCACAAAGACCTTGTTTTAGCAACAGTTTATATATACATGTATTCTTATCCAATCCTTTGTTCCTTCCAAGTCTATCTATTAGTGACAAGTCACTTAAAGGAAATGGTCACAACAGACAGGTGGCCACTATAATCTAGCACATGTTCGTCTGTATTTAAAGAACAGATAGTACATCTGGATACAAATTGTTCTTGCCTTTTGCGATGCAGATTTTGACGCCACATCATATCGAACTTTGTGTGTAGTGTACTTCTCACTCCCTGGTGAAGAGTCAGGACCAGTGCAGTTGGCATCTGACTTTCTGTACAAGGGGTAGTGCTGAAAAAAGACCCAACAAAGTGAACAATGCTTCAATAATATATAGTATATATATCAAGTATATGATCAGGCTACTGAAGAAATGAGATGAAGTAGACAGCTAGTCCATGAGAATTTAAGTTGCATAGATTTTGGAAAAAAAGTGAATTTAAAAAATTCAAAAGCCATACCATTAGCAAAATGGGGGCAGTATTTGGTAGCTTCTGAGCATTCTTACACTGCATGTCACCTTCATTCTCCTCTCCAATGAGTCCCTGTATAGTAAAAAAACATTAAAATAACAACATTTGTAAATGCCTCCAGGAACCAACATAATTATATTCTAGTTAGAAGACCAATTTTTTGTTGGCTGTTTTCAAACCAAACAAAACAAAACAAAACAACACAAACAAACCTTTGACTTCAAAATGATCATTGCACTTGTGGCCGATAAGTGTCAAAAGTTCATTAATCTATTTGTTGATTTTCTTTATGCTTGTTGATTAAACTATTAATCAAGGATGACTAAGTGATGGTGTGTCCTATTTCAGAGATATGAAAAAGTACTTTTTTTTTACCCGAGAACAGTTTAGGGAGAGAGAGACATCCTTGAGCTGGGCCTCTGCTTCAGCACACATGAAGCAACCATCCTCATCTAGTGCCACACTATTCACCAATAGGAAGCTAGAAAACAGAAAGTCTTGATGAAACAAAAAAGTTAAAAACTTCATTTGAATCAGCAGATGTATCCTGTTATTTTTTGCTATTGTCTTGGTTTGCTCCATAGGAATTTCTTGCCTCAGGTGTGCTTACATATCTTCCAAACTTCAAGCAAAGAGATTGAATTGTGTTACTGACCACAAAAACCATGTTTATGTGAAAACTACATTTCTTCTCAGTTCTCTTACCATTTTCGTGATTAATGTTCCCAGGTTATGAATACAAAGTTGGAGCAAACAAGGAGGTTCAAATGGTGCAAATTGTCCCCAACAAGAACAAAGGGCTACTTAATCACCGATCAAAAATGATGGCAATGATAGTGTTAGTACCACTCACATGTTTCCTTGCATGGTAACTGTGGTGACAGCTGACAGGTTGAAAGCCTTTTCAAACCTGTTCAGTTTCTGTTTTGTCACACTGTAATAGAAGTACAACAGCATTTATCAGTCAACACATGACAGTTAACATCATCCTAAAAAAAACAGACTCTTCTACAGTCAGAGCTACATTTTGCATAACAATCCCTACTTTGCGAGCCAAAAATATGGTAGCCTTTGAATATGATTTTATGTAGAACAATTTTTTTACTTGGAAGTTGAAGCAGGTGAAAAAAATCTGCACGAATGACTTCCAATCCACAAATATACGTTCAACCAAAAATCAAACTTCTCATAATGCAAAAGACCTTCCTTTTTATATGGTTATTGAGAGAGAAAGAAGATGCTAAACCATTGGTACTGAACAATCAATGGTTACACCATCATTTTATACAGGACATACCTAGTGAAAGAAAATATAATCAGTGGGTACAAACTCACTCATAGTGGAAGCCTATGTCGTGGTTTCCCACCACCACATGAAACTGGATGTCTGCATTGTGACGGAACATACGTCTGGACCTGACTAGATATTCCTCCCAGAATTCCTTGTCGCTGCACCATTTCCCCTCGTCCAGCAGGTCCCCCAGCAGGAAGACGGCGTGAGGCTGGTGGACGGACACCGCGGTCTGGAATGACCTCTCCATCTGCCACTCCCTGGAAAGGAGATAAAAATTAGGAAATGACCTTCAGCAGATCTTTGCATCAATGTTCACAAAATCGGTGACATATGATAAAGAAGGAAAGAGAGAATGAATGAATGAAAGTGTAAGTCCAAAAGCCCATACATTCTCTGACTAGTTCATAAAACACACAATGTAGTCTATCGTAACTGTCAAATAGATTAATGTATGTATAAGTACATATGTAGTGTAATAGCATGGTCAGATGTTACCTAATCATGAGATAGGATGTGGCACACAACATGCATATTGAATAGGCTGGTAGAAATACAAGTCCTTATCTATCCACCTACAAGGCTAAGTATATGATTACCACATCTCATAGATCTTTCACCTTCTGAGTCGGTCAAACCAGTGCCCAAGCCTGCTCCCCAGGAGGTGGGTGTCGGCCAGAAACAGCACCCTGATTGGTTGCTGCGTGCTGGGGATGTCCTGTCCTTTCTGAGGTCCAACAGAGGCAGATCCTTCAAGTTCAAGATGTGGCCAGGAACACTGCCATATGGCAATGTAGTAGATAACACATTCACTGAAAAGGAACACAGTTCCCAGGCCCACACAGAGGACGGCCAGCTGTCTCCTAGTCAGCATCGTCCACCTGACCCGTTGCCACGCCAACATCAGCTCCTGTCATCTAGAACAGTTGCCATGGCTACATCAACATAGTGATGGCCAGATAGAACAAGTCTGCTAAATAGAAACAAGGAGCCAAGATTAATCCTTATGAACCTATCCCTAGTTATTATTTTGTGTTCTCAATGACATTACATAATGTAATTGTTTTGAGAATGCTCAAGCGTTAAAGTGTGTAGAAAATAAAACCATAAAAGAATTTATAGTATTGTCCATTCTTTATAAAAGTCTCATATTTGGTCAAGGGCATGATTATGTCAGTTCATCAACGTTATATGGTTCATCAACCACAACTTCATCAACGTTATAACGGTTATATGGTGTCTCAACCGTCACTTCATCAACGTTATAGGTCCTTCAACCAAATCAACGTTGTAACGGTTATATGGTGCCTCAATTCACAACTTCTAATCATTTGCTGGTTTGCTTGGCATCAGGCTGAAAACGTCGACAGTTTGAACGGAAAAGCGATGAGTGAAATTTTCATAAATGTCATAGAATCAAATGTCATACACACCAACATCGATCAATTTAAAGATGTTTTTGCAAAGAGATGACAAAAACAGGTACGATTCTCCAGCTGACGGGTGATAGGTCAAACCTTATGGAGGATCATGGGATGGAATAGTCTACTTTATTCAGGTACCATCTTCAATAAATTGTTGTTTAAGTTATAATATTGTCACTTTCAAGTGCTACATCGGTATCTTAAACTATGTTAATATATATTTTCTACGTTAGATATACCAATAAAAAGCACAAAATTTCGAGGAAAAAGCTAAATTGACTACAATATATCACCACAATTTCCCTTCTTTGGAAGGTACCACTAAGGGGGTGTGTTTTTAATCTTTCAGTTTCCCAGTCCTTGGGGAGTTCGGCCAGGCATGAGGGAAGGAGAGTTGACGTCTACTTCCTATCCTTCTTCCGTAAAGCAGGGAGATCTCAGAACTATGTGGGTCGCCAGGAAGACGATGGTAGGACCTAAGCAGGAAGAGTGTGGTGAACTGCTTTGATTTCGGTGAGGATTAGAGGCATTTTTCCTGCGATAAATCCAATGGGGGTCATACCACTGTCGTGTCATGGGAAATTGTCCAGATGTGCGTATGTTCAGGGGCGCGCTGACTTCACAACAACACCGGGGGCACCATTTTAAAGTTTGCTAGTTTTCACTTTTCCCACCGTTTTAGGTGTTGCCGCTTTATCAGTTCAGATCGGTTTTGTTCAAAATCAATAAAAACAGGTTGTATTTACTGTGTAATGTTTATGGCTTACTGTTTACCTTAGTAGATGTTGTGAATTTATGGAGTGTGTATTGATGTTTGCTGTAATGGCTATTGACAGTTATCCTGCGCCCTGGCTGCCCCAGTCTTGTAGACTGTGTGTTCATGTATCTGTTTGTTTTCAAATCATTTTCTGCTATTGTTCTAACTAGGCTTCTATTTCCCTTCATGTTTTTTGTTACCAGGAAATGACACATTGTTTTCCTTTTTTGCAGCTATGTTGATGTGCTTATATTAGAGGTAAACTTGTAAAGTCAGAAATTAATACTTGGAAATTGCATCTTCATATCATAATAGGTGGGATTTTGAAATGATTCAAGCTTATCTTGGTTTATCCAGTACAATTGTATTCAGATTTGTTACAATGTGTACTTACTGGTCCGGCCATATTTTTCAGCCTTGCGGTAAGTGTGTTAGGTTCGTGAGCTGGTGGCCCGTGTTCGAATCCCGGGAGCTAAAAGACTGTAGTCTGTACTACTCGCCCCTATGTGTGTTAGTGGTTCCCACACCGGCCCTGAGAGTAATGACAAAATGTGCCCCACGGAGTAGTGTAACAGTGGGGTTCAAATTAAGTGCCAGCAACTGACCAGTATATAAACTGGTCCGGGACCTTTTAGCCTTAACTTGCGTAGTGCGTTGAGTCCGTGAGCTGGCAGGTTCGAATCGCGGGAGCCGGGAGACTGTTACTACTTGCCCCTATGTGTTTCGACAAAATACAGTACATGGATTGTCTTAGAACCTCTAGATCTGCAGTGATGATGTAGTCTAATTGTGGGGTTACATCTTGGCCATCTTGGAAAGACAAATCCATTTTTTTAAATTTTTTGATATTTTGCTAAAGTCAGGTTTCTGACTGTTGTACTCAGTAAAAACTATTTTCATATTTCACATTACCAGTCTTGGACAGTGGACAATGTTTTCACATCCTGTTGTTGGCAACGTTTTTGTCTCGTGACACACCTATGACAGTGTCATAGAGTTACGTCAACATAACTCCCATTTTGCCCTCGTTGCTGTTTTTCCTGGTTAGCTTACTTCCTTGTTTTATGTGCCAATGTCTGATTTCTGACAGTAATGTCTGATTGACTCAACAGACTTCCTCTAACAGATCACAATAATATTGGTAAGTGGATACATAAGTCACAAGACATAATCTAATGTCTGTTGTAATTGCATTTTATGTAGAATGCGTAAAAAGGTTACACTGATATGTTGCTGTTTGAGAGAACATGACAAGATAACTAGATGGCATATTTCTGTCCATAGTATCATGAAGATCTTATTTGGACATGTTTGCAGCTGTGTCCCATTAAAACAGTGGACAAATGTTGAATCAGATAAGGCATGGTCTGCTGAGATTGCAAGCCTTCAGGCATTTAGAGTACACTGAACTGAATCATATTGTATTGTGTGGACTGTAGTGTAATTTTCCTTGTAGAGTGCACTAGAGTGTATTGCTTTTCTATTTATATTTTTGTTGTCAAATATAACCAATAGCCTGTATGGTCAATATCCTAATGTTAGATTTCATCTGATAGTCACAAGTAACCAGAATTGCACCCCTACTTTATAATCAATGCAACCCTATCAAAAATCATTAATGACATAATGTCTAACCTTGTAACTCAGTTCCATTTGTCTCTGTCAACTGTTCTGAGTGTCCTGTCAGTAATGAAGGAATAACTGGATTGCAGAAGTACTAGTAGATGATACTAGAAAGGTAACATTTAGCAAATGCACAATGTTTACCTTCACATGGCCTAGCCCAACAAACTACTGCTCTGTTTATTGTTACTCAAAGACATTCATTCATATATGATATATGGTGAGCAGCAGAAAGAAAGAAAGAAGCCCCTCCAGCTCTGTCCTGCTACAAAATGTAACCCAACACCACATGATGGTGTCTGCTACAGCACCAGTTACCATGGTGACAGACATCTGGTCCAGGTCATTGACTTTATTTGTTTGGAGAAGAAGAGGAAGAATAAGAAGAAACAGAGCAAAAAGAATATGTTTTCCTTCTGCGAAGGTAAACATAAATATTGTGATGCTATTGTGGAAGATGATGGGTTTGGTCCAGTGTCACAGTGCCAGTCCTAATCAACCATGTCAATGCAAGGGTATAAAAGTTGAAGATGTGACTCATAGAGATAAAAACTGTGCATTATCTATGGAATTGTACATACCATCTCTGCCAATATCCATGACATCCATTATGTTATCAGGTGTGCAGCACACTCAGTGATGGTTGCAAGGCATTCCCAGCCCACGACCTTGTAAAGTGCAGATTATTTCTTAACGTCCCTTTTAGATGTGAACTTTAGTGTTATATGTTACTAATGTGCCTCCAGTTGATGTGTGATCTATGGCTGAAGGGGCACATGGAGAGTGCTAAAACATCACTGTGCACTCAGCAGTTTCTACATGTCTGTCACATATATTAATCAATTTTGCTATTTTTAGTGAGCTAAAGATGCAGCTAGACATACGGGACTACCTGAAAAGTGTGAAAGTTGGCACTTCTTGGTTTATCTCATTATCAGGTATCCAGTGTCTTTCTATGTTTAAAAAAAGATGTCAAATTTGCTGGAACTGAAAATACAGTAGGTTTTTTTTTTTTTATGAGGATCTCCATTAGTGTGTTAATTCACACTATTCTTCCTGGAGTCCTGGTGAGGTACTCATTTACACCTGAGTGAAGTGAGGAAAGTCATGTAAAGTGCCTTTCCCAAGGGCACAAGATCGGTGACATGGGTGGGGATCGAACTCGGGACCTCTTGGGCCTGAGCCAAACGCACTACCGCTGCGCCACCTGACCCCACCAGTAGGTGAAATTTACATTTGCTTGCAAATGGTAAGCCTATACAAAGTACAATAGAGATAAACCGGTATATTTGTTGTACATAGTCATTTTAAGTTTGATTTTTACAGCTTTAAGTTTGAGAATGGATTATTACGCTGCAAATGATGATGATAATACAAATGTTGAAGATGCTTCTGCTGAAATAGAATTGTTTGCAACACGGTGATGCTGTTTGTCCATCATACGTCGATGACTTCAGTCGCCCTTTCTGTAAATGCAACTCAGTATGTTGGTACATACAATGTACTATATGTATGCTTGTCATGACTCAGTCTGCTTAGTTGAACACACATATGCTGTGGGTCCCCATGAGCAAAATTGAAGTAAATGGGTCTTTTTATGTCTGCTCAGCCATGAAAACACATCAATCGGTGCTCCTCTGCCGAGAGGACAAAACCTGTATGAAATATTATGTCATTTGGGAATCAACATGATGAAGCGACCTTTTAATGACATATTTGGGCACCGCTTGTGTTACTGTTACAGGATTTTTATTGGATTTTGCTGATGGCTTTGTGAGTAGTAAAAAACATAGACATTCATAAAGTACATTTATGGCTAGTTTTTACAACATATGGAAAAGTAGAGATGTCCATGGCAGGTGTGCACCTGAGGGAATTTGTCCTGAAGTATAACGCTATCATGGATGACTATAAAAGTGTAATCAAAGGCTCAAGAGAGGAAAAGAATGGCGTTGTACCCTAACTTGTGACTCATGTGTATGTTAATCATCTTTTGAATATATTTCATAAGATACAACCTGCACTATTGCTGGTATGCATGATATAAAATTGAAAAGATTTCCCTTATCTTTTTCAAGAAATGTTAGAAGAGTTGATAATTCAATTTAACATTATTGATTTATGTACTAGATAGAAATTAGTAGTCTATATGTATAGCATGTGCCATGAATACATGGAAACGTTGCAATGTGACATGCTAATTTGTGATGATGTTGAACATTTGCATGTGCGGTAGCTTCCTGTGCACCAATAGGGAATACCTACGGCTTAAAACAATTTGAGCGCCTGTGTTCTATAGAATAAAGAGGGTATCATCACCAGATAGGGAAAGAATTACCGTCAAGAGAAAAGGCTTGTGAGAGTGCGGTAATGTATCGGACTGCCAGGAGAGGGCCCAGGGGCCCCATGGGAAAGCGTAGGTAATTTACAATGACTCACATGACTACGCAGCAGGTACAGATCATCTCCCATTTGTAGGCAGGCAATCAATACACGGTTTGGACTTACCCAAATTACTGCTGGGTGGGATGGAGCAGAGGTAAGATACACATTGTTTCCATAGGAATTGAGGTAGAAAATTCTGGCTGTATCAGCCCCCATTGCCCGTCTGGGAAGGCTAGTTTAAATATGTATGTGATTGCTTGGAAAGGGAATTCAGATAGAGAAGGTTGGGTGGAGGTGGTTGACTGCATAGCCCTTCATACCGCGCATATGACCTTCCAATGTCATTGGCTTCCAGAGGTAGTATTCATGGAAATCTGTACAGAAACTAGACTCAGGTTTACTACAAAGGCAGATGATATAGAATCTCTTTTTATGTACCAACTCTTGTAAAATTCAGCACATGATGGAGCAGATTTTATTGCTGCTGATGCGTGCAGTGACTAATTTATATTTGGCTCCTATTTAGAGAGTTATATCTGAGCAGTAAATGTTATTCCTCTGTGCACCTTAGTTCTTGTCCTTGATAGAATTAGCATTATTGTACATGTCTGCAAAATGCATTTAGTTTTCATCTTTCATTTGATTTACGTGGTGAAATAGATTTCCGACCAAGCATTCAGGCCCGTTTGTGAGACTGATGAGATGTATTGGATCTTTCGGTTGTACGTGTACACCATAGGCCAGCGCCTTTGCTCGGATAAAAAAAAAGTAAGGATGGGCTTCAGATGCTGCAGGAGGTACATGTTTAGTAAAACTTCTACGTCCAGAACATCACAATTTATTAGGCTTTTCTCCTATGGCTCTTTTGCACCATGTCGCATTGATTACAAGCCTCAGGATTCCCAAGGTGTCCTCCCAACTAGTGCCCGAAACCATTTAAGCAGTGACAGTGATGGGACGTTCTGTCCTTCTGTAACCTTTTGCATGCATGCATCAGCTTGTGAACAGGTTTGCCCGCAGGTTTATGCGGCTCAGAAGCAGCACCATCTACCTTAAGTAACGGTTGTCTCGCTGACGCATCGATGTACCAATACAAATTTGGTGCATGGATGAACCCATCACAGGCAGGAGGTCGTCACAATCTATATTAGAGAAATTCGCCTCACAGAACAGTGAAAACATCTGAACCTGTTCTGTATTCATCGGCTGTGAGATGTGTTGAGTATGTGCCTTCTTCACCACCCAAATTTCGTTAAGTATGCGGTGCCAACCCATAAATCAGGCACCTCAATCAGCATGCATGACTAGAGAAGTGCCAGATGGCCACGCCCCCTCGTGGTTGGAAGTACGGGGCTGAGAGTGCTGATTCAGAGAGAGTCCTTTGTGGGCTGTTTGTGGGTTTGCCGATGGAATCAATGATATAATTGCATTGGTGAAGTGGTCACGTAAAAGGTTCTGCATCACAAATCTGGAAAATTTCAGGTAACTGGCAACATTTCTTCTGTTTGTATGAAAGCAATAGGTAAACGGGGGACAGCAGTCTGCAAGGTGATACGTGTGAGCTCATCTCATATTAGGTCTCTGAAGGATTGATTGGGATTTGATGCATTTGCATATTTTCCTTTGCAGATCATGAACATTAATTCATCAACATCAGATTTTCAGGAGAATTTTTCGACTAGCCCAACCCTTGTAACAACAACTGCAATCCTGTATGTTGATGATGAAATGAAATATCATGTTGCATATTAATGACCCATAGTGATTTGATAAGCTTTCATCTTACACAGATTATCACAGGAAGCATTTCAGGAGAAGAGAAATGTCACAATACTGTCAAAATATGAGTGATATTGTTTGCATATTTAATAGCATATCTAAGGTTGCTTGAGGACATTACATATAGCAAAGATGTATATTTAGCAAAGATGTATATTATGGTATGTATGATTATATACATATTATATTATATCTATATACTAGAGTATAGATTGCCTTATTTCCATATATCTAATTACTGCTAAAAACCTCTTCAGGTGAGGTAAGGTAGGTTATTAAAATTAAATAAGGCATGCATAACTTTTGTATAAATTTCAACATCTCTTCTAAGTGTCAAATGTTTTTATAACAATATGGTATTGATGTTGTTTTAAATGAAGGTGAACATGAAGGTGTGGATGAACAGTTGATTGAATTATTTGTGTAATAATGCATTAGGTATACAGGTGACACTTGTTCTGGTGTTGAAAACAAAAAAAGAATTGACCAAAAACACTGCTGCTAGTGCTAGCAGAGCTTAAAATACCACCTGCATTTGCAGGTTGGTGGAGGTAAAATGAGAGTTGTGCAGGTATTTCTGATGTCTACCTGCACCTAACCTGCACTGGTCCATGTACTGGGTTTACATACCAGTAAACATGTAGGTGTATGTGGATTTTTGATTGACTGTTACGACCTATGAAATACAAAAGAAATAATGGCAGTGGTTTCTGAACAATGTTTTCTAAATTCTGAGTGGTGCAAGTAAAGTTTGTCCAGTGCAGGTAATTTTCAATGTTACCCTCACTGGTACATTGTACAGGTATGCAGAAAAAGGTATTTTGACCCCCGCCTACACTTTAATAACTCTAACAGTGAGTATGAAATAGACAAAATGTTGTCCCGCAGCATTGTTGATAAGACAAATAGCATGCTGCCTTTTAGAGCTGAATTTTTCTTTTTTAAGTGTGGGAAGAGGTAGAGAAACCCATTAGGAATTTATACCCTACAGCCTTGGAAATGACCCTTGTACAGTAATTGCTTTTAGGAACCTTGGGAAGCTGCTTTGTCGATATTTGAAATGAATAAAAGACAGGTTGTGAACTACATATTACTGGGATATCGTATTTCTAATTGGATTTCGAAAACCCTTGCTGCCAGGTACAAAACTTGGAACAATGTTGACATTGAATCTGTGAAGAGTAGAACATAAAGAGTAGGTTTTAATGAGCCTAGTTGTCTTTAGTATGATATTGTCAAGGCAAATGACAATGCAAAGAATTTACCTACACCATGTGTGTATTTAATATGAGCAGTAATGTATTTTGTAGGTAAGTGTAAACTTTTGAACTACCGTCTACCGGTATTATTATTTATAATAATAATACATGTACACTAACTTATATGAGGTTAGTTTTGAGGGTGCAGGCCATGCCAGCATCTAGTACAGAGAATGTGATATTGCCATGGTAATTCAATCCACTGTCTTCTGACCTTGAACCTGCTGACAGGGACATGTCACATGGTCTGTCGTAGGTAAATCAATCAGGGTAATGGATGGTGAGGAGAATTGGTTGACCCTTTTGTCCTTCCCCAGGTTTGAAAGATTGCTGGTGAGGTAGTAGAATTATGT